>JARHVA010000432.1:342500-990000 GCA_037957365.1 Torreya grandis
GATTTTACCTGATGTCTAAGACTGAGCGTGTGTGCATTGTAACTTTATGGGGGGTATTATTGATAGTTTAAGGGGTATTTGTACTATTTGTATCTCATTCTAGTTTGCACTAATGGATCTAAACATCGAACTACTCACACCATTTAACTATATAGAATAGAAGTCTAAAATGTAACTTGCTTTGAGAGGTAAAGGACTCTATCAGATTACTATGGGTGAGTAAATTGAGCTATTTATAGATGTAGAAAATGTTAAGTGGTAAAATATAAGTGATGAGGCATATGGGTTTCTATGCCTGTCAATGTTTCCCAACCTCTTGTTTCATATTAAATCTGCAAAAACTCTGAATGAAGTTTAGATAATCTTGGACAAGATTTTTGGAGTACAAGACATCATGAGGGGTCATGAGATAGAGAATGAGCTCATCACATTGAGCCCAGGTGACTATCACACCCTATAAGACTTCTTTACAAAGTTTAAATCATTGAGATTCTAGTTGAAATAATGTGGCATTGAGAAAAAAATGACTAGTTGATTCTATTTGTGCTTGCAAAAATGGGTCATGACTATTCAGTTTTTGTCTCTACATTTCATGCTACCAAATGTGCACTTGGATCCACTTAGAAAATGCCATCATTTGATGAGTTTGTTATTGATTTGACTTGAGAGCAAGATAAATTGGTTCAAATGGGTGCACTAAATTCTTCAAAATCACATGCCTTGATTGTCAATCAAGATAAGAAGAAGCCTTTTAGTAGTGGCAAACAAGAGAAAAAATAGTCTAAACCTGATCATGAGCAAAAGAAGAATTATAAATTAGATGCCAAGCCTAAGGCATCATCAAATGAGTCTTCCTCAAGTGAGAAACCTAAGAAGGAGGAATTCAAATTCAAATTTTATAAGAAACTTGGGCATGATGAATCTCAGTGCATGAAAAAGAAGAATGACACCTTGACTAAGATGATTGAGAAGAACAACATTAGTTTTCCTGAATCCTCATCTGAGAATATATCAACATAAGATTCTAAAAAAGGTAAAAAAAAGGTTAAAAATAAGGGTAAGGCACTTGTTGCAGTATCTTCATAGGCTTTGACCTAGGTTATTGACTCAGGTACTTCCTATCACATGGCCTCCTCAAAGGATCTATTTTTAAAAATAGAGCCATGTTATGTGCCTTCAATTCTCATGGGTGATGACACTTCAATAGAATTTAATGGTAATGGATTGGTATAAGTAAGTAATGGGACCTTCAATGATGTTTTATGTGTTCCTTCACTATCCACCAATCTTCTATCAGTATATCAAATCACTCACATAAGTGTAGGGAAGTGAGTTGAGTTCACACCTAATTCAATGGTCATTAAGGAGCTACATAGTGACACCACAGTGGCTTATGGATAGACCAATCATTAGTCTAAGCTATATACCTTCTCATAATTTGCCCTAGATCAGCCCTGAGTTGTAATGCTTACTCATGTAGATGGAATGAGAAAAATATAGCATGAATAGTTTGTCCATTTAAACTATTGTTTCTTGAAGCAAATCAATCATCAAGACATGGTTTTAGGATTTCCTAAAGTCAAAATATCAGGTGGCCTATGCAATGGATACATTATTGGTAAGTATTAGAAGAGAAATATGACAAGGGAAAAGCAAGGAGAGACAAATAGAAGCTAGAGATAGTCCATAGTGACTTAGCAAGACCATTTCCAAAACCTTCATTCAACAGGGTAAGATATATGCTCACATTCATCAATGAATTTTTGAGGTACACCTAGGTTTTTTTTCTCAAAAAGAAGTTTAAGGTCCTTAATCACTTTAAGGAATTTAAGGTACTTGTGGAGAAGCATTCAGAATGTTCCATCAAAATCTTAAGAACTAAAAATGGAAAAGAGTATGTCAACAACAAGTTTGAGTAGTTTTGCACATCAGAAGTGAAATATGACAAGGGCAAAGCAAGGAGAGACAAATATAATCTATAGATAGTCCATAGTGACTTAACAAGACCATTTACAAAACCTTCATTCAATAGGGTAAGATATATGTTCACATTCATCAATGAATTTTTGAGGTACACCTAGGTGTTTTTTCTCAAAAAGAAGTTTGAGGTCTTTGATCACTTTAAGGAATTTAAGGCACTTGTGGAGAAGCATTCAGAATGTTCCATCAAAATCTTAAGATCTAAAAATGGAAAAGAGTATGTCAAAAACAAGTTTGAGTAGTTTTGCACATTAGAGGGGATTCAAATGCATCACATAATTCCATACAATCCTCAATAGAATGGTGTGGCTAAACACAAAAATCATACCTTGAAGGAAATGGTAAACTACATGATTCAATCAAAGTCTCTTGTTCCTCAGTATAAGTCCAAAGAAATCAATTGTGGGTGCTACATTTAGAACCTAGTTTCACATAAAGCCTTAAAGGGAATCACTCCTTTTACATCTTTAGATGGTCACAAGAACACATTAGATCACTTTTGAGTGTTTAGATCACCAACAATGGCCCATATTCCTAAGAACAAATACAAGGAAATGGACCCTCAGAGTTAGTCTTGCATCTTTGTGGGGTATGCAGAGGGTGTTAAGGGAAATAGGTTTCTCCATCCTAAAAATCATGAGTTGTTCATTGAAAGGAGTGTCAAGTTTCATGAGGACCCACTTGAATATAATCCTAGCACTCTAGATTCTTCAAAAGTCTCACTAGACATTGATTCCACTTTAGATAGTGACATAGATTCACCTCAAGATCTTCTTGATGATGAAGATGACTCTTATTCTTCTTCAAGTTTAAGTGATGAGAGTAGTGATGATGATTCTCCTCCTTTGTCTCACACTCACACTATATATGATGAGGAATCACCTCTTGATTTTCTAATCTCATACAATTATGGTCCAATTTGGGATAGACAAACACTTCAAAGTGTTAGAGGATGGGTTGGAAATCCATCAGATACAAGGTGAACTTGATCATAGGGGACATCACATGCCTAATTGGCCATTATCTCAGATCTAAAAACTTTTCATGAGGCATCTAGAATCCTAGAATGGGATTATGCTATGCAAGAAGAGTATAATTCCCTAATTAGGAACAAAGCACGGGACTTAGTCCCTCTTCCTAAAGGAAGAATATTGGTTCGATGTAAATGGGTTTATCAGACCAAGTATGGTGTAGATGGGTTAGTCAATAAGTAAAAATGTCATCTAGTTATAAAGGGGATTTTTTAGGTGCTTGGCATAGACTACACTGAGACATTTGCTCTTATAGCCAAGATGACATCTATAAGACTCACTCTAGCCATCACAATTGTACATCAGTGGGATGTTCACCAAATAGATGTAAATAATGCTTTTCTACATGGTGACCTCAAGAAAGAGATATATATGGAGAAACCATAAGGATTTTTGGAAGATAACTCCTTGGTCTACAGACTCAATAAATCTATCTACAGACTCAAACAGGCCCCTTGAGCATGGTACGCTAAGATAGACTCCTTTCTCCTCATAGTCAGGTTCACTAGATGCCACTAAGATCTGAATGTCTTTATCTTATGATATGATTATTCTCTGTTAATTCTAGTTTTCTATGTGGATGTCTTACTGATTATAGAGAGTTCACGATCATCCATCTTAGTAGTGAAAATTACACTATCAGATAGATTTTTAATGATAGACATGTGATTGTTGCATTACTTTCACAGGATTGAAATCATTCAATCAGATTATAGGATAAATTTATAATAATTAAAGTATTCTCTTTATTTGCTTTCAAGGTTTAACATGGCTAATTGTAAGCTAGCTCCTACTCCCTTTTTATTTGGTGTGAAGCTTGAGGCTGATTGTCCTATACCAATTTTTGATGCAATTCCATATCGGTAACTCATGGCAATCTTATCTATCTCACACACACTAGACCTAACATGTCCTATGTAGTTGGATTAGTCTCCTAATTTATGTAGGAGCCACATGAGTTACATTATAAAGCATTAAAGTAGATTCTTCACTACATTCAAGATTCACACAACTATGGGATACACTATGAAGCAGGAACAAGGGTTGATTTGATTAGATACATAGATTTAGATTGGGCTAGAGATATTCAAAGTCAAAAATCCACTTCAAGCTATAATTTCTCACTTAGTTTGGGTCCAATAATTTGGTCAAGCAAGAAGCAACATGAAATTTAATTATCATACATAGAGGTGGAATACAGAGGGGATATCAATGCCACTACTAAAGTAATCTGGCTTTAGGGGAATCTCACTAAGTTTAGTGCCCAGTTTCATAAGCCAAAAATCATCTATTATGACAACCAAAACACTATACAGATTTGTCAAAATCTGATTCTCCATCAAAGGACCAAGCACACAGAGATTCACATGCATCTTATTAGGGAGCTTATCAATGAGCAAGTTACTAATCTTTGATACTATCCAACATCAGAGTAGATTATAGATATTTTGACCAAGCCTTTCACATAGAGTAAATTTGTTCATCTGTGAGCTGTCATTGGGGTTAGCACTGCTTCACCTTCTTCTTCCTCCTCAAGAGGTTTATCACTATGTACTTGGGTACCTTATCAAGCTTTCAATACTGAGACCCAATTCTCATCTCACCTAAGCTACGCTTAAGGGGGGATTTTAGTGTAGTGATTTTTCCCACTGGGTTTTTCCTACATGGATCTATGGCCTTTCTATGTATTTAAGCTTCCTTAGGTTAGTTATAAAGGGTCCATAGGATAATTTTATTTAATTTTAATTAGTTAATTGATAAAATTAGAGGCTTCCTCATGTTTCCCTAATTTTCTCTATATGTACCCCACTTTTCCTTTTTTGAAGGTTAATCGACTCATTTTCATTTTGCAATAGATAAGTTAATGCATATTTTTCCTCTCTTGGAATTTTGGAGCTCTCTCTACAAGAATCAACATTGATTGCTTGAATGTTATTAAGAGATCGTGGCACACTCTTTCATAAATCTTACTACTTGTGTATATCATTTTTAATCATTATCTTCTAATCATTAATTCACCTTTATATATACATCATTCTAAATTCAAACCAAGTCTTTATTTGTACACAAATTGACATATCAAAGCTGAAAAAGCCACCAAAAACAAAACACAAACAATGGATAAATAAAAATAAGGAAAAATGGGCCATAAAGAAAAAATCTATAAGTGTAGTAGTGCACTCTTTGTAGGACTAAGAAAATAACAAAAATGTTGTGAAAAATAGAGAGAATATGAAGGAGATAGAAAATAGTTAAGTAGGGGAGGTAAAAAAGGCTTATAATATAGGAAAAACATGCCAATAAGAACCTAAATAAGAGATAATCACACAATTTTAATAAATAAATGAAAATAAATATCTAAAACTACATTTAGATAAAAATTAGGTGTTTACATAATGCCCCTTTTTGATGTATGTGCATGCATACATATAAATGTAAAATAAACATGTGTACTTGGGAAGGATTATAAAAGATGTTTTTGTCAAACCCTATACTATTTATTGAATTAACTAAAAGAAATGAGAATGATCTTAAAGTCAAAAGGAAAAGATAGGTTATTTTATGACCAACACACCCCCATTCCTTTTAAAATGGAGACCTCTTTGATTTGAACACATTTATCTTAGTAAGAACATGCTTTTTGGGATTAGATTCAAGAAAATGATTGATATTTAATCTATTTTTGGTTTCATGTCAATGTATTAGTCACATTATTGCTTCTTTATTTTGACCTATTATGTAGTGTTTAAGTGTTTTGGATGCAAGACTCATATATGATAATTAAATTACTTTATCTATAGATATTGATTCATTTTGTACTTTTTAGATCAAAAGAAAAGGCCTCGTTGGAACTTTGTTTTAGTAATTTTATTTATTAATGTATCCTTTGAAATATTTAATTCTATATTCTCTTTTTGGTGTGTAAGTTTGCACTTAATCACACATAATCACATGTAATTGCACTCAAATACATTGCTTTGTGTTTGAATTCATCCTTTACAAAACTTGGATTCAATGATTCTTTCCACATGTCATTTCCACATGGTGTCACATTAAATTTTACTTAATACAGGGTTAGCTTATTCTACATATCATACTTTTGAGACATTCACACATTACATAGTATTATTGTAAGGTTTTGATTGAAAAAGTGTTCCACATGTCAACCACACATTTAATCACATTATGAAAACCCATGATCATTACATTGACATTTGGAAACATTCAATATTAAGGTTAAATCCAATAAAACATGCTACTTTTCAACTTTACATTTGATTACAATTTCACAGTATAATTATTCATAGAAATTTTCATAAATATTAAATCATTTCATGAGATTATGACTTAATCTGAGGCCACCACATGTCCTAACTTCACACCCTCATATCATATTGATCAAAATATTTTGAAATAAAGTGATGCACATTATAGGGATGCATTGCAATCAAAAAGTTCCATGTTTCAATACCTCACATCTTCATGACAAAGAGTAATAGTTTAAATAAATGTGACTCTATCCTTTAATCCCACGTGTCTTAATTTTGTAGCATTGCAACATTGTATATTTAAAATTAATGCATAGTTTTTTTTTGCATTTGTGAACTAAAACCCAATGAGAACATGAAAATTGTCATCATTACAGTCATTTGCAAGGAAAAAGAACTTCATATCTAAACATTTAAGAAAATTTTCAACTATGTGATATGATACCATGTGGCACTAAAAAAAATAATGATTGTGGATAGTGATGATACACTCGAAGAACATCCTCTAATTTGAATCTTCCCTTCAAGCACTATGCAATAATTTGAGAAGGCCACATAGCTCAACAAATATAGAGTTAAATTTTGAAGCCATCACCACCCACTAAATAATCACAATATTTTCAACATTATACTTAATTTTTTCAAAAATAAAAAACACATACAAAGATCATTTGGATTAATATATATGTAGAATATAGTTTACAAACTTATTAGGGCTAACTTTTCTAGGTTTTCTCATATTTTGGATAATGATACCTTTTAGAAAGCTTGTCTTATAATATAGAAGATCACATAGCTTTAGTTATGTGAAAAAAATATAAAAGCTTGAAAAATGAATAGGAGACTCCCAAAAATGCCATACAAAATGTGGAGTAAAAAAATAAAAAATAAATAAAGTCAGAGTTTCATGGATAAAACATTATGATATTTTTCATGGTCTTCTAGAAAGTTTGAATTTAGACAAGGAGATAAATTTGAGTAAACCAGGAGTATAGATAAATTCACAATTATCTCTCTTAGATTAGACATTTTGATTTAAATTTAGATTTAAAGCTTTATTTATTATTTAATTGAATTAGATAAATTTAAATTTTACTTATTTTTATTAAGTGATCACATCCAATGGATTTTTCAAAATCAAAGTGGTGATCATAGAAATTTATAAATAAATTGTATTAAAATTATTTTATTCAAAAATGTTTTAAGGAGACTTAGCAAGCTTAAAAAATCTTCATGGATGTTTTGTGAGTTTGTTCAATTTTCTACTTTTTCAAAAATTTTGATTGATACTACGTAATTTTGGATATTTAAATTATCATTTAATGATAATTATTTTCTTATTACATGAGTAATTTAGAGTGTGAAATTTTATTATTTTGACCATTTCAGTGGCTAATATTTGATACCTTTTTTTAGTTAGATGTGTTGATTACTATTTATTGTAGTGACTTTTGATCTTTATAAAATTGTTATGGATGAATATGCAATTTTTATTTCTATGATCAATTTATCTTGAAAAGAGATGATACTAAAATTAACTCATAATGATTAGTCTTTAGACTCATACACATTATCAATTCATATTTTAGTGAATGTTAAACTTGACTAATTTTGGTTGATTTGAAGTAGATCTTATAAAGTGTTGTTTAAGCAAAATAATTACTCATTTGAAATATGAAACCTTATTTTTTGTCATACCCTTTAATATTTTTTCATTTCTAAATGATATCTATTTATCATAATATAGCATAAATGTAAATATCCATCCTTGGGTATTGTCTTGATCACTTAAGTGTATTTCCATTGGGGGGTGTAGGTCACATGTTTCTATTTAACCATGATTACATAGGAGAGTCAAGACCTGTAACTTGTGTCTTGGAATGGATAACCACCAATTCTAAAATGAGAGGGTTAAAACTTATATTTTGTTGTGTCTATAAAATCCACATCAAAATGTACATTCTCTAGTAGTCTATCTCTTTTGACTTATAATATAAAAGGAAATCATATACTCATGTAAATAGGTGCAATATTCCTAACTGCCATTGTGAAAATCCATGAGGATATTAGAACAAACATCCATGATCTTGTGTTTAAAATATGAAAACATGTGTAATTTCAAATAAAAGGGAAATTTTTTCATGTAATAATTGTCTATATAAATCAATAATTAAGAAACTACTGAAATCAATGAGCTAAAATGAAAATAGGAATGAATGCATGTGATTATGTGGAAATTGTGAAGATATATCTTGAAATACATTTCTCAAATATGTTTTCCTCTATGTGTCTCTTTGATGAGATCAAATGGAACATGATATATAACACCTTATGAATTATTACAAATTCAAGAGTAAATAAAACTATGCCTTATAACTCTATAGGACTATTGTATATGTTATAACCCCACTACGTTTAACTCAAATAGTGATATATTTTTTAAAAAAACTTTAATTTAATAATCTAATTAGATTATTCCCAAAACATTAGTCAATTTATATTTAACTAAATGCATCATTCATTTTTAATTAGTTATTATGATTCATTTAGATAATGATAAAATTAACAAAGTCAATAGAATTACAAATATAGTCCATCACAAATGTATAACTATTGAATAATAACAACTCAACCAACTATTGAAAGTTAATACATTAATATTATACAATAAGAGCATCCAAACTATTATTTACCAAGTACAATAATACAATGTTTTTACATCGAAGTGTGTACAATGTTACAAGGAACCAACGAGTGTCCATAAACTCATTATATGTAAAAAAAACTAAAATCATGAGTAAAAGTCTCTATCTGCTAACTGATGGAGGAGACAGAGATCATCATAATTATTTTCCACACCAACCAAAAACCACATATCCATCACACAATACCCAACTAGGAAATGGACCTCCCTTTATAGATGATCAGATGATAATGGCGTAATTATCGATAAGATAACTAGAACCTGTATGATAAGATTCTAGCTACATTATCATATCATAAAGAATTCCATTCTAAAATTGCATCATTCATACATGCATATAATCAAATAGAAGAAATGATAACAATTAACTATAAACATTACTTTGGCCAAAGTTTTCATATAGTTTAATGGTCTATTAGATCAATCATAATCCCACACACACTCAATCGTATTTCATATAATTTAAGTATTAAAGACTCTAACTATATTCATGAGAATCCATCTAATGATAATAATTGTTAGTGTCTTTAATACCATATTTATATTAATCCATGTATAATAATTCCATGGATTTCTCATATAGATTAATATTTAATACCATAGTACTTAAATAAAAAAAATATAGAAATAATCACATGTTAAATAACAACTTATTATGACAAATATACTTCCTAAGTTCAAATACAACCAATGTCCATTTTCCATTGAAGTAATATTGAATATATAATTTTTTTATAACAATTATCATAATATCTAAGAATTTACTAATTCCTAACAAACATCCCATGTTCACAATCATTATAATTAAATAATACATTTCATGAATTTCATAATAAATCCTAAGGTAACCAACAAATAATAAAAAATGCACTATTATGTTTTCTAATCAATGGTTTACCAATTTACTCACAATTAATAACTAAACAACATATTATAAATTAATGATATAATCCTAGTTTGCATATGAATAAATCTATTCACTATAAACAAATATCTATTCACATATCAAATTATCTGCATAAATATGTATATTCAATATGTCCACTTATATCTATATACATTTAAAACCCTTTGCCATCTATTTCCAAATGGCATAATATATACATATAAATGGTCATACATTTTTATATATATTATTATGCATGCAATTATAATTGATAACACACACACACACACACACACACACACACACACACACACACACACACACACACACACACACACACACACACACACACACACACACACACACACACACACACACACACACACATCTCTCTCTCTCTGTGTGTGTGTGTGTGTGTGTGTGTGTGTGTGTGTGTGTGTGTGTGTGTGTGTGTGTGTGTGTGTGTGTGTGTGTGTGTGTGTGTGTGTGTGTGTGTGTGTGTGTGTGTGTGTGTGTGTGTGTGTGTGTGTGTGTGTGTGTGTGTGTGTGTGTGTGTGTGTGTGTGTGTGTGTGTGTGTGTGCGTGTTTTAATGAACTATTCATAAAGAATATCTCTTAATCTTTATGTATAATTCATATATATATATATATGTATGTATGTATGTATGTATGTATGCATGTATGTATGTATGTTCATATTCCAAGTACCCTACTTAAGGAATGTAAATTCATATTTAAACAACAAATAAATTACATTAACCCACATATCATTCAAAATCTGTATTAAATAGATTATACACAAACACTTATAATAAAATATTTTGTTACGTACTAGATGATACATTTAACACAATGAAGCAATTAAAAAATGTTTAACCCCCAAATTAAACACCTAAGAACCTGATAATATAACTTCAAAATTTTTACAAATGTTAAAACTAAGTTTGAACCATACTTCTATTACAGTTTGACAAGTATAAATCAACATTCATTTATCCATATTACACACAATTATTTTATATAAAAAACCAATCCAATTGATAAAATATATTCCATATTCATACTCGCCTACGTATATATGTTTTAAATGAAATAGATGACATTAATATTCAAAACATTTATCATAAATAATACCCAAACAATCCCTATAACCTAACTGTATTTTATTTTTTGACTCAGTTTGTTATGTATACCTAGACTGAGTATATATAATAAATAAATAATCATTAATACATAATTAACCTTCAATAATTTATAAATAGTCAAGTTAAAAATATTTAAACTTAGACATCAAAAGGTCCTTTTAACATAGTTGATTTATAATGTATCTTTCATAATCATTTATAGACTTATATACACAAATGACTCATAATAACATATTTCCAAACAACCATAATTTTTATACACAACCAATTTATATAACCTAGGTATATCTTATAATAACTTCCAACTATTAGTGTTGACTCATGCTTATAATGAAAGTTAAACACACATATATATGTTATTAAGTATCCAACACCAAAGAAATCTAAATATGAATTATTACAATCAACATTACCAACTAACAGTCGACACATAATAAAATAAACATAGTTAACACAAAACTATAAATACTCAGTTGACCCATAATTCATTTTTACTTAGTTGATATACACACAACCATATTACAAAGTCAAGTATCATCCAATAAAAAACCCAAACCTAAGACAATATTCCCATGCATTTATAGAAATGGATACACAACCAACACTTATTCATTTATACAAAGTCGAATATGAAGTCTCTATACACAATTGACCATTAAATTTATGCACACAATCAAACCTAAATCAAAATAAGTTGAATACAAAGTTAAATGGCATCTAATCCAAAACCTAGTTTATATTTAGTAAACCCAAACTAAAATAATGACTCTAAGCAATTTTACATACATGCAACCATTTATTAATACATGGTATTTTCACTATGTTTTACAAAATCAAAGAAATATATAGTCTTTAATGAATTTAGGAAACCCTAGTTTTAACCCCAAACCAAGTAATGTAATTAATCCATATAACAAAACACACAGCCAATTAACAATCCAAGACAAGGATTTTGTTTCCTTAACCTTCCATATTCCGATTATACTCTAATTGAATCATGGATTTAATTATGTGGGGGGAATTCCTCCTCCCATAGGGTTAAATCCATTATAATTTGAGGGCTTATAATTTAAAAAAAAAATCATTTTTTTAGAAACCCCATACGTATTTCATTCAAAGATTATATAACCAAAACACATAATTTTAGAATAAATTTGAAGTACAAAACATACTTCTTAGTACCCAAAGTAGTCTTTCTCTTTTGTCTAATATAAATTTCCTTTCTTTCCTTCTCTTCTCCTATATATACCATGGCTAACCTCCATATCTCTGAACTCTCTTTTTATTTATTATCTTTAATGTCCCTTGCATGCATTTTGAAAAACCCTAATATCATGGCGACCCATTTTCCATCACTACAAGAAAGACTCACTATCAAACCAAAAAATTCCTGACATGACGTACATGTCTCCCAACTAATCCTCCACACTCATAGACGTCTCCATGATTTCCTCCAACTCACAGTTAAACCCTCACCATGTTAAGTTTTGCATGGTTTGAATGACCAATCAACCAAAACCAAAATGTTGATTCTAGAATTAGGGTTGACATAATAAGTCAATAAACATACTTATTATGTTTTAATAAAAATAGCTTGAATTCCTATTCCCACTTAATATGAACACAATCATAGATAAAGATTAATCAAAACATTTAACCAATCAATGCCACATAACTAATTAATCCCTTAAGTATTTAAAACATAATTCACCGTAGATCCCCTTTAGGTATAAGCTAGATAACTCTAATAAAATCATTTTGCTATAAGTTCAAACATGTAATTTATTTCCATGTCATGTATATATATAGGTTCTAATAATGTTTTTTGTTAAATGCCTATAGGTACCCGCCTATAAGGGTTATGTAGTCAGCCAAAAGTAAGGTTATCAAAACAAATATACCACTATCATACTATATAATGGTGTCAACGACAATCATAAAAATTAATAACTATAATAAGATTGATTAGCATCAAAAAATTGATCTAAACCATATTGACACATCCAAGCATGAATCAATCAAACACCATAAAATTAAAGAAATTATGCATTTATTATTTTATGTGGTTATGTTGGGTTTGTTATCAAATATCAACACCTCCAACATTTCCATTTGTAGCATCCTCCCTGATGATACTCTCCCTCCATATCTGACTGGAGAGTATAATTTCTCCTACATCCACCTCACAAATGAAAATTTTAGTTAACTTGTAACCATAATAATAAGTACAAATACTACTAAAGTACAAAAATACTAAATAATCATAATCCACATACATATAAAACTAACCAATCATGTAATGAGTCACAAAAAATAATCATTATATGTTTGTCCATACATTAGCATAATGAAAATAGTTTGTTACAGTATTAATTAAACAACATTAAACCCATAATATATTTTTAATAAGCAATCATGTTTAGTTAAGAAATCAAAATGTAATAGTATCTTACCTTATAACTGGAATCTCAAGGAAATAAAATAAGCATACCATATGCCCCTAGTTAAGGTGTAGGAAGAACTTGTTAATCACATATCTCAAAATAAATGGATTACATATACCAAGTCTAAAATAGTAAAAATATATCTTTGATGTATAATCCTAATAATATGCCATCATGAAAGCATGTATATATAAGGAGCCATATCCTAAGTGTGTCTAGGTCTAATTCATATAAGTAATTTGTCATTATGAAAACACATATATAATAGGTAACTTAACTCATATGTGTCTAAGTCTAAAAAATGTAGGAAAATGTAATAATGCTTTTCCCTATATGGGCAAGGTATAATAAATGTTATCACAATTACAAGAGGATGTCATTATGTGGTAAACATATCATCGATGTAGGCATAAAATGAGTATGCCTTGGTATGGATAATGCATAGGAAATGTAAGAAAAGGAATATGATGCCTATAATAAGTAATATATGAATCCATGAAAGTTAAAAATAGTATGCCCTAATAATGTATTTTTAGATCTATCAATGGAGCGCATTTATTTAGACTGTTATCCCTTTATATATATGGTAGGAATCATGTCAATGTAGGCAAGAAAATATATAACCAATTAGGAAACACTATGTAGGATGTAAATCACAACATAAATCTTAGAGAAATGAAAAGTAAATAGAGTAAGAAAAGAAATAATGTCAAGAGCATAAGAAGCACACACAAATGTAAATTGACCAAGTAAATAATAGTAACAAATGTCATGCAAAGTAAATAATAATAATAATAATAATAATAATAATAATAATAATAATAATAATAATAATAATAATAATAATAATAATAATAATAATAATAATAATAATATGACACACATTATATAGCAAAATCATCCATGATAAGGAAGAAAAGAGAGGAACACCAAGTAATAAGTATATAAAACAAAGGCATCAGGTGTTGGCCTATAATGTTTGAAAAGTATAATAATGTCCATTTTTAAAGAAAAATTAAAGGGTGAAAAATGTGCACATATTTTGGAATATTAACATGTAGATGAACATGGTAAAAGTAAAACATTGATCAAACAAGAACCTAATTTTGATAATAAAGTGTCATCAAACTTAGTGGTGTGTAAGGAGGTAGTTACACAAATGTACCGAGAAACTCAGGACCACTTGTATCAAAAGGACCTGCCAATTCTTAGCATGCACCAATGATATAACATTGATAAAAACAAAACATGTAGGATAATGAATAGGAAGGATGTTGAGTGAACCATAGATCAAAAATGTAGGAGGACTAATATAGGGAGCTAGTAGGTTGAATGAGTCTTAAATATGAATGAAATTAAGGAAAGTATTTACTTGAAAGGGTTTTGATTAGATTTAGTGTTATGTGGTGAAATATAAATTTAAAATTATTTAAACCAATTTGATGTACATCAATCATACCCTTCTGACAAGAAAAATAAACTCACCAATTAAACTTAACATAGACAACGTTTGCATACAACATGACATATACAATCCAAATGGGTAGACACTTGGTTATTGAAAATGTTACCTTCATTAATTGTAAACCTAGAGATGTATTTTTTTCAAAGTGTCAACATTATATGTGTAACACCAGTCTATTTTTATGGCTGGGGTACTAAACATTGTGTATAAAAAACCTACTTTGTTTAAATCAAATTAGCACACTTGCAAGAAATTTTAAATGTTGTAAAGTGGATGATTGTATATGTGTATTTCAATAAAGGGATTAAATTATTTTTTTACATTTGGAATCTTCACATACTAAAATAAAATTACTTATGTGAAATTTAAACACAAATACACATATAAGAAAACATCTTACTATGATTATAAATTTAAGATGCATATAAGAAGCTGAAACAAAAATACTCACATGGAATAAATAAACAAACTACCAAATGGTATTTTCAATACAATTCCTTACAAATGGGTCCTCCTTTGTTGGAATTGCATTCCAATCCCCTCCTTGGCCACAACCTTCTACTTCAAATTAAATTGAATGCATTAATTAGACCTGTAGCAATGAAATGATTGCTATAATAAGGTAAAAACAAATCAAAATGGTTAATATTAATCTTACATTCTCTTTATATTCTACCAATTTTATTATTATATTATCTTCTAACACCTACAAATATTTTCCTTATATAGGGGAGGTAATTTGTTAATTTGGAGATGTTGAAATCTAAAAGTTACAACGATAAACTAAAATTTCATGAATAAAAACATAATATAGGTTGGTAGAATAAATCCATAGAATAAATCAATCCAATGATAATTGTTAGGAACCCCTTATCTAATGAAAGCACAATTGATTAATTTTTTATAAGCAATTAAACATGGAATTATACCAGAATGATTAAGTAACTAGAAACTTGAGACAACAAAGAATTTGAGAGATAATACACACTCTTGTATTAAATACTACTAGAAGAAAATACAATAAGGAAGATGCCACTTCTTCCTCCACCTCAAAGGCTTGCCACACCTCAAGACCTTCTTCCCTCTCTCTCTTGCTCAACACAACCAACTCAACAACCTAAGTTGTTATCCCCTCCTTGAATGCTTCAGCTGATCTCCTTGACCTTACACCTGTAGATCTCCTTGACCTTGCTCCCTTGCTTCAATGCTTTACTTGCTTGCTTGATTTATAATACATGCCTCATAGGTCTTTAAATAGAATCCCATGCATACAAAAATAGAACTCTAATTACAATAATTAGACACACAGCTCGGGTCTATAATTAGTCCATAAAAATGCAAACACTCACTTCATTTAACTGATTGTTCATCAACAACAGTTCTGGAACCGCCACATGTGGCCGATGTCGGTCCCTGTCTGTTTGGTGTTGATCGACGTTGGCTGACTCCCTACCAACGTTGGTTGCCTTCTGCACTATATCTAACCGACGTCGGTCATGCTATTGATGCCAGTACTTCTGGATCTTTAGCAACCTCCCTTCTTCATGTCTACAACAGTTGAAGCTTTTAGCTCCACACCCTAACAATCTCCCACTTGGAGATAGACAGCTGCAACTGTACCTATACCTGTACACCATCTACTTTGTTCCCTTGGCTCTGTATCCCTCTTCAAAGTCACTCTTGAAGACCAACCACCACAAAACCTATGATGCTATACCTATCACTTATGCCAAAAGAATTTTGTTGCTCCCAAATTCTTCATGACATACCTCTGAACTAACTTTACCCTTAGCTCAGAAAAATTTGTGTATATGAAACCCTGCAACAAGCAACACAATATAGTAACATGATAATGTAGGTAATATTATCCAACCTGGTAAAGAAAAATACAATGGTCAAACCTCCATTGTTCTGTAGCCTACTCAAGACCATATACCATAGCCTTCTGTCTCACGTGTCCATCCACTCTCTTCTCTAACTTGGGAATCCATCCCTCATCCAGTGCTTTCTTCCAGCTGACAACTCCACCAACAAATACCTATTTGGTTCTTCTTAAAGGACTCACACTCCTCATCCATGCCAAGCTCCCACTATTTTTGGATTCTACCTGCATTGCTTCTTTACATCTTCCTAGTTCTCAACCATCAGTAAGCAATATAAGGAAGGTAAACAATGAATATGAGGTTCACTTACCCTTTCTGACCTCCATATGGGCGTTTGAGACTCCTTGACAGCTTGCTATCCACCCAATATCCATTCTAGTGACCGATCTTGGCCATCTCCTAGTCTGCTCCCGACTGATGTTGGTTCCCTGCACTAACCCTAACTGCTAACATCATTTCCCTAGTCAAAGATAGTGTCCCCTCTACCGATGTCGGTTCCTTCCTGACCGACATTGGACTTCTCTGCCTAACTCTACCGACCCTGCTGGTCTGCACATGACTGATGTTAGTATCTACCTGACTGACATCAGTTCCAAGTGATCAACATCGGTATCTGTGTGTTCCTGTAAGTGATGAATTCTTCATCCGCGAGATCATCTTGGATCAAACCCCTATCCATACTACCCTACTCAGAATCATTCAGCCCCTATGACTAATCTATGTTCTTCATCTCCTCCATAAACACCAAGGCTTCCCTGTTCTTGTCAAAAGCATCAAATTTCCTTTTCCTGCAATGAACTCTATCTATGCTTTCTGAATCTGAACTCATACCTTTTGAATCAAGAATGTCCATTCCCTTCTTATTCATGTGACCAAGCCTATTAAGCCACATCTTTGAATCTATAGCTGAAGTAGATAAACCAGAAATAGAATCAGTAATACAAGTAGATAGATAAAGAGTAACTACTTTCTTACCTCTTGCTAAAACAAGTTCTCCTTTGGTAACCTTCCAAGAATCTGCTGTGAGGGTTACTGTGCATCCCTCATCACCCAACCTTCCTACAGAAACCAAACTCTGCTTCAGAATTGGGACATGCATGACCTCCTTCAACACCCATGTGTTGTCCATCTGCAATCTCAACTACACTTTCCCTTTGCCAACTATTTGACAAGGCGTACCATCCCCTAAATAAAGCACTCCAAAGTCTCCCTGTTAATACTCATGGAACAAATCTCTGTTTGGGGATGCATGAAAAGAAGAACCAGAATCTAAAACCCAAGATCCTACCTGACTATCCAAAGAAAGTATGAGAGTGTCTTGTACCACAATATTTGCATCCTTTGCTTCTTCATTACCTTCATGTTGATTTTCTTTATCCCTCAACCAACACTCTTTCTTTGTGTGTCCTCTCTTTCCACAAAACCAGTAGGTAACACCTCTAGACTCGAATCTCCTTCCCACCTTCAACCTTGATTTCCCTTGCTCTATCTTCTCTCTTTGCCTTCCCCTGCTTTCTACACTTAGAGCATTCCCTGATGATTCACCTGTGCTTCTCCTGTGTATTTCTTCATTCAAGATCACACTCACAACATCATCAAATTTTAAGATTTTAGAAGCAGATGCAGAATTACTTACTACCATAGCCAAACTATCCCAACTTTTAGGTAAGGAGCAAAATTAAAAGAGCCTTTACTTCATCATCAAAAACAATATTGACTGAAGCTAATTGGTTTACCAAACCATGGAAATCACTAAGATGAGTATGTACCGATCCACCTTCCTGCATTTGCAAAGTAAATAACTGCTTCATAATAAATACCTTATTTAAAGCCGAGGGCTTTTCGTATAAATTTGCCAAGGATTTTATCAACTCTTCCATTGTCTTGCATTGTGATAAGTTGGAAATCACAGACGATGCAAGGCTAAACCTTATGGAACCCAGAGCCTTCCAATAAAGAACACTCCATTCCTCATCCTTCATATCTGTGGGCTTGCATGCAACCCCACCCAACGGTAAGTATAAATCCTTTTGATATAGATAATCCTCTATCTGCATCCTCCAGTGTTGATAATTATTGCCGTTAAACTTCTCCATTTGTAGCTTACTTTCTTCTACCATTGTTGAACTCCCACTCAATCAAAAACCCTGTGAATGACTTGTAATCAACAAACAATAACCTACTCCCTACAAACCGTAGCTCTGATACCAACTGTTAGGAACCCCTTATCCAACGGAAGCACAATTAATTACTTTCTTATAAGTAATTAAACACAGAATTATACCAGAATGATTAAGTAACTAGAAACTTGAGACATCAAAGAATTTGAGAGACAATACACACTCTTGTATTAAATACTACTAGAAGGAAATACAATAAGGAAGATGCCACTTCTTCCTCCACCTCAAAGGCTTACCACACCTCAAGACCTTCTTCCCTCTCTCTCTTGCTCAACACAACCAACTCAACAACCTGAGTTGTTATCCCCTCCTTGAATGCTTCAGCTGATCTCCTTGACCTTGCTCCCTTGCTTCAATGCTTTACTTGCTTGCTTGATTTACAATACATGCCTCATAGGTCTTTAAATAGAATCCCATGCATATAAAAATAGAACTCTAATTACAATAATTAGACACACAGATCGAGACTATAATTAGTCCATAAACATGCAAACACTTGCTTCACTTAATTGACTATTCATCAATAGCAGTTCTGGAACTGCCACAGGTGGTCGACGTCGGTCCCTGTCTATCTGGTGCTGACCGACATTGGCCAACTCCCTGCCGATGCTGGTTGCCTTCTGCACTGTATCTGACCGACGTCGGTCATGCTGCTGATGTCGATACTTTTGGATCTTCAACAACCTCCCTTCTTCGTGTCTGCAATAGTTGAAGCTTTTAGCTCCACACCCTAACAATAATGAAGGTGGTTACATGGAGTTTTAACACATTCCAACCTATCAAAACTTCTTTCCACATTTTTTTAGGTTGGTTAAAAGTAGTTGGATGAAAACAATTGGTCTTAATTGTTCATAGCCAAAAAATAGTCACCTATAACATTTACAAAGGGTGAACTAATGTAGTTACTTTCAGTGACTTATGGGGGCCATAACTTAACTAAAAAAGAGGTGATATTTTTAAAAGTGTATAAGTTTTATAAAGATCCAAATATGCAATAAAATTTAGGTTAATGATTTTCCCTGATACCCATTTTTCTAATTTTCCCAAACTAGTATGTTTTAGCCCTAAATTACATGGAGACACTTTCTAAGTTATTCTGATGATTGACAAACCAAACCAATCTTCCTTGGAATCATGTATCAATATGAAAATTTTCCTTTTATCCTTCATACATATGGGTACTACATGTTTCATTTCCCATTATTATTACCATAAATATCAAGCCATTAAATGATATTATTTTATTTAAAGATAACTAATTTTAACCAAAACAATGTGCATATACATCATTCATATAATATGTGCATATAACATCATAATGTGGGAAAAAAGGGTGTGGATAGAAAAATAACATGATGTTTTTAGGAAAACTAAGTATCCAAATGATGGAAAATTATGGACCTCATTATACCTCCCAACTTAAGTATTTACACATCCCTATGTAAATAGTATTAATTCAACACTAGTTAGAATGGGACATGACATGGCCAAAAAAAAAAATTCAAATCATAAGACCATATACCTCAAATACATACTCCAGGAATACATATTTTATCTTTCTCAAATTTATCTCATTTCTTCATCTCCTTTTGTTCATCAATTTATCTTGATGTTTGCAACATTTAAACTATGACTAGAGTAAGGTCATTTCTATTTTAATGGAGTGGTGAGGTCTCTTCATCAAAATAATAATTGTATGTATTCACAAAGAAAAGATTTTTTCTCCATGAAAATTAAAACATATGATTTGGAAGGAAAAATTAGGATAACTTGTAATAATTTTGCCTATGAAATATCTTTTATATTATAAGAGTTGATGGACATTTTCCTTTTTATATCATATAAGAAGTGCCATCCATCTCTCATATGCTGAAATTTATTTAATACTTTGATCTTTAGTAATAGGTGTAGAATATTTCTTATGTGCATCAAATTTTTATGCTTCAATAGTAGTGAAGAGAAATCTTGACAACCATAGCCCAATAACGTAAATAAAATAATAACTTTTAAGAGCATTTTTATTGGCAATGACTTTGTCTAATATTTAAATAAAGACGAAAACTATATTTTTTTTAATCATGATGTGATATATATCCTTTAAACATATACATCAAACAAAATTATATAATTATTACTCCAGGTAAGTTATCGTAGTGGCTACAAGTGTGCACAATAGTGGTTATAGGTGTGAAATCACTTACAAATAAATATTTGTATCATTTTTTGATTGAATTTATAAGTGAAGGTGTCTTAATTACTAAAGGTGATGAGATTTTAAAATAGAATGAATACATTTTTATCACTATTTCCATGTAATTATTGGCATCCCTTTGTGACATTACTACATTTCACATGAGTTTTTAGTATACCTCCAAACTTAATGTTTGAATTCTATATCAATACAAAATATATATATGTAATTTTTCTCCTTATTCCCCCTGAACTCAAGGTAGACACTTATCCTCAAGTAAAATTGGAGTTTGATTTTGGGAAGATGGTTAAGAAATGGAACTTACATATATGTGATGATTAATACAAAAAGTGAGGAATATGAAAATCAATTGGCATCCTGAGGGCATGTGGGTAGATGTGACAAGAAGTGGGATTGTTGAGCATTAGAGTGACATGACATGGGATATGAAGTAGATATGAAAAATGCCATAGTTAAATTTAAAATGTGTAGGAATTGTAGTAGTTAGTTGGAAATAACACACAAAATATAAAAAAATGTGTGTACGTATTGAAAATGGAAAAAAAATAATTATCTAAAATAAATGGTATAATTACTTGATTTTATGTAAACGGTTACCAATAAAAAATGATTATGTAAAAGACTATGGTATCCATCTAGTGAATTAGTATCATGTATTCCTCTATATAGTATAACCAAGTTATGAATTTATCAATCTAACATCTTGATTAATGAGTGACAATGTAGAAAAACTAATAACCAAAGAGAAGGTTATCAAAGTATGTGAGATCAAGAACATGTGGAATAATGATAGGAACTAGTGATTTATTTTGGGATGTGCATCTTAATGGACATGAATTAAAACATACCAATGGTGTAGTAACAAAATGTTGATAACAATGAGAAGATAATAGATTAGATAGATGTTTACAAAATTTGACAAATAGAAAACATTGATAGAAAAATGAACATGTAAAGATAAAAAGAGATGGTTTATATCATGATCCCACCCTTGTGCACACTAACATGACTGCTTAGATGATTGATTTATCATGTGTATGTTTGATTTATACACTCCTTTGTATAGCTGGACTGCATTATTATTTTGATGTTATGATATTGGGTTTCATGCTGATATAAAACATGTGTATGGTGGTTATTATTGCACTTGTTTTAGATGGATTATATTATGAAATCTCGATGCTATGATATATGATTTTAGTTTGATGAACTTATCATGGTTATAATTTTTCATGTGATGATGTATGAGTTATTTGATGTATGTGATACTTGATTACAATTCATTACTATTTTGTCATTTCTATCAATTATTAGACCAGATACTTTTGATGGGCCCACTTTGTGGTTATAGGTACTAACTATGGGTTAGGATGGCTGCTGTCATCAATTCCTTGGTCAGTAGAGTAGTTTTAATCATTTAGATGAGTTCTAACATGTAAAATGTATTAAGACATAGACTTAAGCCATTGTTTAGTTATGTTTGTTCACCTTTGATTATGTCATCCTTTCTAGAATTATGTGGGAATTAGTCTTGTTGCTCCTATGCATGCAACAATTTTATATTTTTCTATTGTCGATATTGTTACATGGTGGTGTTTGTATCTCATCTAGACCTTTTGTTTATAATTTCATTCATTGATTGTGTGAGTGTCCTATTTTACTAGATTGGTCTTTAGTGATTACTGATTTTGTTTGTCCCTTGTTATAGGATAGTGTTCCCTCATTGTTTTCAATGTAGTGATTTCTATAGTTTTGGACCATGATGATGTGGACACTCATGTGGGAGTTTGTCTCTATTTAATCCAAGAATTTAAGTGGATGGTTTGAGTAGTGACACTCATTATTCTGATATCCACCATAGTGAGTTCTTTAGATATTCAGTAGATATATTTCAATATATATATATATATATATATAGTTATATAGTTATATTTTAGAAATATAACAATGAAAACTAGATATTAAATATAAATACAAATGAATATATTGATATGGAAACATATAATTAATATATGTAAATATATTCATATAATATAAATATAGATATGTGTGTTATTAGATACATGCATGCACGCACGCACACACACACACACACACACACACACACTCTCTCTCTCTCTCTCTCTCTCTCTCTCTCACACACACACACACACACACACACACACACACACACACACACACACACACACACACACACACACAAGGTTGATAAGTGTGATTAGCTAGTATGCAACTAACATGGTAAGGTGGTTATGTACATATATTATTCCACACCATCTTGGTTATATTATGTGTATTACATAACATATATCCATATATATACATATACATACATACATACATACATACATACATACATATATATATATATATATATATATATATATATATATATATATATATATAAGGTTGCTAAGTGTGATTAGCTGGTATGCAACTAAAATGGCAAGGTGGTTATGTACATATATTATTCCACACCATCTTGGTTATATATATATGTGTATTATATATATATTATTATATACTGTCATGTTTATATGATAAATATATATTTCTATTCTTTTTGGCTTGGGTGATAAATTGGAGGTACGTTGACCACGATAAAAGGAGATATGGGTGTGATAAGGTAGGTATGGGTTCTAACAAGTAGAGTTGGTGTAAAGAGAAGATATATAAGGTAGGTAGAGGGGGAGGCATGAGAAATAAGGATGCAAGGGATGCATTAGAAGAAAAAAATGTAGAATAGGAGAATATATATGATAGGGAATAATGAGGCATAGGGAAGATGTTTGGAGAAGGGAGAGGATGTGATAAGGTAAGGGAGAGGATGTGATAAGGTAAGGGAGAGACAAAAAAAAATGGAAAGAATAAATGGAAGGCACAAGAGAATAAGATGAAAGGAAGAGATATAAAATGTAGGAGAGGATGAAAATGTATTGTGGGAATAGAGAAGAGTGACACAAGAAATAGAATACAAGGGGTTGGAGATTAGGCACTTGACTTACATGAGGTACTGGATTTGGAATGGAACCTCTTCTACAGTTAAAAGGGAGGAGGTAACACCTGGTCTAATTTGAAATCCTCTTCTTTACATTAAGCTAGTAAGCTATTCCTTACCTAAAATTAGTTATCATCATCAAGGAAATCAACCAATATTGAGACCATGAATATATTATTGTCATTTTTATCTGGCACATAAACCTACTAGAAAGGAAAAAAATACAATCATGCTTCTTATGAATAGCGATTGGGTCATATATATCTTAACCTAAATAGTACATTAGTAATTTAATGGATGCATGTTTCATTGTGTTATGTATACCATGACTTTATTTTTTCAATCCTACTAAATGCTTATGAGTCAATTCATACCTGCAATAGAAAATTGTGACTAGGGTTCATATAAATCTTGAAGGCATATTATTCCTTTTAAATATATTTTTTAGATTGCAACTAATCGATAGAGGTCCTTAACCCAATTGGGCAAAATTTTGTTGATACATACATATTCTTTTAGTAAAGAAAATTTACCATAAATATATTTACTCCAACTAATTTATTTGATTATTTTCTGATCCCCTATTTTTAGAAACTATTTTGGGGTTTTTATTCCATCCTTTGGTAGAAATTTTATGGTTACACACACACACACACACACACACACAGACACACACACACACACACACACACACACACACACACACACACACACACACACACACACACACACACACACACACACACACACACACACACACACACACACACACACACACACACACACACACACACACACACACACACACACACACACACACACATGTATGTATGTAGTAAGTTTTTCCTTACCTAAAATTAGTTATCACCATCAAGGAAATTGACTGATATTAAGATCATGAATATATTATTGTCATTTTTATCTGGCACATAAACCTACCAGAAAGGAAAAAAATACAATCATGCTTTTTATGAATAGTGACTAGGTCATATATATCTTAACCTGAATAGTACATTAGTAATTTAATTAATGCATGTTTCATTGTGTTATGTATACCATGACTTTACTCTTTCAATCCTACTAAATGTTTATGAGTCAATTCATACCTGAAATAGAAAAATGTGACTAGGGTTCATATAAATCTTGAAGGCATATTATTCATTTTCAATATATTTTCTAGATTGGAACTAATTGATCGAGGTCCCTAATCCAATTGGGCAGAATTTTATTGATACATACATATTCTTTCAACAAAGAAAATTTTACCAGATAATAGATTTACTCCAACTGATTTATTTGATTATTTTCTTATCCCCTATTTTCAAAAACTATTGTGGGGCTTTTATTCCATCCTTTGGTATAACTTTTTATGATCACACACACACACACACACACACACACACACACACACACACACACACACACACACACACACACACACACACACACACACACACACACACACACACACACACACACACACACACACACACACACACACATTTTCTAGATTGGAACTAATCGATTGAGGTCCCTAATTTAATTGGACATAACTCTATTGATACATACATATTATTTCAGCAAAGAAAATTTTATGAGATAATAGATTTACTCCTCCAACTGATTTATTCAATTATTTTCTTATCCCCTAATTTTATAAACTATTTTGGGGCTTTTATTCCATCCTTTGGTAGAACTTTTTATGGTGATATATATATATATATATATATATATATATATATATATATATATATATATATATATATATATATATATGTATGTGTGTGTGTGTGTGTGTGTGTGTAGACACACACACACACACACACACACACACACACACACACACACACACACACACACACACACACACACACACATGTATGTGTGTGTGTGTATATATGTATGTATGTGATATATTGATCCAGGCATCAATTTAGGCAACAATTCGGGTGACAGTTCCACCCCAATTGATGACGGAACTTCCGGGAGCCATAACTTTTGCACCGTAGCTCCAATTGACTCGCCGTTTGAACCGTTGGAAAGCTAAGAACGAGGGGAACATCGTGAAATGGCATTGAGCTCTGCTTGATGAAGTTTGACCCCCGAAAACCCAACGGAAGTGCCTCAATTTTCAATTTTAATAGTGCTGTCTAAAAATAGTAAGTTGCTAAAAATAGTAATTCCTCGAATTATGTATTGTTTTAAATATTGGAAGTCGTACCACTTCATCTCCCTCGAGATTGGTGACCTTCCACATCCTTCCCATGCCTTCAAATTGTGTATAAAAGAAGAGATGCATTGTGTATGTGCATCTCTTCTTTTATACACAAATGGATGCTAAGGAAAAGTTCCCAGCCATTGGCAAATCAAATGGATGCATAGAAAAACTTATAGTGTCATATATATATAGGTGAAGCATTATTGGATCCCTCTTTGTGACAACTTATTACTCATGTTCCATTGCCTAAGTTGATTTTTTAAAATTATGAATGTGATATGAGGTGAAGATTTCCTTGTCTTCTTCAATTGCCATGTTTTCAGCTTTGGTTCGACCCTCTCTCCAAATAGATTTAATTGGGATACTTCCATAAGATCAATTTAGTTGAAATTCCCTGTTATTGTTTTGATTTTTAAATTCTAAGCATATTAATGGCTAGTGGCCCATTTAATCATATAGACCCAATTTCACTTTTGAGGAATCATATGAGGTCATGAGACCTCATCATGATCCACAAGATTCTCTATATCAATTATTACTTCAAATCAATTTATTATTTGAATTCTTGTTGTGTTAAATTATGTCCATTCAAAACTTGTTGGCATTATGGGAATCTCTAATGAATGTGTGGACTGAGTATTATATAGTTCCCTAATTTCTACATTTGGATGAGTGTCCTAAATTCTATATTTAGTTGAGTTGCCTAATTTCTATGTTGGCTAAGTTTCTTGATTACTGTGCTTGGTTGAGTATTTTTGTTAGTCCTTGACTTGGTTGAATGTAACTGTAAGTTATATGCGGTAGTTTCTAGTTTGCTTATGAATATATAGAGTGTATTCTGGATGGATATTGTGCCTTGTGTTAGTGCTAGCTTATTATGGTGTGATGTTTATTGGTTTAGTACCAAACTTACTCAAAATTTCCTCCTTGACCTTGTTTACTGAAACCATCATTTAGCAGATGGTTGGGGGTGGTGAGGGCCACCTATGGTGGGATCATAGGGCTAGTTGGGAGGGCTTGTTCTATTTGGTTTCTTCTACTCCATACATGGATGACTTCATGGATAGGTATGGTGTACTTGTCAATATTATTCACATGTTTATCTCATTACTAGATTAGATGTATGTTACTTTCATCTAGCTTGACTAGTGGTGGTAATTATGATTACTTTCATTGGATTTTAGATTATTTGCATATGACTCTTGGCATGATAACCTTGTGCTTGGTTAGGAACCCTTCAAAATTAAGAGTTTCTAGCTCATGTTGATGATTAGGATGCATTTTAATAGAGCTTTTGTGTAGTTTTGAATTCACTCTTGGATGCACTTGAGTTTATCTTGGATTCTTAACTAGATATTCCTTATTAATGCTATAATGTTATATCATATTATTTGTATTGTTGATTCTTTATTATGTCATTACCTAGCTAATTCTTCATATAGTTATAACTTGGAATTAGTTTGACACACTCTCATATAAGCATTTCATTGTACCAATTTGTAGAACTTCAATATTTTATTATAATATAAACCTCCATGATAATTTTATTAGTGATTTGGTTAGGAGACAATAACTTATGTATAAGCATATTGGAGTTTTAGATTTGGATGGATAATTTTACCAATTTCTAATTCCATACTACGTGGGTTACTAATACTAATGTTATGTTGGTGAATCTCCTTATTAATTACACTTTGGAATTTATGGTATATGTTGTGGTGCATGCTTTCATGTGTCATTGGATTCTTATTCCATCTTATCACACTTTTATATGTACTCCTTAATTTGAATCATCATGAATATGTTGATCTAGAGATTGCATAGGCAATGGATTTTATGTAATTAGGTGTTTTGACATGCTTGAGTATGTTGGCTAGGATCTTTAGAAAGTTGGAATCTTAAATTGGTTGGTAAATAATGTGAGCTATTTAATTATTGATTTTTTATGCATATGCTTACACTCATATCCTTATTCACTCTTTGTAAATTCTCTTAATCTAACATATGAATATGGAACTACTTGTAATTCGTTTTCAAGTTGTGTGTGGAATATGAAGACTCCTTGGGTGTTCTAGTTGTATGTGGAAATATGAGATGTAAATTATGATATTAGAACAAATTACTAAGTTATGGTTAGAGAAGGCAATTCTTAGACCCCTTGCAATGTTTAAATGGAAAGTTATTTGATACTTTCCCTTGTTTATATGTTTATATAAATGATGTGGCTAAAAATGTAAATGTGGATATAAATATTAACTTGAACTCATATTGGCTATATTTATTCAATAAGTAGACATGTTTGTTGGTATGTATTGGTGTGTGTATCTAACCTTATGTAAACCTTGATATTTTTAGGCTTCAAAAAATTGGTTCATTTGGCACCATTGCATGCTCGAACAATGGATATTTGTTCTTAAGAAAAGCATGTTACACTTTCATGATGGAAATTCTTAATATGATGTCCTATGAAGTAAGTCAACTTATTTACGAATTCCATATCGAAAATAAGAGGTTAAAATTGTAAAATTGAATCATATACAATAAATTCTTGATTATAGGATTGACTAAAATGCTAATGTGAGTGTGTAAATTCATTGGGCTAGTATGCCTTTTCTACCTTAAACATCTATTGTTAAGATAATTAGTGTTAAGGATTCTATTCATGTGTGTGTGTGTGTGTGTGTGTGTGTGTGTGTGTGTGTGTGTGTGTGTGTGTGTGTAGGCTACCTTATATTGATGTGCATTAAATCCTCTTCCCATCATTGATAGTCTATCGTATTGGTTAATTGCCAATTTGAAATTGATTATATTGATTCAATATTAGATGACACAATATCATTACCTATTGGAGAATATTGTAATGCATAATTATGAATTTGCCTATATACTTTGAACATGACAAGAATGCTTATGAATTGTTTGAGATCATTCTATGAGTTATGTTATTCTTGTTGTATGTTCTTGAGCCTTATTTTAACCTATATGCACTCTTTTGTTAGTTGATATCCATATGTGCTTTGAATACTATATATTTCACCTAATTGTCATTAGAGATAATGTTCTATTGGTTTCCATGTCATGACTTGTTTTGATCACTAATGACTCTGAAGGTTAAGATTAACCCTTCTAATTATGTATATGTGGGTATGATAAGTGTGTATTACTTAATTTAGCAAATGAGGTTTGGGCCCCTTATGCATCCATTGGGTATTTTGATATATAACTTCAAAAAATAATTTGGGATTGTTTCATCTAGTATCAGAATAATGTTTCTACTCTAGGGAATTTTGGGTTTTGTAGAATTACTACATGGTAACCAATTAGTTGTCCTAATCAGGTGGAATAAAGAAACAATTCCCAAGACACTTAGCCTTCAAAAAAAGGTTAAGATATTATGTTAATTTTATTACCATTATAAAGTTCTATACATCACTCAAAAGAAATGATTCTAAGGAATTTGGTTGTTTTCTCATGTCAATGGTTATCACCCCTTAGCCTTGGTTTGGGCTAACTCTTCCTGAATTTGGTTGCGTCAAGGTGAGTTTCACCTAACAACCATTGACTTGTATGGGCACATCAATGGGAGTTAGGTGATACAAGCTTCACTCTTAGAATTAGGAAAATGATGCTTGAGTATCTATGGTCAACTTATATGGGTGAGCCTTCCTTAAATACTTGGAACATTATGACCTAAGGAAGACTGAGGGTTCAACTTAAACCTGGAGGGTATGATAGGGTGTGAAAAGGATTAAATTTTTTAAATAATTTAGCATAGTTTGAGCTATCCACTCATGGAAAAGATTACCTTGAGTTTTTAGTAACCTATGAACCTGCATGGGTGTGTTAGCAAATGTCCTTGCTATGGATGGAATTTAGTAGAGTAGACACATCTCCACAGGGTGAGTTACTTGAAGATAACAGGGTTGACATAATTTTTTTTATTTAAAACAAGTTGTTATGCTTAAAAGTTCACACCAAGACTATGGGTAATGGTTGTGGTGAACAACCATAGATTTCAGCTTGGCCTGGGCGTCACTATAGGTGACTGGAGGTAAGAATATCACAATTTTATCATGATGGCAATGCCTAGGAGGCATTAGTTCATCCAATGTATTGGAATATTAAGTAAACCTAGAAGGTTTTGTTATCTAATTTATTTCCTGGATAGTTGAGTTACAATGGTTATGCATCCTTAGAAATAGGTAAATTTATGTGGAGCTAAAAACTTATGCATTTAGCTAAGCTAGGCTTGGTTTTGTTAGCCTCTATTAGGTTAATTAGATGAAGTAAGTGGCTTTGTAACTCGAGGAAGGGGTGAAGCTAACTAGTTTTGGCATGTTTATTGTAGTCATAGATTGATTTCACATCTATGATGTATGTTTTAATTATGGATATGATTGATTTCATGTGTATGTTTATTGATCCTAGCTAGGTTATACACCCATGGGGATGTCTGTTCACACTTGAATTATTTTTGATACCTATGAGGATGTCTATTGAGATATTGGATATGTCCTACATCTATGAGGATGTTTATTGAAAGTTCTAATTGAACTTGCTAAATATGAGGAATTATGATTCCCATAGTAAGATATGGTAATCTCCTTAAGCCTTAACTAAGCTCACCCTTCCCAATTTGATGTGTTAACACAAGCATCACCATTTGACCCTTGACATGTTGGATTTAGACAATTCGCTGAATCATGATATAAGCTTGTTGTTAGAATTTTAAGGAAATTCCTAGATGTCCATTGATTGCTTGCATGAGTAAGCTATCTGATGAGGCTGAGGTATGTTATCTTGGGAGGACTAAGGGTGTGGCTCAAGTCTAGAGGGAATAATGGGGTGAGTATGATTGACTTGCATGAGTAAGTTAAGAGTTTTGTGATTGATTATATGATACCATTGATAGGTATCTGATGTCATTTACATGGCATCTACACATTGGGTGGACTGATGTAGATTCATAGACCCTTATGCTTCACACAATTATGTGTTTGACTATTGTGATGTGTAAAATACCTTGGTATAGTTACCTATAACTGATTGTGTAATTATCTTGCATTATTCCTTCATCCATGTACATTTTTCTATGTTATGGTATAACTTTTGAGATGTGTAATGTTTTACCATGTGAAATGTGTGAAATTTTGTTCTATCTAGTTGTCTATCCAGATTTTCTTGTTGTGTTATACATGTGATTATAGTGTTGTTAAACTATAAATTATGAGTTCAAACACTTGTGTATTATAAATTTGTTTTGTAATTCAAATCTCTTGTTAAGTTGCCAAGGTATAGAATTACAATGTAATTTGTTATCCTGCATCATTGTTCTAGCTATAAACATCAATGCAAGTATGAGGTTGAGGGTAAAGAGACATTATTTACATAATGGATATAATAGGTAAAATATAAGGAGTGGAGTCTCTCTTAGGTTTAAAATCTACTCCACCTCTTCATGAGGCAGTCCCCTGATTCATTCAGAGTGTACACCAAAAGAGCCACATATTGGTCGTGGGAGCCTCCTGCATAATGGTTGCCTTATAGTTTAGTGTTGTTTAGCTACCTCTCTGGGGTTGTTATAAAATAACCTATGTGGAATCCCCTTGTGTAAGCCTTGTAAAGCACTGACTAGTCCTACATTGAGGACATGAATGCAAATCAACAAGCGACCACTTGCTAAAATGCATGTATGTGTTGGCATGTTCATGTACATGTGCTATGATTGATGTATTGTCTTGGAATACATGTTATATATATATATGTATATATAAACACACACATATATACATATACATATATATATACACACACATATATACATATATATATATATATATATATATTTATATATATATATATATATGTATATATATTTATATATCTATATATGTATGTATATATGTATGTATGTATATGTATATATATATATATACATATATACATATAGATACATACATATATATATACATATATACATATATATATATATATATATATATATATATATACATACATACATACATATACATATACATATACACACACACACACACACACACACACACACACACATATGTATATGTATATATATGTGTGTGTGTGTGTGTGTGTGTGTGTGTGTGTGTGTGTATACATACATACATACATATATATATATATATGTATGTATGTATATATATGTATGTATATATATGTGTGTGTATATATATATATGTATGTATATATATATATATATATGTATATATATATATATATATATATATAATGCATGACTAGATAGTATGATTGTTTGGTATTCAAAATGAACACTACAAGTCCTAATCAGGTGAATTTTGTTATTTTGGGTACTCATTTATTTTTTTCACTACCATGAGTTAAGTGTAGTATGATGGTGGAACTGTTTTTCTTGTAACCATTGTGTGAGCTCACAAGTGTTTAGAGAGCATGTGGTAAACCTTTAGGGTAACATGTATGGCTTGGGTTGGCTTTTCTTATTATTTAGTGTAGATAGTGTGGGATGTTGCACTATCCCTTGAATGGTATTTTGTTGATTTGGAAGTAACCATTCAAAATGGGTTACTATCCTATGGTAGCATTCTATGATGAATGTTGGTTAAATTATGCATAAGGCATAATATATGTTAGTACAAACACTATTTTAGGTTTAGATTTATGCTTAAAATCTTGATGGGATTGTACAAATTGAAACTATGGTTGAAAAATTTGTGATTTTTGTGGTATGTTCTCCTCTTGATGAGAAGGATGTCTTTCTAGTGTTTGGTTTTCTAGCAAAAATTTTGATCTAAATGGTAGAATTTTTTATAATTGTCCCATCTTTCACTAACTTTTAACTGAATGAGGTGTGCTTAGAAGGTAATGAAAGCCTTTTATTGGCCTTTATTAAGTTTGGAAAGTTCATTCCCATAGTTGGTAATGTTTTTTTGCTTAGAAAGGCATGCCTATATGGGTGGCTGAATTTTTATAGTTTTCTTAGAACTATGATTAAACGGTGGTATACCATTGGTATTTTTACTAAATTAGAGCTGATTTAGAGCTGTTAGACCTTTATGAAGGATAAAATTATCTATTTTTGGTTTTCAATAAGTGACCTATGCATTATAAACATGGAATTTTACCCTAAGTGGGGTGTGTGTGTTTGGACACTATTGTTATCTATGTTTTGAAAACTTCATATTTTCATTTAGTGTCATAAAATGATAAGTGAATCAATAAGACTTTTCTTATGCTGGTAATTATGATTTATGTTGGAAATAACAAATGTACATTACTTGTATAGTGTAGTGCACTCTTTTACCTTACTATTATGTAAGCTAATGTTTTTCTAATTAATATTATGATTGAGTAGATGAAATCTTTGTATAGAGAGTGATTGAGTCTCCAGGGAAAACCTAGTTCTCAATTGTTGATTTAGTCATTGGGATGGATCCTCTCTAAGAGGGGGAAGATGTCATAATCCCACCCTTATGCACCCTAACATAAATGCTTAGATGATTACATTAGCATGCATATGGTTGATTTCTACACTCCTTTGTATAGCTAAACTACATTATTGTTTCAATGTTATGATATTAGGCTTCATGTTGATATAAAACATATGTATAGTGGTTGTTATTGCACTTCCTTATTTTATATGGATTGTATTATCAGATCCGGATGCTATGATATATTAATTTAGGTTGATGCATTTGTTATGGTTATAATTCTACATGTGATGATGTATGAGATATTTGATGTGTGTGATATGTGATTATAGTTCATTATTCTTTTATCTTTTTTTATTGATTATTAGACCAAATACTACTGATGGGTCCACTTGGTGGTTGCAAGTACTGACTATGGGCTAGGATGGATGCTGGCATCGAATCTTAGGACAAAAAAGTAATTCTAAGCAATCAAATGAATTATAATAGGTAAAATGTATTAAAACATAGAATTAAGCCACTACTCAGTTATGATTGTTCATATGTGATTATGTCATCTTTTCTAGTATTGTGTGGGAATTGGTCTTATTTCTTCTATGCATGTGAGAATTCTATCTTTCACTATTTTTGAGATTGTTACATGGTGGTGTTTATTTCCCATCTGAGCCTTTTATTTATCATTTCACCTATTAATTATGTAAGTGTCCTATTTTACTAGATTGGTCTTTGCTGCTTACTGCTTTTGTTTGTCCCTTGTTATAGCATAGTACTCCCCCATTATTTTGAGCATAGTGATTTATAGAGTTTTGGGCCAAGATGACATGGACACTTATATGGGAGGTTATCTCGATTTAATCTAAGAATGTGAGTGGACAGTTTGAGTAGTGACACTCATTATTCTAATATCCACCATAATGAGTTCTTTAGATATTTGATAGATATTTTTTGATCTATATATATTCCTATATATATATATATATTTTAGAAATATAAATATGAAAACCACATATTAAATATAAATATAATATGAATATATTGATATGGAAACATATAATTAATATATGTAAATATATTCATATAATATAAATATAGATATATGTTTTATTATGTGTGTGTGTGTGTGTGTGTGTGTGTGTGTGTGTGTGTGTGTGTGTGTGTAGACATATTTAAATGGTTGTTAAGTAGGATTAGCTAGTATGCAACTAAAATGGCAAGGTGGTAATGTACATATATACTATTCCACACCATCTTGGTTATATATATGTGTATCATATACATATTATTATATACTATCATATTTATATCACACACACACACACACACACACACACACACACACACACACACACACACACACACACACACACATTCTTGTTGGGTTGGGTGATACGCTAGAGGTGCATTGACCATAATAAAGGGAGATACAGGGTAGGTATGGGTTCTAGCATGTAGATTTTGCATAGAGAGAAGAGACATGAGGTAGGTATAGGGGGAGGTCTGAGAAGGAAGGATGTAGGGGATACATTGAAAGAAAAAAAAATTGGAAGAAGAGAATACATATGATAGGGAAGAAGGAGATGTAGGGAGGACGTTTGGAGAAGGGAGAGGATACATAAAGGTAAGGGAGAGACAACAAAAAAAACATGGCAAGAAGAAATGGAAGGCACAAAGTAATAAGATGGGAGGAAGAGATAAAAAATATAGGAGTAGAAGATAATGAAATATGGGAAATAGAGAAGAGTGATGTAATGAATAGAAGCAAGGGGTTGGAGCTTAGGCACTCCACTTGCATGGGATACTGCATTTGGAGTGGAACCTATTCTATAGTTAAAAGGGAGGAGATAACACCTAGTCCAATTTGAACTCCTCTTCTCTACATTAAGATGGTAAGCTATTCCTTGCCTAAAATTAGTTATCATCATCAAGGAAGTTGATCTATATTGAGAGAATGAATATATTATTGTCATTTTTATCTGGCACATAAACCTACCAGAAAGGAAAAAAAAATAGCCTTCTTATGAATAATGGCTAGGTCATATATATCTTAACCTAAATAGTACATCAATAGTTTAATGTCTGCATGTTTCATTGTGTTATGTATACCATTAATTTACTCTTTCAACCTTGTTGAATGCTTATGAGTTGATTCATACCTGCAATAAGAAACTGTGACTAGGGTTCATATAAAATCTTGAAGGCATATTATTCCTTGTCAATATATTTTCTAGATTGAAACTAATCGATCAAGGTCCCTAATCCAATTGGGCATAATTCTATTGATGCATATGTATTATTTTAATAAAGAAAATTTGATCGAATAATAGATATACTCCTTCAAGTGATTTATTCAGTTATTTTCTTATCCCCTATTTTGAGAAATTATTTTGGGGCTTTTATTCCATCCTTCAATATAACTTTATGTCATGATATATATATATATATATATATATATATATATATATATATATATATATATATATATATATATATATATATATATGTATCACAAATTAAATACTCATTGGGGATTCTCCAAATTTTAAAAGAATGGCACTGTAAGTTATTTTATGCATCCCTTTGATTCATGTATGGCTGGGAAATTTTCCTTAGCTAGTTGTGTGTGTATATATTAAATTTCACATTGGGATTATTCAGATATGCTTTGGAATTGATAATATTTTATGTATCTCTTACTTTTCAAAATGATTGGATATATATATATATATATATATATATATATATATAACTCTACATAGGGGAAGCATTGTTGGATCCCTCTTTGTGAAAACTTATTACTCATGTTCCCTTTCTTAAGTCTATTTTAAAAAATTATGAATATGATTTGAGGTGAAGATTTTCATGTGTTCTTCAATTTCCATGTTTTTGTCTTTGGCTCAACTCTCTCTCCAAATGGATTCAATTGGGATACTTCTGTAAGATCAATCTTGTTGAAATTCCATGTTATTTGTTTGATTTTTAAATTCTAACCCTATTTAATGTTGGCATCCCATTTACTCATATAGACCTGATTTCAATTTTTGGGAATCATATGAGGTCGTGAGACCTCATAATGATCCCTAGGATTCTCTATATTGATTATTACTTAAAATTGATTTATTATTTGAATGCTTGTTGGGTTAAGTTATGGCCATTAAGAACTTGTTAGCATTATGGAACTATATGATGAATGTGTGGATCAAGTATTATGTAGTTACATGATTTCTACATTTGGATGAGTTTTTTGATTTCTATATTTGGCCAAGTTGCCTAATTTCTATGTTGGTTGAGTTTCTTGATTATTGTTCTTGGTTGAGTTTATTTATTAGTCCTTAACTTGGTTGAATGTAGTTGTAAGTAATATGTGGTACTTTTTGGTCTATTTATGATTGTATGGAGTGTATCCTATATGGATACTATGCCTTGTGTTGGTGCTAGGTTATTGTGGTGTGATGTTTATTGGTTTAGTACCCAACTTGCTCATAACTTCTTCCTTGCCCCTATTTGTTGAAACCATCATCTAGTTGATGGTTGGGGTGGTGAGGGCCACCTATGGAGGGTTCATAATGTTGGTTGGAAGGGCTTGTCCTATTTGGTTTCTACTACTCCATATGTAGATGACTCCATGGATAGGTATGATGTATTTGGAAATGTTATTCACATGTTGTTTATCTCTTTACTAGCTTAGATGTATGTTACTTTCATCTAGCTTGACTAGTCGTGAAAATTATGAATACTTTCATTATATTTTAGATTAGTTTCATATGAATCTTAGCTTGATAACCTTGTTCTTGGTTAGGGACCCTTAAAAATTAAGAGGTTCTAGCTCATGTTGATGATTATGATGCATTTTATTGGAGCTTCCATGTAGTTTTGAATTCACTCTTGGATGTACCTAAGTTTATTTTAGATTGTTAATTAGATATTCCTTATTAATGTTATACCATATTGTTCATATTATTGATTCTTTATTATGTCATTACCTAGCTAATTCTGCCTATAGTTATAACTTGAAATTGGTTTGACACACTAGCATAGAAGCATTTCATTGTTTCAGCTTGTAGAACTTTAATATGTTCTTATGACATAAACCTCCATGGTAATTTTATTAGTGATTTGGTTAGGAAAGAATCACTTAAGTTATGTATAAGCATACTGAAGTTTTATATTTGGATGGATAATTTTACCATTTTCTAATGTCATACTAAGTGGGTTACTAATACTAATGCTATATTGGTGAATTGCCTTGTTAATTACACTATAGAATTTATGGTATATGTTTTGGTGTATGATTTCATGTGTCATTAGATTCTTATTCCATATTATCAAACTTATATATGTACTCCTTAATTTGAATCATCATGAAGATGTTGATCTAGAGATTGCATAGGCAATAGATACTATGTAATTGGGTGTTTTAACATGCTTGAGTATGTTGGATAGGATCTTTAGGAAGTTGGAATCTTAAATTGGTTTGTAACTAATGAGAGATATTTAATTATTGATTTTTTATGCATATGCTTACGCTCATATCCTTATTCACTCATTGGAAATTATCTTGATCTAACTTATGAATATGAAACTACTTGTAGTTGGTTTCCAAGTTGTGTGTGGAGTATGAATACTCCTTGGGTGTTCTAATTTTATGTGGAAATATGAGATTTTATACATTGTGATATTATAACAAATTGATAAGTTAAGGTTAGAGAACATAATTCTTAGACCCCTTATAATGTGAAGTAAATGGAAAGTTATTTGATACTTTCCCTTGTTTATATGTTTATATAAATGATGTGGCTAAAAATGTATATGTGGATATAAATATTAACTTCACCTCATGTTGGATAGATTTACTCAATAAGTAGACATCGTTGTTGGTATGTATTGGTGTGTGTATCTAACCTTATTTAAACCTTGATATTTGTATGCTTTAGTAAATCGATTCATTTGGCACTGTTGCATGCTTGGATAATGGATATTTGTGCTTAAGAAAAGCATGTTACACTTTCATGCTATAAATACTTAGTATGATTTCCTATGAAGTAAGTCAACTCATTTATGAATTCCTTAAGGAAAATAAGAGGTTAATATTATACAATTGAATCATATACAATAAATTCTTGATTATAGGATTGACTAAAAAGCTAATGTGAGTGTGTAAATTCATTGGGTTAGTATGCCTTTTCTACCTTAAATAGTTGTTGATAAGATAATTAGTTTTAAGAAATATGTGTGTGTGTGTGTGTGGGCTGCCTTGTATTGAGGTGTATTAAATCCTCTTCCCATCATTTCTTGTCTATCGTATTAGCTAATTTCCAATTTGAAATTATTATATTGATTCAGGATTGGTTGCCACCATATCATTACCTATTAGAGAATGTTTTAATTCATGATTATAAATTTGACAATGTACTTATACCACAACAAGCATGATTATGAATTATTTTAGATCATTCTATGAGTTATGTTATTCTTGTTGTATGTTCTTGAGCATTAGTTTAACCTATATGCACTCTTCTGATAGTGGGTTGCCATGTATGATTTGAATGATGGATATTTCACCTAATTGACATTAGGAATAATGTTCTCTTGGTTTTCATGTCGTGACTTTTTGTGATAAATAATGAATTTGAAGGTTAAGATTAACCCTTTTGATTGTGTGTATGCGAGTACACTAAGTGTGTATCACTTACTTCAGCAAGCAAGGTTTAGGCCTCTTATGAATCCATTGGGTACTCTGATATGCAACTTCAAAAAAAATCAGGGTTGTTTTAGTTTAAATATGGTGGTAATTATTGTAGGTTTACACAGTAATGGATGTAGGTGTGTGTATTAGTGGCTTCTAATAATCTACAATAGTGGATGTAGATGTGCATATCAATGGATGCAGGTGTGCATAACAATGGATATAGGTAAGATACAATAGTGGATACATGTGTGCAAGAGTATCTTCAAAAGGAAATCAAGGTTGTAGTAGATATAGGTTCAAATTTGGGACCTACATTAATTATGCCAAGTGAATACAAAACTACATATATATAAGGAGATGAATTTTTAGCTCAAAAATGGATAGAATCAATATATAACAAAGCTATCTAAAATTATAAGCATAGAAATATGAAAAATAAGGATTAATAGCCTTAACAAGTAGGCTTTATTATTATTTGGTGGTGTTTTTCTCATGTTTTAGGATATTATAGCAACAAAGGTTGAACTTGTAGCCTTGGAAAGATAAAGTCATGAGGTAAGGGGGCTTTCGGCTATAGATTGATCCTCAATTTTTTCCCTTGATTATCCAACATGTTGGTTTTCCAATCAAGGATCTTTATTCAATACTTAATCATCCAAAAAGTTAGTTTCCTAACCAAGACTATTAAGAATCCCTGAGAGGTTTCATTTTTTATTTTAATTTTAAGTTTATGGAAATGATGACATGATGAAATTTTTGAAATATATTGTACCATAGCCTGTACAACATCCAAATCAACTTGAACTAAAGTGTACACCTAAATTATTACTTGATTCAAAGATTGTTATCCAACATTTATTCAACTATGATCCATCTTTTATAAAGCCTAGTTTGGTGATATTTTTGCATGAAATCATGGAGCAATGTCTAGTCTTCTAGTGGAAATCTCATTATTTTTTGTACCTATCATGCCACATGATTTTTTTTGAGTGATCTCTAGGTGTTGTGAAGCTAATTTAAAACATGCATCAAATCATGTAGGTTTCCCCATACACTAAAATTTATCAAACTAGTGGTTGTAATTTATTGTATTTATATACAAAGAGGAATACTAAGAAGAATCCTACAACCAATTTGTTAGTAAAACTAAGATATTTCAAAAGCATAAATAAATGTTCATTAGCTACCTATAGAATTTGATTAACAAATATTAGTTATAAATAAAATCAGGAATGAAATTATCTATTTTAGGATTTATCTTAGGATGGTATTATTGAATTTATTAAATAATAAAAACTATTTAATAATGGAACCTATATTCATGGGATAAGATTACCCATAAGTATCCTATCTCAATAGACTTAAAATCGAAGAAGGGTCATCAAATAGAGCTTGATATACTTATTTTGTCTAGGTAATGACCAAATAAATCTATATATCTAGTTGAGAGTTTCCTACATCACAAATGCCAAGAGGAAAAGGTCTAAAACCTATGCCTATGACACAAAGAAATAGATCTCACTATACCTATATGAAATTAAATTATTACAAGTAAGAAATGTATGTAAGTAATGAAAGAAGTTATGCAAGTAAACTAAATTGAAAGGGAAGGGTTATAATGATCATAAAGGGTAAGGTTCCATGGTCAACCAAATGGGTGTATAAGAAACCTAAAATTAAATATTTTAAGTATAATCAATCCTATGTCTACAAAAAATTAATTCAATGTAGATAAATCATACAAAATGATACACACATTTATTCACTAAGTAACAAACAAAATCTAACTACTAAGTAAATAAAGGAAATATTATAGGGTTATAAATACTTATCTTTGAGTGGGCCCATAGAGATTCAATCTCCTATTGACTTAAGTGGATATTTACAAGATATATTATGGATTTAAGACTTCAAATGGTTGGACAAATACTTAATATATCCTTAGCTATGAATCCCAATGACTCATCTTATTGATCTCCAAAGACTACCACAAGACAAGATTCATCAATATAATGTTATAGATCATAAACTCCTCCAAATATGACCTATGGAATAAGTGTGAGTGAATATAGAGAAAATAGATTATATATGATATGTTTGGAATGAAATATGACCTTATATATATGTATCCAATACAAAAACCCAACCCTAAGATGACAGTATCAACCAAGTCTATACAATTAAAAGATGTTGGCTAACATAAAAATTTATCAGCTAGGCCAATATAGTATACATTATTATCTAGGATGATATATTATAGATGTTAATAGATATAATTATAAGTGTATTGGGATGGATGATACAATAAAATAATATAAAAGGTACTAAATAAATAGTATTGGTCTAGCTGATGCCATATGATATAGATAAACTAACATAACCAAATAGGATAGGATGGAATGAGGTAACTAGAAATATAATCTAAGGAACTTAGGCTAGTAGTATGAATTATTTAATCATGATATAGTAGAAACATCACTCTCAAATCACCTTGATATTCCCCCCCTTCTTTGGTTCACCCTTTAAGGCATGCACTTAGGGAGACTGATGATTGACAAGTCATTGAAAGAGAAATCACTAGTAAATGTCAAAATCAAGAATATTATGTGTATACATTACCTCATTTGAAGATAATCATGTGTCACAATAGTGTAAAATGGGATGGTTCTTTTGGAAATAACATAGAAACACAAACTAAAATGAAATGCTAAAAGGAATTATTGATAAATGAATAATTAAAATTACCATATATGTATATTGACTTACCTTTATCATTGATTTATTGCATGAAACTATCATAGTATCTATAGGTTGGTTAAAATAAATGGAAAACTCTCAAACCTAATTAGATCCCTTGTAAAATTGTCAAACCACAATCTCAAATTCTATGTTAGAGCCAAAATACCAAAGAAACTAATGAAGAATAAATTAAAATTGGTAAGTTGAAAATCCAAGGATACTTATGATTAAAAAAACCCAAACATATATCCACATTAAGATAATTAACAATAAAAATCAATCAAGGGACACATATAACTAATTAATGTTAGCAACATCAATGTAAGAGAAGTAAAAAATTGTACTTAAACAATGACGAAAAAACATGAAATGGGGAAGCAACATAAATGTAAGAAAAGTAAGAAACCATACTCAAATAATGATGGAAAAACATGAAATAGGGAAGTGAGACCAGATGGCCTGAATAAATAAGAAAAACATAAAACTCAAGGACCCAAAATATAACTAAGATAAATCCTAGAAAGATAAGGTAATAATTAATAGAGCATCTCACAATAATTCAAAGATGTAGCTTCTATTATGAAAATGGATAAACTAAGACTACCATATTATTACCATGTCGAAAGAGATGGAGAATATGAAGTACAATAAAATAGAGAATATTTATAAACAAACCTTTATGTCAATGGGGAAATAAATGAGTGAAGGGGAAAAATAACATCACCAAGGAAAAAGTATGATATTTACCAGAATAAGACACTCAAATCAAGTTGGTAAGACTATGGGTTTTCAACATCAATGTCCCTAGAGAACCTTACCTAGAAACATAAGCTTGGTATAACTAGTGAAAGAATAAATATCATCCCATGAAGGCTAACATGCATGAAATATAAAGGATATATTCTTCCCATAATGTGTTCCCACTCCCCATGACCCCTTACATAATCTTTAGCCTACTATGAATATTGAGTACTTGCATGAGAGGATGGGTGCCACTAAGATGTAATAATATATAGTGATATAATAATGATACCTCCTATCCTAGTCTAATAGGTTACCACACCCAAATGAACCTTGACTCTATCATGAGGCCAATTATGGAGTTTAAGTTTTGACTATAATAAGACATGTGACAAAAAAATATCACATATTTTAATGTGATTTGACTTTTAATATTGGATTTTCCTCTTCATATGATATATCTTTTAAATATTTTGTATTTTTCTATTTTTTTCTCCTCATGGATGTGTAAAAAAAAATATGGGTACTAAATATGGATATCACAATAGAGCTTACACTTAGTGGCTAGAGAGGAGGATCTAAATACAATGGTGTGTAAAGAATCCTAGGATTGCACCTTAGAAAAGTGTAAAATATTTAAATCACCCTTGGTGAGATAAAAGAGGATGAAAAAGAGGGAATGATGGAAATGATCATAGAATGATTGGTTTGGCCCAATCATAAAAAATGTGTCAAGGAAGATGATACAATGATAGATATAAATGAATCATGATCATAATAAATGGCATAATGTGATTGAATACATGAAGATATAATACTATAGTCTTACCAAAAAATAATATAACTTATTCAAAGTGAGGGAAAACACTATTCTTGACTATTGATTTATCATTATAGGAATACACCTAGCTAAGGTTGGGAGTAAAATAAATCTATGAAATTAAATGATAAATTTTTATAAAGAGGGCCTAATTAAGGTCTTAACATGCAACTCACAAAGTGAAAAGGAAATAACCATAAGTTAAGGAAATAAAGGGTGTTTAAAAAAAAATAAGACCAAAGATCCAAAAGAGGAAATAATGGATAACTAAAAAAGGGATAGATGCTTGTGAGGAGGACCACTAGGGTGTTACAATGGGACTCAAAAATTAAAAAATTAAGTAGTGTAAGTTGACAAAACACCAAATAACTAAATATAGGCACTAGGGATAATGTAATAAGAAACCCATAGGTGTGTAAATGAGAGAATTTTAACTATAAGAATAAATTCAAAGTAAAATATACAATAAATATATCTCAATAATATATATAAAACTAAATATAATCATACAAGTAAGAATTATTGAAAATGAAAAAACCAATATGGAAAGTGAACTAATGATAACATGGAACTAATCAAAGTAATTTAAAAATTAGGCATTGGTTAGTTCCTTGAAGATATGTCATTCATTTGTTTGTAATCTATATGTACTAGGTCTAAAGATGTATTTGACTAGGTTGACACCCCACCACTTTTAGGCATACTTGCCTTCATTATTGAGGGTGAAATCCAACTTTAATACTAAGTCTCTAATATCTAGAGTATAAAATTTGAATTTTTGTTCTGTTTTTTATTTATACAAGATTTGTATTAGTGATTGTGTTGTAAATCACTCATACACCTCACATTAATTAGATATAAAACATGAATATGGGATTCATGAAGCTATTTATTAGGAATTATTTTGTGAAGAGAGATACACAAAGAAGTTAAATTAGCTTATAATGGTAAGACAGATTTAGAGCCATAAACTAAAGAGAAAAGAGTTACCCTAATGGCAGTATAGATGTTAGTACAATAAGCCCAATGCACAAGATAAATATTGAGATTTAATTCTAAAAGAGAATCCATAATAGTATTTTTTAGATATTTTGTTAATTATTTTTTTAGTAGCTTCATCTTGACCATTACACTAAGGGTGATAAGATGTTGAAATTTTGTGCATTATTTTTTAAATTTTCACATAATTACTTCATGTATTTGTTTCTAATATTCCCACAATTTTTAGATATGATGGTGTGTGGAATTCAAAATTGACATATGATTGGATTTAAGTATAAAACTATATATAGTGATGCTAGTAACATTAACAAGAGGCATAGATTATACCCACTTGTTAAAGTACTTTGAGGTAATAATGATGAATACAAGGCCATCTTGTGACCTAGGAAATTTTCCAATGAGATCTAATACCCACATAGAGAATGGTCAAGGATATTCAAAGGTTTGAAGCTCAATTTGAGGAGATTAAATTATATCATCTTGGATTTTTGAATTATTACACTTTTTATAAAATTTGATGGCATATTTTTTGGAAGTAGGCCAAAACTATCCCATCCATAGGCATTTACAGGTTATAGTATGTTTTCTATAATATCTACTATAAATTCCCACATGTGCTTTCTCAAGAAGAGAATTAACTTCATCTTGAGTAAAAAAATGGAGCAAGGTACCTTAATCCTTATGGTATTAAATAATTTTATGTCTAAGTAAATACTTGAAAGCTTGCTTGCAGAGTCAGGTATTTTCATGAGAGTCAGGTTCTAGAGGGTAAGTATGATGCTTAATGAATTGGATGGTGTCTTTGTATAATTGCCTTTGTAAAATAGTTATGACCTTGATGTGGAAAATAATTTAATCATCTTTGTATTTTAGAGTATATTGTGATTTCCTCATGTATATGAAGAATTGCAAGTTGTGTAGTGCTTGACAAGGATGAAAAAGAGAATCTAATGAATCAAGTGAAAATACAATGACGTTTTTTCTTGTGGGATTGATTATGTTATGAAATATTAAAAATATTTGGTAATATTGGAAATAATTTGATGATATTAAATGATATTCTCACTTTTGCATTGATATGCACCACTAACTTGACACCATATAAGTTATGAATATCTTAAGGCATATAAGTATGGGCTATCTAAATCTATGGTTACTTGCATCCCAAATATGAGAGATTCATATTTGACCATGTTTTTAGAAACTTTGAATTTTAGTTAAAGATATAGAGGAATTATTTTGATATAAGTATTAGCTAAGACATAACCTACCCCAACTAATTGAAGTAACTTGGTTCAATCAAAGTGAAATGTCCAATTTTACTTATGGATATCGATTACAACTTAAGATAATTCTTCTATGATTACTTTTGATTAGGTTTAGAGACTATTATTTTAGGCTCTTTGAGGGATTGGACCTCAAGGTAAGTATTGAATATTTGAAAGTAATATTTTATATAAATAACTTGGTCAATACTTTTGATGAGGAATACCTATTTGATAGGAAAAGTGTTTCAAAGATCACTCATAGATGGCATGAGAGCAATGGCAAGTTGATTAACAATCACATGGATTTTGATTAGTTTTTGGATAACAATTATTAATTAAAACTCCATTAATATTAACATACATTTTTTGATTCTATCTCTAGGAAAGAAAGCTTTGGATAAGAAATGATAAAGTGGATCAAAATGGAAAATGAGTAATTTAATAAAGAATATAGTGTAAATAATCTTTGTCTATGAAGTAGATTTCAAGACATTAATGTTAAACTTTCATGTAATGGGTATCATAATCTATCAAATAATGATTGATATATTAGATGGCATATTATTTTTAGGATTCATCTTGTTGCATAAGCATTGCCCCAACTCATATGGGGTGGGTGATGTAAAAAATGAGATAAGGTTCACTAGAAGGTGGTCAAAGAGTAAGAGGATGAATCAATAATTAATTAGTGTTATTAAATGACTTTTGACATGCATCAATCCATTCAAGAGAAAAACATTTATTTTAGAGCAAGTTTATTGAATAAATGCAGTAAGCTAATCTTTGGATTTCCCTAAGTTTCCCAAGGTAGGTTTGAATGTCAAGAATGGATCTAAGAATAGGCATATTGATGATATAATTTATTTTATAATAATATACATCAGTCCCTTCCATGGAGACTAATAATCCTAAGATATTTATAGAGGTGACACCAAAATAAACTTGTATGGATTGAGTCTAACTTTGTATTTGAGAAGATGACCGAAGATGATATCAATACTATGAAGGTGATTTTCATGATGCTTTGATTTATAAATAAGATCATCCACATAATTTTTGAATATTTTATGGATGAAATCATGAAATATATGGTTCAATACACATTGATAAGTTACTCTTATGTTTTAAGGCCAAAGGGCATCTTAACATAGTAATATGTTTCCCATTCAATATTAAAGGTGGTTCTATGTTGATCTTGAGAGCAATGTCAATTTGATTATGTCTTAAAAAAACAATCTGTGAAGGATAACATGTCATAGCTAGATATAGAATCAATAATGGCATCAATGGATAATAAAGGAAACTTATCTCTATGACATGTTAAGTTTAGATTATGAAATTCAATATAGATGCAGATGACCATATTTATTTTTTTGTAAATGGAAACAATGTTGGAAACCCATTCAGAGTAATCTACATTATTAATGAACTTAGCATATAGAAGTTTAATAATTTCTTTGTGAAATAGGGTGGAAACTTTGGGAGGGAATTTCCATTGATTTTTGCACATGTTTATCATATGGATATGTGATGATGTTATGAACAACTATGTTAGGGTCAATGTTGGGCATGTCTTTATGTGACCAAGAAAAGGATTTGTGATATTTGGGGAAAAAGAATATGTAATTATCTTTATCATTAAGTTGAATCTCCTTAGAGATAAGAATTAATTTAGGATTAGTAGTTGTGTCATAGTTAATTGAAAAAGTTTCTTCAAAAATCATGGCATTTATGTTTTGGAAATGATATGGATCTGAAAGAAGTTTAGAAATAGGATTTGTTTTTTTATCAAAGCTAGCAAAAAAATTAGTAAATCAAGGATATTTTTTCTTAAAATAAGTAAGCTTGTGATGTTGGCAATTATTTTGGGGCTCTCTAGCAGGGAGAAATTCTAATATAGCTTCATCACTATGAAGCATAGGTAAAGGTACAAAGTATTCAACATCTACTTCAAGGTCCACAATCTGATTTGCTTTATTGTCAAACTCAAAATGAATTTATCTTAAAATAGTAGATTTTTATTCTAAGTTAATTTTTATCACTTTTAATTTCACCCTTGAGGAGGTTGTTAAAGATTTCCCCATTCAATTGATACAATGGAGACACCTCTAAAATGTGGGTGGCCTAATTGTTGAGGTGAATCTCTAGATTAGGGATATATCCCTTGATTTATCAATTTGTAATACTATTATACATATCTAATTACATGTAAAAGAGAGAAATATAACTAAAAATAATTAAATGGGAGGTGATGCACCAAATTTCATTACCACTACCACTCATTTACATGTGCATTATGGACTATAAGATTGAATAAACATACACTAATCCTAAACTGAACATACTACATCATTGATTTGTAGAGGGGTAAGGCATTTTAGGACTAGGAAGCAAGATTTTTTCCATTTTTAATCCACATATGACCCCTGATGACACTAACTACAACCTTCAATAGTGAATTGAATTGCATGAAGGTAATAATAATGGGACAAAAAAACAAGGTGAACTCAATATACACTTGATCGAATAAACCATTCAAAATTTTACACTACATACAACCACAATAAGAAGTAAAACTAGTCATATATTGATCATATACATATAAAAAGAGTAGGGATTCATCATACTCAGGTGGAAGGATGCTTACAACACTAAACTAGGTGAATTATATAGATGAGGGGAAGACATTGAGAGAGCTCATCATGGAGGCCACATGTCATGAGATCAGTTACAAATTTTGAAAATGGACAAGAATCAGGTCAATTAAATCTTCTACACAAGTGTCACACTTGTTTTGATGACATTCTTTGAGAAGTGGCGTTGGAGCTCTTCATTGCCTTGGATGACTCATAACTCTTGCTCATGAAATTGACTTTCTTATTTGATTGATGGTTTATAAACATGAATAAATAAACCTGAATATTTATTACCATTTTTAACACCTCATTAGATGATTTGAAACTTCTCAAACTGATGCAATGAGTCTAAAATCTCATATGCTCACTTTATCATTTTACCAAACTTGCCAAATGTATACTAAAAGCATGCAACTTAGTGAATTAACATGATTTGGGCATATAATAAGCCTAATGAGAATTTTAAAATCATTTTCATGTTTTAACATACCTCCATGAAAGTTTTTATCCCTCTAATCCACCTGAAACTCCCAAAAATGTCCAATTTGGTCTGTATAGGCCTCTAGAAGCTCTGAATTGGATTAGAGGGTCAAAAATGAGTTTTAAGGCTCACCTAGATCTATTGTTGGGATCATTTAATAGTTTTAAATGGTTTATACCGGTGGGAGTTGTAAAAAATCAAATTATTCATATAACTCCCAAACAAAAATTATTTCTAAATTGCTTGGTTGTTGCCTTGTAAGGGAGTATTGCCTTGTAGGGGAGTATAGACCCGTGTTTTATATTTTTATATCTAATAATGAAATTTAAATATGTGAAAAAAAAATTAAATTTTTTTAAATTTTTCTCCCAACCTTCATATAAAATATCATGAGTTTTGGATCTTTAAAACTCAAGTTATGGTTGTTTTAGTGTTGTCTCACCTTGTATTTTCTTCATTTTTGCATGATGATAGGTCTATATTTTGGCATTTTCTTGAGTTATATGAGGTATAAAGACATATTTTTTTTAAATTGAGACATTTATGATCCCATATAACCATTAAAACCATTTTATTCATTTAATAATTCACATAAGACTCTAAAAACAACTTTTATGACTGCAACACTTGCATTCTTAAAACCCTACAACCTGTACCTACACATTTCACCATTATTTTCATTGAAAATTTGATTTAATAAAGTGTATTAGGGTTATTTAGTCCATTTTATATCTCATACAACTTTAAATTTGCATCAATGAATTCATAAATTCCCTGAAACTATCTAAAATTGAGCTTTTAGGGTTTTGAAGGGTTTTTAGGGGACCTATCTTCTTAGCGATTGTTTATAAAGCTCAGGATCTTGAAATCAAAAATAATGAAATTATTTTGAAGGGAATATGGGTGAAAAAAATACCCTAATATTATTTTCCCTTACGTTATCTCTCCTCTATGAAATAAGTTTGTGAAAATGGCTCTGCTTGGCTTGCTAAGGACCCGATAAAAGACCTGAGTAAGTTTTTTGTCTTTTTTGGACCTAAAAATTCATATTGAGCATGGTATGAGATTTTAAAGATTTATATATAATTATATAGTATTATAATACCCTATTTAACTTTAAATCCCTTGAAATGAGACCTCTATAGACCTTTCTTTAAGAAACTTGCATATTCTACTAGAAAACCCCATTATAACTATTAAACCAGATGCTAATGGAGATATTCCTAGATTTTATGGTGATAGAGTAATGTAAATAGAGTATATTCACATTATTTACCCTAAAATTATTCATAATTTATCTATTTATATGTTATAATGATGAGTAATGTAGTTTCAAATATACTCCAATGTTGGAAAAGGAGTTTTATAACATCTTAAACATATGTACGGAGAAGGTACATAGAATATGTTATTAAAAACAAAATACCCAAAAATAATCATTTTTTACTTCTTGACATAATATTAGTCCCTCACATTTGATATTCTTTCAAAGATTTATATTACTATATTCTAATAAGTGATATAAGTCAAAACAAGTCAAACCTTAAACTCTCCAAAAATACCTTAGTTTATCACAAATAAGATATAGACCACATTTAACCTAAAATATAGTATCTAACCTTTATTTTCATCATGATAGATCATTAAAACCCTCTTAAAACCTAAGAGACTCATGACATGGCATTGGGTTTCCCATATATAACATAAACCTTGACTCACAAAATAAACATTAAACGATGCTAAACATTCCATTTGAAGGGATTTTGACTCAAAAGGATAACTTAAAATGACTCAAAATTAGTTTTAAAATCTTAAGGGTCAATGGTGTTAAAATTTTCAAACATTCATGGTGAGCTCCAGGGGTGCTTGCTTGCTAAGTACTCTAAACCAATAGCCTTACTAGTCCATTGGGCTATGGAGTCACTTGTCATCACTTCAAATTGATATGAGATAATAAAAGGGATGAAAATAACTTGAAAAAAATTAAGGGACAACTGATAATACGTCCAAAACACATAACAAAGCAAAGGAGAACACACACAACAAATAAAATAGACCAAACAAGATAGACATTGTGCTAAAAATCACTTAGGGAAGATAAAACACAAGTAACTACTATGTACAACTAACCTCCAAGGTCTGATCCACCTAGATTGAAAGGGAAAATTTAGAGATCCACTCCATAATATGAAAAAGGCTATAAATAAGTTGATCTTTTGATGTATATCATGATGGATCAAATTTTCTCTTATTTTTCAACCCTTTTGGCATGCTTCCAACAAGATTAACTGAAATAAACATATCTTAAATGAACATAATTTTATCTTGTGGTCCAGAACTTACCCAATGCTACCTCTAAACCTTGAATATGCCTTCAACATTGATCTCATTCTATCCTATAGGGACAAAAACAAATCCATCTTCTAATTTCTTATTAAAACATTTATCCTAGACCTCTATGACATCTTGAGAGGTGTCATCTTGATTATTAGATGTAGTAAATTCATCAATATATTCAGGGAGATCCAAATATTAATTCCAATAAACATCATGGTCTTCAATATATATAACTTGATCAACTTATTCATGATCATGATCTCCAATAGGAGATGTACCTTTGCAAAGAACTTCAATCTCTTGAAGGGGCTCAATGTATTATTTCAAATCTTCATTTCATTATTTTCCTTGTTCATTTAGAGGGAGGAAAACTTGAGAAAAATCCTCATATTTATTTTTATGAACTATGGGCCTATCAATAAATTCAAAATCCTTAATGGAGTCATGACATAGTTGTAAGTTTGCTTCTTCAAGCTCTATCTCTTGCTCAAGATTGGCTCTTTCTTCATCAAGAATGTGTTCAAAAGATTGATTTTTTAGTTTGATGGTATGATGAGGACTACCTATGGTAATTTACTCATCATACTCACTTGAAGCACTCTCTTTCTCATATTCTAATTGAGGCTCATTTGTAACTATAAATTGATTTTGATCCTCATATTTTCCATGAAACTCCATAGGTGTAACTAAAAATTGAAGCCCTTCTTTATGTTCATCTAGAGACTCATTTTATCTCCATGCCATTGATCCTCCATCATAAAGGGAGATTTTGGGATGGAAAGAGATCTCATTATTTTGTTTTAATCTTGTGAGGTTGCCTTTCCAATTTGGGATCTTGAAGGAATTATTTGGGAGCTCTTGGAGAAGGGGAAGATAATTATGTGCTAAGACTTATTTATGATCTTCCTTCCACTTGATAATCAATATGTAAAATTCTAATATGTTTTCATCCTTAGAGCATATTTAAACTTGAGGTATATATTAAGGGTTTGGAAATCTTGTTAAATTCCTTGGCTTGGCCTCCAAAACCTTCGTCTCTTCTTGGTTTTGATTTGGCATGGGAGGGATGGTCCAAGAAGGTTGACATGGGGTAGAAAGACAATGATTAGTTTGTTTGAAGCTTGCAATGGTGTATTTACAAACTGGGATCTTGAAGGACTTATTTATTTATAATTTTTCATTATAAGGGATGTTTTTATTAGGTGTTTAGGGAGGGAAGGAAGGATAGTATTCTTGATAGCAAGGTTGCTCATACTGATAACTAAAATCATATGGGGGGAAATAGGATCATTATAAGACTAATATGGCTTAATATAAGGCTGATAAGGATCATTATACTAATGATAAGGGTAATATGGATCAAAATAGGGTTGGTATGGATCACTATACTATTGATGATGAGGTGTAAAACAAAATTTCTCTCCATACCCAGCCATAAAATTTCATGAGGCAAATAAAAGCAAGATAAACTATCAACAATTCCTTAAAATAGGTACTTGGGTTATTAGAACTAGCTAATTAAACTCAGATTTACCACTAATATTTGATAAGAATTCCTCTAAAGTTTGATATATTGAATAACACACCAAAAATTCTTTAATAGATGAAGTACTTGTTATACCCATCCCACTAGGCATGCCAAAACTATTATCACTCTAAATTACAACTTTGAGGAGGTTGTTCAAGCCTTCCTTATTTAGTTGATACAATAGAGACACCATGAGGCTTTGGGAGGCCTAATTATTGAGGTGAATCTCTAGATTATGGCTAGATCCCTTGATTTATTACTTTGCACTGCTGCTCCACCTATCTAATTACATGGAAAAGAAAGAAATATAATTGAAGAAAAATTAATGGGAAGTGATGCACCAAATTTCATGACCAATACCACTCATTTTCATGTGCAATATGAAATATATGACTAAATGAACATACTCTACTCCTAAACTAAACCCATTACATCATTTATTTGTAGAAAATTAAGGAATTATAAGACTAAGAGGGAATATTTGTTCCACTTCTAATCCACATATGGCCCCTGATGACATTAATTATAACCTACAATAGTGAATTAAACTACATGGAGGTAAGAAGAATGAGACAATAAATCAAGGTAAAATCAATCTAAACTTGATCATATAAACCATTTGAAGGTTTACACTACATACAACCATAAGAGGAGGTAAAACTAGTCATCTATTGATCAAAGGTATATAAAAAGAGTAAGGCTTTTCCATACTCAGGTGGAAAGATGCTTACAATGCCAAACAAGGCCAACTATATAGAAAAGTAAGGAAGGGGCTAATACGTTGAGAGATATCATCATGAAGGATACATGTCATGAGATAAGTTAAAAATAATACAAATGGACAATAATAGACTCAAGTAACTCTTGTACCACAAGTGTCACACATGTTTTGGTGAGATTATTTGAGAAGTAGCATAAGAGCTCTTCATTACCTTGGATGACTCATCCATATTACTTAATAAATTAACCTCATTATTTGATTTAAGAGTTATATACATTCATAACTACCCTTAAACATTTATTATCCTTTTATACCCATCATGATATGATGTTAAACTCCTCATAATGATGCAACAGGTCTGACATCTCATATGTGCACTTTGTCATCTTTCCAAGCTTGCTAAATGTATACTAAAATCATGAAACTTGGTGAATTAAAATTATTTTGGAAGATAATAAGAATAATTAGGATTTTAAAATAAATTTCATGTTGTCATAGACCTTCATATAATTTTTTAGCCTTCTACTCCACTTGAAACTCCTAAAAATGTCCAATTTGGTCTTTTTAAGCCTCAAGAAGCCCTAAATTGGCTTAGGAGGTCAAAAATGAGTTTTAAGGCTCACCTATATCAATTATTAGTATAATTGAATATGTTTCAATGGTTTATACCTATGGGAGTTGGAAAAAAACATAAATTCTTCATAAAACTTCCAAACAAAAATTCTTTCTAAACTGCCTATTTGTTGCCTTGTAGGGGAGTACAAACCTGTGTTTTAGATTTTTCTATCTAATAATGAATTATACATACTTGGAAAAAAAATTAAAAGTTTTTAAATGTTTTTCCTAACCTTAAATTAAAATTTCATGAGTTTTGGAGCTTGGCCTTTTTAGTGTTGTCCCACCTTGCATTTTCTTCAGTTTTGCATGACTATAGGTCTCTATTTTAGAATTTTCTTGAGTTATATTAGATATAAAGACATAATTATTTTTTAATTGGTACATGTATTATATCTATAAGAATTACAACATTTGTATGCATTCAATCAATTGCATAAAACTCTAAAACATATCATTTCTGACTGCAACACTTATATTCTTAGAACCTTACAACCTATACCTACACATTTCACCATTATTTACATTGAAATTTTGATTTAATAAGGTATAGTACGGTTCTTTATACTATTTAATATCTCACAAAAATTTTAATTTTCATCAATGAATTCATAAATTCCCTAAAATTATCCAAAACCAAGATTTTAGGGTTTTGATGGCTTTTTAGGGCACCTATCTTCTTAGCAATTATTCATAAAGCTCAAGATCTTGAATTTAGAACTAATGCCATGATTTTAAATGGAATATCAATTTTAAACATTCCATAATAGCATTTTCTTAGAATCTATCTCTCCTCTATGAAACAAGTTTGTGAAAATAGTTGTTCTTGGCCTATCATGGACCCTTTAGTGATATAAAATGCAAAAATTGGTAACTTGAGCATGGCTAATGACACCCAACCCATAGGTCCTTCTTGATTGATCTTATAACCCTATTAGGCTTATTTTCACTAATTCCTAGTCATTTTCAGCCTTTTATACTTGGTCCCAGCTCACCTAGATTACTCTTTTCAAGACAAAACAATCCCCCTAAGCCCCATCAGTTAAGGACAATAGTGCCCAACTTGGACTACAACATTGGTGCCACTAATATCATATTTTAGTGATCCCATCTAAGTGCATTTTTATCCCCAATGATCAGTTCCTTCTGGTTCCTCATCCTTCTCCTTATCATCCTAATGTGAACACATTCAACCCATGACCAATTGATCCCTATAAAATCCCATTCAAAGATCATTTAGAAGGGGTTGGAAATTATCACTAAGCAAGCAAGAATACAAGAAATAACACTCAAGAAATATTACCTATTCTTTGTATATAGCTAGCAAATATACTTATAAGCTTATTCAAATCCTTATACCAATTGCTAGCCATCTCAAGCACATCCAATTTTGCATTTTGCATCTTCATACACACTAATGCAAAAAACACATCAAGTGGGAGAACTATGTATGGCTTGATCCTTCTTTGGAGTATTGGTATGTAGGTAGCGTGCCCACACAAGGGGTGTGGATCTATGTCTAGTGAATCTTACACACACTAACCCCCCCACTTTATCTAAATTGGTTAAAACATAATGGTAGATAGTGTTTAAAGAGAAAATATGCTCTAGAGGTAGCTCTACAAACTTTTATCTATCAAAACTTCATGGAAAGGTTCACAAAGACCTAGTGAACAAAACTAAAAAAGCTCATATCCTTAGGATAACAATGACAGAGGTGGACTACAATGTCGGTGCCATTCCTACCCACTTTTGCCACTCTTATCCAATCATAAAATGAAAGTTAGATCTCAGTTTATGATAGTGTCCTAGTCCTACATAGTGAATTCCAACCTTTGTCTTCTTTAGATCTGTCAGTTTCTAGCTAAGTCTTGTTTTCTTTCCTTTATTACTATTTTTATAAAGGTTTGAATTAAAATAAAATTTCACAAATTAGTAGCTTAATAATTGCATATTTATTTATTTATTTTACTACTCAGACCATTTAACTAAATTAGGAATAATACACCAATTTTCCCAAAATTATTAAATCATTTGGTGAACTCGACTTACTTCATTTGTGCATAAAAACCCTAGAAACCCTAAGGTAAATTTACTATTAATTTTTCATATATTTTAAAAAAAAATTATGTACATAATAAAATTATAAATTAGCATTAAATTTTAAAATTTCATAGTAATTTTAAAATAATTTTCTTTCAAATCCTAGTTTCCCATACTAGGTCTCGCTATTTTTCCAATAATTTCTTGATTTTTTACTAGCATATTTAAATCAAAAAATCCTACAAATTTTAAAATTCAATAGTAATTTTCAAAAATATTTATTCTTCAAAACCCTAATTGCACATCATAGGTCCTATTCAATCAATCATTTTCCAATAATTTTCTGAATTTTTAGTTGCATATTTAAATCAGAAACCACTTTCATTTTCAAAATTCCATAGTATTTTCAAAAAAATCATCTTTCAAACCATATTCACATGTAATTTTTCATATTTTCTTCTTAAGGTATCACTTTACATGTGTGCAAACTTCATATCCTTTTTTTATGCATATTTTAGTTCTTTGTTTAGATTATATCCATTTAATCTTTTTTACTATTATCCAATTTGTTTTCCTTATGCCACCTAAGTTTCTTGCATCTCTTCCTTCAAGATGAAGTCTAAGACTTAGTGCTAATCCTCCTAAATTCATACATATTCTTGCAACCCAGCCATATATCATGGATGAATAACCAACTCAAGTTCTTGTTATAGATTCTACACATCCAGATTACACTAATTTTAGTAAAGATAACTCTGATAATGGGCAGTATGAAAATAAAAATGATGATGTACACATAAATTCTCATGTTCCACCACATTGGACTACTGATTCACTTGCACCAATTATAGATAATGAAGTTTTCTTCAACAAATATTTGAACCTATAAAGTTTTTTAGAAAGACTCTAGGACTACCCCTGAGATCTTACTCTTATTTTACAATTTATCATGGAAATCAAAAAGGCTAAACAATTTGAATCTTCTCAAAACACATAAAAACCAATTGTAAATTACACTACAAGGGCAACTATGTCTCAACAATTCCTATAGCATCCCAACCTATCTCTATGCCACCAGCTATAGTTAGTACATCCCTGTCTTCTAATGTGGTAGCCCTTATGCCAGAGATAAGATCTCTTCAATCCAAGGTGCTACATCTTGAGCAAGGTATCTCTAGACCTATGCAAGCTTTAGAATCTTTTTATCTATTGCATACACCATTAGCATGTCACATTACTTCTATAGCCTTGCCACAATATTTTGTTCAACGCAAGCTTACTCTATATGATGGCAAGGGTGATCTAGAGACACATTTGAGAGATTTTCATGTAGCATGCTTAGAATACATACCAAATGACTGGCTACTTACCAAGATATTTACATAGAACCTAAAGGATTATGATTTACAATAGTTCTATAGTCTACCAAATTAGTTGGTCAATGTATTCAATCCTTTGGCTGACATGTTCCTAGCTCATTTCAGCATCAATATTGGTGATAAGATTTCATATACTCAAGTTACACAATAGAAACAAAGGTAAAATGAGCATCTCACAAATTATGCTCTTTTATATAAGAATATTTTGGCTAAGATGACTAACCCAATGGGTGATCAATAGTTAAAAGATCTATTAAAACATAGTCTTTTACTAGCTTTGCATGAATCAATTATCTTGAAATATTCTCTTCCTTCACTAAATGGTGTCACACATAAAAGGAAAGAGAAGTTAAACTAATTTCTATGGGAAAACTCAAGTACACAAGTATCCAAAAAATACACAAGAGTAAAAACAAATTCCCATATAAAGTCAAGGTCACTGATAGTAAGATTCATATTCAACCAATAATTAATGTGGCTTCTAAGGGCCCTCAGCATGTGGTTTTATCAGTACCTCCTTGATGAACCTTTTCCAATCTACTAGTTTCTCCAGCTAGAGTTTTATAGCATCTATTAGAATGTAACATTATATCTCTCCCTCCTATTTAGGAAGTTAAACCAACAAAGCCTCTTCCATGGGTATATGATCATCATGCATTTTAATAGTTTCACAGGGCACCAGGACATACAAAAAACATATGCATCAATTTCAGACACAAGATACAAGATTTGATAGATGGTAATCATATTGATCTTGGCACTTGATTGGAGCCTCCTCAGGCCAAGATAACATAGGATAAATCATTGAAAATCTTCTCTAATCATTTTCCATAGCATTCTAAATAGGAGACAGGGGACACTTCAGGGATTCACCATGCATATCATGCACATCCCCCACTAAATACATACAAAACACCTTTAGTTGAGACACATCCTTAGAGAAACATGATTGGTGTATAAAATTTTAGAGTTCTAGCTAGACCTTCCATTTCCTTCTCAAAGTAAGAGATCATCAAGAATGATTTGGATTATCATGCACTCTTTATCATATGTTACATTCATAATCATCCTATTCATAGTGTTCTCATAGATAATGGATCCAGTATGAACATGTGCAATATGACATTATTGTAGCATGGGATATTTTGAGTAGGATATTACACTGATAGACAAAATTATTAGTAGATTTAGTGGGAACATACAAATTTCATTGGGTTAGATTGTAATTCTTTTATAGGTTGGTCCAACACATGTGGCCACACCATTCACTACTGTTCCTAGTGTAAGAGAATTTGATATGCTACTTGGTTGACCTTGGATTTAGAAAATTTGAGTAGTACCTTTGATAATTCATAGATGCATAAAATTCATTCATTATAATTAGGTTGTTATATTTTATGGAGTTCCATATGAGTTACCACTCCCCACTTTAGATCCATCTTCTATAGTACAATCACTAGTTTTAGTTCTACCATCAGTTCTAATTTTTCCACCAATTATAGTTCCTCCTCAATTATGATTCAGACACAATTGAGGCATTCATTACCATTATAGTGAGTTCATATGCCTTTATAATTTCAATATTCTAGACAACTTTTATCTATAGTTTTCACACTCAGAGTAGTGTCATTGAGATCTCATGCATCTACTCACAGAGCACATGTTCAGAGAGCTTCTCCTACTACCATATGGGTCCCTAAGAGCTCTACTATTGAATTCACTTCTTAGAGTCATAGGTGGACCCCACACTTAGTTTTTACGTTAGATATTTTAGAGCATATACAACATATATAGCTTTTAGAGCCACAGTCTCAACATTCCCATCATACTTCATGATTACGCATGATTCCTCTCCTTGATACATAACACCATAATAGGGATTCTCCCATGAGACTCATCAATTAGAATGATTTCTTCTCAGTATTACTTGAACATAATTCCTTCTTTCAAATTCTTATACATAGTCTTCCTATCATTGATTGTACATTCCTCAAATATTTTAAAATACCAAAAATAATTCAAAATATCAAAAAATCAAAAAACATTCAAATATTTCAAAATAAAAAAACATGCAAATAATTTAAAAACAACAAATTTTTTTTGATTGTATGCATCATCCATGCTTTACAGTTCTACTATAATGCTAGACTTACACTTACTATTCTATTCTATTGTTTGTTGATTTATCTACATTACAATGCTTCACTTAATCTTCTTTGAGTGTGTGTAGTGATATCCAGATCCTTGATTGCTTCACTCTACCCATTGAGGGGGCATCCTAATTCTAGATTCAAGACACACATCGATATATATACTAACTCAGAGCATCTTCTACATGACTACACCATCCAAGTTATGTCATTCTTATACCACACACTCTAGTTATCATGTTGATGTATATTATTCACTAATTTACATAGATTACTCTATTGATACTCACTAGTATATAGCACTTATGTATTTATTAGCATATACCTAGTCATGTACTAACATATCTTGCATAAATTCACTTCTTGATTTGATTAGTTAGATGCATTTGTACTTCAAATTTATTACATGCTTTATTTTCTTGCTTAGAGTAGATTGATGTGATTGCATTTCTCAGTTCTTGTATGTCTCATATATGTGCTTTAGTACATTTTCCAATGTCCTTTTCTTCTATTCATGTGTGTGCCTTAGGACATTTTCCAATGTGCTTTATCTGTACTCTTCCATGTGATTATGACTTTCACTCCAACATTATTTGTTTCAATTATATGTGTATGTCAAATATAAACATGCCTTATATGTTTTCTTTCTAGTTTGAGTGACATGTGCCCATGTCCCTTGTTTTCTTGGCCTATTGGCCACTCTTATATGCTTCTTGATTCTTACCTTGTGTGCTTGTTTCTTGTTTTCTTCTCATTGTTTTCAATGTCATGATCCAAATCATGCATTATCTTGCTTTCTTGGATGGCATGATGGACATCATGCTCCATCCCTCTAAATAAAAACTAAAAACTAACTAGACTTTCAATTCTAGTTTAGTACATTTCACATGCTATTACATTATTACATCTATCTAGGCATTCCCCTATTGATCTAACAATCTTTCATTATAAACCATGCTATATCTTGAGATATCTTGTCAATTATCATTGCTATATCATGTATCTTTGTAGCATAATACACTTGTAAGGCTCTTTCTCCTGAGGGTAGTCATTATAGGGTCTTCATTCCTACCCTCAAAAGAGGGGGAAATAAACATGGGTTTTGTCATAGAGATTAGAGCTCTTAATGGCCAAAATAAGTTTTAGAACACCCAAAATAACAAAAAATCAAATCAAATAGAATAGACTAGGCAAATAGTTAAAAATCTAGAACAATTACCAAATTTGGCCCTAGACAATAACACCCAACTTGGACTACAATGCCAATGACACTAGTGTCCACTTTCGGCTCTCCTATCAAAATAGTATAAAAACTAGACTTTCCAAAAGTAGGAAAAAAAGTAGGATCAACTATAGTTTTGCATAGCCAAAATAGTTTAGAATTAGTAGTTTTTAGTATACTTTCGCTCAAAGAATCTAGATATGGGAGCATCATGCATGACATGATGGCTGTCACTTCTAGTTTTAGATATGGCAGTTGATATGAATTCCAGATTAGAATCCATGTTTTAGACACTAGTGATTAGGGGGAATATATGTAGCACCTTTATTTTCTTTTCTTTCCAAGTTCAGTTTTACCTACGAATTCTTAGTAGTTGCATGCCTTATTCCATCTATAGGTGGTTGGCATCATTTTGGAATGGCCTTCATATAATACTAATTTCTTGAGTTCTTAAGTGGCTTTCATATAAGCCTAGTGCACCAATTTTAGAGTGGCCAAGAGTGGCCTAGTTCTCAGCATACATTTATCTATCCATGCCAATATTGATAGATCATAGTACATTCATGGAATTCAAGAGCCATCTCATATGACATACATTTCATAGATTCACTTCATGGGGCAGTGATGGAGCCAAAGGACTAACTAGCCTTTGTATTCTTGAGCCACCTACTCAAAGGGATTGGACACATAGTCCAAACATTGATCAACACATGCGGGATCACCTAGCTTCACTACTTGGTGATGATGAAGCCAAAGGGATAGACTTTATGTTCCTTATCCACTTCCATGTAATTGAGCACTCAGCTCCATTCATGATATTACCCTTGGTTTAGTATCATTCAACACATACCTAACAAATCCAACATTACTCAATAGCATAATAAGTTTTGTATTAGTTCTCATACCTAGTGAAGTGTACTTTTTCCTTTCTCTTCCTCTCTCTCACCCAAATTTGTACATTCTTATTTTAGATATAACATATATAGTAAGAACTGATGTACTCATTGTTTTAACTTACAAATTTATACTTCACAACATGCTATTTTTATACACACCCAACATCACATAGCTTCATGAGATTCACCCTTACAAGTAAGTTTGGGTATGGTTTCTATAATTAACCTATATCCTAATAATTCACTTTGATGCATTACTAGAATAAAGGGGGGGAAATATATTCATATAAAATGCAAAAATTGGTAACTTGAGCATGGCTAATGATACCCAACCCATAGGTCCCTCTTGTTTTCTCTCCTAACCCTCTTAAGCTTATTTTCACTGATTCCTAGTCATCATTAACATTCCAAACTTGGTCCCAGCTCACCTAGACTACTCTTTCCAAGACAAATCAATCCCCTAATCCCCATTAGCTAAGGACAATTGTGGCTAACTTGGAATACAACACCAATTCCACTAGTGTCTTATTTTAGCGCTCTTATCTAAGTACATTTTTATCCCCAACAGTTAGTTCCTTCCAATTTTCTCATCCTTCTCCTTATCAGCTTAATTTAAGCATATTCAACCATGACCAATAGATCCTTATAAAATCGCATTCAAATATCATTTGAAAGGGGTTGGTGATTATTACTAAGCAAGCAAGAATACAAGAAAGACCACTCAGCTAATCTTCTTTATTCTCTACATATAGCTAGCTAATATACTTACAAGCTTATTCAAATCCTTATACCCATCCCTATCCATCTCAAGAACATCTAGTTTATCATTTTAAATGTTTATATACACTATTGCACAAAGCACATCAAGTGGGAGAACTACAAATGGCTTGATCCCTCTTCAGAGTATTGGTATGTAGGAAGTGTGCCCACACAAAGGGTGTGAATCCATGTCCAATGAATATTACACACACTAAACACCCCCTATTTCTCTAAATTTTTCAAAGCATAATAGAAGATAGGGTTTGAAGAGAAAATCTGCTTTAAGGAGTTCTATAGACTTCTAACTATCAAAACTTCATGGATAGGGTCACACAGACCTAGTGAACAAAACCCAAAAAGATCAAATCCTCAAGACAATAGTGGTAGATGTGGACTATAGTACCAATTCCACTTTTATCACTCTTTTCTAATCATAAAATGAAATTTAGATCTTAGTTTGTGATAGTGTCCCAGTCCTACATATTGAATTCCAACCTCTATCTCAATCAGATCAGTCAATTTCTAGATAAGTCTTATTTTATTTCCTTTATTACTATTTTGAAAAAGGTTTGAATTGAAATCAAATTTCACAAATAAGTATCTTAATAATTGCATATTTATTTATTTATTTTACTACTCAGACCCTTTAACTAAATTAAGAATAATACACCAATATTCCCAAAATTATTAAATCAAACCCAATAGAAGACCTAAGTGGTTTTCTATCTTTTTTAGACTTGAAACTTCATATTAAGCATATTTTGAGATTGGTAAAGATTAATTAAACATTGGATACTCTTAAAATACCCTATTACACTTGAAATCCCTTGAAATAAGACCTCTACAAACCCTCTTTATTCAAGAAACTTGCATATTCTACCAGAAAACCATGTTGTAGCTATTGAACCAGATGTTAATAGAGATATTTCTAGATTTTAAAGTTGTGGAGTAACATACAAAGAGTATCTTCACTTTATTTCCCATGCAATTCTTCATCATTTCTCTATTTCAATGTTAGAATTATGAGTAATGTAGTTTCAAGTGTACTCTAATGCTAGAAAAAGAGTTTTATAACATCTTAGACATATGTACGGACAATGTACATGTAATATGTTATTAAAAAAGTTTTAAATGACACAAAATACTTATTTTTCACTTATTTACATAATATTAGGTGCTCACATTTGATATTTTTTCAAATATTTGTATTACAATATTGCAATAAGCAATACAAGACAAATCAAAGGAAACCTTAAACTCTCCAAAAATATCTTAGTTTCTCTAGAATAAGTTATAGACCAAATTTTACCTAAAATAAAGGATATAACCTTTATTTTCATCATGATAGCTCATTAACACCCTCCTAAATCCCAAAATACTCATGACATGGTATTAAGATTCTCAAATCTGGCATAAACCTTAACTCACACAAGAAACCTTAAACAATGCTAAACATGCCTTTTAAAGGGAGTTTGACTGAAAATGACCACTTAAAATTACTCAACATCAATTTGAACATGTTAGGAGTCAATGGTGGAAATTTTTTCCGACAATAATATTAGGAGATGAAGTAGAAGGTAAGTAATTTAATTATATAGTATTGGCCTAGCTAATACAATCTAGTACAAAAGGGTTGGGATTAATTGTATCAGTTTGTTTGATATAGTTAGTAGTAACATAAGAGTTTAGACTATATCAAATTAGTTAATTTAATTTATTAGAATTAATGATAAATAAACTATATTAACACTCTATGTTGCCTATCCAATGCAGTTGGGGACTAAAGGTTGAAATGTATCATGCTAACCAATACAGTCTAAAAGCTAAGTGATAGATTAAATAATATTATTTAATTCAATAGTGTTAGGATGAGGTAATCTATCTGGATAGAATCAGGCTAGTTGATGCCATCATATTTTTGGATATCAATAATTTATTAAATAGCCCATGGAGTGCTTACCAATTATGTATTGATAGGAGGGGCATAGGCTTTAGGTTTTGGTTCATCATCATGGAAATTAGAAAATATGTGAATCAAATGAACATATTGGTTAAAATTACACATTTTATTAATAACATTTTGATAATTAATGACATCCAAGTTTCGTACTTTAGCTTGGGAATTGATATAATCATCATCATAAGATAGAGAAATGTTACATGTATGAGAATATACTTGATCAATTTTAGTGGAAGTATTATTTTTGGAGACACCCATGTTACTAAAAGTGTGAGGAGACATTAATAAAGGGTATTGGAATAAATTTTCTACACTAAAATCATTACAGACAAAGTCATGTTATGTGTAATAGGCTTCATTAGCATTGCATGTGGGAGGAATTTTAGTATCATCATCAATCTAAGGAATGGTCCTATCTCATGGAAGGAAAGAAGGTGGAAGTAATTATGCTATGTAATATGGTAATTTAGTGGTATTCAATTTTTTTAATAATTCATCAGTTTCATCATAATCATAATATGAAAGAGTGACTTGGAGATTAGGATTCATATTGATGAACTCAAGTAGATAAGGATTGTTAATATGAGGAACATTAGGGATGTGATATTAATATTTAGTATTAGGAAGTTGATGCCTCAAGGGTTGGGATCTACTTCATGCTTGTAACACTTTCCATTGTGGATTAACTTTATATAATGGCTACTAGAATATTTAATATATCTCATGCAGGGAGTCCATGGATGGCCTAAAATGAGGTTATATTAAAGTAAAAGATCTAAAACCATAACCTTGGTTCATATTATTTTGGGTCCAATAGCAAGAGGGATCCAAATACAACCAAGAGGCTTTAGAATGGTTTTGTCAAATAAACAACAAATAAGTCTAGTTTTCTAAAGGCTATCTTTGGAATATCTAAGTTGATTGATTAACTAAAGGGAAGTAAAATTAATACTAGATCCTTCATCCACAAAGGAATTTAAGTATTTTTTTATCAAAATCTTAATAAGTATGGGTATTTCATCATCTTGAAAACTACTTTTATCATTAATGATGTCTTATTCTTGAAAATATATGGAGGGTTTCTTAGAGGAAGAATATTTAGAAATGGTTTTGAAAGCATTAAATTTCATAGGTGAAGGACCTTTAAATGTTGGTACAATCATTTTAGATTCATTAGATGGGGAATATTTGATTTCATGCAGTTTTTACATGAAAAATTTGTGATAATAGGGATAAGTTATCATAAGCTTCATTAGAGGATTTTTTTAAGGCATATAATTGAGTTCATCTATAAATTTACATTTTGGTTTAGATGTTGAGCCATAACAAGGCTTATGTTGATTATTAATAGTGTTTTTATGAGAAATGACATTATAAGGATTTGAATAACTAGGTTGAGGTTTTGATGGTGGAGTGGGATCATCACCAGTTTACAAATCAGTTAGTGAAGTGGTATTTTTAGTAGTATTGCAAACACTAGAAAACTACACATGATAGTTCTATATGTTGAAGTGCCTTAGGACCCTTTGGATCCCTATCGGACCTTGAGACTAGTTAACCACCTAGTTAGCTAAACTCATCAACTTACTAACTTAACATTTAACCAAAAAATTTAACCCCTTTCTTTGACCCTTTTTCCCTCAGACACTCGACCATTGATGATTAGTTTAACCTTCAATGGATAGCCTAACCATTGACAGTCAAACCCTCACCTCCTCACCTTCCTAACACATCACCAACTATGTGTGAGATAATGAGACACAATTTAATATGTTCATATTATGTAGTGATAATGAACTTCCAAGCATCATGATCAACAACCTCACCCTCTAGGGAACATTCCATCCTACATCTCTCTTTGCCTATATTAATAAGGGAGTGGGAGGTGAAAATGATCCATATTTAATCTATCAAATATTCTCCACGTAGGTATTCAAGCTCTCTAGCATCTAGTATTCCTTCAACAACTCAAAATCAACAAAATAAACCCAAACCTTTACCAAATTTATTTTTGTGGCCAAAATACTATTACTTTATTAAAATTGCTTCAGCCTTCAACCATCAACCAACTAGAAAGATATATGTATATCAATACTTTATCATTGTTATTTCAGATCTCTAACCCCTCTGACCTATCTACACCTTATTTATTCCTAACCAAACCCTTAATAGAATCCTTATTTGACCATCTACCTATTCTACCACTCCTTTTTGAATACCTTTAGAATCCCATAGGTAACTGCCAATAGTTGACATAATCATTGATGGTCACCCCCAACCATTGATAGTGACCCAACCACTAATGATTACCTAACCACTAATGGTTAGCTTAACCATTGATATTTCACCCAACTACTGATGGTCACTACAGTAGAGAATAACAAGTTATTTTTATCCCCTTAACCTCAATCAAACCTAACTTTTTGTGTTCCTACCTGTTCACAGACCCTTTTTTGATTTTTTGAATCTAACTCCACCCACCTTGGCATAATTATTGACCCACGTTTTCTATATTTAGTCATTTTCTTTAATAACTTTTCTAATTTCTTCTTATATTGCATTTTATTTACTTTATGCAAGTATAATACCTTTATCATTTTCAACTTGATTGTTATCAATAGTGGATTGATAGCTTTCTAGCAAGCATATGATTTTTGGATCTAGCTCACATTAAGTAGTCCACTCAACTATCTTTCTAATAACCCCTTTGTTAGTTATTTCTTATCAATAGGTTATTCCTTCCAATCCAAAGAGGAGTCCTCGACATTCATCTATATTACATGTGCATCACCAACCAAGTATTTCTACCACACCCTTATTACTAGTTTCTTATCTTCTTCCAAAATTAAGAAATGAGTGGAAATTAAGAGAAATATTTTGGCATGCCCAGTGAGAACGTATCATCATCTAGGTTCCCTTTCTTTCTTCCTTTATTCTATTCTCATTGAATGAAATCTAAAATTTCTTTTGGCATAAAATAAACTCATTGCATTACATTGATTCTTCCTTGTTTTAGTTCATTTAGTTAAGTAAAAGAAAATTAATTAATCATTATTTTCACTCTTGTTATCACACACTTTACCAAACCACATAATCAATCAAAACATCAAAAAAAACTTCAGACAAGTCCCAACTAAGATTTCATCACCTAGCGGTCAACCTTACCCTTTCTTGACAATCTTATTTGGAGGTTATTACCAAGGGGAGAACCAACTCAACTCTTTGGTTGAGTATAAACTTTGAAATTTAGTATATGTTGTCTAAGAACCTGACACCCTTATCTTTACAGTGTGTGAAGTGAGGGGGTAGGCCCCAATACCAAGCCATGTACTGAAGATCAATATAGATTTCTCTCTTGAGCACCTAAATGCCTTGAAACCAACTTTAGATTTCATCTTTAGTACCTGATCAAAAAGCTAAATTTTCTTATTCACATTTTATAAGGCATAATCCAAAAGTGATCTAAAAAGAATCCTAAGTTTAAATGCACTTTTAGTGTATGTTTGGATTGCCTTAAATTCTTTTTGTTTTCTTGATTTTTTTTGGAGGTGTGAGTTTTCATGATTCTTTCTTATTTTCTCACATGGTCTTTACTAGACCATAGTTGAGAAATCAAACCAACCAAGGACCAACTTCCTCTTCCTCTTCCTCCTCTATGGAGTATACTTTAGATGTTGAGGGTTTTCCTCATCATTATCCCCCTCTTACCATGATATGAATAGTTGTTGAGGGTGACACAAAATTTGCCACATTCCTTGATAATAACCCTGCATCCCTCCAACATTATCTCAACACCATAACTTACTATCCTCCTACTTCTTCAGTTCCTCCCACATATCCACCCTTGGGAATGCCTCCCCCTCTTATGGTTAGTGTTTCTTATACCCAACCTTTGATCACCCAAGCCTCTTATTCTATAAATATCCTATCCACTACTACCATCAGGACCCAATCCAACATTCCAACATATAACCAAACCCCACCTATACCAACCAACACCTCCAATGTAGGGGTAACCTTACCTCTTGTTACCTATACCCCACCTATAATGGGGATTTATTATCTCCCTATTTATATCATTCCTCTTATCACCACCAACCAACCAACCTCTACCCCTCTTTAAAATTTGGTACTTTCCATACCTCCTACCCTTCCACCCATTAACACAAGAGTTACCACCCAACCTCAACCATACCTCTAAACCAAACCATGTACATCCCTAAAAAAAAACCATGACATCTTACCAATATGTTCTTAATCCATAAGGATACATACCACCTTCTACCCAACCTTTTGTGTCCTCATACAATTATGGGGCATCATCCCAAACTTCCATGACCACATACCAATATGTGGTACCTTTTCAACCTTCCACCTCTTATCCATACATTTCATCTATCCAACCTCAATTGAACCTACTACCCAACTATAGATCTCCCCAACCTCAAAAAAATTTAGTTAATATGTTGATGGATAAATGTCCAATCTTGAATCATCTATTTATAGGGCTCATAACCTGTTATCTTATGATCAAATCTACAATGAACCCATTCATCCATCCATCCTTATCTAACCTTATCCTCCTTAATGGGAACTACCTAAGTTTTCCAAGTTTCAAAGTAAGGAGGACCCTCAACAACATTTGAGAGCATTCTACCATTCTTGCTAGTTAATCACATATGATGATGCTCTTCTTCTCTCTACCTTCCCCATGTCCATATTTGGACCAACCTTGGATTGGTATAATTCTCTTATCAAGAACTCTATCTTATCCTTCTCTCAACTAGTTCAAATCATTTTGGATCACTTTTCAGTCAACATATCTAAAAAGGTTTCCATTATTGACTTTTACTCCATTAGGCAATTTGATGATGAATTGATTGCCAATTTAATATCTAGATGGAGAGGTCTAATTAACCAAATGTCATTATCCTTACATCAAATATAATTAATTAAAATCTTTTTTGAAGGTTGTACCAAACATATTACCCCAATTCTTCAGGTTCAAACTTTCAAAACCTTTGATGAGGCATTTACCATGGCATGCAAACTTGAAATTAGAGTGATTGATGAAGGGAAATTAAAACTAAGAAGCAAGAATTCTAGATTTAAATCTAATGACCCTTATTAAACCAAGACCACTAATGCATCAAACCATCCCAACACCAAGATAAAGGCAACCATAAACATGGTTGTCTTAAAATCTACTTAACCTCCTATTATCAGCCAACCTAATCAAACTAATTCTTCCAGCCCATCAAACCAACAAACTAACAACCAAAATTGAACCACTCTTAGACAATACACTCCCATATGGGAATCATATGCTTCAGTTTTGGATGAACTACTTAAATACAATCTCATATAACTTCCTCTTATCAAACATCCCCAATTATTTAATGATTCTCACCCCACACCTATTTGGTATAATGAAAATGATCTATGTGCCTTCCATCACGTTATCAAGCATGATGTTAGTAGGTGAAATACCTTTAAAACTATTGTCCAAAACATGATTGATAGGGGTGAAATATCATTATATAATCCCAATGCACCTCTAAACCAATCATTATACATCTTTTTGAAACCTTTTCCTAACCATGCACCTTCCACCAACCATGACAATAGTGAACCAGAATCATCTCACACTCATGAGGTGCACATGATCAATGTTGTTACCATTGAAAGTATTGTTGAGAAAACCATTACCTTAACTACCTTTTCTTATACCCCACTTATTTAAGTGGTAGAATCTTCTTCTATTATTTTGGGCAACCAAATGAATAAATCTCCTCTCTCTCAATTGAAGAGACCATTGACTCACCCACCTCTCCTTTGATATAAATACCAAAGGAGGAAACCATTACATCAACCACTTATTCTTCCAATCCACTTATGGAAGTGTTGGAATCATTACTCTTTCCTTTGGAAATCCAAATAAAGGAAGCAACCACCCCCCTTTTCCCATCTGAACAAACCACACCCTCTTTACCTACTATAAAACCAACCACTCCTTTGGAAAACACTCCAAAGAAAGAGATTATCTCCTCTATTATTCCCTAGAAACACCATCTTCCTCAACCATCGAACCTTCCACCCAAGATAAAGGTGAATAAACTATTCTCTCATCTTAACCTATGGGTTTAATATTTGAAACCAATAACCAAGGAATCAAACCAATCTATAAACATTTTTCTAGATTGGTCCAAAACATTGAGTTTACTTCTCAATCCAATACAGATAGGGCCACCTTTTGACACTATCTTGGGATACCTTACTAGAACAAATAAGAACCTTTAACCTCAATCACATCTACCCTCAAACCCATTAGTACCTTAACCCCATCCTCATATACTTATTCCTCTAATACCATAGGGGAACCATCTAACCCACCTCAATCTAAATTTTCTAAATCACCCTATACCCCTTTGATCAAACCCATCAAGAATCTAGGAATACTTACTACCCATAGCTTGGCTCATCCATATTTGAAGTTAGACTTAATCCTATCAAGCCTACCAAAGAAACCTTTGACTAGACCTATCAAAAAGGTGGAACCACCTAAACCATCTAGAACTAGACCCATATTAACTCCCTCACACCTACCTTCAATTTTAGGAACTCATCCATCTACTATCCCCATTACCTATTCCTCATCTAGTAAATCTTCTCCTTTTACTCTACCTGAATCCACTACCAAAAAAACAAATTTAACTAACCTAGCTACCTCTACCTTCTCACCTATCACCAAACCTTCACCCTCAACCTCTAAATCTTCCACCTCTAAACCAACCATAACCAAAAAACCCCAAATAAAACCACCTACCAAAATGACTCCACCACCTCCAATTTCCATGGTAAAGCCTACTCCTAAAAAAACTCTCATGCCCAAAATAAAAAACCCAACACCCTCAATACATTTGATCAAATATTATTCAACCATTCTACAAAGGTTATTGTAAACCTCTTATTTAACCTTATCACCCATGAAACCTTTTGACCCTTTACATCTTAAACTAATATGGTTCAATGCAAATTTGAATTGCCTATACCATAGAACACTAAGACATGATATAGAGAACTACAAAGCTCTCTAAACAATGGTCCATAGCCTATTGGATGAGGATGAATTGTTATCAGATGAACCTCCCTTGATCCCATTACCAACCCAACTACCAAAAGCATCCAACATTTACTTACTCCCCCACTCTTACCTAAGACTGAGGAGCAATCGAAGCAGCAATCCAAACCAACACTTCCTCTTATCCACACCATTCATATGTTCACCTTATTTAGGGCCTAATAAAAAGATAAGGGAAAGGATAAAGTGTCTATTTTATGGACATACCCTTCTAAACCTCAACCTTCCAACAAAACCCAAACACCCTCATGATTACCAAAACCAAAAGTTTCCATCTTGGGTGCCTCTCTTTCTAACCCTTCTAAATCCATTCAGTGTGTAGTGTTGAAATACATTCACCACACACCAGGGAAGATGAGCTTAAATGAATTAATCAACACCTTACCTCATCATTATAAAACATTGATAGAGTTTCTGCAATCCATAGAGGTTTAAACCTAAGATCCTCAACCCCTTTCATCCTTTATTGGAGCCCTTTGAATTTACACCTTAGTCACTTTTAAGGATTAAAAAATACCTTATATACATCTTAAGGATCCTAATCCTCCCTTCTGTATCACAACATACATCAATAAAATCCACATAAAAAGGGTGATGATTGATGGAGGACTTAACATCAACATTATCTCCTCCCATTGCTATGACCAACTTGACTTACCATTACCTTGGAAATATTTGTTCTCCATATTCATTTACGGATCTCATACCATTCTAGAACTCTTTTAAATTATAGAGGGCAAGTTTTAATACAAAATTTTTCTTGGACACCCTTGGATTCATGATATGAGTTGTGTCCCTTACACTTTATATCATTGCATCAAATTTGAGCATGAAGGTCATGTCATCACCATACCAGCTGACCCTAGTCTATTTTCATCTTGAAATATGATGTACCAGCTTGATGATGTTCTTCTTCCTCATCCATCCACCTCACCACAAACTAAAAATAACTCCACCCCAATAATTGATGAAGTTTCAACAAGCTAATCCATCACTTCTTCATAGATCCCTATAAAGGACCCCTTGAAGCCCACATTCTAATGTCTCTCACTTGGGGAGTATCGTCTTCTAGCCTTGGATGCTTACCTTACTCCTCAAGATTATGAGAACCTCACCCATGATCCTAGTTATTAACCTAACATCAAAACCATTATCCCTTTTGGGCCACCTAATCATTGAACCAATTTTATCTATGGGGGACTCAATCATCCACTTCTTTCTTCCTCTACCATCCCTCAAATTTGACCATTCACCTCCAACTTCTCCTATTTGAACAAACCTATATTTTCCAAAGCTTACCTTCATAGTTATGATTGGAAGGGGTATGGCCTTAGCATTTAAAAAAAAGACCTCATGAGTTACCCATAATCAAAACCCAAAAACCTCTTGAGTTATTTGGCCTTGGGTTCATACCACTAGAAGAACCCACATCACCAAAACCCATAGCCACCATCGATGAGGATGTCCCATCCTCACCGACCCTATCTCCCTTGAAGTATAAGGATTTCAATATCATCCTATCTAATTTTTTTTTTATTAATACCATTATTTTGGGCCTCCTAAATTATTAAAAGGATGGTGAAACTAAAACCCTTCCTCTCATCCATCCTAAAATGGTAGAAAAATATTCTCATACCATCAACACCATTCAACATCATGATGATGATTCCATTATCACCTACCTTGGTGTGGAGGATTATTCTATCCATATATTTCTTCCTCCTGAGAACCAAACCATGTTGAATAAATCTACCATTGATGTCAACTTGGGTACTTAGGATAACCCCTATATTTTCAAGATTGAGCAATCCTTAAATTCTATAGAACAATACGATTACCCTTCCTTCCTTTATGACCAAAGCATAGCATTTACGTGGTCTTATCAGGATATGCCCATGATTGACCCTTTCATTTCTATCTATAACATTTTCACCCATCTTAATACTAAGCCTGTTTAGTAAAAGCTTCACAAGATGCACCCTTGCATCACCCTTCTAGTCAAAAAAGAGATTTAACACCTCTTGTCTGTCAATGTCATCCAACCCATTAACTATCCTCAATGGGTTTCTAACATTGTTTCCATTACCAAACACATAGGGGGACTTTGCCTTTGTATCAACTTTTGTGACCTCAACCTTGCTTGTCTAAAGGATGACTTCCCTTTTCCTAGCATCAACCAACTTCTTGATCTTACAGCTAGCCACAAGATGTTATCTCTCATGGATGGTTTCTTAGGATATAATAAAATCTTGATTACCCCCAAATATCAACATAAAACATCTTTTATCACCCCATGGGGAACTTTATGCTACATAGTCATACCCTTTAATTTAAAGAACACTGGCACAACTTACCAGTGAGTCATGACCTACATCTTCCATGACCTCATAAATAAAATTGTAGAGGACTATGTGGATGACTTCCTTGGGAAATATAAATATCACAAGGATAATCTAAATTCCCTCCAAATCATCTTATAATTTCTAATCCACTTCCATGTCAGACTCAACCCCAAGACATGTATTTTTGGGGTTCTTTTTAGAAATATCCTTGGTTTCATTGTCTCCCTTCAAGGAATTGAGGTAAACCCTACCAAATTCAAATAAATTTTATATATGCCACCTCCTACCCACCTTAAGCAACTTTGTATCCTGTAAAGGAAGCTCTAATCGATCTGAGATTTCATCTCTCATCTATTTGATAGATGTTAACCCTTTCACCATCTCCTTAAGAAAGACGCATCTTTTAAGTGGACCAAAGACTACTAATAAGCCTTTGATTCACTCAAATAATACCTTATTTCTCCACTTTTTCCTATCCCACCTAAAAAATATCAACCCTTTTACCTTTACATCTCTATCACTGACCATTCCCTAGGGGTAATGCTCACTCATTATGATGAATAAAACAAAGAGTGAGTTGTCTACTACATAATTTGAATGTTTATAGAGTATGAGACTCAATATACCCATCCCAAGAAAATTTTCCTCTCCCTCATCTTTATGTCCTCCAAACTTCATCACTACCTTCTTAACCACAAAACCTATGTCATCACTAACATCGACCCACTCAAGTATATACACTCTAAACCATACCAAAACTAGTGTATGGCTAAGTGCCTCATTATTTTAGATAATTTTGATCATGAGTTATTTTAGAAAAATTCAATTAAAGGGAAAGTCATCACCAACTAGCTAGGCAGAGATCCTCTACTTGAAAACTAACCTCTTCCTCTTGCATTTCTCGATGAGTCCATTGTGACTTTCTCAAGAGGACACCCAAATGACCATATTCTTTGATGGCTCCAAATTCCAAAGTGGTGGGGGTTCTAGAGTTATTCTCATTCCCCTCAATGGTTAACTTCTTCCCATTTCCTTTAAAATTGACTTTGAGTGCACCAACAATGTGGCTGAGTATGAAGCCCTAGTCATAGGTCTCCAAACTGCTCTAGCCTCAGGAGTCAAGACCATTAGTGTCTTCGGTGATTCCCAAGTTGTGGTCAACCAGGTCAATAGATCTTAAAAATGTAAATTTTTTATCTTAATAAAGTATAAAAAACTCTTAAATTTACTCTTAGCATCATTTAATCATTACCTTATCCAGTTAGTTCCATGATCTACCAACAAGTTCACAAATACAATGGCTTCCCTTGATTCCCAAATCCCATCTCAACCTTTTAACTCTAAAATATTTGTTACCATCCATTATTTTTTCACCCCATTTTATATCCATTTTGACCTTCCTACCATTTACAATTTATAAATTTCTCCATTAAACATTTTTTACAAACAAACATTTGATTACCTCAACCTTGATATCATTAACATCATTTGATCATTACCATATCCAGTTAGTTTGATGATCTACCAAGAAGTTCACAGATACAATGGCTTCCCTTGCTTCTCAAATCTCATCTCAACCTTCTAAATATAAACTCATTATTACCATCCACTGCTTTTTCACCCCATCTTATATCCATTTAAACCTTCCTATCATTTGCAATGTAGAAATTTCTCCATTAAATATTTGGTACAAACAAACTTTTGATTACCTCAACCACGATATCATTCCTCCTGACCTCTCTTGGAATACTTGAAGAGCCTTTATTCATAGTACCTCTCATTATACAATACTAGGGGAAATACTTTACAAACTTGTCTTTGATGACCTCCTTCTTAATTTCCTTCATAGTCATGAAGCTTCCCATGCCATCAAAGAAATGCATAACAAAATATATGGGGGACATTTTAGTGTTTTAGCCATCATTAAATGCATCCTTCACCTTGGATACTATTTTCCCATGCTTAACCAAGACTATTGTGATTATGTAGAGAAGTGTGTTAAGTGTCAATAACATGCTAATTTACACCACACACTAGCCCATGATCTACTAGTAACCAAATACTTTTGGCCATTCTCAAAATAGGGCATTGATATTACTGGGTAAATCAATCCTCATTAATCACAATGGCACCAATCCATCATTACCACCACTAAGTATTTCACCAAGTGGGTGGAAACCATTCCTCTCATCTCTACCAAAGCAAAAAAGATTGTCAACTTTATCAATCATCACATCATATGTCATTTCAGTGTTCCTCATAAGATCATCACCAAAAATGGTAAATATTTTAAAAATAAGAAAGTCCAAGGTTTTTGAAACACATTTCACATTAATTTAAGCTTTTCCTCACCTTACCATCCATAAGCAAATGGACAGGTAGAAGCTTGTAGCAAAATGTTAACCAAAGATGTCAGTGCTTCAAGTTAGGATTGACACTTACACATTCCTTTTACTTTATGGGCCTATTAAACTAGCATTAAAAAATCTATAGGTACTACCCCTTTCTCTTTAGCCTTTAGAGTAGAGGAAGTTTTGCCTCTTGAAGTCTAGATTCCCTCTCTTTGCATATATTTTTAAGAGATCATTTCTGAGTGTGACTATCATCAAGAATGACTTGAGATAATTGATGAACATCATCTCACAAATTTTAACCATATTCATGTCTATTAAGAATGAATTAATAATTCCTATAACAAACACCTAAAATAATGAGAATTCAATATTATAGACCTCATCCTAAGTGAAAATTATCATGTCATCAACATGGAGAAAATCAAAAGAGGCAAATTTACTTTTGATTGGCTTGGACCCTACATCATAACTCATAATTATGGGTTAGGATATTATCATTTGTCCTCTATCGAAGGTAAACCAAAGCAGGATCCTCTCAATGCATTGCATCTACAACCTTTTTTTTTGTTAAAGAAGGATAAAAGTCATCTTACTATCTAACTTAAGCTCATCCCTTGATTTACAATATTTTCACCTTCACCTACCTATCCCTCTCCCCTTGAGGATAATCGATTACAACATAGAACCATGTGATTAACCATCATATTTATAGCCTAATCCTAAATATGGGTACCATGGATCTACCCATATCATAGTTATCAAGGATACTTTTCATCTCTAATCAGATGGAATCTTATGATCATTTTTCTTTCAAACACCCTTTCTACCTATCACAACCTTCTTTTGCTAAAAAGTCTTGCCCTCATAAAGTTAAACCTATAAGCCTAATTAGACTTGTGCATGTTTAAAATATTTCACTCTAAAAAAAATATTATTTGGGTCACATATTTCTATCATTTCAGACTACTCCTTTGAAAGACAAGTACCCAAAAAACTAAATTTCTTAAAAGATAGATTACTCCCTTGAAGGATAGCTACCAAACATACAAACCCCAACTTAGACCACTCCATTAAAGGATGGATAAGTCAAATGGGTCAAAATAAATCATTTGAATCTTCCCACACCGATCAACTTCATAAACTAGCAAAACAAAAGCAATAAAAAAGATCCTATATTAAAATCAGCTTTCATATCTAACATTAGTAGACTTCCTGCATCAATCAATCTACACCTAGCATTAAGACATAGGATTGTCTAGTTTAGTTCTTAGGTCACCTATAGAAGGGGTAAAATAACCAACATAAGGTTAGTTTACCTATCCACACATTTACCTACCACCTATCTTCCCTTTATGCCATCTTTTAATCAATGGATTTTGAGCTTATTTGACATGATTATGATCAAGAGACCTGCTTATCAACCTAAGCATGTTAATGCGAAGCATTAAAATGACTTAGTTTCCTTAATCCAATTTATCTTTGGGTTTGTTATGTTCTTACCAATAAAAAATAATCATTCTTTTTCTTTACCCACATGTCATTGGTTCATGTAGACATGCATCTCATGATTCTCATCTTCCTAGATTTAGTTTGTTATCTAGCTTGTTTTATGTATTTTCATTACATCCTTAACCATAATAAAATTACATATCCATGATCATGAACAAGAAACATCAATGATAAATACAACATTGTGAATCATATCCATGAACCACATCATATATCTACCTATGACCAAAACATCATGAATCACATCATACATATGAATCATCTCTCTATTTAGAATATTATCCTATCCATTTACCATAAAAATATCATATGAACACACATCATATCATAAACAACCCTAATTAAACCATTCATCATCATATCCATAAACAAAATTAATGATCAAAACATCATGAATCACATCATCTATCTATCTATGTATCATCCTATCCATTTACCATAACATCACAACAATTCATCTTATAACATCAAATCATAAAACCATAAGAACATAACCATAAAAAAATTAATGTCATCACAACATCATATGACATCAAACCATGAAACCATAACATAATAATAAACATCACATCAAAACATGCAACCATGAACATACATCATATATATATCATCACAAAACATCATCATATACATCATGTCGATCACAAATAAAATTACATGTAACAATGTATGAAATCTCTCTCCTATATAAATCTTGAATCATTGGCACATAGGCTAGTATAAAAAACATATACATCATATAATCAAGCCCCTGGGGTACAACTACCACTTGACCCTCCTACTCCACCTACACTACCATGTGGTGTTGATTTGTTGATCTACTTGCCTGATCTAATGTAGAGGCCCACTATCCTAGAGTAGTTATAGTTGGACCACTTACTAATATGGCCCTATAATCTCCATATCTTGGCTCCTATGGACATAATAACATCACTATCACCTCATAATATCTCAACTCCTCAACTTTAGTTAAGTATAATGTCATCAAAATTATATCAGGTGGTCCTCTTATTGTTGTTACCACCACTCCTTCCCTTTATCTCAGGGTATCTCTCTCTAGGTCACTAAACCAAAAGAGATCCTTATTTGATCTCTTTTTCCTATAAATATGGTCATTTAACCTTATAAAGTGACAATTTGGCCTTGTAAAGTGGTCACCTATCCCTATAACCCTATGATTTGAGCTTGTATATCTTGTAAATGCTACCTATACCTACCTATACTAACCACCACCTTGTACTGATGCCCCAACATGATCCACATCCATATCCTACTAACCCTCATCACCCCACCCAAAATTTGCCTCTAGATATAGGGCCTGATACTATGCCATGTATCCATAAAAAATTGGCATCATCTATCATTGCTATAGCTAGTTGTTCCTCATGGTCTAATACTACAACCTCTAGCTATGGCTTCAAAATTAAAGACTCCACATCCTCTCTCTTTTACATTTGAGAAGGAACTATAATCCCCTACACAAGACCAAACTACCACCAAACTTGATTAAAGGGGATAAGCTCTATCTCCCCCTCTCTACTCCCATATATCCATCACTAACTTTTTAGTGATAGGGTGTGGTAACTATATTGGTCCCACCTAAGCCATCCCACATATGGCCTCCATACCACATCATCAACAACCAAAACCTCCAATGCATCTCTAAACTAGTAAATGTCTCTAACACCACTTCTAGTAATTGTCAAAGCATAGTCTCCTCTCCATCTTAAGAAACCTACTATGAAGTGTACCTGGGTATATCCATTACATGATATCCCCAATGGCCCCAACACCTTAATGTGATCATTTGCCCAAAAATGGAGTATGAATCTAACAGTGATCCCATATCATCAGTGAGCTCAAAATCCCTATAGCTCCTTGTAAATCTAGACTAACAAAATAGGAGCCCACCTAAACACTATCTTTCCCAATAACATCTCTATTAATACTCCTAACAAAAAATAGTTAAATTGACCACTACTCAAATTAGGTAATGCAAAATAGGACACCAATATCATCATCATAGTCATAAAAAATTGGGCCTTTAGAGCCCTCTAGTATAAAGTCCTATTTGAATCCACCAAAATACCGCCTGGCATGGACCTAATCCTCATGATGCAATAGTTCCATATGGTAATCCCTCTCTTCACTCTCAATTTAGTAAATCAATTCCCCCTAATGGGTAGTCATGTAATCCTATGAATATCCTATAATAGGATGTTAATCTCTACTATCAGCAACAAAAATGTGTTTATGGTTGGGTCCCATCTCTTGATGAGGGCCATGATCATAGATTCATCCTATAGCAAGTGATGATAATGAACTATGGCCCCAAGGCCAACCTCCTCTATGTGCCTACCCTCATCACTAGTCATCCCATATCTAATCTCTACAAATATCCTAGGGACTCAATCCCTCATCTAGATTTGGTCTCATGTCTACAAAACAACCATGTTAGCATGCACACTTAGTTTTCCAAATTGATCTTAGTACTAACCTACACCTACCTTTTTTATCCTATTCCAAACTAACCCATCAAACCTACCACATATCCTATATAATTTAAACAAAAATCCACCATTACCCACATAATTCAAATAAATTTACCCAACAAATATTTCACAACTTTCAACACCCTATTTAACCTATAATACCTTCTCTAAACCTATAAAAATAACACCTAACTCTACCTAGCAAATTTCTCCACACAACATTCTTACTTGACACTTTTCTTAAAATCATCACAACGCCTCACTCAAACACATCACATATCTTACACTTACACTTAACCCTTTTATCCACCCATACCATTTCTAAACAAACATTTAAAAAAAATATTCATCTAAACCTTTTTAACAAATCTTCCACAAAACATTCAACCACTGACGGTTGACTAGAATTGTCAATGGTCCTATGACCCCTTTTTCCCTTGGTGTTTGATAATTGATGGTCAGGCTAAACATTGATGATAAGGTTAAACTATTGATGGTCACTGTGTGTGACCACCAGTGGTAAAACCCTCTATTTTAACTTCCTAAAAACACAACAAAACAAACTACCTATTTCTATCCTAAAATCCACCCCCAACCCAACTCCTCCCTTGATTTCAAGTTTCACTTGTGAAATTTTCTAATCCCAATCAAAAACTAAAATTAGGTCAAAAACCCACCAGATAACCTATCAAGCCAACCACAAAAAATCAAATTTAACTTCAAATAATAAACAAATTAACTAACTAATAATCTTAAAACACCTCTTACCTCATTCCTTGATTGCTGTCAAGGTCGAAGCCCACATCTAACTGCTCAATTGTGCCTTCATCTATCCTACATTTCTGGTCCCCACTAATCACCTTAGAAATCAAACTCAACTAGTTACTAACCTCCACCTCAATGAAAATGCTTAATCAACTCTCAACAAAATACCAAAGTGCAAAATCACAAGAGCACAAAAAACATAAAGTCAAATTGTCAAAAGTGATAATGAAAATTCATTTTCAATTTTCATATTCTAACTTTTTAGGGTTTCTTCTTGACCATCGATGGTCGACCCTGGGAAACCTTGATTGTTGATGGTTAGGGTCCCATACTTTTTTTTCATTTTAGGCACTTATACCCAAATGCTAAATTTTGGAGATCACCTAATCTCCACCACAACAAAAATTAAAATTTTGGAGATTACACTTCTCTAACCAACCATTTGACCACATCTACCTCAATATTGGCCATTTTTAACCCAAACTATTCACATGTTTTTTGATGACCTTGCTTGGTCTTTTTGATCCCATCAATCATTTTTTCCATGTTGACTATTTGAATTTGCACCACTTCATACATGATGAAACCATTTTTTATTTTTTAAGGAGTACTTCCTACCTTGAATACCTATGAAAACATTGAACCTATCTAGGAGACTTATAGATTAACCTAATCAACTATGACCAATGCCATAGATTGGTTACTCTATCACTTGTACTTCTAAAACCAACCTTATTTTTACCAACATTGACTACTTTAGAATTTTGTGCAATCTTAAATATCATACTTAGTTTTATTTTGTGCTCATGTTTGTGTTTCAAATTCCCAACCTCTTTATCATCACCTCATGACTCACCATATACCACTTATCAAACCCTGACTCAATTTTAGTTTCACCTCATCAACTCCTAGTTTGAGGGGGAACACCTCCTCCCACACTTAGGGCAAGTAGACCTTCAACCAACACTCCATTTTTAATTTTTATCTTGTTAATTCATAGCCAAATAAAAAAAGGGTAATAATGTAGCCACTAGAAAACTACACATGATAGTTCTAAATGTTGAAGTACCTTAGGACCCTTTAGACCTTGAGACTAGTTAACTACCTAGTTAGCTAAACTCATCAACTTACTAAATTAACATTTAACCAAAAAATTTAGCCCCTTTTTTTACCCTTTTTCCCTCAAACACTTGACTATCAATGGTCATATTAATTATTAATAGTTATCCTAACCATCGATGATCAGGCCCTCACCTCTTCACCTTCCTAACACATCACTAGCTATGTGTGAGATAAGAAGGCATAATTTAATAAGTTTATCTTATGCGGTGCTAATGAAATTTCAAGCATCATGATCAGTAACCTCACCCTCTAGGGAACCTTCCATCCTCCATCTCTCTTTACCTATAAAATGAGGGGAATGAGAGGTGAAAAGGATCCATGTTCAAGCTATCAAATCTTTTTACACATAGGTATTCAAGCTCTCTAGCATTCAGTCTTCCCTCAACAACTTAGCATCAACAAAATAGACTCAAACCTTTGCTAAATTTACTTTTGAGGCCAAATTACTATTACTCTAACAAAATTTCTTCAACTTTCAACCATCAACAAACTAGAAAGCTATAATTGTATCAATAATTTAGCATTGTTATTTAAGATCTCTAACCCCCCTTAGATCTGATCAGACCTATCTACACCTTATTTCTTCTTGAATAAACCCTTAATAGAATATTTATCTTATTCTACCATCCTTTTTTAATACCTTAAAAAAACCATAGGCAATCACCGATGGTTATCACAACCACTGATGGTTATCATAAATATCGATGGTCACCCCCAACTATTGATGGTTACCCATCCAACAATAGTCAGCTTAACCACCAACAGTTCACCCAATCATTGATGGTACTTTGGTAGAAAATAATGAGTTATTTTCAACCCTTTAACCTTAATCAAAACTAATTTTTTGTATTCCTACCTATTCACATACCCTTTTCTAATTTTCTAAACCTAAATCCACCCACCTTGGCACAAGTATTGACTTTCTTTTTCTATATTTAGTCATTTTATTTAACAATCATTCTAATTTATTCTTATATTTCATTTTATTTACTTTATACAAGTACATTAATTTTATTATTTTCAACTTGATTGTTATCATTAGTGGATTGACAACCTTTTAGAAAGTGTATGCTTCTTAGATCTATGTCACGCTAGGTAGTCCACTCAACTATCTTTCTAAAAAACCCTTTGTTAGTGATTTATTATCTATAGGCTATTCCTTCCAAGACAAAGAGAAGTTTTTGAAATTCATCTGGATTATGCATGAATCACCAACTAGGTATTTCTACCACACCCTTATTACTAGTTTCTTATCTTCTTCCAAAATTAAGAAATGAGTAGAAATTAAGAGAAACAAGTGTTCTTAAGAAAGTGTTCTTTAGGAGAAGGATTATTAGGTTTGGTAATAGGATATTTCGTAGCAATCTTATGATAGCAGTTAACTTTATTGCATTCACATATTAAGATTTAGTATAGTATTAATCATAGTCAGCATCAATAGCACAAGCATATTCACTAGAATGTTGTGTATTGGGATCTAATGGTTGAGAAGACTTTTGATATTTTTGGTCTATAGATTTGGAATTATAGGTTCAATTTTCAGATGCTTTAAGATATTCACTATGGTGTTATTTAATAATATCATCATGATCAAATTTTTACCCTAGGATAATAGCTATAGTAAATTTTTGAATCATGTGACATGTCTCATTAGAGTGACTGGTATTGGCATAAAACCAAAAAAAATTGTTAGGATCATATAATGGTGGGGGAAAATATTAGTGAAAACAAAAGGCTTATATGTAGATAACAACTTATTTATTTCCTTCACACTAAATAATCAGTGGGAAGGAAGTTTATTATCTAATTTAGATTCTCTTATTTTGTTTTTAAGAGGTTTAGTCTAAGGATTAAGAATAATGATCACATTAGTTTTAGTTTTGTAAGAATCATTTAAAGGAATTTTAGAAGGTTCAAATTGAGCCATAAGGAAATATTTTCCTTTTTCTTGATTGAAATCCTCTTATAAGGTTTTGGGAGAGAATTCTAACTCTTATATTTATGAGGATGTTTAAGAGTGATAACAAAGAGTTCGAAAATATTATTATCACTCATGTTATGGTCCTCTTTATGTGATAAATACTACCATTGTTTGATGAAATTGTGATTATATTCATTAGGAAGTTATTTTGAATTGATGAAACATCTAAGGCTATTTTCAAGAAGATCATTATGTTATAATTCCTTAACTAGAGCATTGACTAAATCCTCTAGTTTTGCAATGGAATGCATAGGAATTTTATTATACATTGCTAGTGCATATCCAATAAAGGTTTTGGATATAATGTTTGTGGTATCAAAATTATTAATTTGGACTCATTCCTTATAGATATTACCAAAGGGTTTTAAGTAAAAAATCATGATATTTAGTCCCATCATATGTGATAGCTGTAGATATGTTTCTAATGTCTATGGACATAATAAAGGGTGATAAATGTTTATTATAAAGATGTTGAAGAGTTTTTTTATGCATATGGGGTTGAGTTATAACATTTCTATTGGCATCTCTAAGAGGAGAAGGAATAAAATTATGATATGGCTGAGTCATGATGACACTAGGAGGTTGACTAGCCATTTAAAAATTTTGGTTTTGTGTTTGGAACATTTGAGAGCTACTAAAAGATTTCATAAGGTTCATTTGTTAGACCATTTATACAAAGACTTGAGTTGTATTGATAAGTTTATTTTGATTAAAAGTAATATAAGGGGGATTACCAACATCGGTCTTGGAAGGAAGATTCCCAATATTAGTATTGGTTTCCCTAACTATTATAGAGGAACAAAGAAGCTTATTAAAGCCACCACTCTTGTTTTGGGTGTATAGGGTGTTATCATAAATATTCTTAATAATATGAAAAAGATCATCTAGGTATTTAATTTAATTTATTTTAACCAAGTTAATTCAATAGATCTAGAGTGATTTTGGGAAAATTGGCATCGTGAAGAGTTATCTTAAATGGTAGAAAAAGTAGGATGAAAGGAACAACCCATGTAGAATATGAATGGATTGAGGTTGGAAAGAAAGATATTAAGAGGTGACATCATGATGTTAAGTAGGTTTTAGGAAAATGTGGTTGATTATAGAAGATAAATAGTATTATATAAATGGATGTAGTTAGTTTTTGAGTTCAGAAAAATTAACTATATTAGCTAGGAAAATGTAGTAGAAGGAGAAACTGTGGTACTACTAGAGGCTACTAAAAATTTATGTTATCAGTATTATTGATGTAATAGGTTGAAAATTGGGTAAATTAGACTGTATCCAACTATTCAATATAATTAGGAAGGCTAAAGGATGGTAAGATCATACTATATCAAGTTGGTTGATTTAGTCAAGAAGACATGGGGAACTATATCAGGTTATCTGATGTATTTTACACATAGATAACTTTATCAAGATAATTTATGTAGTTATTACATAAAACACATAATAATATCAGGTTGGATGATATAGAATGAAATACAATAAAAAAATTAGATAATAAATTTCATCTAACTTTTGAAAATAAGATTAGGGAGATATATTAAAATGATTTGATTGATAGTGTGGGCTCTCATATATGCTTTCTCATTAGTAGACTAGTATTAGCCCAATGTTGTATATCACTAACTACAAGGGATAAACCATGCATGCATCTCATTATCCCATCTTTGAGGGTATGGTGAAAATAACTTTCCTATGAAATACACTCCTCTAAGGTGCACCATAAAATCAAATGGATGATTGGTTTCTTAAAGTTCAATAAAAAGGAATCCTAGGCATTTCTAATATATTATGAGGTACATAGAAACTAAAATCCATGTTTAGTGATGTACAATGGATTGAGTATTAGGAAAATACCCCTCACATAATGGTTGCAATAAAAAATACAACCACTTGGCCCATAATGACAACAACTAAATAGTTTTAAAATTCTTAGAACATTATTTCTATAAAAAGGTAAACAAATAGGAAATAAAGTTTGAAAATTAATGTCAAAATAAATTTGTAAAATTAAATGAATTGAAACAAATAGGTAAACAATGGTATTGGGTTGTCCAATATAGTTTGAAATTATATATTCTAAAATGAAATGCATTGAATTATATTAGGCTAGCTAATATAGTTGAAAACATAAAATAGGTGTGTATCATGTTATAAGATACAATCTATGTAAATAGAAAATGAACACGAGCTAGGTGATTCCATTCATAAATAGAAAGGAAACTATATTGGATTGGTTGATGTATTTGGCTAAAGGAAAAAACTATAACAAGTTGGGTGATGTAGTTGATTAAAAGAAAAGAATTGTATCAGGCTTGCTGATGCATTTTACTAAAGGAAGGAAGGTTAGAATAGGTTTCAAATTAGGTTCACTAGAATATATGCACAAGATAAGATTAACATATAACTATCCTATCTCAATAGACTCAAACTTAGAGAAGGGCAATGAAATAGAACCTATGATACTTAGTTTGTATAGGTGAGGATTAATGAAATCCATAGATATAATAGAGGGTTTCCTATTGTACAAATGCCAAGAGGAAAAGGTTCAAAACCCAAGCCTATGACACAATGAAATATCTCTCATTAGATCTCTATGAAATTAAATGACTACAAATAATAAATTTAAGTAAGTAATGAAATTAGTTACACAAGTAAACTAAACAAAATGGGAAGGGATAGAACAATCATAGATGGAAAGGTGCCATGGTCAACCAAATTGGGGTCCAAGTAACCTAAAATGGAATATGGAAATTCTAATCAATCATATAGCTACACTAGGTCAATTTGGTGTAGATATAAACTAGAAAAGGATACACACACTTATTCCATAATAAAAAAACATCTAACTATTAAGTAGATAAAAGAAAGAGTATATGGTTAGAAAGACTTACCTTAGAGTGGAATAATCAAACATCAATCTACCCCTTAGATCAAGTGGAGTTTTACAATATATTATGAGTTAAATCCTTCAAATGGTTGGACAAAGACTCAATTTATCCTCAACTAGGACTTATAATGATTCCTCCTATTAAGCTCCAAAGACTACCAAAAAATAAGTTTCTTCAAGATAAGGTTCTAGACCACAAGTGCCTCTAAGTATGACTCAGGGTAGAAGTGTATGAAAAATAAGATAAAATATAGTGTATATGATATTTTGGAATGAAATATGACACACACACAAATATATATATATATATATATATATATATATATATATATATATATATATATATATATATATATATATATATATATACCCAAAACCAAATCTAAACACTAATTCAATGGGACATAGTTGAAATATGTCAGTTGACACATAATGATATTGGTCATGCCAATATAGTATAAATGTCAAGATAAAAGCTCATAAATACATCAGGTTAGGGAATGAACAGATTAATTCTAATTATTTATATGGTCACAAGGGTCAAATCCATTTCTCTAACCTACATAACTGGAAAATAGATTTCCAAGTTTATCCTAAACCACATAATATGTCATTACAGTATCCCTTATACCATTATATTAGATAATGATAAGTCCTTCAAAAATAAATATTTAAAGAGCCTTTTAAAATCATACCATATCAGGCACAAATAATCCACACCATACTATCCTTAAGGTAATGGTCAAATAGAGGCATCAAACAAAAATATACTCAAAATCTTAAAGTGTGTTATCAATGATTTTGGCCAAGATTGGCATTTACATATTTATCTTACTTTTTGGGTATATCATACTAGCATTCACACACCCATGGGGGTAAATATATACTCCATTATTTATGTCATTGATTCCATTTTACCTATTGAAATTGATCTTCCTTCATTATGAATCTATTTACAAAATCTTGTTTATGATGAATTACATCGCATCTCAAGACTACACAAGCTCAATCTCCTAGATGAGAAACATCTTAGTGCCCTAAATCATTTAAAATCCTATCAATATCATCTCCATCATATCTATAAAAAACTAAGAGTAAAAGAGTTTGAAATAAAACACCTCATTTTAAAATAAAACCAATGGAACACTAATGTATATCATGAAAATAAATGAAAGTTTGAACCTAACTGGATAGGTCCATACATCATCATTTCCAAATATAGATCGAGTGCTTACAAACTAGTAATATAATAAGGAGAAGATCTTGATGAACCAATGAAACTCATGCACCTCAAGTGTTTCTATGCCTAAAATACTCTAGTGTTGTATATATGTAAAAAAAATATAAAAATATAAAAAAATAAAAGAGAAAGAAAAATAATTGATCCAAAAGAGAAAACCATTCTTATGGCACTTTAGACAAGTACCATGGTAAAAACTATTTTTTGGCACCATGTTTAAACCATTATCTATGTATAACCTAGTTACTTGGGGGCATCCCACAATCATTATCCATTTATCCATTATCCATTTGTATACATCCATTATGCATTTTCATAAATACCTATTCATTTGTGTATGTTCCACATTTTCAATTGCCTATGACATATTCATTTAAGGTTTGATCTGCATAGTTATGTAAATGCACCTTTGCTCATGTTTTGATAGACTCTTGTACATAATTCTTAGATAAATCATTCATCCATGCACCAAAACATCACTTATCCATAATCAAAACCCATCATCTATCATAATTTCTTAGGAGGGCACCTTTCATCTAATCATTATCATCATCTTATCTAATATCATCACTTTCTATCTCTTCCCTCATTGGGAGAGCTACATTAGCCTAAATTTTTCATGGACTATGTAGGAAACACTCAATTACATGTGGTATCTAAGGTTATATTTAACACCACTACCATCCACAAAATCTAAAAAATACTTAAAACCCTCTTGTCCTTAATAGCATACCTATTTATCATTTACACAAATTACCCATTGAATGTTTAACATTGTCAAAGATCTCATACCTCAAATGGTTTTACCTTAGCCAAGGACATACAAAAATACATTTTTTTTACATAATTGTATTATTTATTTGCTTTTTGTTAGTGTAAATTGTGTGTTTGTTTACTTTCTTGTACAATTTGTTTACTTTCTTATTTTTTTCCTTATTTGGTTTCAATTTTGTAAACACTTTTTGTCTTTTTTCCACTATTTATCTTTGTTGAATCTAGATAACTATGTGCATTATAAATAATTTTATTATGATCTTCCATATCATGATGAAATAATTATTACACTTGTGACTCTATCAATCCCTACGTGTATAACACAATAGACATCATGGTTTTTACATACCATTGGTGCATATTGTCTTATACAATATAAAAAAAAGGTTGCTTAATTCATGTCAAAATATATGTTGGAGCTCCAAACAAAGCATATCAAAATTATTTATTTCCCTAATCCACATAATTATCTCATCTCTAAATATACATCACATCACTAGCACATATCAACCCATTCAAATATGAACTATATAACTTCATCATACATCCCATTTTCACCTCTATCTACCAACAATAAATAAAATCCATGTTATCAAATCATGTGATCAATAATCATTAATCCATGTAGTCAATTAACTTATTTGTTTATGTTTATGCATCAATCAATTAAATCAAACCATTAACTTAATTATTTCCCTTATCTTTCCATTCAATCTCTTGCACCTATCAATTAAGAACCAAAAAATCATGACATCCATGTTTTTCCTCATCTAAATCATTCTATCATCAAAACTAAAAAAATGTGCAAGCATTATCTCAAGTGGATTAACATATCATACAAAATTCACACCATATAACCAATTCATCAGATTACTCAATATCTTTATTTCAACTTGCAAATCAATCTAGTAAAATTTTATCAATCATCCTTGGAAAATTTATTTCTTATTTTATAGCCTGTAGCTTACTAATATGATATATCATTTCCACATCCATTCCTATGTACCAATAATTCATGGGGCACAATCTAAGCTTGTATCTTACAAATGGAAAATTTTATTTGTCCAGTCTGATCCCTAACACCAATACACTTGGGGAAAATCATTTTCATTATGATTTAACTCCTACAATCATTTTATTGAGACTCATAGATTCATTCAATGGTGGTCTTACCTCCTTCATTGTACATATAACCTTTCTTCATTTTGAGTGTTTGTCTGCATACATTATTCCCACATGAATACTTGAGGAGCATCATTCATAATAATTTATAGCTACCTGGGGCATCATCTTTTAAAAAAGAAAAATCACTCTACTTTTATTTATTATTTTAAAAGGCATTTTTTCTTCTAGTCACAATACAATTTTAAAGAGGGTCAAATGTAGAAAAGTAAATTACACCACATTTAGTGTTGTAATTAACTTTTCTTAATATGAACATACTAGCTCAACTACCATCCTTAATTCAAATTTATACTAATATCATTTTATTTTTTTGGAATAATTAATTAATTGATCATGCACACATAATTTCACAAAACTAATTAAAATCTAGAATTTTCACCCCATCCAAACATCTTCCATACTTCTCTTAACCAAATGTTGAGTCATCCAACCACTTCATTAACTTCTTCAAACAATTGTTGAGTCATCATTAAATGTTTCTTCTACTATGGTGAGTCACTCAACTACCTTGATACATGTATGATAATTCATTTAACTACCAACTAACTCTCACCCTATCTCACACACATAGGAATCAATCATCATCTATTAATATGAGGACTCAAATCCAAACATTGATAATTATCATTATCAAATAAATATAAATTTATCTCAATCATTCATTTTATCACCCAAAATCTTATAAATGAAAGTGTCACCCTCTATTAAATATATCAAATTTATTTTAAATCCATTTAGAAATAAATATTATGTACCCATATGCTACCCACTTTCTCTTTGTTTGGAGAAATGAAATGAACACCCACATTCTAAAAAACAAGAGCAAATCAAAAGTCACAATGGAGAAGGTGATGATGTACTTTACTTGCATGGTATTGTAATTATTTATATACTTTGTTTTATTTTATTGTATTAGCTCTATCATAGGTTAAGTTTATATTTAGAATAGGAAGTTTTCATTAGTTCCATTTCCTAGTTTAGTTAGATTCTAAATTTTAGCTATCACTTTTTAGCATACTTAGTGGGACCTTTCCCAAATATTTTTTATTTTATCATTTTATTTATTTATTTTGAATATTTAATTAAATTTTTTTTTGCCACGTAGAGTTTAGGCTAATTTGGATCCAATTTTCTTATTATTTTTAATTTATTTGTTTCCCCAAAGTCTTTTTTTTTAAAGACATGATTGTTAAAATAGTAATAATTTTTATTGTCAATCTATTTATTTTTTAATTTTTTAGGTGGGTTCATCTTTAGACTAACATTAATCTTTTAAAATTTCATGTAAATCTAAATTTAGTTTAGGATAAACTCAATTGTTTCAATGGCAATAATTTTTTTCACTTTCTAAATTTTTTCTATTTTTTTGTAGGTTTGTTTGGATTTACACTGAAAATAAATTATCAAAATTTTGTGCAAATATAGATCATAGTGTAGGATTAATCATTGAAATTTTGTTTATTATTTTTATTTTTATATTCTAATTCTTCTAACTTTTAAGTTTCTACATTTTTTTTCTTAACATTTTAGCTAACTTGTATGTTCCTTGGATTGCCAATACCTTTGCATACAAACCTATAATGGTTTTATAAAAAGATCACTTACCAAAGAATTAAAAAACTAAACCAAAATTTTATTTTATTTTATTTTTACTAACTTTGTTTTCATTTTAAGTTTGGTTTAATTAATCAAGTAGTAATCAAATCACATTTAGTTTTATTGTAAAACTTGTTTGTTTGTGCCACAAAATTTTATGTATGTTCTTTCTTTGGCATCACATTGGTGACAATACTTTAAACCAAAATCAAATTTTATTATTATGTGTTATATAGATTTCACTTGTGTATGTTCTTTCCTTGGTATCACATTGGTGAAGATCCCTAAAAATTAAAAATTAATATTAATCTTGATTTTTTCTAACTTTATAGGTGCTCTATCGATCATGGATTTCACCACCATGTAGTAGGTCAAACCCCATGTACTAGTAGGGTATAAAAATTGAGGATCTATTATTTTAATTTCCTTAATGGTTGTATTTTTAAGCATATCATGATGTAAGGGGGTTTTATCCTCCAATACTCAAGGTTTCAATAGCGACCTTGAAGGTTGATTTTTTGATGTCAACTTACTGAAATCTTATGACTAGGTTAGGCACATAGATACTAATCTATTTTATATGTATGTTTTAAATCAAACTATTCCATAATCTTGGGCCTCAATGTACTAAAAGGTATATAAAGGACTTCCCTTTATAAAAACTTATATAAACTTTAAGCCTGAGGATAGCCATTCATTTATTTGAATTATAGTGCACTAGTAAGTTATTAGCTCCAAACATTTACTCTCAACATACCCTCAAAACTAGGTTAAGTGGGCTATAGGTATGGTTGCACCTCATAGTTAGTGATCTAAAACATTGGGTTGACACTTTCCAATGGATGAGCCTGTATATATAATAACCTAAAAGTCATTCAAGTCCTTTTTCCTAGATTTTATCCTTTTATGTGACTCACGTGTTTCTTTTTTGTTAAAGTAGAATTTTTTGGTATCTTTTCCTCTTTACCTCCTTGTGAATACCATGTACTTAAATTTTTTATGTTTGGAAACTAGGTTTAAATTTTTAAAAAGAGGTGCATAGCCTAATAAAAATAAATTAAAAAATCAAACAAACCTAAAAAACTTCTTGATAAACATTTATACTATCAAGTTATTTTTAAGTTTTATATTTTTTGAGTAAAACCTTCAAAACAATGTCTCATATCAAAAGACAAATTACCTTGTTTAAATCTTGGATTTAGAGAACACATTTTTGGAATTGATCCCTTACAATTTAGAAACCAATAGAATTATATTGAGATCAATTACAATGTTGATGATGAGGGACCTTATCAAGATGAACATACCCATGAAGTCGACTTGCATAAAAACCTACCTCCCCAAGTTACAAAATACCTCCTAGAAAATAATAATTAGGTCTTGTTAAAAATTTTAAGTTTAGGAGCCAAATTTTAACTTGATTTTGAAGCCAAATACTTACATCATTTGATTTCTAATAGATAATCCAAACCTCTCATCCAATACCAAGGAACATCTAGTGATTACCTAGGGAATAACAAATCCATTTTAGGTTCTACCAACACCAATTCTTAAAATGTATCCTAAACTAACATGGATAAAAGTAAAATAATTATAGATGAAACATCCCAATAAATTCATGCCTTTACCATTGAAGACCATGTTAAAAAGTTATAAATGGAAATATCTAAACTTAAAGCTAACATGTAAAGTAATTATCCAATCAATCAATCAACCAATCCAGATCTTGATTTGAAGGTACATTTGAATAAGTTTGAATAAATTTTCCAATACCCTTTTGACATTAACATGATGATGGTACCTTTTTTTCAAATTTTGAACTCCAAAAGTTTGATAAGTACAAAGGAAAAGGAGATCCTAAAGAAAAATTTAAAGAGTATAATATGGCATGTTTGGACATTACTTATAGTAATGATTATTTATTAATACTCTTTCCATGCAGTATATGGGGTCAATCCCTAGAGTGGTTTTTACACTTATGTAAAGGATCAATCACAATCTTGGAGGATAATTTTATAAAACATGTGTGTCACTTTTCATATAATTTTAAATATGAATTGACCATATTATACCTATAATACACTTTACAATGTAACATGGAGACTTTCACCTCCTTTTAAATATGGCATGCCTTGGAAATCTAGTTCCCATGGTCACCTCCTGAAAAAAATTATAGTTATATTTAAAAATAATCATAATTGAAAATTATCCTATCAACTACAACTCCATTGCACTAAATCCTTTGAAAAAATAATATAAAAAGGAGTTCAAATTGAAATAACCTTAGTTACCAAGGGTTCCATCAAAATTTTCAAATAGGATGCTTCTTCTTCAAACCAAAATGAAAAACCTAAGTTCTATGTAAAGAATAAGAACATGATAGGAGATAGTGTAACTGATGTTAAAAAACTCCAAATCACTCAACCTATCAAAAACATATTTGTGCTAAGTGGTTAACCTCTGTATGATAATCAAAAATAAAAATTCAATCCTTTGGGAGAACCATATGATATAATCTTTCAAAAATTAGTCTTTAAAAACATGATGAAATTCCCCCATACCAAGCCTTTTGATGAGAACATTCCAAAATCTAAGTGGTACAAATATAATGAATATTATGACTACAAAAAAATAAATGGTCATTCTACAAACCATTGTATGAGACTCAAACACTATATCCAAGATCTTATTGATCATTATGACATAGCAATAAATAATGATGCATGAACTTCTAATAATCAAAAACTAGGGATAGATCCCTTCTCGAAGCATGAGAAAGAGTGACTAAGAAAAACCAAAGTCAAAATCAAAAAAATAATGGAAATCAAAATAATCCCCCCTTGATTATATAATCAATAATATTGATTATATGAATCGTCATGTTTTTATTATTAAATCAATTCCCAAGATTGTACCATCACCATGAGGTTTGAAAAGTTTACCATTCCAAGTGTCCATTTGCCTACTCTATAAGGTAAATATAACATCATATAGAAACTTGAGAAATTATTAGCCCAAAATTATATGTTAGAACTTCAAAAGATGTCTCCCACTTGTAAGGACATTTTATGTAAGACCTTGAAAGAATCTAAATTTACAAAAAATATCAATCTACCCAACTTCCAAGCAATTATAGGACACTTTTCCTCTAATAATAAAGTAGATTTTGACCATTTAGACATTTCACCCATGGGTTCATCTCACAATTTTCTATTTCACATAGAAGTATTCATTTCCAAACATAAAGTAAAAAGGGTGTTTGTATGTAATGGGCTAGGCTTAAATTTGTGTACATTAAGTTTTATAGATAATTTGGGACATTCTACAGTCGTACTAGGGCCTAATACCATTATTATAAAGGCATATGCTAATAATTAGTGCCAGTCAGTAGGAATTATTTATCTTCCACTAATGGTGGGGCATGTCATCCAATAAACCCTTATTCACATTTTTGATCTATAACTCCCATATAAACTACTCTATTTCCACCCATAGATTGATGCCATGAATGCCATTCCATCCACCCTCCATCAATATTTTAACATTTATCATTATGGTATGGAAGTTACTATTCCAAGTGATCCTCAACCCTTTCAATATTACAAACTATTATTAGGGAGATATCAAAATTCTAATTATTTAACATTTATTCAATATACCTATGAACCTACCGAGGAGTCAAAAAGTTTTCCAATTATATCCATGTTGATGAGTTACTCTCTACACCCACTAATAAACCATCTACATCCATAAATCCACCATCCACGTCTAATCCCACATGTCCACCATTTATATTTTCTATTTTGGATGTAGGTATGGGAGAATATAAAATCCATGAAGCCCATTATCTAGATGTCCTCCAAAAATGATGATAGGCCCCATCATATAAAATAAACACAAGTGGTTCATAAGATTGGTAAAACTTCTTTTGTGGAAGATGAGTTCCTTTCTAAGGAACAAATTGAATATTATAACACCTATTGGATCTACTCTAATTAATTAGCTACATGTTTAAAACATAATCAATATCATATACATAAATCCATTATGTGTATCATCATGACCTATAAAGGAAAATGTATTGGTTTACATAAATAATGTCTCATTACACCTATAATGTCTACAACACATGAATCCTTTCAAGGTATTATATTTAAACCATCTAATGTGAGCATATACAATTATAATAATAAGTCTTCTTCCATTTCTAAGGAAGCCTCTTCAGACACTGAAATGAGTTCCATTAATATCCATTTTAAGGACCTATCCATCAAAAATATATCTCATGATAATGTTGATTTTACCCTTGAACTAACCTTTCCAAAATTTATCCTATGGGACTAATAATAACCACCCTTGCTTGATCTTTTTCAAAAATATGAGCCCATATATAATTTTTTGAGGATTAGAGATCATATACTAGTAGGAGATCAAAATAAGGGATTTTAAATTTAGGTTGATAATTTTTCATACTTTTGGGAACTTATAGCCTCTACCCATCCACACCATCATATAAGTAATACAATTTGATTGACAGAAATATCAGATGATGAAGATGAAAATTTAAAAAATATTTTGATGAAGACATTCCCAATTAGTAAGACCTTGAAGAGAACTTAATATTCTTCTACTTCCAAAAAGGGTACAATAATAATCCCCTTTATTAATTAAAAAGACTATCAACATCAATGTTGGGACTAAATAAAGTCCTAAGATTATGAAAATTATTGCTTACCTTAAATATAGAAGGATAGTCCACTTTGATTCTACTCAAATAATTTTTAAGTGTGTTTGCATGGTCATATTTAGGCATGTCAGGGTTGGATCCTTCACTAGTTATTCATCATCTTGTTGTACATAAAAATGCAAAACCAATCAAGTAGAAACTAAAAAAAATAGATCCAAAGCTGTCACTACTTATAAAGGAAGAGTTTCAAAAACATCTAAAAGTTGGTTTCATATGAAAAAAGACTACTTAGAGTGGATATCCAATATTTTATAGTATCTAAGAATCAATTAGGGATAGGATTATTCACATATTTTTAGGATATCAATAAATCATGTCCTAAATATGAATTACCTTTACCAAACATAAAAATGGTTGTTGATTCCATGATAAGTAATGAGATGTTGTCCTTAATGGATGCTTTTTGGGCATACAATCAAATCAAAGTAGCTCTTGAAGACCAACATAATACAACATTCATAACACCTTAGGAAATGCTTTGTTCTCAAGTAAATTTATTTGGCCTCTAAAATGCTAGAGCCACCTATCAACATACAATGATAATTACCTTTCATGATATGATTCATGATATCATTAAAGACTATGTAGATGATATTTTGGAAAAAAAAAAGAACTAGATTAGGTCATCCTATAGTACTACACAAATTTTTTGAATAGTTGAGGGAATACAAGGTTCATCTCAATCTAAAGAAATGTGTGTTGGGGTTTATTTTAGGCAAGCTTTTGAGCTTCATTGTATCATAAAGAGGTATAGATGTGGATCCTACAAAGGTCACAACTATCATAAAAATTCCTTCACTAATAAAACTCAAGCAACTTTGTAGATTTTAAGGTAAAATTCAATCCATATATATATTCATATCATACCTTGCATAAATATGTCATCCTTTGACATTTCTTCTCAAATGAACACTACTTTTCATTGGAATGATGAATGAAAAAAATATTTTGAAAATCTTAAATGATATCTAAAAAATCCATCAGTACTAATGCCACCAAATATATAAAACATCTACTACTATATATTTCAAAAACATGTTATGCATTGGGGGCATTGTTAGTACATCATGATGAATAGGGAATAGAAAGAGAAGTGTATTATATAATTAGAACCTTGGTATCCTATGAACTCAAGTATTTTGTAATTGAGAAATCCTATCTAGCATTTTTTGTTTTCCCAAAAAAAATTCCATTACATGCTCAATAATCAAACAAAAAACATTTCCAAATTTGATCCACTTAATTATCTCCTTTCCAAATCAACTGTAATATGGAGAATGGCTAAAAGGACCATGTTTATAAGTGAGTTTGATATAAATTATGCCAACCAAAAATCTATCAAATGATAAGTACTTAAAAATACCTTGGTATAAGTTCATTTAATAGATATCAAACCTCTAATCATAGATTTTCTAGATGAAGTTATCATGTCCTTGAGTGAATCATTAGAATGGTAATTATATTTTGATGGGACTTTCATAAGTCATGGATTGAGGGTAGGTATTTTTATCATCATTGCACATGGTGAATGTTGATGCTTATAAATGAACCATAGGTGATATCAATGTTTAAATAACACTTCTCATTTTAGAATTTAGAAAATTCAGAGCATGAGTTGCATTTTTTGGCAATTTAGTTGCTTGTGGTAAAATAGCAGTAGAGTAAGATAAACTGTTTCACAATATTTATATAACTTGGTGGTTGGGAGCCACCTTGGTCTATTCTTCATGACTCTATGTTAATAATTAATGAATTATGCTCCAAGTTTAATTTATAGGATAATCTAAGTGGATATTTATATTGAAGCTAAAACTAAAGTGATCTTGGTGTGAAAAGGAGTAAAGAGAAGGATAGAGTAGAAAAGAAATGAGTGATTACCAATTTTAGTCTCAAACATTATGAAAATGTATCAATTACAATTGAATATGCATTTAACTAATATATGATTCAACATAGCCTAAGATCAAATCCCACTATACATTAGGCAAACTTCAAAGGAAAACATAAAGAGTCACAACTAAGAACTAGGTCTACTTTAAGGATTTACCACTATAATCAAATAGAAATTTCACATCCAAATACATAGAAAAATGAAAAGAAGTAGAACCTAAGATCTTTAAGATAATCCAAAGTAAGAGTAACTTAGGAACACTATGATTATAAAATGCTACTCAAAATTCAAAGACACCATTCAAATTCAAGACATTTACTAACAATTGAGAGAAAAGCTATATTAGCAATTAACACATCAAATATGGATAATAGTTACAAAATTCCTTGATTCTGTTGATTGATTCAAGTGTAAAAATTTGTTCCAAAATCTCTCCTACCTTTACAAATGGTAAAACTATGCATTTATAGAAAGATCAAGTAGTTTATCGGTCAGTTACAAAATACATGTATACAAAGATAAGGACAATTATCCTTAAAAGCTCTAAAATACACATGATTTTCACAATCATATTGACCTAGAGGAAAATATGCTAAAAAAATATAATATGCCTACAATGGAATATTCTATTTCAAAAAAATTATAAAATTCTACACAATATAATATTACTTAATTTGTTGGTGGGGCCTCTGATTGTCATTGTTGGAGGATGCTCATTTCTTTAGCATGTTTCTTATCAACTAGTTTTAGATCCACAACAAGCTTCATAATAAATTCTTCTCCTTGATCTAACAAGTCATCAAGTTCCCTATCATTCATATCCATGGTCTCTTTAATCTCCTAAATTCATTTATCCTTTCCCCTACATTGAATATCATATCTAAGATTTTATTGTTATCAGTCGTAGATTCACCTTGGATTTTTCCCTTGATTTCTTGGGTTACCAAAGTATCCCTATGCTTAAATTCTTCATCACTTATAATTTCAAGGGTAGTGGGTTATGCAATATATATAAGCATAGTTCCAAGAAGTTGCTCAATCCTTTCAATTAGCTCCTTATCATCATCCAAGAGTTTTTCCATATTATTATACCAAGCACTCAAACTTTGAACTTTTTTGATCATAATTCCTAGAATTGTTCTCAAGTGTCCCAAAATAATGGTCTTGAAGCATGAGATCTATCTCTTTGCTGTAATATTGATAATTTGGGAAATTTTATCTTTTGAGGCTTTCCATTGGGTGACCAGGATCCTAGCGAATGCACATTTCCCCTATAATACACTTTGCCTCAGTTTTATTGATTTAAGTGCTTCAAACATGTCATAAATGAATCATCAAGAATTTTGATCATGGCATCTGGCACTAATAGATTGCCTACATATGTAAGTTATCTTTCTCCCTTTCCAAATTTAGGATCCTTTATTTCATACCCTAGACTCTATCCTTAGCTTATGTTGAATGGGCTTCAATCAAGATTTCCATGTCTTCTTCATGAATGGTAGCCTCACCAAGCTACTGACCACCCACTGGGGTTAATCCTATAAAAGGTTCTATATTTTGAAAGGTGAATTACTCTATTCCAATCATTACTATCTTGGTTTTTATTCTCTCTAATCTAGCTATTTTAGGGTTGAAATGGATGGTGTAACTAGTTCTTTGAACTTGGGAGGTTTCGGGACCTCCAAACTTGAGTTGTTAGATGCTCCCAGAGCATCCATCTTGTTGTCTTCTAGTATCTAAATGGTCAAAATCTCCTGTCTTCCTAATATTTCATCATATCCCTTATCCATGACTTCATGTCATCTTGAATCTCAATGTCAACAACTCTCATCATAGCCCATGAATGGGAAAGAGAGGGAATCTTTTGTAGTTTACCATAAATGAACCAGTCAAGAATAACTAGTCCATGAATAGGGAATTCATCAATAAACAAATTTACCTCACTGGTGGGGTGAGGGATGGTCAACCTTGGTATTTTCCTTGGTCCCACAAGAACCAATGGTAAGTTTTCTTTTCTCTTTTTTATGGATGCCACAAGGACAAGCTATTTTCCTTTATCTTCCTTAGGCTCCACCTTCTTGATTGAGTCATAGGCATCTACAAGATCCTTAAGGTCACATTCAAGTGTCTCTTCTAGTTCTAATGAAATCATTTCTAAATATTTTACTAGAGAAGGTGTTATTTGTGGGAGTGTTGAAGATGGAGGTCCCTCTCTAGGCGATTATTCTAATTTCACCTCTCCCACTTTCTCCTTACCCTTACCTTGTTAATCTTGGCCTTTCATACCTTAACCTTACTCAAGATGATCTTATGTCTATGGATATTCTATTTGGGGTTTTTATTTAGCTATCCTAGATGGGCTAGGAAATAAATGATATTGCAAAGGGTGCATTTTCCATCTTTCACTAGATGGCTTATATCTAATTAACCTGTGTTTTAGCTTGATATTGTGACCTTGAATCTTGGCCAACACCTCTTCATAATTATTAACCATGATGTACATGGTGTCATGAACACCAAATTGATATACATATTTAGTCTTTGGGAGTTTCATATCTTTTAAGTGGCTGGCCACCATGCCTTTAAAATCTCACATCTTAATCTCATCAAGTTGAAAACTGAATGAATCCCTATGTCTAGCCATAGTCTCTACTTGTTTATAGTCCTATAGTATGGTATTCCCAATGATCAGGGGAAAGGGGTGGAGAAGAACTTTCTTCTTTTGTGTTATCAATGTTAGTTAGGATCTGGTAAGCAATTTCTTGCTCAACTAGTTTGTTAGGAACATATACTAGCAACTTGTAAGGATGAGACAGGATGCCCTTAATCCTAATGACTATGCAGTCAGGGTAGAACCATATATCTCGTATCAATTCAACATACTTCTTGGTTAGGGGGTGGACCTTAGGCATAGAAATGCTTGTGATGGCCTCAACTATGGTTGGATAAATGTAGTCATAAATGAATTGCATGTGGTTCCTATATTTGAAAATATGTAATTTGGAGTAATGATGTGATATTGTGGTTTTGCTATCAGGGGACCAATTCTTGATTCCTAGGAAAGTAATAGAGGCTATGAGAGCATCCAATAGGTATGAAATCATGAAAAACTACTTGAAGGTCTTTCTTTTTATAGTAGTGAACTACTTGGAGAGGAAGACATTGATTAAATCTCCAATTGGAGGGGTAAGATTTTGTTCCACCATGAAATGGATGAAGACCCATATTTTATTTACATAGGTGGTTGAGGGGGCTCCAAAGGCTTGGTTTAATTGGGTCATTATAACCTTAATGTCTTCCCTAAATTAGATGATAGGGATCTTGCCTTCAATGTCTCTAAAGACATGGGGCCCTTATTGTAACCAAGGTCTTAGGATAGAGTCTAGGTCATGATTGGAGGTACACTCATCAATACCCTTCAAATGCTACAAGAGAGACATATACTATCCTTTTTGAGTCTACTTCCCTAATGATCCACTCATTATCAATTCTGTAATAAAAAGAAATAGGGGTAAGGATGTTGATGCAATGTAGTACCTTGGGTTTTATTGTATCATAGTGGAGGCCTACCATATAAATAGTGACTAAGTCATAATACTTTTGGCTTATTGTAATAATCCTTTGTTATTCTTTTGTGATTGGATTCAATTCTTTGATCATGAAAAAGAGATCAAATCAGTTCCTCATGTTTGGAGAATTCAAGGTTGTAGTATCTAACTCTATATCTTTGAAGACCCAATCTTGATTATCTATTGATAAGTATAACTCAGTGTCCTCCTTCAGTATCTACCTGTGAGCTATTATTATCTCTATTCTTATGAATTATTTATACTGGTAGAGAATGGTTTTTTTGAAAGCTCTCTTACTCTTAGAAACACAATTCAACTCTCTTTTGATCGAATGGTGACCAAATGAATATAATTGAGTCAATTTTATGTAGGTTTTAGGGTTTGGATCTTTAATGGTAGAATATATCCAAGCTTTGGCTTATACATGCCCTAGATTTGATTTAGACCTTTGCCTTTATATCTTTATGTTTTTGAGTTGACAAGATTTTGCATTTTGTCCTTTTTTACTTGCATGGAGTCTATGTGGCATCGATCTGGACCTTTCATGACATTTTTCATAAATGCCATTTGAACACTAGCCATTGGTATTTAAAATACCTTCTTCATTTCATACCATAAGATCAAAATCTTAGATTAGCATGAGCCATTGATTATAATCTGGACCCTTCCCTATGATTGGATCCTTTTGTTCCAAGATTTTAGTTGTGACACTTGGTGCTTTTAGATGCCTCTTCATGCTCCAGATCTTATGTCAATATTTTTCCAAATAAGTATTATCCATGCATTAGATCCATGGGCCTTTAAAAATTCATGAGTTCCTTTTGCACTATTGGATCAATATCTAGCAATAAAGTGTAAAGCATAAGATCATCCTACCATATTTACCTCGAATGAAATTTCACCATGCATTGATCTCATAGGCTCTCAGTGCCTCATTTAAAAGTCTTGGGAGCCTTCACATCATTAGATTAAAATCCAGTGATAAAGTACATGTCATTGATCTGTAAAGATGCTCAAACATTACATTAGCATATTATTAATACCACAACTTAGGCTTAAGTCCCTTAGGATAAGGTTTGTTTTTCTCATTAAGTATGAATCAAACCTTAGGCTAAGGGATTTATGCCTAAGTTTTCAGATTTATATGCAAGGGGACCATGACCTAAATATTCTAGGCTAATGTTTTCACTACGTTTAATAAACACCATATATGTATTGGTCTAAAATATTTATACCAAAGATTAAAAATATGCTCAAAGGATCAACATGACATAATGGTCTAATAACATAAGATTTTATTGTATTCAATAAGACACATTAAAACCTTTACCGAGATGTGTTTGGTCTAATTTTTACTCTATGATGATTCTCTTTTCAAAATAGGATTTAGTATAAGCCTATAATTTAAGGTTCATGATGTTTTGAATAAAATGTCATGGGGACCTTAAAGTATGGAAATAGACTAAATTTATCTTACACACTTAGATTATAAGACCATTTCCATATTTTCTAATTTAAAGATTTCTAGTGTTTGAACATTTTTTGAGTACTTCATTTAGTATATAAAGCCATTTCTAAGCCTTCTAACAAGATTTGGGAGTGTATTTTGACCCTAAGCATAATAATTCATCAACTTAAATTTTATGGTCTCATACATGTCAAATACATCCTCGTAGATGATAAATGATGATTGCACTAACATCAATTTTAAGCCGATGAAGTTTTACAATTTGATGGGATTAAATTTCATGGTTGCATGGATGTCAAATCCATATTTATAGATATCAAATAATGGTCACACAAACGTCAATTTTAGGTTCATCAAATTATTATGCCCTGATGTGAGAATACCACTTGGCATGTCTATGGGATCTTTTAGGATCTTCGATTATCTTCACTCTATCAGATCAAAATTGGTGATGAAGCATCAGCCATAAGATCATGATTTGGGAGCTCACTTGTGATTAGCTATTTTTTTCAAGTGAACCATTTTGCTTTTAATCCTTAAATGTGGGGGTATTGTGTGTTGATCATTTTGGACTTCTATAATCTTTTATCTTTTCAACTGTGTCTCACACCATTCAATTGAGTCTTCATTAGTAAATGAGAAGTATTGATCATTATTCGAGGGCTCGAATGTGATTGGTTCAATGGAATATATGTAGTATTTTTTTGGTTCTCCTCACACTATTTGATTAAAATCCATGATGAAGCATGAACCATTAGACTGTCTAAGATGCACATTGTTTAAGCCAAAGTTTAGGCTTTCTTCACTCCATTGGATCAAATACCATGATAAAGCATATGTTTTTGGATCCTAAAAGATGCAAGAAAGTTAAGTCAGGACTATGGATGTAGAAAAGAGTAATGATTAAGGTTTTAATACTAATGCCTCACTCATATTAATAAATCAGTTAGGGCCTTAGGATTAAAACCTTAGGCTAAGGTGTAAGTGAGGGACCAATCCAACATAAAAAAGAGGCTCAAAGAACTAGAATTAGTCTAAAGCATTAAGACTAAGGTCCCTTTAGTATTAATAAATACTATGGGGCCTTAGTGTTAAAGTCTTAGGCTAAATTAGGAGATTATTAAAATGACCCTATAGAACAAACAACTAGTTAGGTATACAAAGGAACTGTTAAAGGGGGAATATAATAAATGGGACAAAGCATTTTAAGTTAAGTTTTAGCTATGTTAAAAGAACATGACTAAGCTTAAAATATGAGCTTTATCTTTAGGTCCAAAATGGATTTTAAAATGGTTCCCACCAATTTTATTCTTGCCACATTCAAATTTAAACTGAGGGTTTTCCTAACGTTTAGGGACATGAATCTCTCAAGGACAAACACCATGGAACTTGTAGCTCGAGCAATAAATAAAATTTATTAATGATGTTAGTCCAAATTAAAGTCAAAACAAAACCAAGCAAGCCTACCTTTATAGAGTGGATGATCTTTAAATTCTATAAATGATCTTGTCATGCTAAATTTTCATGTTCAAACTTTAGGGTTTCTTGGGGGTCCCAATTTTTAAAAATGGGGGTATGTTAGTCCTAATAAATGATGACTCAGGGGTAAACATAACAATATGATAGAACTTAGAGACTCTAATTTAAATAAATAATTAGGTCATTCACTTCATTTGATCAAAACCCTCACCTAAACTAGATTATAGTTGAAACAAATCTTGAATTTGTAGATTTAGGGTCAAACACTAGGACATAACCACACTGTGTGTGTGCTTTGATTCCACTTACTATCTAACATGGAGTATAAGAAACAAATTCCAAGTTTCAAGTCCTCAATCATTAATTCTTGACTTGTAACATGTATGGGTATTCATTAGGCACCATGTTTTCAGCTTATGAAAGGCTTGGGCTTTGCTTTACTACCAACCAGGCATCCATAGCCTAGATAGAGATACCTTTGGCTCCAATCACAACCTTGTTTCAGTACCATCTAGGAATCTATAGCCCTGGTGGAGATTACTAGAATCACCTATGCTTGAAAGATTTTGATTTTACATTATATCCTTATTTTTTATGTATTTTCTTAGATCTTTATACTTTCAACAAGGTTGGGAACCACGATAACTAGGTCTTGGGATTTGGTCAAGTGTTTGATTTTTGGAAAACAACTTATAGATAAAACTTTACTCTAGGTAAGGATGTTGATTAAGTGTTAGTATGTGTATACCATGATAATTTTAGTTCTTTCCCTACAATTGTAAGTCTTATTAGAACCAACTTGAGGTCAGGATGATAGTTAGGTTATCACATAATGATCAGCCTTTCTATTGGTCTTTACCAGTTTATTCATGTTATAGCATTATGCTTTACATTCCAAAACCATGGTCATCCCATGTGTGGGGTTTCACCTCTATATTTACAAAATTTGGGAACTTTTAAGCAATCTTTATAACATTGAGTTTAGGATTATTCAAGAGGACTTATTGAAATCAAGGAACAAAACAACAAGAAAGAAGCACATAACAAAAATCAAGAAACAAAGGAAACAAAGGAAAACAAATAAATATATACATGCTTATGTAAAAACAAGGGACATAAAGGAAAGAACTAAAAGGAAACTATCTAGCCTACCTACTTTAAATCTAATCATCTTATAGTGTACTCCATGAAGACCTTTAGAGGAGCAATATAGAAGTAGTGCTTGAGGTATTTCCCATTGGTGGGTAATGTAAACTCTGTTCCTTGTATATTTTTTATATTGAAGGTGTTACTCCCTAATGTTTTTTCAATCTAGTGTGAGCCAATCCACAAGAGTGTGAATTTACTATGTTTACCCTTAGGCTTAGATGCTTTGTCCCAAAGGAAAAATAGGTCTCCTTCTATGAACACCTTAACTTTGGAAATTTTATCAAACCATATTTTGACTATGATTTGATGCCTACTAAAATTGGTAAAGGCTTTCTCCCTTGCATCTTCCATTTGAATTATGTCCAATAACCTTGAATAGGCAAGTTCTTGGCTCTCTTTCATGTATTCCTGCATAAATTAGTATGTGGGAAACTTAAGAGTGATAGGAAAGATAGGTTCCTATCCATACACCAATAGAAATGGTGAGGCTCTTAAGGCTTTCTTGATTCTTATCCTATCAGCCCAAAATGCAAATTTAAGGAACTTATGCCAAGTCTTGGGTTTGTCTGCAACATACTTCTTGATTGCCTTCATTAAGTTCTAATTTATTGACTTAGAGACTACATTTCCTTAGGGATAATGGTTAGATGCAAACTTGAGAGTAATGCCATTATCATAAGCCCATTCAGTCATCTTTATAGATATGAATGTAGACCCATTGTCACACACTAGAGACATTTGAGTTCCAAACCTGGTACAAATGTTTTCTTCTAAGAATTTGATCACTTCTTTAGTCCTACATTATTTAGTGGCTAGAGCTTATGTCCATCTTGAACAATAATCTATGGTAGTAAGGACATACTTATTATATTCAGATGAGTTGGGGTTAATTACCCCAAAAAATTCTAACCCCTATTGAGCAAAGGGTTTATCAATCATGACTAGCTGTAGAAGCATTACTGCCTTTGGATCCTTAGTGCTAAAGATCTGATATGAGTGACATTCCCTCACATGTTTGTGAGCATCCCTTAAAATAATTGGCTAATAATAACCATCTCTAAGAATTTTTTGGTTGTTGTCCTCCCAGATGGATGTCCATTACACTATTTTTCATGAAAGGTGCTCATGATTTGGGTGGCTTCTTCTTGTGAGACACACCTTAGGTAAATTCCTTTAAAATTATTCCTATACAAGACCCCATCCTTAATTAAGTAGTAGGATGAATTCAATCTTAGGGCCCTCTTTTGTTCCCTAGATAGGCCTACAAGACAAGTACCATTAATTATCAAATGTATGATTAAATAATACCACTCACTAGATTAAAAGTTTTGTTGATCCACTTGCATAATAATTATCATAGGGTTAGTATTAGCAATCATCTAGACCAAACCTTGGCAACGTACCAGTCTTTTTGTTTTCATTTCTAATTCATATTCCTACAAGACTGACATCCAATTACCTCTATGCTCTCTCAATTCATTTTGACTTAACATGAGTTTAGTGGTAGGGTCAACTAAGATAACATGCACCATATTTGTAAGGATGTAATGCCTAAATTTCTTAACTACCTTAACTAATGCATATTCTTATTTATCAATTAATGAATAATATAACTCAACATTCTTAAAATTGGTGATCATAAAAACTATTGGGTGATCACACTCCTCAATCTTCTAAGTTAATACAATAACCATAGTGTGGTCAGATGTAAAGGAATAGACGTAGAAGTCCTTTGAGAATTCAGGACTTATAAGGACTATATCCTAGCTAATGGCCCTCTTGTTATCATTAAATGGCTTTTTTAATATGCATTCTATGTGACCTTGGCATCCTTCTTCAACATGTCATTTAGTGGCTTAACAATTTTTGCAAAACCAAAAATAAACTTTCTTAAATTTTTTATGAATGACTTTATCTCTTTCTTACTGTTTGGGGGTTCTATTCTAGACATGGCCTCTAATATTTTAGGATATATAGAGATCTCATCCTTGGTTATAACATTACCTAGTAATTTTCCTTCAGTCACACAAAAGATACTCTTCTTGGGGTTCAAAAAATTGGTGTAAATGTATGAAGTGATCTTTCCTATTTTTAGAAAAATTTGTTAGATCATCTATATAAATAATGATGCATTTACCTGTCAAGACTTAGAAGGCATTATCCATAGCTCTTTAGAAGGTGGTTCTTACATTGATTAGTCCAAAGGGAATCTTCTTGTAAGCAAAGGTCCCCCACTTTATGGTGAAAGTTATCTTCATCCTATCTTCTCTATCACCCAGTACTTGGTTGCAACCTAAAAAACCATCAAGAAAAGACATCATAGCTAAACTTAAAACAACTAAAATTACTTAGTCTAGGGAAGGAAGGGGGTAGTTGTCCTTCTCTAATGCTTTGTTCAAGTTTCTAAATTTAATACAAAGTCCAATCTTGCTATTTTTCTTCTTCACTAGAACCAAATTAGCCACCTAGGTAGAGTGTCTGATAGGGAAGACTATCTTAGCATCTAGAAGTCTCTTAACCTCTGTAAAGATCATCAGTTCTAAGACAAGATTTATAAGCCTTTATTTCTACCTAAATGGCTTGAAACTCTCTTTAAGGGGTATAGTATGTGTGATGACCCTTGGATAAAATATATTTAAGTCATCATAGGACCATGCTATGACTTATCTATATTGGTCAAGGAGTTCCTTAGCTTTCTTGTTCTCAATATTTGTACAAGACTTCCCAACATTTACCAACCAGGGTTGATCATATAGGCTAAGATCAATATCATTATAATCCTTCCCACTTACCTTAGGAACCTTAGAATCCTTAGAAAGTTTGTCTTGATCAAAAAGCCTTTCTAAAGTAATCATCCCCTTGGGGATTTTTTTATCATTCAATTTAATGACCTTGACATCAAATTTATCCTCTCTAGATGTATTTGCATTAGCCTCATCAACAATGTGACCATCAAATGCTCTAGAATTGGTCATGAAATTGAGTAACTATTGATCATCATTTTAAACTTGAAAGTGGTTAATATTTTTAGGTACTGAAGGATAAGGGATTAGCTCAATGCTGAAATTGGGGGAATCTTGGTTGGGCATGAGGTTGGCTACAGCAGATGCCAACTCATCAACATCTTGATTTTATTCCTTGGGATAGAAATTATGCCAAAGGCATCAAAATATTCAATTAGATCCTAAAATCTAAACTCATATCTCTTCAAATATGAGAGTTTACATTAGTATTTTCTTCTTACTTGATTGACCACTAGTTATGAATCCCCATAAACTAACAATTATTTGATCATGTTCTTTATAGAAAATTGTAAACCTAGGATAAGGGTTTCATACTCAACAAGATTGTTAGTGAAAGGGAATTGGAGCCTATAAGAAGCATGATACTTTTTACTAGTAGGGTCAGTCAAGACAACACCAACCCCTAATCTAGCACTACACTTAGCACCATCAAAATGCAATTTCCATAATCCAAGGACAACATGAGCATTCTTGGGATCACATACCTTATCAATCTCTAGAGTGAAGAACCCTAAGTCCGAGTCAATTATGGTGACCCTCTCATTTACAACATTTTACTTAGTTACAATATGTTTCATTCTTGGCTCCTCAACCCTGATTTGATTTGGGACTCCCTTCCAAGGTAGCCATAGATGTGAGTAGTATGTGGACATGTAACCATTCAAAGCCTTGGTCCATTCCCTAATCAATAAGATTTAATAAACATCAAGAATGTCAACCACCTAAATATCAATGAATTATTGCACCCTAAGCTTAGAAGCTACCTGCATATGAACATTTAATAATTATCTTACAACCTTGACTCTAGATTTGTATAATTGGGTAACAACCCTATCAGACTTTATAAGTGTTAAACCAAGCTATTTACATACACCTATAGGCATGACATTGGTAGATGCTCCTGAATATAATAAGCAATTAGAAAATTTCTTACCAAATATCTTGATTGTGAGCAAGAAATGAGGAGACTCAACTTTGGCTTGATACATTGTCACATTGGCATGATCAAGCTTAGGTGGCTTATTGTGCTTCTTTAAAAAGGATTCCAACAAGAGGTCCCTTTTCTCTATAATCTATATGAGTTCATGTAATGTGATGTTATTCTTTATTTTCTTCATGTCCTCAACTATGTTATACCCAATTTTACTAGAAAAACTAGGGATCTCAACATTGGGTTTATAAGTACTCCCTTTTGGTGGCTCTAGATTATTACTTGAAGAGGTGTTAGGAGGAATTCCAAAATTATTTGGAGGCATTGAGGTAGTCAAAGGCTGCCTCTATTATATGTTCCTCAAGGGGTAGGTCTTCTTCAAGAACTATTGAAAGGCTTGGATCTCCTTAGGGATCTCATCAAGCTCATTTTCCTCTTGAAAGGGAAAATCAAAGGTGTCCACCATGAAGGCTTGCTTAGATGGATTAGATCTAGAGGAACCTACACCATTTTATTTGTTAGGGACCACTTCAAATTTATCTAACTCCTATTGGAAAGCCTCAAAGGCTTTGTAAAATTTTATGCAATCAATTTCCCCATGTTTGGTTGTACAATGTACCCTATAATAGTCAAGTAATGTAATATAAATAAGATTAATGTTCCTATTCTTTTTACTAAATGATGGTTCATTAGCCTTGTTATTGTGAAAGCTATCATTCTAAAATATATTGTTTGGCCTATGAAACCTTTGAAATGAGAAATTTTTACCAGAGTGTTCTCTAGTATTACCTACTTATTTTTGAAACTGAAGGAAATTAGTGTTTAATTTTTGAACCATTTTCAAGATAAACTCATTCTCATTTTTAGGTGTTTCAAAATTATGTACTTGGTTGTTTTTAGCACCTCTAGCTGATACTAAAGCTCATTGATCATTTTCATTGAATCCATTATTATGATGACTCAAGAATCCTAGATTCTGATTAGGGGTTACATGACTCATGGGCAATTGATTTAAGTTTTGAAGTTGGTTTAAGGTTGGGAGATTTTGGATATTTTTGGGGAACAAGTTCATCATAGGCATATGTGGGTTCACATTTGGGATTGAATAATCCATTTGCCCTTGGGACTATATTTGATCATTAATGGTCACTGATTCAAAGTAGGCCTTGGCCAACGAATCTATAGCTGGGATGGATCTCTTCAAGAATATAAAGGTCATAAGATCTACTACATCTTTATAGATCTCTAAAGCTATAACATCATTAGGCTTATATGGATCTATGGTCCTACTATACATATTTTGAAATCTATCATTGAATGACTTGATAGGCTCATTGGCATCCCTTATAATGGTGGTAAATTGATGATAAATAACATAGGGACTGACAATCTTACCAAATTGATCAATAAACATTGTTGAAATAATTCCAAATTCTAATGTAATTATCAAGCAAGTTTAAAAACGACTCATAATCTACATCTTTAAAAGTGAAAGGAAATAGACTACACACTACATCCTCATGCACGACATTAAGTAACCTTAAGGTAGATTTAAAAGAATTTATGTGTTCTTCAACAGTTACTATTCCAGTTGGACTAAATGTAGGTAGATATTTCTCTGGGTTTATTGGAAGATCATGAACCACCCTTAGCACAATAATTGAAGAATCCCCTAACCATGCCAATCTTAGATGAAAGTCGAAGGCATAGGTACCTTGAAGAGGTGAAGTTAGAAGAGACTTGGATTTCCTACATCTACCTTTATCACATCTAGCTCTTCTATACACCTCAAGCTCAAGTAAAGGCTCTCTGGTTAATGAGTGTGATCTTATTCTAATCCTAGGAAGTTCTATCTTGAAATTTGAAGATCTTGCCTAAAATATGATGTGTCAAGTTAACTTTTATAAAGAACAAGTGTTAGACCTACACATTGAGCTTATTTTTCCAAAGTGGTATGAACAATTGAAAAAGACATTGATCTTTGATTGAATTAGCTTAGAGATGCATTCAACTACATGAATATGGTCTATCTTTGCAAGTCTAATCCTAAAGGAACTTAGATATATGCAAGATATGCCTACCTTTGATCAAAATGAGCCGTTCTAACCTTAGATACTATGGATTTTCAAACTTAAAGCTAAATTTACTAGAAACAAGCATCAATGTCCAAAGAACTTTAAAGGAAGCAAAAATATGCGATAAAAATAATAAAGATCAATAATATTTATACTTTCAAGCAAATAATTCACTCAAAAACACTAGGATATACTAATCTTTAGATAAAATAGATTAAGATCATCAAAGATTTGAAGAATTTAGGCCCTCTTTCTAGTGTCAATAGGAACTGTCCTGTTGATGCTTCTAAATGAACCATAGGTGATCTTAGTCTTTAAATAACACTTCTCATTTTATAATTTATAAAATTTAAAGAATGATTTTTAGGTTTTGGCAATCTAGTTGCCTATGGTGAAATAGTAGTAGAGTAAGATAAATTGTTCCACAATATTTATATAACTTGGTGGTTGGGAGCCACCTTGGTCTGTTCTTCATGAATTTCTATTAATACTTAGATAATTATGCTCTAGGTTTAAGCTATAGGATAATCTAAGTGGATATTTATATTGAATCTAAAACTAAAGTGATATTGGTGTAAAAAGGAGTAAAGAGAAGAGTAGAGAAGAAAAGAAATGAGTGATTTCCAATTTTAGTCTCAAACATTATGACAAAGTATCAATTGCAATTGAATATGCATTTAACGAATATATAATGCAACATAGCCTAATCTCATATCTGATTATACATTAGGTAAACTTCAAAGGAAAATGTAAAGAGTCACAAGTAAAAAGCAGGTCTACTTTAAGGATTTACCACTATAATCAAATAGCAATTACACATCCAAATATAAAGCAAAATGAAATGAATTAAAACCTAAAATATTTCAACTAATCTAGCATAAGCACAAATTAGAAACCCTATGATTAGAAAATGCTACTTAGAATTCAAAGACACCATTCAAATTCAAGACATCTACTAGTAATTGAGAGAAAAGCTATATTAGTAATTAATACATCAAATATGAATAATCTTTGTAGAATTCCTTACTTATATTAATTACTTCAAGTGTACAAAGTTTCTCCAAAATATCTCATACCTTTACAAATGGTAAAACTATGCCTTTATATAAAGATTAGAAAGTTTACCAATCAGATACAAAATATAGGTATACAAAGATAAGAATAGTTCTCCTTACAAGTTCTAAAATACATGTTCTTTTCACAATCATACTGACTTAGAGGAAAATATGCTTAAAAACTAGAATATGACTTTACAATGAAATATTTTATTTCAAAATGTTACAAAATTATACATAATAAAATATTGCTTAATTTTTTGTTGGGGCCTTTGATTGTCATTGTTGGAGGATGCTCATTGCTTTAGCATGCTGCTTATCAACTAATTCTAGATCCACAATAAGCTTCATAATACATTCTTCTTCTTAATGTACCAAGTCATCAAGTTCCCTATCATTCATATCCATGGCCTATTATATGATCTTGGATTCATTTATCCTTTCCCCTACATTGAATATCATATCCAATATTTTTATGTTATCAGCCCCAGATTGACCTTGACTTTTTCCCTTAATTTTTTGGGTTACCAAAATAGTCATATCCTTAAATTATTCATAACTTATAACTCCAAGGGTAATGGGTTATGAAGGATCTATAAGTATAGTTCTAAGAAGCTACTTAATCCTTATAATTAGCTCCTTATCATCATCCAAGAGTCTTTCCACATTATTATGCCAAACACTCAAAATTTGAACCTTTTTTATCATACTTCCTAGAATTGTGCTCGAGTGTCTCAAACAGATGGTCTTGAAGCTTTGGATATATCTTTTTGCTCAAATATTTATAATTTGGGAGATTTTGTCTTCTAAGGCTTACCATTGGGTGACCAGGCTCCTAGCCAATGCATAGTACCCTTCTAATGCACTTTGACTTAGTTTCATTGACTTAAGTGCTTCAAACATGTCATAGAGTGACTCATCAATAATTTTGACCATAGCATCTGAAACTGATAGAATTTTTTGCATCTATAAGTTCTCTTTCTCCCTTTCCAAATTTAGGATCCTTTGTTTCATACCCCAAACTCTAGCCTTAGCTTGTGTTGAATGGGAATCAATCAAGCTTTCCATGTCCTCTTCATGAATGGAAGCCTCACCAAGTTGTTGGCCACCCATTAGGGTTAATCCTATAAAGGGTTACACCTTTTGAAAGGTGAATTCCTCTATTCTAATCATTGTTTTCATATTTTTTATTCTCTCTAACCTAGCTATTTTAGGGTTGAAATAGATTATAGTAACTGGTTCTTTAAACTTGTGGGATTCTAGGACCTCCACACTTGAGCTACTAGATTTTCCTAGAGCATCCATCTTCTTACCTTTTGGTCTTTGAATGGCCAAAATTCTCCTCTCTTCCTACTCTTTCATCCATGGCTTTATTTCATCTTAAATATCAATGTTAAAAACTCTTGTCATAGCCCATGAATGGGAAAGAAAGGGAATATTTTGTAGTTTACCATAAATGAACTAGTTAGGAATTATTGGTCCATGAATAGGAACTCATCACTGAACAAATTTACCTCACTGATGGGGTGATGGATGGTAAACTTTCATCTCTTCCTTGGTCCCATAAAAACCAATGCTAACTTTGCTTTTCTCTTTTTTGTTGATGCCATAGGGATAAGATCTTTTCCTCTATCTTCTTCAAGATCCATCTCCTTATCTGATTCATAAGCCTCTGTAAGATCCTTGAGGGCACCCTCAAGTGTCTATTCTAGTTCTAAGGCAATCATGTCTAAATATTGTACTAGACAAGGTGGTCTTTGTGGGAGTGTTAAAGATGGAGGTCCCTCCCTAGTCCTCTCTTCTAATTTCATCTCTCCCACTTTTTCCTTACCCTTACCTTGTTCATCTTGGCCTTTCACACCTTGACCTTACTCAAGCTACTCTTATGGCTTTGGCTATTCTATATGGGGTTTCTCTTGAGCTATCCTAGATGGGCCAGACAAACAATGATATTGCAAAGGGTGAATTTACCATCTTTCCCCAAATGGCTTGTCATATTTGATTAACCTATGTTCTAACTTGATATTATGACATTTAATCCTATCCAAATCCTCTTCATAATTATTAGCCTTGATGTACATGATTTCATGAACACCAAGTTGATGTACATATTTAGGTTTTAGGAGTTTCTTATCTACTAAGTGGCCAGCTACTATGCCTTTAAGATCCCACATCTTAAGCTCATCAAGTTGAAAACTTGAATGAATCCCTATGTCTAGCCATAGTCTCTATTTGTTTCCAATCCTATAGTATGTTATTCCCAATCATCAGGGGGAAGGGGTGGAGAAGACCTTTATTCTTTTATTTACAAATGTTATCAATGCCAATTCAAAACTAGTAAGTAATTTCTTACTCAATTAGTTTGCTAGGAACATATACTGGCAACTTGTAAGGCTGGGACATGATGCCCTTAATCCTAATGACTATGTAGTTAGGGTAGAACCATATATATCCTATCAATTAAACATACTTATTGGTTAGGGGGTGGACCCTAGACATAGAAATGCCTGTGATGGCCTCAATTATGGTTGGATAAATGTAGTCACAAATGAACCGCATGTGGTTCCTATATTTGAAAATATGCAATTTGGAGTAATGATGTGAAATAGTGGTTTTGATATCATGGGACCAATTATTAATTCTTGGAAATTAAAAGAGGATAGGAGGGTGTCCAGTAGGTATGACATCATGATAAACTACTTGGAGGTCTTCTTTTTTATGGCAGTGAACTGCTTAGAGAGGAAGACATTGATTAAATCTCTAATTAAAGGGGTAATATTTTGTTCCACCATGAAATAGATGAAAGAGACCTAAATTTTATTTACATAAGTGGTTGAGGGGTTTCCAAAGGCTCAATTTAACAAGGTCATTATAACCCTAATGCCTTCCTAAATGGGATGATAGGGATCTTTCCTTTGATGTCTATAAAGACATGGGGTCCTTACTATAACCAAGGTCTTAGGACAAAGTATAGGTCATGCTTGGAGGTCCACTCCTTGATTTTAGATAAATCTACATGGGGAGTAGGAACCTTATAATACCCTTTAAATGCTATAGGAGAAACATATGCTACCCTTTTTGAGTCTCCTTCCATAATGATCCACTCATTATCAATTCTATAATAAAAAAATAGGGGCAAGGATATCGATGAAATACAATACCTCATGTTTTTCCATAGCATGGTGGAGGCCTACCACCTAAATAGTGACTAAGTCATAATACCTCCAGGTTACTGCAACAATATTTTTTTTCTTATTTTGTGATTGTCTTCAAGTCTTTGATCATGAAAAAGAGCTTAGAATAGTTCCTTATGTTTGGAGAATTCAAGGCTATAATATCTAATTCTATATCTTTGAATTATTGGACTTCATTATCCATTGATAATTATAGCTCAGTCTCCTTCAGTATCTATTTGTGAGATTCTATTGTCTTTATTCTTGAAAATTGTTTATAATTGCAGTTAATGGTCTTTGTGAAAGCTCTCTTGCACTTAGAAACACAATTTAGCTCTCTTTTAATTGAATGATGACCAAATGAATATAATTGAGTCAATTTTATGAAAGATATAGGGTTTGGATATTTAATGGAAAAATATATCTAGGCTTTGGCCTATATGTGCCCTCGATCTGATTTGGATCTTTGCCTTTATACCTTTATGTTTGTGAGCCCACAAGATCTTATATTTTGCCTTTTTTTATTTCATGGAGTCTATGTGGCATCAATATGGACCTTTCATAGCATTTTTCATAAATATCATTTGAATACTAGCCATTGGTATATAAAATACCTTCTTTATTTTGCATTGTAGGATCAAAATCCTTAACTAGCATGAGCCATTGATTGTAATATGGAACCTTACCTATGATTGACTCCTTTTGTTCCTAACATTGTAGTTGTGATACTTGGAACTTTTAAGTGCCTCTTCATGATCCAAATCCTATGTCAATCCTTTGGTGAATGAGTATTATCCACATGTTAGATCCACATGCATTTGAAAATTCATGAGTGATTTTGCATTATTGGTTCAAGATCCAACAATAAAGTGTGAAGCATTGAATCATCCTACTAGCTTTGCCTTGAATATGCTTTCACCATGCATCAAGTTCATGGGCTCTCAGGTCCTCATTGAAAAGTCTTTGGAGGCCTGTACATCATTGGATTAAAATTCAGTGACAAAGTGCATGTCATTGATCTGCAAAGATGCCTAAACATTAAGTTAGTGTATTATTAAGACCATGACTTAGGCTTAGGTCCCTTAGGCTAAGGTTTGTTTCACTTGTTAAGTATGAATCAAACCTTAGGCTAAGGGATTTATGCCTAAGTTTTTAGATTTATATGCAAGGGGGCATGGCTTAAATATTCTAGGCTAATGTTTACATTTTGTTTAATAAATATTGTGTGTGCATTGGTTTAACATATTTATGCCAAGGCTTAAAAATATGTTCAAAGGGTCAACATGACATAATGGTCTAATAATACATAAGATTTTATTGTATTTGATAAGACACATTAAAACCTTTAGTTAGATGCACTTGGTCTAAGTTTTACGCTATAAGGATTCTCTTTTCAAAATAGGATTTAATATAAGCCTATAATTTAAGTTTCATGATGTTTTGAATAAAATGTCATGGGGACCTTAAAGTATAGACTTATACTAGGTTTATTTTCCACACTTAGATTATAAGACCATTTCGATATTTCTCAATTTGAAGACTTCTACTGTTTGGGCATTTTTTGAGTACGTCCCTTAGTATATAAAGCCATTTCCAAGCCTTCCAACAAGATTTGGGAGTGTATTTTGAAATTAAACATAATAATTCATCAGCTTAAATTTAATGATCTCACAAATGTAAACTACATCCTCACAAAGCATAAATGATGGTTCTACAAATGTTAATTTTAAGCTGATGAGGTTTTTCAATTTGATGGGCTTAAATTTGATGGTCACACAGACATCAAATATGTCCTTTAAAATGTCAAATGATGGTCATGTAAATGCCAATTTCAGGTCCATCAAATTATTATGACTAGTGTGAGAAATCCATTTGGCATGTCTGTGGGATCTCCTCAGATCTTGGATTAATTCACTCCATCAGATCAAAATTAGTGATGAAGCATCAACCATAGGATCATGATCTAGAATCTCACTTATGATTGGATATTTCTATCAAGTGGACCCTTTTTAATCCTTGGATGTAGGGGTGCTACATGTCAATCATTTGGGACTTCTATAGTCTTTTTTTTTTCAACTATGTCTCACACCATCCAATCGAGTCTTCATGAGCAAGTGAGAAGCATTGGTCATGATCCAAGGGATCGAATGTGATTGATCTAATGGAATATATGAAATATTTTATCAATTCTCCTCATACTATTTAATCAAAGGTTACGATGAAGCATTAACCATTAGATCATTTGATATGCATGCTATTTAAGCCAAATTTCAAGCTTTCTTCACTCCATTAGATCAAATGCTACAATAAAGCGTGGGATGTTGGATCCTATAAAATGAAAGAAAGTCAAGTTAGGACTATGTATGTATAAAATACTTAGGATTAAGGTGTTAATACTAAGTTATCACTCTTATTAATAAATATGTTAGGGCTTGAGGATTAAAACCTTAGGATAAGGTGTGAGGGACCAATCCAACATAAAAAAGAGGCTTAAGGAACTATAATTAGGCTAAGGTATCAATACTAAGGTCTTGTTAGTATTAATAAATAATATGGGGCCTTAGTGTTAAAATCTTAGTCTAAACTAGGAGATTATTAAAAGGACCCTATAGAATGAACAACTAGTTAAGAATACAAATGAACTGTTAAAGGGGGAATATAAACAAGGGACCAAGCATTTTAAGTTAAGTTTTATCTATGTTAAAAAAAATTACTAATATTAAAACATGAGGTTTATATTTAGGTCCAAAATGGATTTTAAAATGGTTCTCACCAATTTGATTCCCACCACATTCAAATTTTAACTAAGGTTTTTCCCATGGTTTAGGGACATGAATCTCTCAGGGATAAACACCATGGAACCTGAAACTAGAGCAATAAAAATCATTTGTTAATGATGTTAGTCCAAATTAAATCCAAAATAAAACCAAGAAATCCTACCTTTATAGAGTGGATGATCTTTAAATTCTATAAATGATCCTGTCATGCTGAATTTTCATGTTCAAACTTCAGGGGTTTTTAGGGTCCCATTTTTTAAAATGGGGGTATGTTGGTCTCAAAAATGATCTCATTATGAAATCATTTTTGATAGGATTACATTACAATAATAATATATAATAATATGAATCTCTTATTTTTGGTCTCAATCTTTCAATTCAATGGAACATGCAACATTTCCTAGTTTTTGGAGATTCATGACTCATCATCAAAAAAGTAACTGATGAATACCAAGCTAAATATTATAATTTAATTAATTATAAACATATGGTAGATATTATTAAATATTAATTTTATTCCATATAATTTGATCAATTTCCTTGAGTCTATAATAGTGAAACTACTTCCATGGCCATGATTGGTTCAATTATTGACATGCATCTAGATGATAGTCACATCTAGTTCATTATGGAACAATTGATGTGTTTAATGTATGACACTCTTAAATATAAAATGGTCTAAAAGGTTGTTGGTATTACTTCCCCTCATTAATAGGATATATATACCTCCATGAAAATGTAATCCCTCCTAACTTATACTACACTTAAAAGAGATCCCTCATCTAGCACACTTCTCACTTTACCATCCTTATAAATACATTATACCATAGGGGTTATGATGGAATTTTATTATAGTATTTTTGGGATCAACATCCCCCCCACTTTATTTATTTTGAAAATGGAGGACCGTTATGAATGTTTAGAAACATTTGAACATTGAAATCTTTCTTGAAGAGGTTATTTTTTTAGAATTTGAAGATCATCCAATTGAAAAAGATATGCTTTATGCATGCTCAATGATAATGATTATGTTTTTTTGGACTAAATTTTCTAATGGTTTGTATTTGAAGATTAAATTTGAGGTTATATAAGGAAGGCTAGGTTTCCCCTATAGAAAACCCTAACTTTCAAATTCAAAAGTTGGAGGGAAGACTTGTTTGGGTTTCCTAAATAACTCAACTTATGAAAATTTTATAAGTATCTAGATTTAATTAGGTTTTCATTGGTTCATTACTTACTCAGGTTTTCTTTGGTCAACTCAGTACTTTTTAAAATTTCTTAACCCCTCCTACTTTAGGTTCTTAGTCAAAATTTTCTTGCCTGTATAAGTCTAAAGTTTTGGCCTTAAGAAAGCCTATTAGCTTATTACTTATTTAAACTTCATCCATCTTTATAGATATAATGGTTATTTCTAACTCATATATCTAATCAGATGATTTGAATCAAATACAAGAAAATAAACCCACCTAAACCCCAAAGTACCCTTTGAAATCTTGATTTTAAGACACTTTCTTGAAGTGACCCTTTAGAGTTTCTTGAAGTGTCCCTTCAGAGAAATTGCACTTCGATCAACTTTGGTATAAAGTGCACTTCAGAGAAATTGTTTTGGGAATTATTTCTTATAGACATTTTATCCAAAATAAATCAGACCTTCATTCTTTTTGGAACCTACACTTTGGAAGAATTAGTTAAGGCACTTTCTTGAAGTGACCCTTCAAAGTTTCTTGAAGTGTCCCTTCAAAAAAGTTATCTTAATCCACTTTGGATAAAAATGACCATTCGAGAAAGTTTAAGGGCAACTACGTCAAGTCTTTATAGGTTCCTTTTTTATGCCTAACCCTAATATTTGTTATTTTTAAGAACCAATCATTGATGAGTACATGGATCACAATCAATGGCCAATGCTTGCTCATAGGATTTGATCCAATAGTATGCAATCACCAAAGACTTTTCAATGCAGTATAACCTTGAGGCCTAGTAAAGAGACATATTTCTCAACCCTTAGAGAAATACCTTGTGTTTTTTAACATAAATATACTTAGGAAACATGGATTTTAACCTAAGTTTTTATCAAATCCTAGAGCTCATTAAGTTATGTGCATATTTTTAGATCGAACGATCCATGCTTCATCGTAAGATTTGATCTAATGGTATGAAATGGCTAAAGGCTTATAACCTAATCAAAGTTTAAGTAGCCAATCAAAAAGGACTTAAATGATCTTAGAGCTTGAAGACTTAGTCACATGGCTCGAAGAGCATATTTTTGGCTTAAATAATAATGTGTTTTTCAACACAACATGATCACAAGGCTTAGGCTTAAGCCCTCTAATAACATCATATGAGCTTAAATTTGATAGCCTTGCACCCATCATTCAACATTCATGAGAACATTTTTTGACATTCACAAGGACATCAAATTTAAGATAGTAAAAGTACATTAGATAATCTTAAATTTTATAGCCTCGCACCCGTCATTCGATGTCCATGAGAACATCTTTGACATTCATGAGGACGTTAAATTTAAGATAGTCTAAACTCTTATCCTAGTGAAGGGATGTATTTAATTATCCTTTAAAATACCCCTTCACATATTTTAACATGAAAACTTAGTATAATGGCTTTTAACCTAAATTTTTTATCAAAGCTTGAGACTTATTTCATGTGCATTTTTGTAGATCCAACAACCCATGCTTCATTGCAAGATTTGATTTGACAGTGTGAGATGGACAAAGATTTTTCAATGAGGATAAATCATAACAAAGTTTACCAATTAGAAAATACTTCATGAATTTAGATCAATAGACTGCACTCACTTATAGATCTAATCTAACAGTGTGAAATGAAAGAAGCTTTCAAAGACTAATGAATAGATTTTGTAAGGACTTTCATGGGAATAACATGAGAAAATTTATGATTTTTCCACCTCCACCATTAAATCTGTAAAAATCCCTATTTTGCCAACATTAATCCCTAATTTTTTCCTAATTGAATTATAATTGCTTTTAAAAGAGCTTAAAATCACCTTGAGAAGAGCTAAAAGCACTCAATGAGATCATGAAGTCTAAGGGAAATCAAACCAATTGAGGAATTATGGTTGTAACAAGAAAACAATGATGAGATGGGGTAGAGGTTTACTTGTCAACTGACAATGAAGGAAGGTGTTACAAAGACACTAAACTAGACATAGGAGCCTTGAGTAATGGTTTGAAAAATTAGTCTAAAATCTTCTTTACAATCAACCTTCTACAACCATTAGTTCCTAATGAGTAATGAATTATTGTAGTTTAGTGGAAGCATGAAGATCTCATAGAATTTTATATGTTTGGACTTCACTTCATAGCTTCCAAACTAGAGGTACTCCATTGTGTCGATATCCTATCTCCTATGTTCATTGATTGTAGAGTAGATGGAGACTAGGTAATAAAGGAGGGTACATCAAAGAGGGTTGATTATATACTCCAATATATTTTGAAGGATACTATAAGCTTCCTAAGATTCACATATATCTCCCTATAATCAAGGAATGGACCACTAAGAATGACTTAAATAATATCTTAAAACCATGGCTAGATAGAGGAACTCATGTAATGAGAAACCATGATGGTAAAATCCCAATTGTATAATTCATAGAAGGGATTAAAATCATCATGAATTTGTTGAATAGGTATTTTTGAGTAACAATCACATCCTATGTTGACCCCAGGTGGGTCTCCTATATCTATTTCATGATAAAAGAGAAGCTGACTCCACCTATTGGAGAAATGATAAGTATCTATTTAGGGAGACAGTTCAATGAAATTAAAAGGAAGAAAATTCAAATCTTCACTATGATGTATTACTTGTTAGATACCTTCATGGCTTCAAACTACTTCCCTACCATCAGGAATTGGTCCCTTCATAGAAAGATTACCATTTATCACCATTACTCCAAATTACACATATTCAAGTATATATACTATATGTAATTAATTTGTGATTACATATATACTTACCATACTTGAATATGTGCAATTGGTCCCTAGGAAATTTTAGAGTCCATTGGTGACATATGGATCTATCCTAATTATACAATCATCAAAATTGAAGGTTTCTAAACCCAACCCTTTAGGCTACTAGTGCATGTCCCAATCAAGTGAGCTAAGAGTGAGATTGCTTAACAACTCCTTCATGGTATAGACCATGTATGTAGAGAGAAGAAGAAATTCATCCTACATCTATTCCCATATCTAATTGGGAAAACAATGATTCATGTATGGAAGTAATTAGAGATCTTAGCAAGGAATACAGAGACATTCTACTTCTAATTAGATGACCTAAAGACATAGGATCCAAAGGGAAATGTGCTCTCCCATCTACAATCCAAACACCTACATAAGGTCCCTTATGAACATCAATTGGGTCCATATGACCAATTATACATAAAGGCAACCAAATTTGAGGAAGTGCTAGCTAGGTTTAAGGGGTGTGGATTCAAATTAGAACATAGGTTGTAGAGGGAAGAAAAACCATCAAGAGAAATATGGAAAATGAATCCTTTTAAATAACACCTCTTACCTTCCACTTCAGGTCCACCACAAGTGCCTGCGGTCCACCTTAGAAACATAGATACCTTAGTATCAAGTGCCCAAACTTGAATGACCTATTGAACAAAATATGAAACATATGCCAAGAGAGGGACCCTCTACCTTAGGCCTACCTCAAAGATCCCCTTCCCCTATGGAATACCTTGATATAGTTACCTTGGAACCTTATGAAATAGTGGATGAGATCTTCAAGGAACTTGTAGATACATATGGGTCAGACAAGGAAGGGGATGAAGAAGGAGAAGCCATAGTTGAGGTGGCACTAATTGAAGGTCCTCAAGCTAAGGAGATAAAAAAATAAAAAGGATTTGCCTTAGATTTGGTCCCTATGACCATAAGAAAGAGGGAGACATATATGGCTTTAGTTCCTAGAGCCTCTAAGAAACCCAAGTGGATTCACCCAGCAAGTGAGGTAAACTTGTTTAGTGAGAAATTTCCCATACATGGACTTGTCATTCCTTATTGGTTCATCTATGGGAAGTTCCAAAAGATACCCTCTCAAACACATTCATGGGCTTTGACTAGCACTACCAATGTTAAAGTTAATGATGAAGTCTAGCCCTAGATTTTAGACCTCATGAAGGAGTAAGAAGAGAGGAGAATGATTGAGGTTGTTAAGGAAAGCAACAAGAAAATAGAAGAATGAGGGAAATCAAGCAGGGTTGGTCTTGAAACACCAGAATATTTAGATATATTATAAGTAGAGCCCAAGGTATAATTTAAACCTGATATAGCTACACTACATAAGGTTAATATAAATAAATTAACTATTAGAACTGAAGAAGTCACTCTCCAAAGAGTGGAGCCATTTGTAGGACTCACTCTAGTCCAAGGCCAGGTAGTAGGGGATTACCCCATTCATCAAGAAAATATTACAAGTCTGGTGGAAGCCCAATTAGCAATGGCTATGGTGGGAATTTGGGGAATGAAGAAAATAATCTTGAACTTGAAAAGGGAGAAGAAAGACTTGAAAGCCTAAGTCTCACTATGAAATCTAGAGGACCTAATGAAGATGTTAAATAAGTACCTCCTAGATGCTTTTGAACAATTAAAATCCATCAAAATCAAGCTTAATACCATACAACTTCAAGCTACGAAGGCACAAACATTGATACAACAATGACAAGAAACCAAAGACTAGGTGATCCAGCTAATCAAAGTACACATCACCAAGCAACCCCTAGATTTTAAGATCATTAAAGAAAGGCAATTGAATACCTTTCAAGGGATCTTGGTGGATCAAATACAAGAATTAAGTTCATGGCAAAACAAGGCCAATGATTTCATAGAATAAGATAAGGACTTGGTGAACAAAATTGAGAAGTTACTAAGAACCTTGTTGGTGACCCCTTCTCAACCTACTGCCATCAGCCTAATGCATGACATGGAAATCCAGTAGGGAGTCTAATCCTCATCTAAAGCATCAAGGATGAAAACCAAGGCCAATCCAATAAGGATAATTCAAAGTTCCTTAATGTCATCTTTGCCATAGGGGAGTAGATAACAGAAACAAGGTGCTCATAAGAGGTCACCATCAGAAGTGACAAAGAATATGGTACATTGGTTGAACAAGAAGAAGAGAGTATAATGAAACCCATAATGGATTTTGAGTTAATAAAAGAAAAATACACTAGGGTGAAAGAATTCCTTCAGACTAAGTGATCAAGGGTGCCCACTAGCCCAAGAGAAAAGTTAAGATTATTCTTTTTTAAACTATATATGCTAGTTTTTTTAGCATATATTAGTATTTTGATATAATAGGTGCCTAAAAACCATATTATAGGTGAGAAAAGTTAAGATTGTCTAGTTTTGTGTTATATTGTTTTTGGTTTCTCTCAATTACAATTGGATGTCTTAGATTTTAATGGTTCTTGGATAGATGAACTACATTTCATGTTCATGAGGTTTCTAGTTTGTGATGTGCTAGACTAGTTGAAAGATTCTAAGTTTACTTCATTTTTTTTGCTCTGCATTTGGATATTCTTATGAAATTCATATTAACATAACAAAATATTTAGGTAATCATGAGTTTTACTAATGATATTTATATTTTCCTTTGAATCTTGCCTGATTTTTGGTGAAGCTTGGGCTTATGCTATGTTGAATCACCGATTGGTTAAATATAGGCTCAAATTGAATATAAATTTGTCTTATGTTTGAGACTAATGATTATAATCACATTTATTTTCTACCTTAGCTTACCTTTTGATTATTTTTTATCAATACTCACTTTAGTTTAAAGATCACTATAAATATTCACTTAAATTAGCTTAGAGTTAGAAATCTTGACCAAGAAGACTACAAGATTGTAAAGACTTAGATCTTAGTGGCTCCCAACCATCACATCAAACAAATTTTATGGGAAAATCTCATAATCTACCAAATATTCCACCAAAGACACACTAGTTATCACAAACTACAACTCACACCTTGGATTCTTGTAATCCTAAAATGAGAAGTGTTCATCAATACTAAGGAACACTCTATGGAGCAATTGGAAGCATCAACAAGAGGCAGTTCCCTTTGGCACTAGAAAGATGGCCTTATTTACAAGTATTTTTATTTTATTAGTTAAAATTAGAGGATATTTATGTCCTTTTCAAATATATTTTCTCTGATTCTTAGTTCTCAAGCTAGAATTACCTAGAATCAAGACTAGATCTCATTTAAAAACTAGGGAACCTCTACTTGAGCTCGAGACACACTGACAGGATAGAAAGGATAAATGAAGGCATATACATTCAAAGTCTTTTTCATTTTTTCCCCTATAAGGAGTCCCTTCATTCAACCTTAGACTAGATATTGCTTGGCTTAGAAGCTATCCTATCAATGTTCTAGGTATAGTTCATGATTTACCACAAAATCTTGAGAAATATTTGCCTATTTTCAGTCCAACTAGTATGGTCACTACTGAGGAACATGTAAATTCCTTTAAAGCTACTTTAAGGATCCTAAATTTCATTCATGAAGATGTAGCTTATAGTTTATTCCCTTTTAGATTCAAATATGTTACCTATGAGTGGTTCTTAAACGTACTTGATGATTGTATCACTTCTTGGAATAACTTTGACACCATATTTATTGATCACTTTGGGAAGATCATTAACCCTTATGTCATATATTATCAGTTTAATACCATCAAGAGAGATTCACGTGAGCCTATTAGGTATTTTAATGCTAGATTTAAAAAGATGTTTAGTAGAACCATAGATCCTGACAAGCCTAATGAACCTTTGGCCTTAGAGATCTACAATAATGTTGTAGATCCCATGAGTTATGTGTTTCTTAAGAGAACTATCCTAGATATTACCACATTATCTCAAGCTTATTCATAAGTAGTGGTCATTAATGACCAAACATAACCTCAAGGGAAAATGGCTTCTTATAGTCCAAATATCAACCCATAGATGCTAACCTTGAACCTTTTCCCAGCTAATAACCAGAATGTTCTAGCTCTGAATCAAATACCAGCTCTAACTATCTTACCTACTAGTCATGCTACTCCTAATAAGAACTTAGGTTTCTGAGGTCAACAAACTACCAATGGATCTCAAAAAAAAATGGTCAAAAGGCTCTAATACCAATCAACACTGCTAACAACAGTCAAGCTCAAGCTTCTAAAGCTATAAAGAATGAAAATGAGTCCATACTCAAGATGGTCCAAAAGCTTAATATAGACTTATTACAATTATAAAATCAAGTTGGTAATGTTAACAACATCTCTGGAAGGAACTTCACCTTCCAAAAGTTTAATAGACTTGGAAATCAATTCCAAAATGACAACTTATTTAATAGAAACAAAGCCAATGAGCCTTCTTCATCTAGAAAGAAGACTACGGACATCAATCTCATAGATATTGCCCTACCTAATTATTGTAGAGTGCATGCTACTTCTAATCATGATGGGATAGATTGTATTGAATTCTATAAAGCTTTTGAGGCCTTCTAAGAAGAGCTTGACACCTTTGAGGTTATCCTAGATAAAGATAATATTTCTAGTACTTTTGAGTCTAAAGTAAAAGATCAAGTACACATGATGGATACCTTCTAATTTCCTTTCCAAGAAGATAATGAGCCTAAAAATATTCTTAAAGAAACACAAGAATTTTAACAGTTCCTAAAGACTTACCCTCTAAGGAATAGGGAGCAAAGATAGCCCTTAACTACTTCTACTCTTCCTAATAACTATGGGACTCGTCTAGATACATCTTTGAGGAATGATCTTGAGCCACCCAAAGGTAGTTCTTCTAAAACTTTGGTTGAACCTTTGAATAAGACTGGATACAATATTATTGAGGACATGAAGAAAATAAAATAAAAAATCACCCTACATGAGCTACCATAGCTAACTGAGAAAAGAGACCTTCTCTTAGAATCCTTGTCCAAGAAGCCTAGAAAGCCACCCAAGAATGATATTGCCAATGTAAATATACAAATGGAAAAAGTAGAGTCTCCACCCTTTCTACTCATAGTTAGAGTGTTTGGTAAGAATGTCCATAATTGTCTACTAGTTTCAAGAGATTCAACTAATATCATGCTAGCTAGAATTTGTGAGCAACTAGGATTGAACCCAATCAAGTTAGAATAATTAGTCACACAACTAGATAAATCAAAAGTCAAATTCATTAGAGAGCTACTTAATGTGCATATTCAATTGGAAAGTGAACCTAGAGTTCAATAGTTTATTGACATTCAAGTAGTTGGCATCCCTTGTGATTATGGGTTACTTCTAAGTAGGGAATAGACCAAAGATTTGAATGGGTACATGTCCACTGATTGTTCTCATTTATGGTTTCCATGGAAGGGTGTTCCTAATTAGATAAGAGTTAAGAAAGATTTGAAGATGAATCATATGATAAGTGAGTACAATATAGTTAAAAGGGTAAACTTCCTTGATTCTAATCTTGAAATATTCAACTTAGAAATTACACAAAAACTAGATTCTAAAATACCTCCTCTAATGCCTATATTATGGAAGTTACATGTTGATGGGGCTAGATGCAAATTAGGATTAGGAGCTGGCATTGTGTTAGTAGAACCTACAGATAAACACTACCATGCATATTATAGGTTGTAATTTGATTGCACTAATAACTTAGCTGAGTATAAAGCTCTTATTCTTGGACTATAGCTTTCCATCGAGCATAAAGTCAAAGAGCTTCTAGTCCATGGAGACTCTAAAATTGTGGTCAACTAAGTGAAGAGTAAATACCAATGCAAGTTGTCTTACTTGAAGAGGTATAAGTTTAGGGTATGGGATTTGATTGAATATTTTGATGCCTTCAACATCTTATCTATTCTAAGGGAAGAAAACAAGGCTATTAATGATCTTGCTTCTAATACATCCAACCTCATGCCTATTAAGCATAGGATATACTGAGGGGGGGTGAATCAGTATATCATAAATCTTATAAAATTTCCCTTAACCAAATTCCACTTTAACATACATTCAAGTTATGCAATAAAACTGAAATAATAAACACCACACAATATAGAGAGAGACACTAGATTTAACGTGGAAACCCAATGTGGGAAAAACCATGGAGAACAATCTCAAGTATATGAATGAGCACCAACTCAAACTAAAATATTCATAAGCACCAACTTCCAGGGGCACCAACCCCTTTGTTGAGCACCAACACAACAATAATTCATGAGCACCAACCCATAGGAGCACCAACCCCTTTGTTGAGCACCAACACAACAACAATTTGTGAGCACCAACCCACAGGAGCACCAACACAACAACAATTCATGAGCACCAACCCACAAGAACACCAACCCCTTTTATGTATACCACACAACTATCTCTCAATGTTTCTATCTCATCAAATGATAGTTCATTACAATATCTCTTTTTATCTCACCTTTTCTCTTCTAAGCTAGATATAAAAAATACAAATCATTCTATTCTCTCACACCTTTGCTCTTCTAAGCTAGATATAAAAAATAAAATTCACTCTCTTCTCTCACACACTATAAATGGCTTCTCAAGCCTTTATTTATAGCTTTCCAAATGATCTTTGGCCTTCCCCCTTTATTACCCTTCAATCCTCATGGAAAATGGCACCAAAATTGAATGACCCTTCATATCCTTGCATTTGAAAAGTCATATGGTGACCCTTCATAAGCAAAAACATCCTTTCCTCTTTTGTCCTTATCTAGGTGACTTTTCATATTCCTCAAAGTGTCCTTTCATGAGAAATTGTGCCCTTCCTCTTTTGTCTTCACTTGGTGACTCTTGGAATTCCCCAAGATGACTCTTCATGAGAAAATGCATTCCATTCTTCTTTTGTCTTTACCCAGTGACTCTTTGACTTCTCCATGGGCCCTTCTTTTGTCTTATATGCAACCAAAAATATATTTGTTAATATTAAATAAATATTAACACACATTAGCTAAGATATAACTATTAAAAACATCATTAAATGCAATGGGGCCTTTATCACCAATAATGCTAGACCTTTGACATCAATGACAATATTTCCAACAATCTCCCCCTTTGTCATTGATGGTAACCTTAATCCTGAAACTACCACATCCTAAAACATACACATACTATCATTTGAAAAACTTACAATAACTCCCCCTTACTGTAACAACCTATACCTATACCCTATACCTATTTCTACACCTTTACCTATACCTATTATTCTCCCCCTTTGACATCAATGGCAAAGGGCCTACCTAGAGCTAACACTTAGCTCCCCCTAACTGATACTAAACCTCAATAGTAGGAAGTAAAATAAATTACTCCCAACTTCTCTCTTAGATACTAAAATGTGTCTTTTGGTAGTGCCTTTGTGAAAATATCTGTAATCTACTCTGTAATACTTATATATTCGATCTTAACCTATTGATCTGCAACCTACTCTCTCAAGAAGTGATATCTAATGGGAATATGTTTTGTTCTTAAATGCATTACTAGATTCTTTGAAATATTTATAGCACTTGTGTTATCAAAAAAAATGGAAATAAGTTCATCATAGTTTACCTTGATATCTTCTAAAGTTTTATTCATCCAAAGCACTTGAGTACAACATAATACTTCTACAATATATTCTACTTCAACTGTAGCTTAGCCATGATACTAAGCTATCACCAATGAAGAAAGCTCCTCCACTTGTACTCTTTCTATCATCCAAGCACCCTACCCAATCTGAATTTGTATAAACAACCAAAGTGAAATCTCTACCTATGGGATACCATAATCCATAACCAATGTCCCCTTGATATATCTAAATATTCTCTTCACCAACTAAACATGACTATCTTTTGGAGATGACTGATATCTTGCAACCATACCTACTACATTCATGATGTTTAGCCTTGATGCTATCAAATATAAAAGACTACCAATCATAGATCTATACAAATATTGATCTATAATAGGTGAATCTTCATCCTTGCTCACCTTATTTCCTATACACATAGTTGTGCCAACTGGTGCACAATCCTCAAAACCATATTTCTTCAACGTTTCCTTGGCATATTTACTTTGAGATATGAAAATTCCTTTATTTGATTGAAATATTTGCAATCCTAAGAAAAATGATAATTCTCCAAGCATAGACATCTTAAATTATTTTTGCATTCTATCAAAAAATTATTTTGTCATCTTTTCAATATTTCCTCCAAAAATGATATCATCAATATATACCACAATAATCAATTGATGCTCACCTTCTGTTTTGATATAAAGATTACTATCAACAAATCCTCTCTTAAATCCTTGATCTGGGAGCTTCTTTCAATCTACACAACACTTTCTTAAATCTACATACATGGTTACTAATATTTGAGAGAATAAATCCCTCAGGCTTCTCAATGTAGACCTCTTCTTCAAGATTCCCATTTAGGAAGACAGATTTGACATCCATCTGAAACACTTTGAAAATTTTAAACACTACATATGCAAGAAATATTCTAATAACCTCTAACCTTTCCATTGGTGCAAAAGTTTCTTCAAAATATATTCCCTTAATCTGAGCATATCCTTTACATACTAGTCTTGCTTTATTTATGGTCACTTCTCTATTTTCATTCAACTTATTTCTATAAACCTATTTTGTTCCTATCACATTGTGATCTTTTGGTTTAGGCACTAATTCCCAAATATCATTCTTTTCTATTTAATTTAATTTTTCATCCATAGCCTTAACCCAATGCTCATCATGTCTAGCTTCTGAAAAAGTTCTAGGCTAAATTTTAGATAACAAAGAGAAATTAACTTGCTTAGATTCACTTACCATCATTCTTCTGGTCTGAATTCTTTCATTTATGTCCCTAATGATGTCACTTTAATTATGATTTCTCTGAATGTATTTGGATGGAGTTTTGGTGCCCTTTTTCTCTTTCTTTTCATCTTCATCTGATTTTTCAAAGCCTTCCTCTTCAATGATTTCAGGAATGTCTACTGGATCACTGATTCTTTGTGTTCCATCTTCTTCTATCCTGACAGTTGCACTTTCAACAATTTTCTTGGTTATTTTTTTATAACATTTATAAGCTTTACTTTTTCAATAATAACTAATAAATATACCTTCATCTGCTCTTGATTCAAACTTACCAAGTTTTTCATTGGTTTTCTTTATGAAGCATTTGCTACCAAAAACTCTGAAATAATCAATTGTTGCTAGCTTGTCTTTCCAAAGATCATAAGGAGTCTTGTCACTATTGACTCTTAATAATGCTCTATTCTAAATATGTACTATTATACCAACTACCTCTCTCCAATATTTATTTGTTATCTTGGATTCATTTAGCATTGTCCTTACCATCTTCTAAACCGTTCTATTTTTCTATTCAACTACTCCATTTTGTTGTGGAGTTCTAGCTGATGAATAATGTCACTTTATTCCATGATATTCACAAAACTCAATAAATTGATCTAGCATGAATTCTCTTCTTTGATTTTATCTTAGACACTTAATCTTCAAACTAGTTTCATTCTCAACTAATGCTTTGAAATATCTAAAAGCTTTTGATTTTTTCTTTAAAAATATTACCCAAGTCATACGTGAAAAATCATCAATAAGCAACATGAAATATTTATTGAGTACTTTGAGTCCTCATAGGTCCACATAGGTCGGTGTGAAAAAGCTATATCATCTGAGTGGTCGAGTACTCTTTTGTTTTGAACTACCTTCTAGCTTGCTTCCCATGCTGACAAGGTCCACAAAGCATGATGGATGGCTTTATGATCTTAGGAAGATTTATGATTTCTTGATTTTTTATGATGTTGACAAGATTGTCAAAATTTATGTGCCCTATTCTCTTGTGACATAGCCAACTTTCTTCAATCTGACTCAAACAACATCTTTGACCTTTGATGTCTGATAGCATATACAAGTTATTACATGTTCTCTGAGCATTTACAACTAATACATCTAAATATTTTCTTCTAATTTTACAACCTTATGCATAAAAATTTACTATATGCCCCTAATCACACATTTGACTTACACTCAAAATATTATGCTTAAGACCTTCTACATATAAAACATTTTTAGTTTTAGTTCTACCATTATCCAAAGTTAGTGTCCCTTTTCCAGTAATTATGGCAGTAGTATTGTCTCTAAATTTCACTATGCCACCATTGATATTTTTCAAGTTTATGAACTTGCTCTTGTCTCTTATCATGTGCCTCAAACATCAACTATCAATGAACCATGGCTTTTTTTCATTTCTTGCATGCAAAGCTATCTGAACCAACATAGAATCTTCAGGTTGTTTCTTCTACCATGTCTAAACCTTCTTCTTGATGAATGGAGCTTTGAAACTCTGGTTTTTCTTGACTGACTCGAATAGGATTACATAGTACCAATCTATGTGTCCAAATTTTTTACACTTGTAACATATTATGGCCTCTTCATCAAAGATTGATAGAGGAGCAAAAGAGTTGTAGCTTCTGCTTGACTCTACATGACTTTTCTTTTCCTTATTTCTGAAATTGTTAACTCTTTTTCTATATTATAATTTCTTGTGACCATATCCATTACAATAAAAATAGTAACCATAAAAATATGACCTATTTGTGTATTTCTAACTGGATTAACTTTTGTAGATTTATTACCTCCAACCTTCTTTGTTTGAGATGTCCTCTGTATTCTTCACTTCTTCCCTTTTTGTTTCCTCTTTTGTAAGATCTTCAACATAGCTCTTTTTCTTTTCAAATCTGATACCTGTCTTATCTAGTATTGCCTTTTAGGTTTCTAATATCTTATTCAACATATTAGTGATATTCTCAAATTTTGAATCATGGCTGCTCTATCATTGATTACTTTATTTGTTTTATCAATATCTGCTTTTAAAGAAACAATTTCAATAACATACATTTCACATTATTTTATTACTATATTCAACTATGTCGTTATATCCTCTTCATTATTCTTGGCTTCTTCAAAGTGTGCTTTTAGATCTTCAATTATTTCCTTTAAATCCTTTTCATTTTTCTTGATCTGGTGCTTCAATCTCTAATTTTTATTTTCAACAGCTTTTAACTCTTCTAAGGCACAAATGAGTTCTCCTTCCAGATTCACTTCAACTTCATCCTCTTCTTCTTCTTCATCATCTATAATTTTTCTTATAGAGGCATCTTCATGTATGTCCATGAATAAAATATATTCTTCTTTTGATTTCAAACTTGAATTCTCCTTCTTTAGCTACTTGACCAGCTTGTGCTTTCCCGATCTACCTTCAAGCTATAAATTTTTTTCAAAAGGAACCTGCTCTGATACCAATTGTTAAATATGGGATATACTGAGAGGGGGGGTGAATCATTATATCATAAATCTTATAAAATTTACCTTAACCAAATTCCACTTTAACATACATTCAAGATACGTAATAAAAATGAAATAATAAACACCACACAAGATAGAGAGATACACCATATTTAACATGGAAACCCAATGTGGGAAAAACCATGGAGAATAATATCAAGTATATGAATGACCACCAACTCAACTACAATATTCATAAGCACCAACTTTTAGGAGCACCAACCCCTTTTCTGAGTACCAACACAACAATAATTCATGAGCACCAACCCACAGGAGCACCAAACCCTTTGCTGAGCACCAACACATCAACAATTCATGAGCACCAACCCATAGTAGCACCAACCCCTTAACTGAGCACCAACCCCTTTTGTATATACCACACAACTATCTCTCAATGTTGCTATCTCAACAAATGATAGTTCATTACTATATCTCTTTTTTCTCTCACCTTTGCTCTTCTAAGCTAGATATAACAAATACAAATCATTTTATTCTCTCACACCTTTGCTCTTCTAAGCTAGATATAACAAATACAAATTCATTCTCTTCTCTCACACATTACAAATGGATTCTTAAGCCTTTATTTATATCTTTCCAAATGACCTTTGGCCTTCCCCCTTTGTGACCCTTCAATAATCATAGAAAATGGCACCAAACTTGCATGACCCTTCGTATCCTTGCATTTCAAAAGTCATATGGTGACCCTTCATAAGCAAAAACATCCTTTCCTCTTTTATCCTTATCTTGGTGAATTTTTGTATTCCTCAAAGTGTCCCTTCATGAGAAATTATGCCCTTCCTCTTTTGTCTTCACTTGGTGACTCTTACAATTCCCCAAGATGACTCTTCATGAGAAAAAGCATCCCATTCTTCTTTTTTCTTTACCCCATGACTCTTTGACTTCTCTATGGGCCCTTTTTTGTCTTATATGCAACCAAAAATATATTCGTTAATATTAAATAAATATTAACACACATTAGCCAAGATATAACTATCACAAACATCATTAAATGCAATGGGGCCTTTATCACCAATAATGCTAGACCTTTGACATCAATGACAATATTTCCAACAATGCCAAGTCAAGATTCCCTTGACTTCAACATTGAGTTGGTACCTTGCCCATTAGTCCTTGATAACATTAATCACTTCTAAGTTTTCAATGATGATCAGTAGATCCTTAATTTCTTGACCAACTTTGGGGCCTTTGAATCCCATATCATTGATGAAGTAGATGAAAGCTCTTTTAAAAAGGATCATAATGGTAAGATCATCTAGCTTAGTGATAATAAGATACCTAAAGGGATGATCTCTTTAGAGAGGTTATTTGATCATGATAAGCTTATGGAGGTACCTAAGGTACCTAAAGTGAGTGGAAAAGACTACCAATTAGTAGATATTGATCTATAAGACCAACCTCAACCCATCAATGTAGGGAAAGCATGCACTAAAATGGAAAATAAGAAAGTAAGGGAGTTGCTCACAAAGTACAAAGATGTCATTAATTGGTCCTATAAGGACCTAAAGATATTTGACCCAAGGGTCATAAATCATACAATACATTTCAAAGGGCCAGTCAATCCTATCTTAGAGCCTATGATCTATAAAGAGGTCAAGAAAATATTGGATGCAAAGATTGTCTTTCCTATCAGAACTCTACTTGGGTTACAAACTTGGTCCTAGTAAGAAATAAAAATGGGGAGATTAGATTATGTATTGACTTTATGAAATTGAACAAATCTTATGAATAGGACAAATATCCTCTATCATCATTTATATGGATGATTTGATATTTCTATCCAAGCACATAGAGGATCACTTCATGAACTTAAAATAAGTGTTTGAAAGGTGAAAAATATATGACATTTCCCTCAATCCAAATAAAACTATATTTTGTGTCATAGAGGGGAAACTACTAGGCCATGTTATTACCAAGCAAGGGATCTCCATAGATCCTAACATAGTGGAGGCCATCTCCAAAATTGAGTTGCCTAATAGTAAAAAAGAGATTAAGTCATTATTTGGGAGAATTAACTTTGTAATAAATTTCATTTCAAGCGTTGTTGAAATTGTCAAGCCTTTAAATGACATGCTGAAGAAAGATGCCAAGATCTCTTGGAATGATGAATCCAAGAAGGCTTTTGTTGGTATTAAAAGGGAAATAACTGAATCCCTAGTCCTCATATGTATTAACTTCTCAAAGGATTTATATCTGTATTCATTTGCATATGATCATACTATGGCTATAGTACTAACTCAAAAAGTTGATGGGAATGATCATCCCATAGCTTTCATGAGCACCAATTTCAAGAATGATAAAGTGAACTATTCTATGATTGACAAGAAAGATTATGCATTGGTGAAAGCACTTAATAAATTTAAGCATTATATCCTTAGGAATAAGGTACATGCTATCTTTCTTGACCCATCAAAAAACTCATGATGAGTCAAAATGAGATTGTAGAAAGGAGAGGCAAATGGATGTCAGTTCTAAAAGAGTATGATATTGAAATCAAGATTGCCAAGTTGGTAAGGTGTCAAGGCTTAGTTCAAATGATTGCTAATATTAACCCTAAGCTCCATGTCATATAATTCAACCAACAAAACATCCAACCTAATGAGTGGTATGATTCTATCATCCACTTACTTATCAATGGTGTTTATCTCCCAGGACTTACAAGAGAGCAAAGGAGAGCCTTGAGGCTCAAATCAGCTCATCAAGAATGGATTCTTGTACATAAGGAAATTTGAGGTAATTTATTTAAGATGTGTATCCAAAGGAAAAGTATCTCAAATCATGACTACCTTCCATGAGAAGATAGGAAGTGGACACCCTTCAAGAAGAACCACAACTCACAAGATTCTTAGAGCTGGGTATTATTGGCCTTCACTCTTCAAAGATGCTCATAATCATGTAAGGGAGTGTCATGCATGCTAGATATTCAACATAAAAGAGCCAAAGGAAGCCATGCCTTTGTAACCTGTGATAGTTGACAAACTTTTTACATAATGGGGGTTGGACTTTGTAGGGGTAATCAACCCTAATTCTTTTGATGGCCACAAATTTGTTCTTAATACTTGACTATTGTATAATATGGAGTGAAGTTTTTACTACCAAACATTGTAGGATAGAATAGGTAATTAATTTCATGGAAGAAACATTTGCATAAGATTTGGAACCCCAGTCTTATTGATCTATGATAATGGATCTGCCTTTACTTTTATTGAGATGAGTGAATGAAAATATGACAATGGCATCACTCTAAAGTTTGCATCCACTCATTATCCCCAAGAGAATGGAGTCTCTAAATCTACAAATAAGAATTTTATGAAGGCTATCAAGAAGTCTATGGAAGACAAACCAGTAATGTGGCATAAGCTCCTCAAGTTTACATTATGGGTAGATAAACTCAAGATTAAGCAAGCCTTCAAAGCTTCACCATTCTTGTTGGTATATGGACAAGAACCTATCTTCCCAATAAACCTCAAGTTTCCCACATTTAATTTCATGTAGGAGTATATGGAAGAAATCCAATACCTTGCTATCTCAAGGCTACTAAAATTTATTCATATAGAAGATGCCAGAGATAAAGCATTTCTAACTTTAGCAGGCATCAAACAATAGTGAAAAGGTGGTTTGATAAAGGATCCAAAATCAAAGTGTTTAGGTAAGGAGACTTAGTCCTCCTCTAGGAAAAAGCTTTAGAGCCAAAAATGAAGCATGTAAAATTCACACCTTTGTGGATTGGGCCATATCAAATTGCAGAGACATTGGGAAACAACACTTTTAAGCTGAAAGAGCTCCAAGGAGTAGAGTTCACCTTTCCCACTAATGGTTAGTATCTCAATAATTATTTTTCTACTACTCCACTAGGGGTCTTCATGGAGTAAAATATGTAATAATTGTTAGATTAGAGTAGGTAGGCTAACTAGTTTCTTTTCTTTCTTTCCCTTCTTGCTTTGTTTGTACATATTTATTTGCTTCTTGTTTGTGCTTTTTGTTGTGTGTTTGCTTTGTGTTTTGTTTGATTTTTCTTGGTTGTGATATTTTTCTTCCAATAAGTCCTATAGATAGTTTTTTTCTTAGATTTTTGAGTTTGATTAAAATTTTAGTGTTTTGAAGTAGGGATATGAATCTTGAAATGATGAGCATAGGTTGTCACAAAGCACCATGATGTAACTCAAAGAAAATGGTGTAGATTAATATAGAAGTTAATTATCATGAAAATTCTTAAGCATAATCTTAAATCAAGGTTTGGTTGAAATAAAAATCATATATGCTAGAAGAAAACTTAGTTTGTTGAGGCACATTTCATGTTAGCATGTAAAACACATCTTTATCTGGGATAGAGGTTACAACTAAAGGTGATTACCTCAAGATTCAAATGCTTGACCAAATCCTTAAAAATAGGCTATATTGATTCCCAAACTTTACAAAAAAGATCTAGAAATAATAAAAAAAGAAACTTATTGCAAAATATATGGACAAGAAGCAAAGGTGATTCTAGTAACCTCCATCAGGGCTATGGATGCCTGGCTGATAGAGGAGCAAGGCCTTGAGTGGGACCAAAGGTATCTTTGTTAGGGATATGGATGTCTAGCTAGTAGCAAAGGAATGCCCAACCCTTTCCTAAACTAAGATCAACTATTCTCAGTGAATATCCAAAATTCTCTAAGTTAAGTGTTATGACCAAAGGTATGACCTGGATGTTGTCTTCCAAAGTTCCATGACAAACAGTAAGTGGAATCAAAGCACACACTATGTGTCTGTGTTTCAACATTTTGAGTTTAAATTTTACACATGTGAGGTTTATACCAATCAAGGTTTGTTTTAGAAAATGTTATGGACCCAATGGAAGTCTTATGTATTGGTCTAAACCAGAGCCTTAGGTTCTAACATATTGTTATGTTTCCCCCGTGAGTTGCCATTTGTTGGATCAACATCCCCCCACTTTCTTGATTTTGAAAATGGGGTCCCCTTATGAATGTTTAAAAACATTTGAACCTTGAAAGCTTGCTTGAAGAGGTTATTTGTTTAGAATTTGAAGATAATCCACTTGAAAGGGATATGCTTTATGCATGCTTAATGATAATGATTATGTTTTTTTGGACTAACTTTTATAAAGGTTTATCTTTTAATATTTAATTGTAGGTTACATAAAAAAGGATAGGTTTCCCCTGTAGAAAATCTTAACTTTTGAATTCAAAAGTTGGAGGGAAGACTTGTTCAGGTTTCCCAAACAACTCACCTTATGAAAAGTTTATAAGTATCTAGATTTAATCGGGTTTTCATTGGTTCATTCCTTAGTCGGGTTTTCTTTGGTCGACTCATTACTTGTTTAGGTTTCTTAACCCCTCCTACTTTGGGTTCTTAGTCATAAGTGCTTACCTCTATAATTTTAAAGTCTTTTCCTTAAGAAAGCCAGTTAGCTTATTTCTTTTTTAAACTTCATGCATCTTTGTAGATCTAATGGTTCTTGCTATCTTTTAGATCTAATCAGATGATGTGAATCAAATTCAAGAAAATAGGCCCACCTAAACCCCAAATTACCCTTTGAAATATTGATATTAAGACACTCTCTTGAAGTGACCCTTCAGAGTTTCTTGAAGTGTCCCTTCGAAAAAGTTGTCTCAGTCCACTTTGGTAGAATGTGCCCTTCAAAGAAATTATTTTGGGTATTATTTCTTGCAGACATTTTGTCTAAAACAAATAAACCCTTCACCCTTTTTTGAACCTACCCTTTGAAAGAATTGGTTAAGGCACTTTCTTGAAGTGACCCTTTAGAGTTTCTTGAAGTGTCCCTTCAAAAAAGTTGTCTTGGTCTACTTTGGTAGAAAGTGACCCTTTAAGAAATGTTTAAGGGCAACTGCATAAAGTCTTTATAGGTTTCTTGTTTTATGCCTAACCCTACTATTTTTTCTTTGTAGGAGCCAAACATTGATGAGTACATGGTTTACAATCAATGGCCCATGCTTGCTCATAGGATTTGATCCAACAATATGAAATCATCGAAGACTTTTCAATGCAGTATAACCTTGAGGCCTAGCAAAGGGACATATTTCTCAACCCTTAGAGAAACCCCTTGTGTTTTTTAACATAAATAGACTAAGGAAACATGGCTTTTAACCTAAGTTTTTATCAAATCCTAAAGCTCATTAAGTCATGTGCCTCTTTGTAGATCTAATGGTCCATGCTTCATCATAGGATTTGATCCGATGGTGAAAAAATGGTCGAAGGCTTACAACCTAATCAAAGTTTAAGCAACCAATCAAAAAGGACTTAAATGATCTTAGAGCCTAAAGACTTGGTCACATGGCTCAAAGAGCATATTTTTGGCTTAAAGAACAATGTGTTTTTCAACACAACATGACCACAAGGCTTGGGCTTAAGCCCTCTAAGAACATCAGATGAGATTAAATTTAATAGCCTCATGCTCATCATTCAATGTTTATGAGAATGTTTTTTGACATTCATGAGGATGTCAAATTTAAGATAGTCTAAGTGTATTAGACGAGCTTAAATTTGACAGCCTCGCACCCATCATTTGATGTCTGCAAAAACATCTTTGATGTTTATAAGGACATCAAATTTAAAATAGTCTAAACTCTTAGCCTAATGAAGGGATGCATTTCTTAATCCTTTAAAAGATATTTTAACATGAAAAATTATTATATTGGATTTTAACCTAAGTTTTTTTAATCAAAGCTCAAGACTTATTTTGTGTACATTTTTTTAGATCCAACATCCCACACTTCACCATAGGATTTGATCCAATAGTGCAAGATGGCCAAAGAATTTTCAATGAGGATAAAGCATAATGAAGGTGACCAATCATAAAAGACTTCATGGATTGAGATCAACAAACCACACTCACTCATAGATCTAATCCAATGGTGTGAAATGAAAGAAACTTTTAAAGACTAATGGCTAGCTTTTGAAAGGACTTTCATGGGTGTAACATGAGAGAATTTATGAATTTTACACATCTACCATTAAAGATATGAAATACCCTAGTTTTCTAACATAAATTCCTAATTTTTTCCCAATTGAATCATAATTAATTTTAAAAGAGCTTAAAATCACCTTGAGAAGAGCTAAATGTTAAGTTGTGGAACTAAAAGCTTCACAGGTGTGCAAATGTGGAGGTTGCTGAGTGACACAATAACCAACGTCGGTCAGGCCAACTGACATCGGTTATCTTTAGCTACACAGTAATCGGTATCAATTAGGGGTTAGCTGGCATCGGTCAGACAAGAACCGATGTCGGTCATCTGTGCATTTCCAGGTGACGTTTCCAGAATTTGAATTGCTAATTTTAGGAGAACAACTAGTTTGCATGTAAAGACTAATTTTAGTCTTGAGTCTGCATTTCTAATTATTGTCTGGTTTGGGATCTATTTAAGAGACCCATGGGGTTGTATTTTAATAAGGGACTAAAGGATTAGATCCTCAAGTGTAAGATCTAGAAGGTCTACAAGAGTGCAAGATTAGTTGATCTGCAGGGTGTGCAAGATCAAGAAGACCTGTGGGTGTGTGTGTGCAAGATCAGTTAGATCTATGGGGTAGCAAGATCAAGAAGATCTATAACACAACAAGGACCAAGGTCAATTAGATCTGCAAGGTGTAAGATCAAGGAGATCTGTTGTATGTGTATGTATGTTGTAAGGTAGGCAAAGTAACCATTGAGTTGATTGTCATCAATGGTGGAAGGTACTGGTAGTAGGCAACAACAACCATTGGGTTGATTGTCACTGATCGATGGAGGGAAGAACAACTCGGTATTGAGTTGATTATGTTTGTAATTGATTGAGAGAGAGAACCTTTGAGGGAGAATTACTGGACACCCAAGAGGTGTGAGGAAGAGTGAGATTTATTTATTGTATTTACTTTTGGAAGAGTGTTAATACAGATTATATTATTTCTCGTATCTCATATTCTGTGTTATTTCTGAATTCTAGTTACTTATTACTTCTGGTTTAATTTTGTGTTTAGTTGCTTATACAAAAGTAATCAATTGTACTCTAAGGAGGATCCTAATATTTTGGTATCAGAGCTACAAGTTCATTAGAGCGGGTTAGTGTTTGTTGATTACAGGTTCACTCTCAAGGATTTTTGATTGAGTGGGAGTAAAGCAATGGCACAAGAAAGTAAGCCAAGAATGGAGAAATTCAATGGCAAGAATTATCAGTTATGGAGGATGCAGATAGAAGATTATCTGTATTGTGGAAAGAAAGGGCATGCAAAGAAAGATTATTGGTTGGGAGAAGATCAGAATGAAGGAAATAAAGAAGCAAATGATGCAGGTATTATTGCACGGGATGCTCTTATATTTTCCTTGGATAAAGTAGAATCTTGGGTTTTAGATTCTGGTGCCTCTTTCCATGCAACCCCAAATAGAGAATTTTTCCATGATCATGTCCATGGAGACTTTAGAAAAGTTTATTTAGGGGATGGTGAGCCTTGTCAAATTGTTGGCAAAGGGAAAGTGTAGCTGAAATTGTAGACTGGCAACATATGGGTGTTGAAGGATGTCATGCATGTTCCCATCCTGAAGAGGAGTCTAATTTCTGTAAGAAAGTTGGGTGATGAGGGTTGCACAGTAACTCTCACAGCGAAATCTTGGAAAGTTTCCAAGGGTGCACTTGTATTAGCATGTGGTAAGAAAGTAGGTACACTTTATCTATCTACTTGTATTACTTATTCTCCTTCTATTTTATCTACTTCAGATGTAGATGCAAAGATGTGGCTCTATAGGCTTGGTCACATGAGTGAGAAGGGAATGCATGTTCTTAAGTCAAATGTTAAGAATTGGAAAGCCTTGGTTTTCAAGGAGAAGGTGATGGATAGAGATCAACTCAAGAGGCTAAATAATTTTGAGTAGGGCAATGTTGATTTAGACAAGGTTATGATCCAAAATGAGCTCATGAGTAAAAATCATCACTCATAAGAAAACACAAAAACTGACTTCGGTCAGGTAGAGACCGACGTCGATCAAGTAGGAACTGATGTCGATCTAGTGGAGACCAAAGTCGGTGATGTTAGGTAGGTGGACACCGACATCGGTCAGGAAACCAATGTCAACGATCAGGTGGAAATGACATTGGTCAGGTGCAGACTGAGGTCAGCCAGAGATGACTGAGATCAGTCACTGTTAGAATGAAATTTGGGTAGATAGCAAGCTGTCAATGAGTCTCAAACACCCATGTGGAGGTTTAAAAGGGTAAGTAAGCTTCAAATTCATTATTCCCCTTATTTATAATACTTGTTGCTCACTGATGGTGGAAAACTAGGAAGTTTTGACGAGGCAATGCAGGTAGAATCTAGGAAATAGTGGGAGCATGGCATGAATGAGGAAATTGATTCCTTGGAAGAGAAACAAATGTGGGATTTGGTAGAGTTGCTAGCCAGAAAGAAAGCATTAAAAAAATGAATGGATTTATAGGTTAAAGAAAGGAGAGAATGGACAAGTGAGACATAAGGCCAGGTTATATGGTCTTGAGCAAGCTGCAAGACAATGGTGTTTGAGGTTTGATAGGTTTATGACAAAGCATGGCTTTAGTCAATGTCAATGTGACCATTGTGTTTATTTTAACAGGTTGAATAATATTAGCTACATTATCCTATTACTGTATGTAGTGTATATGCTTGTTGCAGGGTCACACATGCAAGGAATTACTGAGCTAAAGGTAAAATTAGCTCAGACATTTTCCATGAAGGATTTGGGAGAAGCAAAGAAAATCCTTGGCATGAGTATTTCTAGAGACAGGGAAAATCATAGGTTGATTTTATCTCCAGAGGATTATGTGAATAAGGTAGTGGAGAGGTTCAATTTGCAAGATGCAAAATCGGTAAGCACACCTATGGCTGGACAGTTCAAGTTGAGCTTAGAATAGTGTCCTAAATCACATGATGAGGTTGAGTACATGTGTACTAGACCTGATATTACCCAAGCAGTGGGAGTTGTTAGCAAGTTTATGGCCAATCCAGGGAAGGAGCACTGGAAAGCAGTTTAGTGCATTCTCAGATATCTGAGAGGGACCAGCAGCAGGTATTTATGCTATGCAGGGTCAAACACTTCTCTACATGGGTATGTAGATTTAGATATGGCAGGTGACTTGGATGGTAGGAGAAGCACCACAAGATATGTGTTCACTGTTGGTGGATTGGTGGTTAGCTAGATTTTAGAGTTACAGAAGGTTGTTGCAATCATAGAGGCTAGCAAGGATAAGAACCCTGCATATATGTTAACAAATCTAGGAACAAAGGAGAAGTTGAATCTTCATTCAACTTTTGTTAGTCTTCAAGATTGAGCTTGAATATGGAGATACAAGCCAAAAACAAATTAGAGGATGTATAGGTATAGGTACATGTGCAGTTGTTTATCTCCAAGTGGGAGATTGTTAAGTTGTGGAGCTAAAAGCTTCATAGGTGTGCAAATGTGGAGGTTGCTGAGTGACACAGTAACTGACATCGGTCAGGCCAATTGACATCAGTTATCTTTAGCTACATAGTAACTGGCATCAGTTAGGGGTTGGCTAGCATCGATCAAATAGGAACTGACATCGGTCATCTGTGTATTTCCAGGCGGCATTTCTAGAATTAGAATTGCTAATTTTAGGAGAACAACTAGTTTGCATGTAAAGATTAATTTAGTCTTGAGTCTGCATTTCTAATTATTGTTTGGTTTGGGATCTATTTAAGAGACCCATGGGGCTGTATTGTAATAAGGGACTAAAGGATTAGATCCTCAAGTGTAAGATCTAGAAGGTCTGCAAGAGTGCAAGATCAAGAAGATCTACATGTAAGCAAGGTTAGTTGATCTGTAGGGTGTGCAAGATCAAGAAGACCTGTGGGTGTGTGTGTGCAAGATCAGTTAGATCTGTGGGGTAGCAAGATCAAGAAGATCTGCAACATAACAAGGAGCAAGGTCAATTAGATCTATAAGGTGTAAGATCAAGGAGATCTATTGTATGTGTATGTATACTGTAAGGTAGGCAAAGCAACCATTGAGTTGATTGTCACTGGCGGCAAAAGGTACTGGTAGTAGGCAACAAAAACCATTGGGTTGATTGTCACTGACCGGTGGAGGGAACAACAACTCAGTATTGAGTTGATTGTGTTTGTAATTGATTGAGAGAGAGAACTCTTGAGGGAGAATTACTGGACACCCAAGAGGTGTGAGGAAGAGTGAGATTTATTCATTGTATTTCCTTCTAAAAGAGTGTTAATATAGATTGTATTATTTCTCATATCTCATATTCTGTGCTATTTCTGAATTCTAGTTACTTATTACTTCTAGTTTAATTCCGTGTTTAGTTGCTTATACAAAATTAATCAATTGTACTCTAAGGAGGATCCTAATAGTTTGGTATCAGAGCTTGGTTCACTGACACTAAAAGCACTCAGTGAGATCACACAGTCTAAGGGAAATCCATCTAGTTGAGGAATTATGGCCGTATCAAGACAAAAATAGTGAGATGAGGTATATGTTTACTTGTCAACTGATAATGAAAGAAGATGTTACAAAGACATTGAACTAGATGTAGGAACCTTGAATAATGGTTTGAAAAATTGGTCTAAAATCTTCTTTGCAGTTGACCTTCTACAACCATTGGCTCCTAGTGAGTAATGAATTACTAAAGTTTAGAGGAGGCATGAAGATCTCATAGTAATTTAGATGTCTATACTTCACCTCATAACTTCCAAACTAGAGCTAATCCATTGTGTCGATATCTTAGCTCTTATGTCATTGATTGTAAATAAAGACTGGATAATAAAGGAGGGCACATCAAAGAGGGTTGATTATATAGCTCTAATAGCTTTTGAAGGATAATATAAGCTTCCCAAGACTCACATATGGATCAAGGAATGGACCACTAAGAATAACTTAGATAATATCTTAAGACCATGGCTGGATAGAATTTAAGGAACTCATGTAATGACAAACCATGATGGTGAAATCCCAATTGTACAATTCAGGGAAGGGATTAGAATCATCATGAATTTGTTTAATATGGATTATAGAGTAGCAATCACATCCTATGTTGACCCCAAGTGGGTCTCCTATGTTTATTTCATGATAGAAGAGAAGCTGACTCCACCTATTGGAAAAATGATAAGTATCCATTTAGGGAGATAGTTCAATAAAATTAAAAGGAAGATAAGTCAGCTCTTCACTATGGCATCTTACTTATTGGATGAATTCATGGATTCAACCTACTTCCCTACCATCAATAATTGTTCCCCTCATAACAAGATGGTCATTTCTCACCATTAGTCCAAATTGCACATATTCAAGTATAGAGACCACATAAAATTCATTTGTGATTGCATATATCCCACTCTAGTTGGGATAATTATTTGAATTTCAATGCCTAGGGTTCACCCCCTCATTAGGAAATTTTTAGATCCCATTGGTGACATATGGATCTATCCTGATTGTATAGTCATCAAAATTAAAGGTTGCCAAACCCAGCCTTTTAGGCTACCAGTGCATGTCTCAATCAAGCTTGCTAAGAGTGAGATTGCTCATCAACTCCTTCATGGTATAAACCATTTATGAAGAGAGAAGAAGAAAGGCATCATAGATATATTCCCATATATGATTGGGAAAGCAATGATTCATGGATGGAAGCAATTATAGATCTTAGCAAGGAATAGAGAGATAATTTGCTTCCAATTAGATGACCTCAAGACATGGGATCTAAAGGGAAATGTGCTATTCCATCTACAATCCAAAAAAATACATAAGGTCCCTTATGAACATCAATTAGGTCCATATGACCACTTATACACAAATTCAACTAACTTTTAGGAAGTGTTGGCTAGGTTTAAGGGGCATGGATTCAAATTATAACATAAGTTACAGAGGGAAGAAAAAACATCAAGATAAATATGGCTAGGAGAGGGACCCTCTACCTCTTCCCTACCTCAAATACCCCCTTCCCCTATGGAATACCTTGATATGGTTTCCTTGGAACCTTATGAAATAGTGGATGAGTTCTTCAAGGTACTTGCAGATACATATGGGTTAGACAAGGAAGGAGATGAAGCAGGAAAATCCACAACTGAGGTGGCACTAATTAAAGGTCCTCAAGCTGAGGAGATAGACAAAGGAAAAATAATTACCCTAGATTTGGTACCTATTAAAAAAATTAAGAGGGAGATAGATATGGATTTGGTGCTTAGAGCCTCTCAGAAACCCAAGTGGATTCACCCAACAAGTGAGGTGAACTTGTTTAGTGATGAATTTCCCATACAGAGACCTATCATCCTTGACTAGTTCATCTATGGGAATTCCTAAAAGATACCCTCTCAAATTCATTCATGGGCTTTGAATAACACTACCAATTATAAAGTCAATGATGAAGTCTAGCCCTAGATTTTAGGGCTCATAAAGGAGAAAGAAGAGAAGAGAATCATTGAGGCTACTAAGGAGAGCATCAAGAAAATAGAAGAATCAAGGCATTCAAGTGGGGTTGGTCTCAAAACACTAGAAGCTTTAAAGCTTTTAGAAGTAAAGCCTAAGTTATAATTTAACCTTGATATAGCTACACTAGAGAAGGTTACTCCAAAGAAAGTAACTATTAGAACTGAAGAAGTCACTCTCCAAAGAGTGGATCCATTTGTAGGACTCACTCCAGTCCAAGGCCAAGTAGCAAGGGAGCACCCCATTCATCAAGAATATATTTCAATTCTAGTGGAATCCTAGTTAGTAATGGCTATGGTGGGAATTTATGGAATGAAGCAAATAATCTTGAACTTAGAGAAGGAGAAAAAAGACTTGGAAGCCCAAGTCTCACTATCAATTCTAGAGGACTTGTTGAAGATGTTAAATAAGTACCTCCTAAATGAATTTGAATGATTAAAATCCATCAAACTCAATCTTAATACCGTGTAACTTCAAGCTAAGAAGGCATAACATTGATACAACAATGGCAAGAAACCAGAGACCAGGTAACCGAGCTGATCAAAGTACACATCACCAAGTAGCCCCTAGATTTCAAGATCATTAAATAAATGCAATTAAATTCCATTTAATAGATCCTAGTGGATCAAATATAGGAATTAATTTCATGGTAAAATAAGGCCAATGACTTCATAGAGGAAGATAAGGACTTGGTGAACAAAATTGAGAAGTTACTAAGAACCTTGTTGGTGACCCCTTCTCAACCTACTACCACTAGCCTAATGCATGACATGGAATTATAGTAGGTAGTCCAAGCCTTCATCCAAATAATCAAGGATGAAAACTAAGGCCAATCCAATAAGGATAATTCAAAGTTCCTTAATGTCATCTTTGCTATAGGAAAGTAGATAATAAAAGCAAGGTGCTTACAAGAGGTCACCATAAAAAGTGACAAAGAATATGATACATTGGTTGAATAGGAAGAAGAGAGTCTAATGAAGCCCATAGTGTATTTTGAGTTAATCAAAGAATAATACACCAAGGTGAAAGACTTCTTTTAGCTTAAGTGATTGAGGGGGCTCACTAGCCCAAGAGCAAAGTTAATATTATTCTTTTGTAAACTATATATGCTAGTTTGTTAGCATATATTAGTCTTTTGATCTAATAGGCCCCTAATAGCCATATGCACTATAGAATTATTTGTAAAAGGGAAACTATCCCTACCTCTTGTAAAAGTTTGAAAGAAATATGATCAATACACTGCCTATGTCTTTTATAAATAGGCAAGTGTTACCATTTGTAAAGAGAGGGATTTTGATCAATTTTATACTAGAGCAATTAATACAATTGGAATTTTCCAAAGATTTTTTGGTGTTGTGTTATATTGTTTTTTCTTTGTCTCAATTTCAAGTGGATGTCTTAGATTTGAATGGTTCTTGTATAGATGAGCTATATTTCATGTTCATGAGGTTTCTAGTTTGTGATGTGCTATACTAGTTGAAGGATTATAAGTTTAATTAATTTTATTTGCTCTGCATTTAGATGTTATTATGAAATTTACATTAACATAGAAAAATCTCTAAGTAATCTTAAATTTTACTCATGATCTTTATATTTTCCCTTGAATCTTGCCTAATTTTTGGTAAAGCTTGGGCTTATGCTATGTTGCATCATTGATTGGTTAAATTTATGCTCAAATTGAATATAAATTTGTCATTATGTTTGAGACTAATGCTTGCAATCACGTTTCTTCTCTACCTTACCCTACCATTTGCTTCTTTTTTATCATTGCTCACTTTAGTTTAAAGATCACTATAAATATTCACTTAGATTACCTTAGATTTATAAATCTTGACCAAGATGACTATAATATTGAAAAGACTTAGACCTTAGTGGCTCCCAACCATCACATCAAACAAATTTTATGGGAAACTCTCATAATCTATCGACTATTCCACCACAGACACACTACTTATCACAAACTACAACTCACATTAGGGATTCTTGTAATCCTAAAATGAGAAGTGTTCATCAACACTAAGGAACACTCTATGGAGCAATTGGAAGCATCAACAAGAGATTATTGTATTTACTAGGACATATATACCTCCATGATAATTTAATCCCTCCTAACTTTTACCACAATCATAAGAGATCCCTCATCTAGCACACTTCTCACTTTACCATCATTGTAAATACATTATACCATAGGGGTTATGATGTAATTTTATTATAGTATTTAAAATTTAACAAGGCTACCTTAGTCATTAAGGAAGTTCAGAATGGTATTTTTGGTGCTCATAATAGTGGCATGGTCCTTGTAAAGAAACTTATTTGTATCTGATATTACTTGCCAATGATGGAAACTAATTCATGCAAATATGTCAAGAAATGTATGCCATGCCAAAACATAGTGACCTAATACATGATTTATCACAAGTATTGATGATATATGCACATCCTCTACATATCCAAAAATACTCCTCATTTGTTCTTTTTTTCATAGCTCACATATCTCATACACTCCTATGCACTCCTTCATAATAAGCTTGTTAATACTCTTATGCACAAGTCTCACACTTGCTTGTAAACTTTCATGTAATAATCAACTTAAATCATATCATATGCATTTCAGTGCACACTCCTTAACTCACACTTATGTGTACCTTAATGAAATATCTTATAGACTAACCTATTCCGTCATGCACCACTTTAGCATAACCATGTGTCAGCCTAACCTGACCACATGACTCAACTAGTGACCTCAAATTAGTCAAGAATCTTAGGATTGATTGTTATTAATTATTAGTTGGGACTCTCATGATCACGACCATTAATGAACAACCTATAATCACATGATCTAATCATTGGTCACCTCCTAGTTTAAATTTATATCATTACCACGTAAGGAGGGTGAGATGTGTCAACTCTAGCTTTATTATACTCTTCAGTAGTTGTTTTAATGTCCCCATTAATCATGCATTTTAAATATGTAACATATGCATCCAACCAATAGGTTGATGCCATACACAATCATAACTAGATAACATCTTATATGTATCTATTATGTAACACATATATTGTAACACTCTATACTAGTTTTCCCTATTTTTACTATTGAATAGAAGTTGCATTTCCTGAAATTAAGACTTCTTCTCCATTAAAAGAGACCCACGTCAATAGACAACATTAATTCATTTTCCTATTGTCTAAGTAACAACACCACTATGATCAACACCTATATGGAGCATGAACATCTCTTCAACACCATGTTATGGGTGAAGGGTTATCCTCTTCATGTTATCATAGGCAGTGGTAGTCAGAAAAACATCATTACATAATCCATAGCTCAATGCCTTTGATATTTCCACTGCTATGCATCCTAATCCATATTCTTTGGGGTGGATGCATTAGGGGAAAGATATAAATGTCTAATGATAATTCATTTTTTAGTATAAATTCAAGCTTGTAGAGGATAAAATCAATTATGACATCACACCTTTGGATGTCTATAACATCTTATTAATGAGACTATATTTGTACAACTGAGAAAATACATATCAAGCCAAACCAATAAATTAGACTATTCATGCACAAGACCACTTCTAAAATCTCTTTGAGTCAGTGCCCATGACCTAAGTCACCTTGGTCTCTACCAAAAAATTCCGCAAACTTGTCTCATAAGCATACAAATTCATGTTACTCATGGTTCACCCTAACACACTTGTGCATAATACAAAGCACACTCTGATAGTGCACACCACTCTCACAACATGATAGTAGTATTAACTTGACAAGTCACTAGATAAATGTAGTGAAGTCTTCATAGAGCCTAAATACCTTCCAATGCACTATGTAGTAAATCACCAGATCGATTTGGTTCTTGGATCCCCTCTTCTGAATAGTCCCCTATATCACATATTAGTTTGGGAGAATGAAAAATTTTAGCACTAAATATAAGATCTCCTTGATCATGGAAAGATCAGGCTTATCTCTTCTCCTTATGATATTTTGATAATCCTCACACCCAAGAAGGATGGGTCTTGACAACTTTGTATAGATGATCATGCACTCAACAAAATAATAGTCAATAATTGGTACCCCCTCCTATGCATTGACAACCTTTTAGACTAGTTTAGAGGTGAATAATACTTTGCTAATATTTAATTTAATTTACCATCAGGTTCTATTCCATCCTAAAGATGTCTAAAAGATAACATTCAATATATAGGAAGGATTGTAATAATGGTTGGTCATGCCTTTCAACCTAACCAATGTGCCTGATGGATGAGCTACTCATGATTTTCATCAATTAATTTGTCATCATCTACTTGGATGAAAATCTCATCATTAGTAAGACTTGGGAAGATAATTTGGATCACATCTCATGCATCTTAGACACCTTGTGTCAACATAATTTTTAGGCTAACTTGGTAAAGTTTACATTTGATGATATATGGATTCATTACTTTGGCTACATCATTGATCACACATGAATTTGTGTAGATATAGATAAGATCAAAGTGATATAATATTTGCCTAATCCATGAAATATCATATGATTAAGGATTTTTCTTGGACTTGATAAATTCTATTGTAAGTTCATCCTTTATTTCTCTCACATCTCTTGTGCTCTTTGCTAGATAACATGTGGAAAATCCAAATTTGATTGAAATCATGCACAATGGTGTGATGTTGAGGCACTCAATCAAAGCCTCTATTTAATGCCTATTCTTGTAGTGCCTAAAATTACACATTCCTTTGAAATTCACATTGATACATGAGAATACACACTCAGTGTAGTGTTAATGTAATATTGACATCCAATTGCATACCACTTAGAGATGTCTAGAGGCATGGTGCAAAAGTAATCCACCTATGAGAAATAATTATAATCTATTGTTAAATTAACTAAGTAGTGGAACCACTACATTCTAAGGAAGGAGATAATTTTTCATTTAGATCATAAGCCACTTTAGTTCCTACAAATGAAAATCAAATTGGAAAATTCACAACACATGAAATGGATGACTTACCTAAAATAGTTCCATCTCATGATAAATCAAAAGAAAGGGAAGGAAAATAAGGAAACATATTGCCTTATATGACTACCATTTCACATGATTATCATGGTAATAGACATGCACAACCACAACTTCACAAACTGGGTATCTTTTTACTCAGCTAATCTAGACTTCACAACAACTTAAACTAGCCTCATAAAAGTTAAACAAGTTTAAGAGTTATTCTTATTAGGGAAACTTATCTAAAATCTTAGACATCCTTATATTCATAGTGGCACACCTTACCAATGACTCATATAGGAGGTACACTATGTCAATACCTCAATACATTTTAGCATGATAAAGATTATAACTACATTACAGTCATAGTTATTCTAGCTGCACATGTACATAGACATGGAATTACACATCAAGTATTTCATTATTTATTGCATTTTTAAGCCCACAAATAGGAATCTAGGACTTTACACACCTCTAATTATTCCATCCAGATCATGGGAATTTATCAGCATGGATTTCATGATTGGGTTACTTATGACGAGTTGCTAGGATGACATTATGTTCATTATAGTGGATTGGTTTTCAAATATTGATATCATGTTCACTTTCAAGAAAGACATTGACACAATTGGCATTACACAAGCCTTATTCAACCATGTTTGGGTTCATTTTGGGCTTCCAACATCCATCATCTCTTATAGATATCCATGATTTGTAAGTCACTTTTGGAAATCATTGTGGGACTTGATGTGTATATAGTTGGATCGGTCAATAGATTTTAATCTATAGACAAATGGGAAAACTAAAGTGGTGAATCACACACTTGTTTATCTTGTATGAATATACAAACATGCACATGATCACACTTGGGATTACAATATCTTATATAATCAACATGCCTACAACCTAGACTTTCACATATCTATAAGTCATAGTCCAGTCCAAACATGTCTTGGGTTTAAACCTTTGGCACCTCTAGACATATCCTACCATACACCAGTTAGAATTGAGTCATACATATAGGAATGAGAAGTAGATAAAGATAAGAAGCTTATTTGATACATCTAGTTTATTCATCATTAGGTTCATCAGATTATCTCTTACATATAAGTGAAATATAAGGAGTACCATGATGCACATCTCACACATAATACATTTTTAGTTGGTGATAAAGTTTGGATGCACCTTTAGAAGTAATGATTCAAAGGTCCACACTAGAACATCAAGCCTATGCATTATGTTCCTTACACCATTCTATTTTTATCTAGTGAGAATACCTTCATTCTTAATCTACCTCCATATTTAAACATGTACCTATTCTTCAAATGGAACTTATCAAGCTCTACAGTCTACCAATTCTTGATCTAAAAGTGATACAACATCCTTCTGTCTTGATCCCAAACATAATTTTGATAGAGAAGTGACAAACACACATAGACCCCATGGAACACATCAAATTTTTTGAGTGGTCAAGGTTGGACAATATGTTGATAATGCCAATTGGTACACTACTCAATAAATTCAAGTATAGTCTCTTCAGCTACACATAGATATAATGGAGACCATTTCTCTTTAATAAAAGATGAATGATTCATACACAAAATTTTCATAGATAAACACACTCCTTGTTTGTTCTTATATTCATATATCACACCTCTCATGTAATCCTATGTACTCCTCTACATGAAGCTTGATCATACTATTTTGCATAAGTCTCACACTTTCTTTCAAATTTTTATATAATGATCACCTCAATTTGTAGCCTATGAATCCTATTGTTCACTCCTCAACTCATAGTCCTACATGACTTATTGGCATCTACTCATAGACTAGCCTACTCCATCAGGCCCCACTTTAGCATAACCATGTGTTAGCCCACCCCAACCACATGCCTAGACTAGTGGCCTCAGATCATCTAGAAATCTCAATATTTTTTATGATAGTTATCAGTTAGGATTCTAAGGATCATCACCATTAGTGAACATCCTAAAATCACATGACTATATTATTGGTCATTGCCCAACTGGAGGCTTCACCATTACCATGAAAATAGGGTGAGATGTGTCAACTCTACCTTTATTGTACTCTATAGTTTTTTTTGAATTTCCCTTGTAGTTATGCATATTAAATATATAATATACACATCTCACCAAGAGGTCAATACCATACATAGTCATAACACAGATATCATGCTCCATGCATATATTCTGTAACACATGCATTATAACACATTTTACCAATTTTACCTATTATTTAATATTAAATAGAAGTTACATTTACTAAAATAAATACTTTCACTCCACTAAATGTGTTTTGATTGTTCTATCTGAATACATCTCAGTGCATTCACTCTGCATAACTAAAACTTGATTATCCCTTATACACTTGGTCTTGGGCCCCATGGTGTAAATCACTTGCAACCCATTATCACTTTTTAGACCTTATATACATGAGGGCCATACCTCATTGAAAATATCAAACATAATTATTTATATATTCATAAGCATATAATCACTGCCATTTAGTACTTTACTAAGTGGGTTGAATCCATTTCACTAACCTATGTAACCAAAACATAGATTTCCAAGTTTATCCTAAACCATATAATTGTTTATTAAGGTATCCCTTCTACCATTATATCAAATAATGTTAATTCCTTAAAAAATAAATATCTCAAGAGACTTTAAAAATTGTACCGTATCAATCACAAATGGTCTACACCCTATTATTCCCAAGGCAATAGTCAAGTAGAGGCATCAAACAAAAATACATTCAAAATCCTAATGATGTTGGTCATGATTGTCATTTATAGGTTTACCCTACTTTATGGGATTACCATACTATCATTCACATACCCATAAGGGCAACCATGTATTCCCTTATTTATGACATTGAGTCCATCTTACATATTGAAATCAAAATTCCTTCATTATAAATCTCTTTAAACAATCTTTTTAATGATGAATCATATCACATCTCAAGACTACATTAACTTGATCTCCTAGATGAGAACATCGTAATGCCCTTAATCATTTACAAGCCTATAAAAACCATATCCATCATAGCTATAAAAATAAAATCATACCAAAAGAGTTTGAAATCAGATACCCCATTTTAAGTTAAAACCAATGGAACATTAATGTTGATCGCTAAAATAAAGTCAACTTTGAACCTAACTGGTTAGGTCTTTACATCATCATTTCCAAATATGGATCAAGTGCTTATAAACTAACAATAGAATAAGGACAAGATCTTGATGAAATAATTAACATCATGCACCTCAAACACTTCCATGCCTAAAATTCTCTAGTGTTGTATTTATAATAAAAAAATCAAAAAGAGAGAAAAAACAAAAAGAGAGAAAATTAATTCATCTAAAAGTGTAAGCCATTCTTATTGTACTTTGGACAAGTACCATGGTGAAAACTAGTTTCTATAACCATGTTTAAACCATTATTTATAAATACCCTAGTTAATTGAGGGCATCCCATATCATTATCCATTTTTCATTTGTATACATCCATTATCCATTTGCATATATCCCTATTCATTTGTGTATTTTTTAGTTGCCTATGACATTTTAGTTTAAGGTTTGGTATTCATGGTTATGTAGATACACCTTTACTCATGATTTGTTAGAATATTGTACATAATAATTTGATAAATAACTTATCCATAATCAAACCTAGTCACCTATCATCATTTATTAGGAGGGCACATTTCATCTAATCATCATCATATTACCTAATATCATCACTTTCTATCTCTTCCCTCATTGGGAGAACTACATTAGCCTAAGGTTTTCACAGACTATGTAGGTATCACCCATTTACATGGGGTGTCTAAGTTCAGATCAACCACCACCACCATCATCCACAAAATATAAAATACACTTAAAACCCTCTTATACTTAGTAACATACACTAGTTATCCTTTACACAGATTACCCATTGGACATTTAACATTGTCAAAGATCTCATACCTTAAAGTGTTTTACCTTAGATAAGGACATACAAAAATAAATTTGTTTAATTGTTGTATACCATTTACTTTATTTTTGTAAATTGTGTGTTTTATTCACTTTCTTGTATAATTATTTGTTTTCTTTACTTGGTTTCATTGTTGCAAATGCTTTTTGTCTTATTTTCATTATTTATCTTTGTTGAGTCTATATCACTATGTGAATTAAAAATAGTTTTATTATGATCTTCCATATAATGATGAACTAAGTCTTGAAATTGTGACTCTATCAATCCCTATGTGTATATCACAATAGACATCATGGTTTTTCCATACCATTGGTGCATAATGTCTTACACAATATAAAAAATAAGGCTATTCAATTTATGTCAAAAATTAATTTTAGAACTCCAAGAAAAGCCTATCAAAATAATATATTCCTATAATCCACATCATTACCTCATCTCCAAACATACATCACATCCTTAACACATGTTAACCCATTCAAATACTAACTATCTAACTTTATCGTACATCTTATTATGACCTCTATCTACCAACAATAAATCAAATATATGTTATTCAATCATGTGATCAATAATAATTAATCTATGTAGTCAATTAACTTATTTTTTTATGTTTGTGTATCAATCAAATAAAACAAATGATCAAATTAATCATTTCCCTAATCTTTCCATTCAATCTCCTACACCTGTCAATTAAGAACTAACAAATAATGGCATCCATATTTTCTCCCAACTAAATCTTTCCATAATCAAAACCAATCAAAATGTGTAAGCATTAGATCAAGTGGGTTAGTAACATTAATTGTTTAATCTCATACAAACTTCACATCATACAACCAATTCATTGGATTACTCAATATCTTTATTTCAATTTGCAAATTAATTAAATAAAATTTCAACAATCATCATTAGAAATTTTATTTCTTATTTTATGGCCCACAATTTACCAATGGGTTATATCATTTCCACATCCATTCTCATGTACAAATAATTCATAGGGCATAATCCAAATTTTTAGCTTACAAATAAGAATTTTTTTCTCTAATCCACTCCCTAACACCAATATGGTTGGGAAAAATCATTTTACATGTACTTCAACTCCTGCAAGAATTTTATTGAGACTCTTAATTTAATTCAATGGTGGTATTACCAAAATAATTTTCCATATAATATTTTTTCATTTCGATCATTCTTTCACATCCATTATTCACGCACTACCAATCAAGGGGGCATCATTATTAATCATTTATAGCCACCTAAGGCATCATCTTTTCTACATTTATTTTTGCTCTACTTTTTTAATTCTTTAAAAAGACATTGATTCTTTAGTCACAACACCCTTTGAAAGAGGGGGGAAATTATACACCTAAATTCTACCACATTTAGAATCATAATTAATGTTTCTTAATATGGACACACTAACTCAACTACCATCCTCAATTCAAATTTCCACTAACATCAATTTTCTTCATTTTTTTAAATAATTAATTAATATGTAATAATCAATTGATTATTCACACATATTTTCACAAAACTAATTAAAATATATAATTTACACCTCATCCAAACATCTTCCACACTACTCTCCCAAATTTTGAGTCATCCAAGCACTTCCTTAACTTCCTCAACCAATTTTTGAGTCACTATTAAACATTTAAAATACCATGGTGATTCACTCAACTACCTTTACCAATTCATGATGAGTCATTAGAATATCAACTAACTCTCCCCCTCTCTCACTTATGGGAATTAGTCATCATCTACTGAGTTGAGGACTTAAATCTGTATTTATCCCATCCATCGATTTTCTCACCCAAATAACTATAAATGGAAGCGTCATCCTCCATTTTTATCATCCAACTTCAAGTTATTGAATTTATATAAATTTTATCTTACGCATCCATTGAGAGATCAAACTTATGCACCCATATTTTACCTAATTTACCTTTTCTTGGAGAAATTAATTGAGTACCCACATTCTAAGAAGTAAGAAAAAATCAAAATACACAATGGATAGTTTAATTTTATGGTTTTTTAATTATTTATGTAATTTTTTTGTATTATCTCTGTTAGAGGTTTAGTTAATATTTATAATAGGAAGTTTGAATTAGTTTCATTCCTAGTTTAGTTAGATTCTAAATTGTATCTACATAGATGTAATCATGATATAGTAACAACATCTCTCACAAAGAAAATTAAACCTACCCAACCCTTTCTCAGTGCATCTTTTAAGGCATGGAATCAAGGATACCAATTCTCAACAAGTCACTACAAGAACAAACATTAGTAAATGATAGTATCCAAAACCATTATGATTTAGTTCATGCATTAGATGCAAAATGAGTGGATTGTCAATATGCACAAGAACATAGAATTTTGTAATGGAAAAAAACTAATTAACAACATATATAACCATAAATAACTCATTTAGATTTACCATATAGTTGATTTCTTGTGACACAAATATATTTTATAATCTAATGTAATTCACGGTTAAATTATCCATCTGTTTGATCAAGAGGAACTTGTGGTGAGGACATGGAAATTAATTATCTAGTATAATCCTTGGAGAGAATTGTATACATTATATTTCCTTAAGACACCAAAAATTATTCCTAACATGAATTTATTCTAATCAAAATAAGCATTATTAGATTTAAAAAATAACATGCTATAATTTTGGTGGGAGGTTTAATGATTTTCAAAGAAAACATGCATGTTCAAGCAGTTAATGCCTAAGATCCTTTGTTTCTAATGTGTAAATAATAATAATAATAATAATAATAATAATAATAATAATAATAATAATAATAATAATAATAATAATAATATCTATCTTAGGTAGGTCTACTTAAAATCTTGAAATGACCATGTTATATGATCTTACCTCTCATACATGAATTAGTCATGGCACATGAATCCTTAATCTAGTTTTGTCATTACCAAATATCAATTGTATAAACTATAAAAAAATGGTTTGAAACAAGATAAATAACTTTATATATGTAAATATAAAATTGGATATAGGTAACCTATAACAGTGGTTGTAGGTAACCTATGGCACTAGTTGCAAGCTAGTAGCTTAATTTTATCAAAGTAAACCATGATCAATAACTAGAATAATACTATTTATTTAAAACTATAAAGTTTTAAACCATAAAAGTAGTCATATACAATGTATATAAACATTATTTAACTTATTTACAAAATCAATTTTTTTGGGGTCTTCCCTTAGATGCATAAGTAGTTTTGGGAAGATGAAAGTTTAATGGTACAGTCTTACTTGTGGATGGATGTGGTTCAAATATTATTTCATTTATTGGTAATGAATTATTTATTATGGTTTCATAAAAATCCTCAAATATTTTATGTTATTATGAGTGATTTGGGTGTGATATTTCTACAATATTTGAATATAGATGGAACCCTAATTGAGTTTAATGGTTGGGATGTTATCAATTCATTATTTCAAGCTAGTTGGGTTGAATATTTACTAGGGTTATTTGCACATTGGGAATAAAAATTTAGGTGTTTGAGGGAAAGGTTAGGTTGGTTTATTGGGAATTTATAACAACACATCTTGTTTTGGTTGTGGGTGTTGATAAAACCCTACATGTTATGGTTTCTTGTGTTGGGGTGGTGGTTTCCATGAGTGGATTTAAAACCAGAACCAATGAATATGTGGTTATTGGTAATAATTTTTAAAAATTTAACATAGTGTTGGTATATAATTCCAAACATTACATATATACTAATTATTAGTATCATAGATTGGAATAATACAGAGCCACTAGGCATATCTAAATTTCCTTGTATTAATGGCTAGACTTCTTTGAGATGAAAAGAAAAACCATTTATTTCCATCTACATTTTATTTATATATATTGTATATTATTTTTATTTATTCCCTCCTTTTCATAAGTATTTTGACATCCATACTCAACATTTTTCCTTCTATCATGTAACATATAACTTACATTATCTAATATTGCATTATACTTTCATACTTAGCTATGGAAATAACATTTTTAGGTGGTTGCAACACTATTGAATAAAGGAAATGTTGGAGAGTTGTTGATTATGTCATGGTGATTTCATGGAGGTATCCAAGTGAGTGGATGAAGTGCCATGATAGTCTAAATGATAATGGCAAAATGTGCAATGTGCTTGTCCTAGCTTTCTTGAAGTTGGCTTGGTTGATCTTCAGTTTTGGCATGGTTAGAGATGTTTAGGGATGACTATGGAGTACTGAGTATGTTATATGGGTACTATAAAAGCTTTTATATGCTTTGGAGAGATTTTGTGTATACATATAATTCACCTGGTTCATCATTGTTCTCATCTAAACATTTTGGGTCCAATGGTAGAAAATCTAAGTAGGTAGTTTGATGACATCACAATTGCCACATATGGATGAGTTAGAGGGAGTTGGTCATATGGTTGTGATAACATTAGTCCCAAGTTTCTATGAATAAAGTGTAAAGTCTATCTATGAAACACAATAAAATATATGCAAGTCCAAATTTGGGCTTAGGCATTTTGACAATGTTTTCCCATACTTAGCCAAATTTTCAATATGGCAAGAAAACTTGAGTAAGAATTTTGATGGTGACATATCTCACACGTGTATACATTTAAAGAGAAGGTGATCATATGGGTTTGTTAAAATTTGTGCCTAGTTTATTTATGTTAGGTCAAGTGTTGAAGTATGAAAAAAGCTATGCATGTGTAAAGTTGGTCTTTCTAGATAGTTCTTGACATAGTTGGCTTTGGGAATAGATAAATTAGAGAAATCACTTTAATGTCATTATATCTCACATGTGTGGGGGTTCTAGGAAAATATTGTTATATGGTTATATTCTCCTATGTGAGGAGATCATATGGTCCAAATTTTAAAACATGCACTTGAGAGAAGCAAAAGATATGGAGGTGTAAATTTGGCCTAGGCCAATAGTAATGGTCCCCATACTTAGTCTATTTTGCATGATGTTAAAGATCAGGACCAAATGAAGATCTAATATCTCACAAGTGATCATAAAATGAAGATATATGGTGCACAACAAGATAAATAGGTCAAAGTGTTTGTTGGTTAACAGAGATAAAGATTTAGCTTCTTTTAAGATCTAATGGTACATAGGTGATCATACAATTTTGATCTACTAGTATGTGTTGAGCAAGACGGTAAGAAGTGCATGATGTTTAATGTTGAGTAGAGATAAAGATCACGATTATTCGAATGATCAATGATGAGTAGGTGTTAATACTAAATGATATAAATGGTGTGCATTAAATTCAAGAGGTAAATGTGATATCTATTAAGCATTATTAAATATTGAGCTATGTCTAAGAGATTGATGGTGCACATTGAGTCAATATTGAAAGAGTGTACGAGATGAGGTCAACATGTTCAAGGTTTAACATCTGGAATTGGTGCAATATATGTTAAATTTAAAGCTTCATATAATAATATTTATGGTGCATGTTTAATTTGAGTAGTGAATACTCGAGATGATAGCATGGTGTTGGAGGTTTAACTCTGACCATTTGAATTTAAATGTTTGAATTTAATAAAGGAAAAACTAATGTCTAGTTTTTATACTATATATTTTGATCTATAAATAATTTTACCATGGTGTAGAAATAAAATATGTATAGGACTCCAAGGTAAATATATAAATATAGATTTAAAGATTTAGAAGTATGTACAGTCAAAGTTATGAATGTCTAAAGTTGAATTTATGTTCAACTGTGTTCTGCAAGTGACCCAAGAAGGGTAATTGAGCTCACTTTGATATTATTTCAATGTATCATGATGAATTATATATTTGGGAGTGTTTTAGACTCCATGAGGATGTTCGATGTGTATTATTAAGGTTTTTTCAATCATATGTAGTATAACAAATATTTACAAGTGAACTATGTATTCATGCATAGTGACTGTGTACACAGAATGTTGTGTGAGCGAATTATGATTAAGAAAAAGGGTAATATGATGGTTTTTGTAACTTAATGAGGAACTATAGATCATGTGTAATGGGTTAATGCATTTTTAAAATTTTATTATGTTTTTTAGCATGCTCAAAAAAGTGTCAAAGAGCTGAATGGGTCTCCACAAGACTTAAAAGTGACTTAGGCCTATTTGAAAGTGGATTGTGCTTAAGTGTGACCCATATGAGATGCCTTAAGGGTGAAGGCATGTGTTGTGTCCTATAGGAAATATTTTTTTCTTGATAATTCTTGAATGCTTTATATATAGTGAAACCAACTATGTTGGTTTGTAGACTTTTGAGAAAACTTGTGAGAGAAGACTTGTGTAAGGTGTATATGAGAGTTGTGGAGTGAAGGAGAGGTAGAGTGCCCAGTTCATGATTTAATGAGTAGAGTATATTGATGAATATTTTTATGAGATATATGTCATATCTATGATGTCACAAAAGTGTTATTATAATTTAAGGATATACAAAGATGTCTAAGTGTGCATCTGAGGATAGTTTGAGTGAAGGAGAGAGATTGTGGCATACCTATGTGAGAGGCTTATATAAGATAGAGAGAGTTTGTGAAAGGGTTAGATAAATATAGATCCATCATGAGGTGTTGAATACATCAATTCTAAGGTAGAGGTGTTCAAAAGAGGGTCTAAAGGACTTGATCTTCTTTAGGGGTAGTTATTCCTTGTGAAACAGGTGTTTCACTAAAGGCCTTTGGTCAAGAGGATATGATCAAGGTTTAATGGACCAATATCTTGTTTGTAATTTACTATAGGACAAGTAGTCCATGTGTTATAGGCTTGATAATGGGATTTATTCCCCATGAGGGTTTCCGATAGGAACTATGTGTTATGTGTTTGATCTTGTGTATGCATTGAATGAATGAGCTCTCTTGTTAATGTTTCTTGATCAAGTTGATATATGATGATTGCTTAAATAGTTTGAAAGGATTGGAATTGAGATTAAAATATCTGGGTTCACTAATTCACCTCCCCTTTTTAGTGATTGTACCTATAATAATTAATATCATAATAAGTCCTTTGGTAAAAGCTTAATAGCTTGAAGGAGATCCTAAGTAGGTATATAGATGGCCTAATAATTGAAGAAAGAGAATAAAAAATGGAAGCTTATGATCAAGGCACTTGAAGAGAAGATATGTAATTTAAATAAAGATGTTAAATAGGATGAGAATGCTATCAATGATCTCAAGGTTTAACTAGTAGATTCCAAGATAAATTTGTGTTCAAAATAAAAGGACATCACGTTTGATAAAGAAGCTTGCCATAATAGTAGAAAAGATGACAATAAGGAAGAATAAGTTGATCTAAATGCTAATCTCATGAGTGCACTTGGTGAACTAAAGGAGCAAAAGAAGAGGAATCATAAAATGAGGAATATGATAAAAAGTATTGAAGCACAAGTTAGTTCTCTTGAGGAAAGTTTGCTAGGCATGTCCAAGAAAGATGAAAATAAGTATCAAGAATAGATCAATTTTATTGAAGTGAAAGCATATAGATTGAAATACATGGCTAACAAGGCAAAATAGGATGAAGAGAAGATCAATATTCTTGAATAAAAATTAAGGACTATAAATTCAAATCTAAAAAAGAATAAGATGAGTGTAATCAACTAAAGATTGAAATGAAGTCATTGAAAAGTGAGCATGAGATTGTTATAGTCAAGTTTGAGATGCTTGAAGAGAAGCATGAAAAGCATGAATATGTCAAGGAGAATAAAAGTTTTTAAATTAATACAATAAGGTCTATTAGACAACCAAATGCTTCAAGGTATTCTATTTTATTTCATGGTCATTGTTATACATGTATAAAGTATGGTCATAGAGCTAAGGACTGTAGAAGGAAGTCAATCAAGAATGAGTCCTCATGGACCCTTGGAAGAAGAAGTAATTGGTATTGGAGAAATCATAACTTAGATCAGTCAAGAGGTCTATTGAATGATATTTTTTACTATAATTTCAATAAAGTAGGACATAGTTTGATGATGCACTCAAGTTTTGACAAGAAGAAAGATGATCCTTAAAGTCATTCAATGGTATTAAGACCAAAGACTATGAAGGATATTCATGATCAAGGTGGACTACCTATTAAAACAAATAAGGAATCAAATACGAAGAAGATACAAAATTTGTCTTCTATCCATATAGAAAAAAAAGATCATAATCATCATCAAGCAAAAGGTATGAGTGACCTTGTTTGTTTCAAATGTCATAAAGTTGGTCACATTATTAGGTATTACAAGAATAGGTTGAATGAGTTCCCAAAGCAAAATAAGGTGTATGGAACTCCTAGTGTGCAAGGAAGAGGTCACAAATGGGTATATAAACCTAAGCCTATTAGAAGAGATAAGACTAAGACCAAAGATGGTTTATTTGCCATGATAGATAAGAAGGAAAGTCAAAAGTTTTTGTTGATAACATTTATTGACAAATCTAAAGAAAAGAATAAAGTCAAGAATTCATTCAAAGTCAAGTAGGACTATAAGTCAAATGAGATTATGAAAATATGGGAATCTCCAAAGTTTTGGGACTTTTTGTCTCTCTTTGTCAAAGAGGTGTCTCTATCTAAGCTTCAATGAGACACTTTACAAATAGAGGAAGCATGGCGGATATTGGTTGGGTCTTGATTGATGTTGCAAGACAAAGAAGGTCATGAGAAGATGTGTTGGATTATTCTAAAGAATTTTTTTTGATTGATATACCTATGTGTTAATATGTTCTTTGGTTGATCAGTTTACTCTCATTTTTTGAAGAACTAGCCCAAAGGATGAAAGGCAGTGACTTGAGGGTTTGATGTCTACAAACCCTAAGGTATGTGTTCATGATGCTAATAACTCAGTTTTGGTAATAGAGATAAGTGAACATTAGATGGAGAATATGTAATGTTTTCATTAGTTAGTGACATGCTTTTAATGCATGGTTGAGCCTAGTTTAGTGTTCTTTATCATGAAAAAAAGTTGGCAGTATGTGGAAAGTCTACAAACAAGGTTAGAATAAATGTTTCCAAGTGGCCTAAAGAGATTGATGTAATGTTAAGAATATTTTGATTCTCATAAAGGTCTATTTACATTATTCTATCTTTATTTAAGTGGTTTTGTGGTCTGATGGTATGTTAAGTCAAATTGAATATTTTTGAGTGCTCTCAATTTTCTCTATTTTAGCTTAAAGACAAACAGGCCTAAAATGGGTTATAGGATGTATGGGTTACAAAATATGTGGAATCTCAAATTTTGGTCAAGAATTGTGTAATGGTTTTCTCTAAGTGTACAAGAATTTTCATAGGTGAGTGTTGACTAGAAGAAGGTTTATTGACTCTATTTGTTTTGAGATTCTAGGGTTTTGGGCTTTGCTAAAAGAGTGGTCTATTTTTTGAGTTGTGGAATAAGGTTTATTAATAGGTTGATTGGGCCAAATGGGTTATAAAATCATGTTTCACATAGATTTGAATGTTTGTGGTTTTCAAATTATTCTTGTTTTTGTCAAGATAAAGGCCTAATTAATAAGTTGGTTTGTGAAGAAAGTATGTTATAAAGGATGAAATAGGTTTTGAAAATTTGTGTGATTAAAGGATAATATTATAGTGCTCTATATATGAATTTTTAGGTCTTTAATATGTGTCTACTAAAATTTGTGGGCTTTGTAAGTTCTAGGTAGGGCTACAAGGCGACTAGACATGCCTAGTGTGAAGAAGAGTTATTTTTTGATCTAATTCTCCAAAATAGTAAGGAAAGATAATTTAAAGGTAATTTATTAGATTATTTTAGTGAAAATTTACTATTTATTTATTTTCATGAAGTTTTGTTGATGGTTTTTGAGGTGGTTTGAGAGAGAAGGCTAGTAAGCCTGTATGGTGGTTCTTCATGGTGTGTGAAGATCTGAAGATGCTCAAGAGGTAAAATTTATTAGAGATATTAGGGGGAGTCCCTCTCATAGGTTTATTTAATATTCAAATTATATTTTAGTGCATGGTTGAGAAGTATAAGGTGGTATTCACAGAGTTAGGGGGAACTAACTCAAGTAGCTTAAATGGATTAAGGAGCTTTACATGATGTAAGGGGAAGCATATGTGAGATAATTTAGTCATATTGAAGATGTGGTGATATCTGATACATATTATATTTCAATAAATTTGGTATTATGACTTGATCAAACCTATCCATAATTATGTGTTCTTTCTTTATTGGTTGTAGTGCTTGATTAAAGAGAGTATTGATAGGGAACAAGAGGAAGTTGACAAGACAAGAAGAGGTAGGATCAAAATAAGGGGGAGTTTGTATCATATTTCTAAGGTTATATTATCCTATTTGTAGTTTTTTCAAGTCTTCAATATTATTTGGTGCCTACTTTATCATTGTATTGAAGGGGGAGAATGTTCTTACTATGGAGTGCTTGAAGAGAAAAGGAAGGTGAGCTAAATATTATTATATGATGGTTGTTGACATCAATGATAAAGGGGGAGATTTTTGGATAGTTGTTAATGATGTCATGGTGATGTCATGGAGCTATCTAGGTGAGTGGATGAAGTGCTTGGATAGTCTAAATGATAATGACAAAGTGTGCAATGTGCTTGTCCTAGCTTGATTGAATTTGGCTTGGTTGATCTTCAGTTTTAGAATGGTTAGAGATGTCCAGGGATGAGTATGGAGTATTGAGCATATGATATGGGTCTTATAAGAGGATTTATATGCTTTGGAGATATTTTGTGTATAATTATAATTCACTCAATTCATCATTGTTCTCATCTAGACATTTTGGGTCTAATGGCACAAAATCTAAGTAGGCAATTTGATGACATCATAATTACCACGTATGGATGAGTTAGGGGGAGTTGGTCATATGGTTGTGATAACATTAGTCCCTAGTTTATATGCACAAATAATTAAGTCTAGTGATAAATCAATACAAAATATATACAAGTGAAAATTTGGGCTCTCAGTCATTTTGATAATGTTTTTCCATATTTAGCCAAATTTACAATATGGCAAGAAAATATAATTAGGAATTTCTATGGTGGCATATCTCACACATGTTGACATTTCAGGAGAAGGTGATCATATGGGTTTATTAAATTTTGTGACTAGTTAATTTGTGATAAATTTTAGGTCAATATTTGAAGTGTGGCAAAAGCTATGCATGTGTAAAGTTGGTCTTTCCAGACAGTTCTTGACATAGTTGGCTCTGTGAACAGATAAATCTAAGGAAGCATTTTAATGCCATTATATCTCACACATGTGAGGGTTCCAAGAGCATATTATTATATGTTTATATTATCCTATGTGAGTAAATCATATGATATAAATTTTATAACATGCACTTAAGTGAAAAAAAAGATATGGAGGTGCAAAGTTGGCCTTCTAGGCAACTAGCAATGGTCCCCATAGTCTATTTTAAATGATGTTAAAGATTAGGACCAAATTAAGATATAATGGCTTGTGGGTGATCATACAGTGAAGATATATGGTGCATATCAAGTTAAAGATGTCAAAGTTTTCATTGGTTAATAGAGATAAATATCGAGCTTCTTCTAAGATCCAATGGTGTGTAGGCAATCATACAGTTTTGATCTAATGGTGTGTGTTGAGCGAGATGGTAAGAAGTGCATAGTGTTTAATGTTGATCAAAGATAAATATCAAGATTATTCCAAACATAAATAGTGAGTAGTTGTTTTTAATTATCAATATCAATGGTGTGCATTAAATTTAAGAGGTCAATGTGATAGTTGTTTAGCATTGTTAAAGATTGAGCTATGTACAGGAGATTGATGGTGTGCATTGAGTCAATATTGCAAGAGTGCACGAGATGAGGTCAACATGTTCAAAGTTTAATAACTAGAATTAGAGAACTATGTGTTAAAGGTCATGTTTCATACAATAATATTGATGGCTCATGTTTAATCTAAGCATTGAGAACTTGAGATGATAACATGGTGTTCGAGGTTTAACTGTGACAATTTGAATTCAAATATTTGAATTTAATAAAGGAAAAACTAGTGTCTTGTTTTTGTGTTATATCTTTCTATCTAAGTATAATTTGACCATGATGTAAAATTAAAGTATGTATAATACTCAAAGGTTCATCTATAAATATAGATTTGAAGATCTAAAAGTATGTGCAGTCAAATTTATGAAGGTCCAAAGTTGATTGTATGTTTGACTATGTTTTGCAAGTGACCTGAGAAGGGTAATTAAGCTCATTCTAATGTTATTTCAATGTCTCATAATGAATTATATATTTAAGAGTGTTTTATACTCCATGAGGATTATTTTTGTGTATTATTAGGGTTTAATCAATTGTATGTAGCATGAATAAATATTTACAAGTCAATTATGTATTCATTCATAGTGGATGTGTGCACAAAATATTGTTTGAGCAAATTATGTTTAAGTAAAAGGGTAATATGATGGTTTTTGGCACTTAAATAGGACATATATAAAATTTGGAATGAGTTTATACATTTTTGAAATGTTCCTATGTTTCTTAGTATGCTCAAAGAAGTGTCAAAGAGCTGAATCGGTCTCTATAGGACATAAAAGTGACTTGAGCCTATTTGGAAGTGGATTGTGCTTAAGTGTGACCCATGTGAGATACCTTAAGGGTGAATGCATGTGTTATGGAAAATAGGAAATATTTTTTTATTGATAATTCATGAATTTTCTATATATAGTGAAACCAAATGTGTTGGTTTCAATACTTTTGAGAAGACTTGTGCAAGGTGTATGTGAGACTTGTGGAGTGAAGGAAAATTAGAGTGCCTAATTGATGATTTAATGAGTAGAGATGATTGATGACTATGTGTATGCTCTTTAGGTCATTTTTATGATGTCATAAAAGTGATCTTTTAGTTTGATGATATGTGAAGAGGTCTGAGTGTGCATATAAGGATAGTTTGAGTGAAAAAAGAGAGAGACTGTGGCATGCTTATGTGAGAGGCCTATATAAGATAGAGAGATAGTTTGTGCAAGGGTTAGATAAATAGAGATCCATCATCAAGTGTTGAAGACATCAGTTTTAAGGTGGAGGTGTTTAAATGAGGTTCTAAAGGACTTAATCTTCCTTAAGTTTAGTTGTTCATTGTGAAATAGGTGTTTCACTAAAGGCCTTTGGTTAGGAGGATATCATCAAGGTTTGCTGCTATAAAGGAGTTGACAAGTCTCTTGTTTGTAATTTATTATAAGATAAGTAGTCTATGTGTTACATGCTTGAGAGTGGGTTTTATTCCCCATGAGGGTTTCCCACAAGAACTATGTGTTATGTGTTTGATCTTGTGTTTGTATTGAATGAATGAACTCTCTTGTTAATGTTTCTTGATCAAGTTGATATATGTTGATTTTTTAAATAGTTTGAAAGGATTGGAATTGAGATTTAAATATATAGGCTCAAAATAGGAAAAAGAATTTGAATTGCACCCCCCCCACTCTTTTTAATTGTACCTCTCATAGGAAAAAAGCATTTGATTTGCATCCATGAGGTAGAAGAGCCATAAAATCAAAACTTTTATGGGTCACCTTTCCTCACAGATAAGAACATGATTAATTGATGTATGTATCTCTTTTACAATAGGTCTAGTAACATGTGAAATACCAATTTTTTTTAATTTATTTCCAATGGGTATAGAATTTTTAATTAATGTAGGTTGTTTTTGTTTACCAATAAGCATAGATGTTACACATTTCTTGTCTTTCATAATATATGCAATGGATATTATTGTAGTTTCATTTATATCAACATGTGAACATGAAATTGATATAAGTTGGGTTTTAAAGAAATGTGTACAGGTGATTGATGTAGGCATAGGTGCACAGGAAATTATTGTGAGTTTGTTTTTACCAACATGTACATGAGAAGTTGCTATAGGCATAGGCATCTATGATTCTATAGGATAATTTTATGCAATCAATCCTCCCTCCTTAATAGGTGTGGGAATTTATATAGAATAAATTATTATAGTTAATCATTCCACATCAATATATCTAAGAATTTATACAGGCATGATTTTGTTTCTTTGTAGCTCATAAATCATAACTTTGAGAAGTATTATTTATTAGTATTTATAAACCATATCTATATTATTCATCCACCCTGTACACCATTTACAACTGAATCAATATCATTTGGAATCAAAGATTATTGTTTGTGTAGGTGTTTTTATGATTATTTTTAAAACTCGGTATTTTGGTTAAACCATCATTAATTTACTTTCCATGGTTGTTGAAGTTGATTGGAAGGTTGGTAGCACTGATGATTAGAGTGTTTTGATTCTCATGGTTGATTTTTAAATTATTTCCAATTGGCCTGAGGTTGAGGATTTTTTTGTGGCCAATTTTGATTTTGGGGTGGCATTTGGGCCATTTTATTCCAAGGAGTGGGTCAATACTAATTATGAGGAGGAGTAGATAAAAAAATTTGAATCACAAAATGAAGGATTTAATGACATACTTGAATTTTATGATCTTAGTTACCATGGCTTTAGTTAGGTCATATCAAATATTTGATCCCCATATCTTCCAATTACTTGAAATTACATTGCATGAAAATTCTCTTTTGTTATACTTCCCACCTTTAAACGAGTAGTATGACATCTACAATATGCTTTCTTATTTCAAAAATATGGGCAATAAATAACTAAAGCTTAATTTTCTTCTTCTTATTTCCTTTGTGGATGTAATGTGTTTATTTGTGTATATATATGGTTAATGACATCTTGATTCATTTATTTCAACAAGTTTTTCACTTTGATCCTTGAGAGTTCATTAGTGGATTTGGAGGATGATGATAGTAATGTCATGTTGTTGTAGGTCTTATTCATCATATACTTTGAGTAGTTTTTGCATAGGAGGTGATATCTTCAAATGATAGTTTTAAGAAACCTCCTCTAATCATATCTAAATCATCCATGCATTCCTCATTAGTTCCTTTCAATAATATCAACTTGATATATTTTAGGTGATTCATAATTGAAATAAAATAAGTGCCATAGTAGTGAAAACACACTTGTAATGGATCGAAACCTTGATATAATGATTTAATAAAAATTGAAATTTTAATTGATTACATAATTAAAATTAGATTTTTTAATATCCAAAATAGAAAAAAATTAAGAGTGTATCACATAAAGAGACACAAATCTATAGAAAATACCAAACACTATTTGATAACAGAGTTTGACATAATGGCCTACGTCTCCAGATCCACTCCAATGGGGGATCACTCCTTATTAATTATAGAAAAATCACTTTACAATATTAATAAGTCTTCAAAAATCATCTTAGGGGATTTAATTCTATCCTATAGAAATCCTTGAAGCAATATTATTTGGTTTGAGGGCTTAGTACAATCTCTATTTATCTCCACACTCTTACATGCCTTGGAATACAATCTCCATAACCAAAGCTTGGCTTCAAATATCACTTCACCCCCTTTATATAATGTTTAGACCCATGAGTTTGATGGTGGGGAATTTATATTTTTAACCAAAATTGCAAAGTTTGAATCCCATCCTCTACAGTTTCATTGGTCATAATAATCCTTTATCCCACATTGGGAAGGTGGGTGGTTCATTGGATATTTATATACAATATAATTCATGGTTTATAATGCCAAGTAATTGGAATTATCACTGTGAGAATTGTGGTGGCATGTGGAAAGTGTGGGTTAGAAAATGGAAAGTTTGTGAAAATATATGGGATGTTGGCGGTTTGAATGTGGATGAAACATGGTAATTATGTGGAGAACATGTGGCTTAGATTTGATATGTGGCAAGTGGTAGGTTAAAGTGTTTGTTTGGAAAATTTGATGGCATGATAATTAATTAAAATATACAAAATTAGACCATAGTGAATGGTGGCAAGCCATGTGGTAGATTGAGGACCTACCATGTGGTCCAAATCTCCTCTCACCACTTATTGTTTACTCATCAATTGTTGAGCACTCACCATTTGTCATTTACTCATCATTTGTTGACTACTCACCACTTGTCGACGTCTAAACCCCAATTTTTTTTACTTGCCCAGTTTGATCTTCCATGTGTTATAACTGGCACATACATGGTTTGTTTTGTGAACTATGAAATGCACTAGAAAGCTCTCAATGAGCCCTTCATCATGACAATGATCAACCTATAATTTGATGACTTATTTTTTGGAGTGAAATATAGATCCTCATAGATCACTAGGTATAATTTGTTAGGATAGATAATAATCTTTCCATGTAGTCTTATAGTAGCTTATCTTATTTTTAAAAGATCCAAAATAAGTCATCACCCTTGGAATATTTTCCTTTGCAATAGTTTTGGTATTTGATAAATAATTTCTTCTTCATGTCCTTATAGTTAGTAATTATATTTTTTCCCAACCTCATGAACCATCGGAGGGATGCATCTTTAATAATAGTTATAAATAATTTTAGCTTTTAGGAATCTTTATTATAGTCATAATTATGACATAGTATGTCAAATTTAGAAACAAACATGTCAAGATCCTCACTTACCATTCCCTAAAATTAGGAAAGGATGAAGGGGTGATGTTTTTCATAGTTGTAGCACTCATGAGAGTGTTGATGTGAAATTCAAAAGTTATGGATTCATTGAAAAATTTATCTCCTTGAAGGTCTCACATAAGTAAAATTCAATCTCATAATCATTAATATATCTAAGTGATCCTTCACATGCTACATGAAATCACTCAATCTTCCTTTTGATTATTTTTGCCTTGACCTACATAAGGTTACTTTGAAATGGAATTTTTTGGTTTTTGATTAATCTAATTGTAGAATTTTAAATTTTAAATAAAAATCTATAAATTTGAATCAATAATTTAGGAAATGTAATATATAAATTGGGATATTTAATCTATAAAGCTAGAAATATAATCTATAAAGCAAGAAAACTAAGATAGAAAGTAGTAAATTTAATCTAGAAAGTAGGAAATATAATAAAGAGAGTAGTAAATTTAATATATAAAGTAGGAAATCTAACCCAACCTTATAATTTCTTAATATTGGAAACCTCTCTTAATCAATGACACCAAAATGAGAATAAAAATTAACTCACCAATTAGACTTGATGCAGTTAATGCCTATGTATAATCCAATAGATACAATTCAAAGAGGTAGCCACTTGGCTATTGGAAATACTACCTTCATTAATTGTCAAAATAGAGACATAGGTCATTCAAGGTGTCATCACTATATGTGTATCACTAGTCACTTATGATGGCTATGGTACTACACATTATGTATATAAAATGAACTTTGTTAGAATTGAATTAGCACACTTAAAAAAAATGCTATAAAGTGGATGACTACATAAATGAATTTTAGGAAATGAACTAAATTATTATTTTTAAACATGGAAGCTTCTCACACTAGAATGAAAGTACATATGTGAAATTGAAACACATACACACATATGGAAATAGATTACTTATGCTTATAAATTAAAGATGTATACATGAAACTAAAATGGAAATAATCACACAATAGAAATAAATGAACTAACTAATAGAAGATATTTTTAATATAGTTCCTTATAAGTGGTCCCTCCTCATTTTGACTTGTGTCCCAATCCCCTCCTTGGCTATAGTTTTTATAATTAAAATAAAATTACTTTCATTAACTAGAACTATAGCAATGAAATGATTACTACAACAAGGTACAAATAAATCACAATAGTTAATATTAATCTTACTTTATCTTCAATGTCTACTACTTTTACTATTATATTATCCTTTATAACATACAACTATTATTTTTATATATGGGTGTTTAACCCTTAATTGAGATGGTTCAATATATTATAGGGTTAAGAATATATAAATAAATAAGCACAAGGATGATAAACTGATCTAGAGTGGTCCAATTAATTTGTAAACTTAGATAAATAATGTTCTAAATTTAAATATTGAGATATGTTAAAAATGGAAAGTAAAAATATTAATTGATATATAAATGAAATGAAAATAATATTAATTAGATAGTTTACTAAGCACATGTATATCTGATGTGGAATAAGATAGAAATAGTCTAGATCAGTGCCCTAGATTAGTCATTATATTCTAAAAAGTTAACTTTTTTAGGCTCAAACACTTGCATCAACCTAAAATAGTTGCATCAATGTTTCAATCTAATTTGGACAAAGGTGTGTAGTATGTAATACCTATTGGATTTATCTATGACCACTTGGGATAGTCTAGGTTCTATGTCATATTATCTTTAGAGTGTTCAGATCTAGATCATGGGTTCTCATTCAGTGTCAAATAATAAAAAACTAGTTCTTCATATTTATAGTGGTTTTGGGAAAAAGGGGTTAGTGGACTCACAGTGTCGAGATAACATAAAATACCCCTCTATCAGTGGGTTTTTCCTACATAGATATTACTTTGAATAAGGCCTCAAATTGATGTAGTTCTCCCATATGTGTTTGTTTGTGTGTGCATAAGGATGCAATATGTGGAAAGCAAGTATAGCAATGACCTAACTTATAACTTGGAAAATATGGCTCATGGAGTGTTCCTTCAGTACTTCAGACCTGTAGATATTTTTTCCCTATGACTTAAATGGAAATAAGGTAAAATATTAAAAAAAAACTCACTTGAATGCTTGATTGAATGCTTTTGGTAAGTATCCTTGTGAGTTATTATTTCTATGTTAAGTCAATAATGGATGAGGATTGATCATGCATATATACTAATACTTTGGGAAATATAATTGTAGTGAATGAATTAAAACCAATAGTAACCAAGAGCATGTTATAGTATATAATCAATGCATATAATCTAAAATTGAAAGAATTGAAATGATTGAAATAGAAATAACAAGTTTAGGAGTATACATGTGTATCAATGAAACCATCTTATCTTTTGGCAACTTTATTTTAAATGATGTATCATTATAAATAATTTAAACTAATATTATGACAAATTTAAATCTTTAAGTGATTGTGTGTGTGTGTGTGTGTGTGTGTGTGTGTGTGTGTGTGTGTGTGTGTGTGTGTGTGTGTGTGTGTGTGTGTGTGTGTGTGTGTGTGTGTGTGTGTGTTAAAGGACAAACATTCCCCCAACCTTTGAGAAAAAGTGATTCACCACCCAACAATTGAGATTAGCTCAACTATGCAACCTAATCATACTTATAACTTGGTGAGAGTGAGTTGATCCAAGTCAACCCACCCTATAAATATGGTGAGGTAGGATGATGTAATCATGTCCAACCTATAAATTTGGAAATATTGGATGATTTAATCACCTCAATTATACCAAAAATGAACCAACTAATACATTAGATTGGCTCAATAATAGTCTATAAGAGTCCAAATTGGTGAGCTAAAATATGTATAAATATTTTAAAATCTAAAACTAATTTTTATTTTTTAATTTAGGTTCTCTTTGCATAGCATATATACACCTTATATATGTTTCATGTTGAAACACAGGTATAAAAATGGTACCGATGTATAGAATTATACCACAAATATGTATCATAATCATAGAACCGTGTAATTTAGCCAATTTAAAACTATGTAAGTGTGTAGAAAATGTTTATAAAACATGACCCCACTGAAATATAAAATTGAGAGATAGTATAAGTGTGGATAACATGTTTCCATAACATTCCCCTACTGTATATCTAAATATGTGAACTATGACAAATGTGGAGAACATGTTTCCATAACATGCCCCCATTATATATTTGAATCTGTGAACTATGAAAAATGTGGAAGCCATGTCTCTATGACATACCCACACTAATATTCCTCCTTTTTGAGGTGAAGGGAAGTAAAAATTGGTAATCACCTTACCTCAAAAGGATAATTTAAATACATAATTTGTGTGTATCAATTACTAATATGCATGATATAGATCATGGAAAAATATAGATAGTCATATTACAAGCTCAATAAACAATCACACACACACACAAGAACACTCAAAATAAAGTTAAAAGGAAATGGTCCAAGGAGAACTCAAACAAGGGGCATGCTTAAATGCCACAAAATCAAAGGGCCATGACTTAGTTAAATGTCCACAAAGCAAGGAATGACATATTTAAATGTTTATAAAATAAGTAATGATATATGAAAACATCAAAGTAAGCAAATAAAGGAATGGGGGCCATAAATAATGGATCATATTCAAATTATAAACAAACAATATGAGACACTCGATAAATCACATAAATTAAAATCATAAGCAACTAGCATAAACATAACATACTAGCCCCTGGATATAAGTGTTAGCAAAAAATGTCAAGTACATAGCATATCAAGTACACTATGAAAGATATAATCATGGATAAAGGCATGTGTAAGTAATAAGCTCAAACATGATAATTTAAAGTGAGCATAGAACCACATAACCTATGTGTATCAAGATCAAAGAATTAGATGCCCCTAATGTCATGTCTATGACATGAGTATCAGGAAGGCCCAACATCCATCTAAGAATACATCATGTATTTGTGTATGCATGTATCACACTCAAATGATGTGAAAAACACGTGTATATAAAAATTAATGATATGCCATCTACCAACTTGTAACCAACTACATAGATTCCAAGGATGCAAAAGAATATGTAGATACTAAAAATATTTTTGGATTTTTGATTTTTTTGGTATTTTTGGAATATTTGAAAATGTTTTGCCAATAATATTGGACAAAAACATGTGATACCAAGAACTAATGTACTCATCAAGGATATGCTTTTATGAAGGCTCTGTATCATGTGTATCATTTTCATATTATGTGTAATCAATATCATCGATATCATACCAATCCTCTATGGTATTAGGATAATACCAATATTTTGTGTTATTAGTATAAGAAAGATGAAACATCTTATGTTGTTCTTTAACTTGTGATATATCATTTTAAGCATATGCATATGAATAAGGAACATCCCCATATTGTGGTTATGTTTTTTTTGGTATACCATTATGTGTATATGTGTGCACCTTAGATGTTAATACCTTATGAACATCCTAAGATATAAGGGTTACCTTTACTTTATCTATATTTGGTTCTTTACTTTCTAGAGATGGATTCAATCGATATGTAATAAGTCCTATAGGTATAAATATATCATGTGGTAAGGTATCGATTGGATCAAGAGAAAATTTTCTCAACTATTCATCTACCATATTGTTATTAGGAATAATATCACCAATGTAATAATCATTTGGAATTGTTCCCTTTTTCTTGTTTGATATTGATCAACAAAGGAATCTCACATGGTTTAGTTTTGGTTATTTTAATATCATTGGTTCCATTTATAATTTGTATTATTTATAATTATTTGAGCCTTTAGTAATGGTATTTTCTCTATCTATTTATTTGTTTGACCCTTATCTTGTTTTGAATTATCTTTTGGTAACCATATTTTATTCTTGGGCACTTGTGTTTTAGGATAAGTACTCATAATGTGAGTGGTTTTCTTGAGTGATGTATCAATTATAGGACCACCATTATCTTTGAGACTTAGTATTTTTTATTCAATTCAAAAAAATAATTTGTATGATGCCCATGTATTATATGATATGAATAATAGTATTTTTTTCTCATTATAGGATGTAGAGGTGGTAGTTGGATCATTTTGTTTTTAAACATCTCCCTTAGGATTTCACTTATACTCTTAATATTTATTTGTTCACTATTTGTATCACTTTTTTTAGATGTATTCCATTGTATCTTTTCATTGGAATGTGAAACCTTTTTAGGTACAACATATGTAAATGAGGATGCAAACACATGATTAACACTAGCATGTTTTGGATTTTGGGCATATGGAATTTAATTTTCCAATAATGTGATTTTTAAAATGAAGTATTGATTTTGCTTTTATATCTCTTATATTAACTTTCTCATAAATATGATTATATGGATTCACAAACATAAACCCTAGGTGCTTTAGATTGAACATACATGAATATACCATCTACCTTACCCCTTGAAGGAGTGATAACATGGACCTAGTTAAAGGTATGATAACTATCACCTTCCTTAGGGTTAGGAGAAAGAATAAATTGTTTTTAGCCATATTAAACATGATTCTAGGAGAATAAATTTTGATTTTTTAAATAAATTGTAACAATTGAAATATTAGAAAAAATTAGAAAATCCCTATAGCACACTAGGAGTTACATAGAAAGATATAGAGGTTGGGTTCAAAAAATGTTTACCCTAAATTGAGATGGGTAGATATAATATAGGTTTAAGAATATATAAATAAATAATAATAAGGGTGATAAAAAAATCTAATAACAGATCAACTAATTTTAGAACTCAAATAAATAATGTTCTAAATTTAAATAATGAGATATGCTAAAATACAAAGTATAGTTATTAATTGATATAATAACTAAATGAAAACAATAATACTTAGCTATTTTATTACACAAATGTGTATCTTATATGAAATAGGCTATTTATAGACTAGATCAATGCCTTATATTAGTCATAAAATTCTATAAATTTAACCTATGTAGCTTCAGACACTTGTAGTGACCTTAGACATTTGTGTCAACACTTTTATCTAACTTGGAGGTAGTGTACAATATGAAATGCTTATTGGATCTGGATGTGACCACCTAGGATATTCTAATTTTTGTGTCACCTTTGGATATTCTAGTTTTTGCTCCTTGTCAAATAATAAAACCCTAATGTTTCATCTTCATAATGGCTGTAGGAAAAATGGGTTAGTGGAATCACAATGTCGAGATAATCCCAAATACCTATTTTTTAGTGGGTGTTGCCTACATAGCCACTAATTTTAAGAAGGCCTCATACTAATGTATTTTCCCCTACGTGTTGGATTTTATGTACACAAGGATGAAATATGTGGAAAGCAAATACAATATGACCTAGTTTGTAACTTGTAAAATATGGCTCATGGAGTGATCCTTTAGTACTTAAAACATGTGTATGTGTTATCCCTATTATTTATATGGAAATAAGAGAAAATAGGGAAGATTTTCTCATTTTAATGTTTGATTTAATGTTTTTGGTAAGTTACCTTGTGAGTTATTAGGTTTGTGCTAGTTTAAGAATGAATGAGGATTGATCATTATAGATACCAATCCTTAAGGGAAATATCTCACATTATATCACTTAGGCCAACCATATACATTTCATTTTAAATTTTTATGACTTTAGGGCATTTGGACACTTGCATTTGATGAAGACACTTGTGTTGACATAGACATCTGACTAGGATGTAAGTGTTAGGTAAGTTGAAAAATAGGTACAAGTCCAAAACTTGTAGAGACAAAATATAATTAGGTTTACAGTACTTTAAACATGATATAATACATGGGTCATTAGAATAACACTATTTTTACTAAGAAATACTCGATTTGGCATAAAGAGATAGTGTATGCGAGCCTCTTAGTAGTGGGAATGTCTAGAAGTTAAAGGTATATTCATGATATGTATTTACCAAGTATATAAACTGAGGTACTATATAATTCATATTTACTGTCTATAATGGGAGGTAGGTGTTTTATTTTAGAATAAATAATATATAAGTTATAACCATAAACTAAAATATAGTGAATAAATATATAATATAGTTTGGTAGAATAAATCCATGTGGAAAAATAGAATAAAGTGGTCTAATGAGAATGAGGTGGTTACAAGTTATTGTAACACTTTCCAACCTATCAAAATTACTTTTCAAACTTTTTTAGTTCACTTATAAGTATTTGGATAAATATGGTTGGCTTTAATTTTTCACAGCCAAAAAATAATTGCCTACAACAATTGTTGTGGGTGACCAATAGTTGTCAAGGGTGACTTTCCAGGGCCATAACTTTTTACATACGACCTCAAAATGAGTTGATTTTTTTTAAAGTGCTTAAATTTTTAAAAGGAATCCAAATATGTAATAACATTCCATTGATACACATTTTTATTCATTTCTAAATTTGGTTTGTTTTAGCCTTGAAATAACTAGAGCCACTTTCTAAATTATTCTGATGGTTGAGAGAACCAACCAATTTTCATTAGAATCATGTAAGAATATAAAAATTATCATTTTATCCCTCATAGCTATGGTTATATATAAAATTTTGTATGAATTATCAATTAAATCATATTGTTTTATTTAAAGATAACTTGTTTTAATAAAATTAATGTGCATATGCATCATTCATATAATATGTACTATATCATCATAATGCAAGCCAAAAGGTTGTAAATAGAAACATAAGTCAATATTTTTAGGGAAAAAAGTATCCAAGTGAGGGATAATTATGAATGCCTTCATAATGCCCAACTTAAGTATTTTCATTCCCCTGTGTAGATGGTATTAATTCATCTCTAGTCACAAGATGATCTATCTCCAATAAACATTGTAGGAATGTATCTTTTATTTTTTTTAGATTTATCCCATTTCTTCATCTCCTTTTGCTCATCAATTTATATTAATGTTTGTAGCCTTTAAATTTTGACAAGAGTAAGTTTATTTCTATTGTAATGGAGTGGTGAGTTCTCTTCATCACAATAAGGATTGTATGTTTTCCCAAAGAAAATGTTTATTCTTCAGGAAACTAAAAACATATGATTTGACAAAAATAATTAGGAGAATCTATAATAATTATTTATATGAAATTTATTTTATATTTTAAGAGTGGATAGATGTTTTCCTATTTTATCATACAAAAAATACCATCTAATGAATTTCATTGTGTCCTCTTCATTTAATCAACTAATTTTTATCAATGTCATATCAAACTAAAGTCAATGTCTAATGACAGTCAATAGTAGAGCATGTAGAATGGTAACTAACAATTATCAATGTGGGAGGAGTTGTGGATCATTTACTACTCAACTTATAATATACTTATTTAAATCTAAATATAACCCATTACTTGTGAAAACAAATAATCTTGTTGAATTGAAAATTATTTGAAGGGAAACACAGTTATTGGAATTGAAATTGCTTGGAAAGAAATGCACTTCTAGTCTATTTGTAAAAATGTAAATTGCATGAAAATAAACACATAGTTAATCTATCTTATTTGAAATGGAAATGTTTTTTTAATTAAATAATTTGAAATATAAATTATTTTTAAATGAAATATTTTGAAATTAAATTTTCTCGAAATACATAAATTAACACATAGTGCAGGTGAGACACAAAACATAACACTTGCATAAAATAATGAATAGAAATATTTAAAATTCATAATAATATGAAATAAACATATATATACCAAACATAGATCCTAATTCCTTGGTTAAGTGTTCCCTTGCTATCTCTCAGAATAAGATTGAAACACAACTAGATTTGTATAAACTTCATAAATTCAACTTCTCATTACTTCTAGAAATGTTTACAATGCTAGAAATGAAAAGTCACACTTGATCTTACTATTCTCTTGTCTATCTCTATTCTCTACTCTTACTAATATCTAATCAAAAGGATGTTGTTTATATATCATAATGTTTTAAAAAATCTTATCAAAATATATAACCACCTAACAAGATAAAATCTAACTAGGACCTTTTTTGTTACAAAATAAAAATATATCAGCTCGCTTTCCACTTTCCAAGGAAACAAGTAAAAAATGTTGGATTTTGTTTCACACATGATTCCAAGTCTATTGTTAGTTGAAACTTATTTTGTAGTTCATATTCATTTTATATTCATATAATATTAGATCAAAACTTTTATACTTAAAGTCACTCATGAGAAAACTTCCATAAATTCCATGGCTAAAAATAGAAACACTATTTTTGGAATGTATATTTATAGCTTCTAGAATTGTCTTAATAATATATTAGATTATTTTTTTATTAATCATGTGGTTCCAAATACTGCCAAGATTCTGGAAGTCTTTGGAATTAGTTAGACCATCTCTGGAGACAGACTAGTGATCTTTAGAGTTATATTAGTGATCTTTAGAGCCATACTAGTGATCTCAAAAGCTAGACTAGGGATCTCCAAAACTAGGATGAGATTGGTATTAGGAAAATTCTACTACCAAAAACATGTTCTTCAACTATATCATGTTCATATGACCTGTACATATAAAATTGGTGGCTTTACATGGAAATGTTAGAACAAAGTGGTGTAAATAGGCAACAATAACTTACATCGAATAACACTTGGCTACGACCGTCATTATTGCTGGATCTGACGGTGTCTCCATCAAATCAAAGGGACTAAGAAACCAAGGGTATTTTGCACAATTTAAATGTCCTGATCTGCTCAGTTCTATTTTATAACATCTTTGTGGTTTTAGGTCCCTGTAAAACCTTGTTTTATGCTACTCTTCAGTAGGTTTCAGGACTGTTGTTCCTGGTGGTTGTTAATGCTTTATCTTTTTTGATTTTGTTAAAGGGTTTTGGGGTTCCTTCAAAACCTGATTTTACCTAATCTAAAACTTACATCGAATAACTAAGGTAAAATACTCACTTTATACATTGAATTAGTAATGAGTTATATTATGCACATCTAAATCCACTTAAAAGGAAGACTTATAAGGGAAGAATGAGGTAATTACTTGGATATAATGAGTTATTTTATGGGTTCATCATTTCCCTCACACTTAATTTCTTACAAGTCCTCTTACAAGCTAAGGTCTCCTTTATTCTTTGCTAGATACAATATCTCATTGTTTCTTGATAAGGTCATAAGTTTCAAAATATGTATCCCAGTGTAATTGTAACATGTTGATGTAAGCTTTATATGATTTGATATGGGTCTTCCATATTTCAAAATGTTCTTTTTCCTAATCTATTATATTTTTCCATGAAGGCACAGGGCTAAGAATCAATGGTGGCTTATATTGCAAGCCAATCCATTCTTACCCATGTGTTTGCCCAAATTTTTGTATTAGTTCTATGATAGATCTGGTTCTCCTAAAACAACATTTGAGGTTGTTGGGAGAAATGGCTTCCATTCTATTCAAAGGAATATTCAATGTATCCCACATCTAATCATAAGTAGCAAGGGTGGTACTAAAATTAATTTGAGCATACTCTTAAAAATTATACATGCATTTCCTATAGATAATTTGAGGTTGTACCCTAATCATGGGATTATATAAGAGATTTTAGAAAGGTGTGACTAGATTATCTATATTAGGGAATTCATATCTCATGTAGAGTGTAACAATTTTGGCATGTATAAAATATTCCTCTATCATATCCTTGAATGCAATATACTTTTGAATTGTAGAAGTAAAATTATTAAGTTGAGCTTCACCCCAAAAAAAATTAATCATAAAAGAGGACATGTGTCCCAAGATAAAGTTGTACAAAATAGAATTCACAAAAAATGTTTTGTTGCTTAGGTGTACTATTCTGATAAGCATCCATAAATTCTTTGTCATTTTGTAAGTCATATGTAAAACCCATGAAATCATCCACATTTTCCATCTATAGAATTATTCTTGTATAATGAGGCCATACCTAGAGGTATGTAATCTACAAGTAAGAAGTTTTCCCCCTAGTTCAAAAGTTATTTATAGTATAGATTCTAATTTTTATTTTTGTTTCCTCTCTTCATGAAAATCACTTCTTAAATTTTTTGTATGCCCTCACCTCCCTTATGGTTTGAATTTTTTTTCCCAAGTAGCCATGATGACATCATAAGATAATTTAGTCTTCACACCATGGTCTAATTTATCTATGGGCACTGGTATTTATTATTTTATTAGAACTATTGTGTTATCTTTACTAAGGGTCTAAGTTTTTTTTAATTCTAAATCCTTTTTTAAAGATAAAATATCTTATTCCTTACCTTTAATTTTTTTTAGGAATGTTATTTACTCCACTTTTTATCTCATGGATGCTTCTATTCTTGATAATGCCATGGTTTGTTGTATCTATTCTTCCTCATCATGACTAGAAGGCTATTCCTATTCTTTTACATTTGGAGATTTTAATTTATCCATAAATAGCTTGGATGAAGAAGGTTGAGGGAGATCTTATATTGCTTCCTCAACTATAAATTCTTATATTATGCCTACAAGTTCTCTTATTCCTATGGATAGCTCCTCTATAACCCCTTTTTCTTCTTCATTATCCTCCAACTCTTTTGAAGATTCAACATCTTGATATTGGTTGAGACTTTAAAGGGTTTATGTATCATCTTTTTTTCTATTAAGATCATCTTCCTCAACAAGGATGAGTCTCATCCATCTTTTTGGCTGAGTTTATGGTGTTGTCTCCCTAATTTCAGTCATTTTTCCCATTGAAATTATTCTCAAGACCTTAAGATAAGAGATATTTGGATCCTCCTCTTCATCATCATATATATTCATAATAGGTATGTCTATAATATAAGGTTCCATAGTTTACTTGAAGGTAGCTTTTGATGTCTTTATTTTCTTCCTTCTCTTCTTTGTTAGTTTTAAATATGGCTCCTCACTTGTAGTTTCTTCCTCTAGGCCATATTTTAAAGTAAGGGAAGAATAGAATGGTATTCTAATTACCTTGGTCTTCTTCTTTTATTTATCTTGAAAAAATTCCTCCCATTTGGCTTCCTCATTTACCTTCTTCAAGTAATGGTGTTGGCATATTAGATGTATCAACCCATGATGTCTAATGAATGCCACACCCTAAACATGTTTGTCTACCATACCTTTAATGGTACCATAAATTAAATATAGAATGTTTATACTCCACACAAGTGTTTTTTATCTATTTTTGAGGTGATTCACAATATTCATTGCATCTCCTCCTAGTGAGACATGTTTCATCACATGTGAAGAACTTGATGACCCATTAGGCTACAGTCCTCCAAGGTTCTTGAAGACATTATATCTTAATCCCCTCAATTACACCTTGTGGGTTGATGACTAAGTTATGCACGGGATCCCCTTATTCATGAAATATTTGAATTAATTAATTAAAAGAGGATTTTCCTCATATTTTCATTTATGTCTCAATAATCCTAGATAGTCAACTAATGACAGATATTTTAACTAAGATTTTTATCCCCCTCACTATGGAATGATTTGATTTAAAGTTTATAATAAACTCTTATACCAACTGTTGATCATACCCATGGAATTTATTGAGAAAATATAACCATCCTACATCTTTAAACACCTTGGCCACAACTTCATCTTACAGTAGGAGACCTATTAATTAAAGATCAAATTTCTTCTTCTACCCCATATGAAAAATTATCAAAGGACCTCAAGGTTGTGGATAAATCTTGGTCAAGAAATTAATAGTGTAATTGGTAAGGTTTGATAAAAAATTGATATCACAATTATCACATAAAGTAGAGCAAGGTGTAAAGAAGAATAAACTTCACTTAATTTCATGGATCTTGAAATATCCAAAATCTAAGTCAGTTATTAGATTGGACATGTTTTAGGAAGGATAAAAATGATTACAACATTTAAATATTGAAGTGACTCAAATATTTTTTATCTCCTCTCCCTCATGTTAATTTTGATGCCATCCTACCATGATATTTATTTTTTTTATGCCACATCTTTGTCATCATGGTCTTGCAAGTACCTTTTGATCTTGAATGATTTTGAGTATGTCATCAAATTGACATTATCTATTTTTGATGATGCATTTGTATTTTTCAAAAATTTGTCTTAATAGCATGACATTTCACTCCTTTTTTAAAAAACATTTTTTTTAAAGACCTCTTTTCTAGGAGATCCCTTTTTGACATGTACTCATTTGGACTAACTCATTTTCAAAAGCAAATATTAAATGAAATTTAGAATTCCAAATCAATCCTACCCATATAAAAATTAAATATAAATACCTTGAATTGCCCATGTTTGTTATTGTTCCTAATTTTTCCACATGTCCTAGAATGAGAAGCACACACAAGTCAATTCAGAGTACTATACAATTCAATTAGGATTACCATTTTTATTGTTTTGTTTCCTTAAAAAATTGTCATTTGCTAGTTTTTAACTTTTTAACCCTATTTATTTTTTATATATATTACCACTTTTTAGGGAAGAGAACTACCATTTACTAGTTTTCAATCCTCTTCCTTTATTAAACTCAAAATCTCATCCTTTGGTTATAATTAAATAACAAGGTTGTTTCATATAACCAAATTCCTCATGATATTGAATTTACTTGAAAAAATCCTTATTCCTAGGAGGTTGATGGTATAGCCTCAAATTGTGTCCATTTACCAAATTGGGAGCAACTGAATAGCTCCATTATCAAAATTCATTTGAATTTTGTAAGGACCTAACCATATAGTATGTATTTTACCTTTGAAATGTTGGTATTTTAAATCCAACAATAAGGTTCAATCTCCTTTGAATTACTTTTCCTTGATGTGATAGTAATGCCATGCCTTCTTTTGATGTTGAAGAAACTTTGTCTATTGTAACTCCTCAAGTCTCATCTCATCTAGCTCATTCAATTGAAGAATTCTATCTTTTTATGCTTTTGTTAAGTTCATGCCTACATCCATTATTGGTCTTAATGTATTAAACTCAAATTCAAATATAAGTGATGGTTTCTTCTCATATACAAGTTAATATGGATAAAATAATTTGGTGGCTTTCCATGTTGTGTTGTAGGCCCAAACTACTTTAGGTAGCTTGCTTACCCAATCTCTTCTATTGATGTTTACTATTTTTTTGAATGCATTTTTGGTGACTTCAACTTGACCATTGGCATGAGGATGGTAAGGTGATGATTCATATGGGTGATTTGGTAATAGAATATAAAGGCTTTGATCATGTTATATGCTAATTGAGGACCCTGGTCTAAAACTATTGCTCTTGGTGTACCAAATCCTCATAAGATCTTGTGGTACAAGAAATTGATAACTTTTTCTTCACTAACAAATTATAAGGCTTTAATTTATGTCCATTTAGTAACATTATTAATACATACTAGGATGTACTCATTTCCTTAAGATGGTTGATTAATGGTACCAATAAATCTAACCCCATTTCTAAAAGGGCCCTAAAACCACTTGAAGATGGAGGGGAATTTCATTAGACAATGTAGGTTTTCAAATCCTTTGGCAAGGTTCCCATTGCCAAACATAATTTTTAACATTATTGTAAAGTGAAGGATAATAGTACCTAGCCCTAAGGATCTTGTGAATAGATATTTTGGGTGAATATTTACCTCCTCCTATCTCAGCATGGCAAGATCTTAATATGTCATATATCTTATCTTCTCTTACACACCTTTGAATTACCAAATCAAGTCCACATTTGAATAACACACCATTCAATTAGATATAGTTAACACTACTTTTTATCAAATGTTTTCTTTGTTTATGAGTGAAATCACAAGGAAACTTCTCTATAGATTGATAAATAACCATATAAGTGAACCATGGTGAGTGAGCTAAAATTGTCAATAGTTATTCATCTAAAAAATTATCCTTCACTATCTCATCTTCTCCTACAATATTCAATCTTGGCAAGAAAATGACAACTAATTAACTTTTCCTAGCTTATCAATAATTATTATATCAAGTTCCTATAATGGTATAAACCATCTAATGATCCTATCTCCTACCACTAGTTTATTCATTAGATACCTTATGGTTGAATGATCTGTATAGATAAATATTTTGTATCTAATGATGTAGTGATAAAATTTGTTCATAGCATAAATGACAGCAAGGAACTCATTTTTAGTAGTTGTATAATTTATTTTAATAAGAGTTAAGTTCTTACTAATGTAATAGATATCCTACATCTTACCTTCTTCATATTGTTTTCCCAATAAATTTCCCCATAACATTGTTAGAGGCATCTATGTGTATGTGAAAGGGTTACTCCAAATTGGGACCTCTCAAAACTAAAGCAAAAATTAACTTTTCTTTTATTGTCTCAAAATCATGTTGACATTTTTTATTTCATAAAAATTCATTAAATTTGGTTAGAAAGGAAAACAAAGGTGCAATAATCTTATTGAAATACTTAATAAAATGCCTATAGTATCCTATATGACTTATAAAGCTCTTGGTATTAGTTAGATTTTTAGGTGCAAGAAATTATGCAATGACTTAAATTGTTTTAGGATATATCTATATTCCTTGGGTTGAGATATGATGATCTAAGACAATTCCTTGGCCAACCATCATAGACATTTTTCACGACTTAGGGATAAATGACATTATTCACACCTGGTTAATACTTTGTTTAGATTATTTAAATCTTCATTAAAAGAGTCCCCATTCACTATGATATCATCCATATATACTTTAAAATAGTAATTGGTGAGATCAACAAATATGCAAAGATTGCTCTTTGAAAGGTGGTTTGTGCATTGCATAATCTAAAGGGTAAAACTTTGTATGTAAATGTCCCCCAAGGAAATGTGAAGATGGTTTTATCCTAGTATTCAGGATCTACTCTTATTTTATTATACCCATTGAATCCATTTAAGAAGGAGAAAGAATTATTTCCAACTAAATATTCTAAGACTTGGTCTATGAAGGGCAAGGGAAAATAATATTTCATAATTAATTTGTTGAGTTCCCTGTAATCTATACATATTCTCCATTTGTCATGATTTTTAGGTATTATTACTAGTGGTGAGACTTATTGACTATCTGAGATTGGATATATGAATCCTACCCACAATATTTTTTTTATTTTAGTTTTTACCATGTCTCTTAATGTTAGATTTATCCTTATTTGAGGTTTTGTAACTAGTTTAACATTTTCGGTGTAGATGTGATAGGTGCATACACTTGTATGTATTCCTTTCATGTATTTATATTCCCAAGAAAAATATTTAGTATGATTCTTAAGTACATCAAATACCTTGATTTCTTGTCTTTTAATCAAATATTTATGTTTAACATTTTTTCTTATATGTATTTCTATTTGTTTTGTACCTAGATAGATGGATTTGATTTGTCTAAATTCACTCATGAGAGATTTCAATGGAAAAGGATGTGATTTCATCCTATGAAAGGTATTTATGTATTTGAATAAGGACTCTCCCTCTAAAATTATACCTACTAATGGGTAGCAAAAATTTATGAGGAAATATTTCTGACTATTTTGTGCCCAACTAACAACACTATGCTAGAGATGTATGTGATCATAGATTTCATCATGAGTGTCCTCAAGGACATTTTGATAACTATAAACATGTGTTTTGATAATTCATAATGCTTTAATGGAATAATCTATAGCTTGATTGGTGATATCTAGAGCTAGACTGGGCATATCCAAAGCCAAACTAGATATCTCTGGTGCCAATTTGTTTTCTTCCATATAACTTATTATTTTATCTTATAGCTCATTTGTGTGGTTTTTAACTGCTACCAATTCCAAAAAAGAAATATAATTTCCATTTTTATCTGGTTCATCAACCCATAAGTGATCTAAGGAATCTATAAATGGTTTTTTATGTGGATATAAATAGATTTTCTTTGCTTTCAATCCATTTGATATTGTCATATCTCTAGACCTATAGTCTGAGTGTTGTAAATGTGACTAGTCATGGCCTTCCCAAGATCAATATATATAAAAAATATATATATTCTATGGGATTATTATAAAATATATATAATATTCCCAATATTATATTGTCATTGAGACATCTTCTATAACCCCTTCTAGTTTGGTAATGGATTGATCAACCATTTTTAGGACTGTAGTAGTTGGTTTTACACTTGTTAGGGAGATTGATTTCAATGTGTTTGATGTCATGAAATTTATATAAACTCCTAAGGCCACTAATATGTTAGGTATTTATATCTTTCCTATAGCTACGATTATGAATGGACTTCTAGGATCTTCATACTTTGGTAGAATTTATGAATGGAATTCTTGGATCTTCATACTTTGGTAGAATTAACTTTCCTACAAAGAGGTCAACAATTTTACCATCCACTTGTATGGTCTTTGGATACTATTTTATTATTCTTAGAGTTTTGATACATAATAATGTGAATTTTTTATTAATCTCTAAGATGTATCTTACGGCTTGTAGCATTGGTATCTCAATGTTTAGTTTTCTCAACTCTTGGACTAGTTCAGATTCATATTTATTGGTTATTTTTTTGAGTTTTATAAGAAATGGAATTGGTGGAGCAGTATTTTCTAAAGTTTTTATTTCTAATAAACTTCCTCTTTTTCCTTGAATTTATCATTGGGAAGGATTGAAATTTCCTTTTCATTATGTATTTATATGATGCTAAATGAAGAACTAGTCAACATTTTTCCTGAACATAGTTGAACATTACTACAATCTATGACATTTACTCCCATTGTTTATTCTTGTTATATTCCATAAATAGGGGTTAATTATCTACTTTTAGGATTTTATATTGGTTTTACAACTAATATTTATTTTATTATTTATTTTTTTATGGTTGGCTAGTAGGAGCATGCATCAACACATGTCGAGGTGGAAACTTCCTCTATTGATTGAACATTTCAGTTACACATTGTTGATTTGTTTATGGAATCCAAAGTTGCTATTTTTGTTGTGATACATATGGATATGGTGATGTCAAATATTTTGGAGACTAATATTTTGGTCCCCATATTTGTGAAGGTGTTGGTCCAGCCCATGGCATCATCCATGGATTGGGAAGAGCTCTACAAATAAAGTGATTTGGATGTTTTGATTATAGGAGAAATTATTCCCTTGTCTCTATATATAATTGATATCTTGTATTGGTTAGGTAATATATTTCAATTTATTATTAATAAAATTAAGGAGGACACAATTCTTTATGTCATGGTCATTTTTATCATAAATACCACACATATCTATTCTATCAAGAGGGTAGTCTTGGAGGGCATGTTTCAATCTACATTTTGGGAAATACATAGCTAACAGTTCAATAGTGGAATTATATTTTAATTTCAAGACATCTAATGTAGTTTTTATTTGAAAAAAATATATTTTTTTGAAGGTTTGAAAATTCCTTCATGAGTTGTCCTATTCCATTGTTTCCTTTTCCTATTTTCAGCTTCCTAATATTAGTTCTTGTTCTTGAGTAATTCCTACATAGTTTAGCAATATCATTGAGACCTAGTTTATTTATTTTTCTTCTTCCCATTAGGTTAAAGAATTATATATAAGCATCATATAATCCCTTTAATAAAATTATTTTACTCAAATCCTCTTCTAACTGATATCCACATATTATATGTGCAAATAGGAGATAGTTAAGATAGTCTTCCATATTCTCATCTTATTTTTGTTTTATACAAATAATTACTCTTTTATGTCCCTTACTCTAAAAAAATATTGACATTTTTATAATAATCCATTTTCCATTTCATCTCATGTGTGAATATAATTTGGTTGTAAACCTATAAACCATCTCATGGCTAAATCATTGACTGTATAAGGGTGAATTTTCAGTTTGTGATTATCAGTTTTGTAATCATAAGTTTAACACAAGACTTTAAACTCAAAATAAATTGGTCAAGGTGTTTTTTGGACAATCCCATAAAATTAATCAAAGTGGATGGGGATATATTTTTCATTAAATTATTTTTATCTTTATTTAGGAAAATAGGATAGGTAAAAGTTCTCCCTGTCGATTGAATCCTACTTGCCTTAGCCCTATTTTGTAGATTATTTCCTAGATTATCTCCCATATTTTACTAATAGATTTTATAAAGAGTTGTCATAGGAGGTTTTGAATCATAAAAATTGGTTGGAAGGATAATTGATTGAGATTCATAACTCTAGTTTAAAATATTTTTTAGCTTTAATTACTTCATTTGGAAGGATGCACCTACCTTTAGAGAATGTTCCTAAAGTTTAGGTGAGGCTAACAATGGCTCCTCCTCAATAGTCTAAATTTATTTGTTTAAAATGTCTTAAATTACACTTTCTTATTATTAATTACTAGTACTTGTGATGTGTTGAGGGGTCTTTAAAATGTATATTCCTTTTGAATTTCTTTGTCTATTCATAAATTTATTTGATTAATGGGAAGTTTTTCTTAGTCAACTATTAGTTTAGGATATAGTATCCTACTAACACCTAAAAAATCCTTGTAAGTGGTGCCAAAAATTATGATTTTCATTGATTCCTCTTCATTTAATTAACCAATTTCAATCAATCTCATATCAAACTAGGGTCGATGTCTAATAGCAGTCAATAGTAAGGCATGCAAAATGGTAACTAATAGTTGTCTATTTGGGGAGAGTTATGGATCATTTACTCCACAAGTTCTAATATACTTATGTAAATTTAAATATAAAATATTAATTATGAAAATAAACATTCTTGTTGAATTAAAAATGCTTTGAATGGAAACACACTTGTTGGAATTGAAATTAGTTGTTAAGAGACACACTTCTAATATATTTATAGAAATGTAAATTGCAATGAAAATAAATACACAATTAATATATTTGATTTGAAAGGGAAATGATTTTAAATGAAACACTTTGAAATTAGATTTTATCAGAACACACACACCAATACACAGTCTCACATGTGAGACATAAAACATAACACTTTGGATAAAAGAATGAATGATAATCTTTAAAACACACAATGATATGAAATAAACATATGAATAAAAAACATATATCCTCCTTCCTTGGTTAAGTGGTCCCTTTATATTCCTAATAATAGGATTGAAACACAACTAGATTTTATATAAACTTAATAATATCATTTTCTCATTACTTTCAAAAATATTTACAATGATGGAAATGAAAAGTCACACTTGATCTTACTATTTTTATGTCTGTCTCTATTCTCTACTCTTACTACTCTCTAATCAAAAGGATTTTGTTTATATATCAAAACATTTTACAAAATCTTGATAAAAATATAAAATAACCTAACAACATAAAAACTAAGACCTTGTTTATTATAAAATAAAATCATAACTCACTTTCCACTTTCCAAGGAAACAAGAGAAAAAATGTTGGCTTTATTTCACATGTGATTCCAAGTTTGTTATTAGTTTCAACTTATTTTTAAATTCATATCCATTTGGTCTTCATCTAATAGTAGACAAAAAATAGTAATTACAATCACTCATGAGAAAACTTCCATAAATATCATGGCTAAAAATAGAAATACTATTTTTGGAAACTCTATTTATAACTTTTAGAATTATTTCAAAAATATATTAGATTGTTTATTTATAAATAATGTGTGTATTTTTACATATTTATGTGTCATTTTACAATCTTATGGAAGTATTTAGAGCTAGTTCTAAGCATATCTAGAGCCAGACTGGTGATCTCCAGAGTCAAACTAGTGATCTTCAGAGCTAGACTGGTGATCTCTAAAGCCAAAATGGGGATCTCTGGAACTAGTCTGGGCTTGGTTTTAGGATTATTATACTAAAAAGAACATGATATTCAACTATAACACATTCATGTGAGTTTTAGACACAAAAATGGTGTATTTCCATGTAAATTTTAAAACAAAGTGGTTTAAACATGCAATAATAACTTACGTAGAATAACTAAAATAAAATTCTCATTTTCTACTTTAGTTTATTAATGAGTTATATTATACACATCTAAATACACTTAAAATTAATAGTATTAGGAGAATAATGAGGTAATTACTTGGATATAATGATCCATTTTATGATATCATCATCATCTATCTCTCACATGCTTACAAAGAGATGTTGAAATTAACTCATAATTATTAGTCCTTAGACTCTTACACTGTATTAATTCAGATTTAAATGAATGCTAAACTTGATTAATTATGGTTTTTTTTTAGTATATCTTAAAAAGTTTTGATCAAGAAAAATAATTAATTATGTTAAATATGAAACCTTATTTTTTTCCCTACCCTTCCATCATTTTTCATTTTTTTATGAGATCTAATTATTATAATATAAAATAATTGTAAATATACCTCCTTGGGTATTATCTTGATCACTTATGTGCATTTACATTGATGGGGTGTAGGTGACATGTTGTTATTCCACCACTACTGCATAGTAGAGTCACAACCTATAAGTCATGCCTTGGAGTGGGTAACTATCGATCCTAAAATGAGAGGGTGAAAACTTATTGTTTGTGGTGTGCATAAAACCCACATCAATAGATACCTTATCTCATAGTGTAGTTCTTGTGACTTAGTATATAAAATGAAAGCATATACTCTTATAAATATGTACAAGATTCCTAACTTTGATTATGAAAATCCATGAGGATCTTATAACAAAAATCCATTCTCTAATGTTTGGAATATGAAAAACTATATACCTAAACATATAAGGGGAACAATTAAAAGTTAAAAATTATCTATATAAATAGATAATCAAAGAACTATAAAAATCAATGAGCTTAAATGAAAATAGGAATTAATGTATATAATTGTGTGGAAAATTTGAAGCTATATTTGTGAAATGTGTATGAGAATTTTTTTCCCTCTATGTCTCTTTGAGGAGATCAAGTGGAACATGATATAATAGCCTAGGACTTATTCAAAATTTGGGGCTAAGGAAAACTATCCCTTATAACTCTATTGGACTATTGTGTATTACATTATAACTCGAATTTTAAAGAAATAAAATAAGAATAGCATGTGCCCCTAGTTAAGGTGTGGGAAGAACCTATGAATCACATATCTAAAAAGAAATGGATTACATATACCATGTATAAAATAATAAAAATAGTATTTTTGATGTATAATCATAATAAGATATCATAATGAAAGCATGTATTTATAAAGGGCCTCAACCTAAGTTTATTTAGGTATAAGTCATACAATTAAAATTTAATTGTGAAAATACATATATAATAGGTAACTTGACTCACGTGTGTCTGAGTCTGATAATTGTGGGAAATGGTAATAATGGTTTTCCCCTATATGAGCAAGGTATAAGAAATGTTAGGAAAAAACAAGAATGTGCCCCTATGTGGGAAATGTATAACCAATGTATTAGTATTCCTTAATATGGATAATATATATTAAATGTAAGAAAAGGAATATGATGCCCATAATGAGTAATATATAAATCCATGAGGCACAAAAATAGTATTCCCCAATAGTGTAGCATTCGATCTATCAATGGAGCACATTTATATGGATACTTATCTCTTTATATACATGGAAGGAATCTTTGAAATGTAGGTATAAATTATATAGCCCATTAGGGAACACTAGGCATGATTTATATCACAACATAAATCATAGGAAACAAAAAATACATAGAGTAATAAAAGAAAGCATATCAAGCACATATGAAGCATACAAAACTCAAACTACCCAAGTAAATAATGACATAAAATATCATGTAAAGTAAACAAGAAAAATCATATGATACAAAGTACACAATGAAAATATCCATAATACAAAAGATAAGAGAGGGACACAAAGTAACAATTATATGAAACTAAGGCATCAAGTGTTGGCCTATAATTTTAAAAAAGTATCAGAATGTGCATTTAATTTTTTATAACTCAAAGGGTGAAAAATGTGCACACATTTTGGAAGATTAACATGTAGATGCACATGGAGTAAGTAACATAATGATCAAACAAGACCATGATTTTGATAAATTCTAATAGAGTACCATCAAACTTAGTAGTATGCAAGGAGGTAGTTGTATAGATGTACTGATAAAATTATAGTCACTTGCATCAAAAGGACCTACCAAGTCTTATCATTGACCAATGACGTAACATTGATCATAATGAAACATGGATCACAATGAATAGGTAGGAAGTTACATGAACCATAAAACACAAATGGAGGAGCACTAATATAAGGAACGAGTAGGATGAATTAGTCTTAAAGAAGAATGAAATTAAGGAAAGTAGTTAATTTATATTCTTTTGAGTGGATCTAGTGTTATGTGGTGCCAATATATGTTTCATATTAGTCAAACAAATTTATTATAAAATGGTCATACCCATTTATATTTAGAAACAATGATACACTTTATGGGGTACATATTTATTGATTATAATTAAAAGGTGGTGTTGAGTTCAACATACCCCCATTTATAAAAAATGAGGAACCTTATTCATATTCTACAAATTTGTGTTGTAAATTGAACATTCAACTTGATCAGTGACCATTATTGAATATCATGTGTTGATCTAGTTTACATTGGCATGTTAGCATATAATATTTATTTAACTTTATCTAATATTGCTAATGTTTGATTTTTATGTCTCCATATTTCATGTTTAATGGAGTTACATTTGAATGAATAATTTTTAGGGTTTTATGATTTAATGCTAATTTGACCCTTTTGTTAACCTTTGGTATTTGATCAATTAATTGGATCCATATTTAAATAAGTGTTTTGGCCTAAGTTCCTTTTGAAATGGTTTCAAATTTATGCGAGATTCATATTTATGTGGGAGCATTTTATTATATCTTAAACTTAGTTTAAATTTTATCCTAAGTTTTAATCATGTTTATTAACATGCCTAAAACCTTAGTATAAAATCTACCCTAAGTCTCCTTATATCCCAAGCACTTATGTCTTTGATTTTATATCTTTAAGTACTAATTAAATAAAAATATGCTAAGTGGAAATATCTCAAGAGTTTGAATAGAAGGTCAATGATCGGCATGCAACATTGGAGTCAATAAGTCAATCCTAAAGATCTATGGTGTAGTTTGATTGTGCATACAAAGATCGATGATGAGCGTAGAGTTAATGTGTCAAAGAATTATAAGATCAAACATGAGAGTGACAAATGTCATGATCTTGGATATAGATCAAAGATCTAATAGTGAGTAAAGGTTAACAATTCAAATATATTTAGAAGGAACATGAAGGTGACAAGTACGTAATCATGGCAAATGATCAAGTAAATCAATGGCCTACATTTAATTGAAAATACAAAAAAGATCAAAGGTTTATGCTTGTCCATACATTTAGTAGATCAATGATGTAAAGTGAGTAAAAGAGTTAAAGGGCCCTAATTACATGAGAAGCTACCACATGGTGTGAATTCATTATCCATATGAAGTCTAACTATAAGGTACATAAATAGCATGTGATGATGCCCAATGACATCATCTCGTAAGCCCATATCAAATATCAATGGCCACAATGAAAGTCAAAGCCAGAGGAATTCTTAAGAAATCAACGATGTGAATTTGATCAATCTTAAGAGACAATGAGATGTTAATGCATGTCAAAAATGATAATGGTCATATTTTGAAATAAATGAGTAGCATGATATGGCAGTGCCACATAGGCAAAACATGTCATTTTCAAAGATCTTATGGACCCATGAATATGAAAAGTATAAATGTGTGATCCAAATTCAATCTAAACCATCAAATAATATATCTAAAACTCTCTTTCCACCATTAGATATCTATTTAAACCTCCTAAAATCCCTAAGAGTGTATGTATAACCCTAATCTATCCCTAGATTCACTAGTTTGACCCTAAAGAGTTGGATTATTATCTGCAAAAGGATAATTTGATTGTAAGTATAGTAATGGTGGGACATAAACATGTTTCAAAGTAACAAGTTGATATATATTTGACATCAGATGCCAAAGGATGAATGTTCAAGGACACCAAGTTTGTAGCTACCTCTTTGAATATAAGGGATAATAATTACTCCAAATTGTTTTGGATAATTGAAAACTAACCGATTATCATCAAGGAATAAGAAAAGATCCTCCCATTAAAGATGATTTATGATGACATTGTATTAATTTGATTATTATAATTCACTATGAAGCTTCTAAACTAGAGTTACTTCATTACATTGATGTTCTTGGTCCCATTTTCAAAGTAGCTAGTATAGACAAGGGTATGTTGATTAATGAACATAATCTAAGGAAAATTACTTACATATCCCCAACTGCATTTGAGTCTTACTAAAATTTTCCTAAGCCTTATATTAACTTAACATCCATTAATTCAAGGGCTAAGGAGAAAAATATGATGGATACCCTAGCTATGTGGTTGGTGTTTGGTAACTAGTTATTATGGACCCTGTTAAGAATATCTTTATGAGTCAATTTAGACCTGGAGTTAGTATGGTGATGACCATGCTAAAAAAATTATATGTATGTAAAAACATATCATATGTTGATCCAATGAGGGTTTTATATGATGTCCTATCAACTAGATTCCCTACGTGAAACCACAAACATTCCCAATTAGATAGAATGGTCTCCAAATGGAACCCAAACTATTTCCTAGTATTATTCTAAATAACACATATATAAGTATAGAGACCACATCTAGTTCATTTATGATTATGTCTACCCTATGTTGAGTGAGGATATAGATGGTATTCCTATGATGAGATTGAGTCCTTTGATAAAAAAATTATATTAAAGCAATAGGGGACATATGGTTGTATCTAGATTGCACTATCATAAGGATTGAGGGAACCCAACATGCCCCTCTCAAATTGCCAATCCATGTGCTTGATAAATTAGCAGAACAAGAGGTGGCCTAAAAAATCTTCAATGGGATAGATTATTTTTGTAAAACCAAGAGGAAGGGTCTCATGTATAATTTCATTATAATTATTGGAAAGACTATCTTCAGGCATTGGGACCATATTGAGGTTGGATCAAAGTATATGTTGTCTTTCAACCTACAGATGGATGATCTTAGATAATGGGACCCTTATAGAAGGGTAAAATAACATTTAAGGCTCAAAGTTATCTTGAATGTACCATATGAACATGAGCCTAGTGCATTTAATCTTATATACACCAAGGCATCCTCATATTTTGAAGTGACCAGAAGATTGAAGGAACACAATATGAGCCCCGAGTCCAAATTAAATAGGGACCAAAAAATGGAAGATATGTGGTAACTAGGCTCCAAGCAGTATCACTTGATTTATGTGGATTCTTCTAAACTTTTCCCATAGCATAGACACAAGAAAAACATGGGCATAAGGATATAAAGCTATATGAAATTGTTTTTAGTTCATCAGTTCTTAAATCTTCAAGAACACTAAAGTAAGATCTATCTTAGTAAGAGGTACATATGGTAGAATTGGATCCTAATGAATCCATGGAATATGCACTTAGGGTGCTATCCATGGCTTATGAGATAGATTCATATGAATGAATAAAGGTTGAACAAGTCAAACAAGATAAGGGAAAGTCCTTAGACTTGATGATTATTGACACTCCTAAAAGAAAAGCTGAGATGGTTATTTTTCCAAAGGCAAAGAAACCAAGGGTAACTATTACACCACCTTTGATTGAATTCAACCTGTTTAGTGAAGAAAACATATTATATGTTCCACCTATTCCTGAGTGGTTCATTTATGAACCAAGGTTAGAAAAGATTCTTACTATTCATCATCCATGGGCCATCATGAGATCTACTAAGATCCCCCTATACTAAGAATTGAAGCCATAGATCATTGATCTAAAAGAAGAAGAAGAAAAGAGGTTGGCTACTCCAATTCAATTAGTTAAATCACAAGTAGAGGTCCTAGTTCCACATGTGATGCAATATTTAGTTGGCATCAAGTATGATCTAGAGACTATTGGTTTGCAAACAGTGACAAATAAAATAGTCATTCAAGGTGGTGAAGAGATTACATATTAAAAGGTGGATCCCTTGAGTAATTTGACCTAAGAGAAGGGACAAAGACCTAGTGAGGATCCAATATTTGAGTAGGATATACTAAAGCTAGCTCAAGCATAATAAGAATAGTTGTAAGCTACTATCAAAGGCCTAAAGTAACAAAACAAGAATTTAGAGGGGAATTCTATCATATTAGTGCCAAGTGATATTGTCAACAAGTTTGAGGGAATTATCTATGATACATTTGGTTCCTTGAAAACAATAAGGTCTAAGCTAGATGTAATGGACAAGTAGTATTCTAGAGTTATGATCTAAGTGAATCGATGTCAAAATTCAAGAAATAAGGCAAATTAATTATTAATATATTAATAAGGACAAAATTATTGATTTAAAAATAGTTAGATTTGACCATTTAAATATGGCTATTATAATCTTGATTGAGAAGATCAAGGATTTGAATAAATGATCTATAAGCATGGAGGATATTTTAAAGGATTTCAAACAATTTAAAAACTAAATGGTCGATATATTGGGTGGACTGATCAAAGATCCAACTACCCTTAGTCCCATTGGCTTGATAATAGATGAGAAGTTCAGACATAAACCTACTCAATTTATGTAAGAAGTAAAGATCAAAAGCCAAAGTATAATAGGGGTAGACAATAAAATAGTCATGGACATGATCCTATCTATAGAGGATAAAATTGGTGATTTTAAGAGTATTAGAGAGGCTTTAGACAGAGCTAACAAGGACTTCAAATACATGATAGATCAAGAAGAAGAGATTTTCATGGAGCCCATCATCAACTTCAAGCTGATTAATGAACAACATGATAAGGTAATAAAGATCTTAGAGTAAAAGAAAAAGGAGATTCTCAAAGTCAATTATGTTGACTTAGCATATTATTTTTGTAACAAAACATGTATATCATTTGAAAAGAGAATATTCTATTTTGTAAAAGCATGTGCATCTTATAAAGCACATTGCTTATAGGTCAATCCATTTAAAAAGTGTCTAATTCTAGAATGTTTTAAAAGGATAATTGTCCTTGACACTTGTTCAATACATACCTCAATAGTCTTCTATAAAAGGGGTATTGTCATTTGTAAAAGAAGAGATAGTTTTAGAGCAAAAACTATTTTGTAAGTTTGGAGCAAATTAATAAAAGCAAGGGAATTATATAAAGATTATCTCATATTTTTTTATCTTTTGTTATCATGGTTACTTCCTTAATTATCTAGTTAGATGTTTAGATTTTAACTATTTTTATGGATTATAGATGTGCATATTTGAATGCAGAGTTGTCAATTTGTACTTATGCTAAAGATCTTAGATTCATTTCATTTTCCTTTTCTTGTAGATGTGCTAATGCAATTTGTTTATGCAAGTAAATATTTAACTTGAATATGGTTTCTTATTTGTATTATTTCAACTATCCTTAGACATTTTCTTGGTATATGATAGGATTAGTGTTGTTGGTTATTTCATGTCATATATTGGTTTGAGTGCATGTTTGGATGAAATTTAAGCTTTATCATAATGTCTAAATTGGAGATCAGTAACACTTTTCTTCTCTACCCTACCCTTCGTTTTGCTCATTTTTTAATCAATTCACTATAATTTAGCTTTCATTGTAAATATACATGATAGCTTAGACTTTAGACTTTAGGTTTTGATCATAATTCACTATAATTAGTTTAGATTGCTATCATCTTTCACAAGCAAGGTTTAAGACCACGGTTGCTCCCAACAACTAGTTATATTATCATTTTGTGAAATATTTAATTTATTTATCATTATTACACCAAAGATATTATGAAGATCATAACCAAAAACTCATGCAATGGATTCTTTGAATCCAAAAATGATAAGTGTTTCTTAAACACTTTATAATCTTTATGATACACTTTCGAGCATCAACATTGTTGAGGTCAACATACTCCGATTTTTGAAAAATGAGGACCCTTGTTAATATTCTACAAATTTGTGTTGTAAATTGAACATTAAAATTGATAGGTGACCATTATTAAATATCATGTGTAAATCTAGTTTACATTGGCATGTTAGCATATAATATTTATTTGACTTTATCTAATATTTCTAATGTTTGATTTTTGTGTTTCCATGTTGCAAGTTTAATGGAGTTCTATTTGAATGAACAATGTTCAAGGTTTTATGATTTAATGCTAATTTGACCCTTTTGTTAACATTTAGTCTTTGGTTGGTTAATTGGATCCATGTTTAAATAAGTGTTTTGGACTAAGTTCCTTTTGAAATGGATTCAAATTTATGAGGGATTCATATTTATATGAGAGCATTTTATTATATCTTAGACTTAGTTTAAATTTTATCCTAAGTTTTAATTATGTTTATTAACATGCCTAAAACCTTAGTCTAAAATCTACCATAAGTCTCCATATATCCCAAGCACTTATGTCTTTAATTTTATATCCACATGTACTAATTAAACATGAAGATGCCAAGTGGAAAGATCATGGGAGCTTGAATATAAGATCAAAGATTTGCATGCAAAGCTAGAGTTAATAAGTCAAGCCCAAAGATCTATGATGCATGCTTGATTATGTATTTGAAGATCGATAGTGAACATAGAGTCAATGTGTCAAAGAATTTTAAGATCAAATGTGAGAGTGACAAGTGTCATGATCTCAGATATAGATCAAAGATCTAATAGTGAGCAAAGGTCAACAAGTCAAAGATACTATGAAGGAATGTGAAGGTGATAAGTTTCATAATATTGGTGAACAATCAAGCAAATTAATGGTCCACCTTTGATTAGAGATAAAAATAAGAAGATCAAAGGTTCATACTTGATCATACATTCAATAGGTCAATGGTGCAAAGTGAGTCAAAGAGTTAAAGGGCCTTGATTGCATGAGAAGTTTCCACATGGTGTAAAGGTGTTATTTTAATGAATTTTGACTATAAGGTACACAAAAATCACATGATGATGCCATGTGGCATCATCTTGTAAGCCTAGATCAAATATCAATAATCATGGTGAAATTCAAGGCTAGAGGACTTCTTAAGAGATAAATGGCATGAATTTGATTGTGCTTGAGAGAGCATGAGATGTTGACATGTTTCAAAAATGACAATGGTCACATTTTGAAATAAATGAGTAGCATTACATAGTAGTGCCACATAGGTAAAACACGTCACATTCAAAGATCTTATGAACCCATGCATACAAAAGGTATAGATGCATGATCCAAATTCAATCTAAGACATTAAAGCATATATCTTGAAATCACTTTTAATCATTATATCTATGTGTAAACCTCCTAAAAACCCTAATATTGTAAGGATATCCCTAATCTATCCCTAAATTCACTAGTGTGAGCCTGAAGAGTTGGATTATTGTTAGTAAAGGGATAATTCGATTGGAATTATAGAAATGGTGAGCCATAAACATGTTTTAAATCAATAAGCTAAGATATATTTGACATTATATGGTGAAGGATGAGTTTTCAAGGACACTAAGTTTGTATTTTCCTCTTTAAATACAAGGGGTAACAATTGCTCCAAATTGTTTTTGAAAATTGAAAACCATGGAAACCTCTAATACAATAAGTGAAAAAATAATATTTTAGGGGTAGGAATATAGAAATTCAAGCATTAAAGAAGATATTATTTATATTTTAACCTCTCATTTTGGAATATAATATTTTCTCTCCTGATGATGGGTTCCATAAAAGGACCCAAAATGTTGAGTTTGGCAAATTCTTGCGTAGTGTTTCTAGAAGTTTCTTTTCCAAATTATTTTTTTTGCCAAAGTATTAGACAATCAATAATCTCCCTCCATGAAAGGGTACTATTTGATGAGGTAAGACTCTTTAAAGTTTTAATATTAAATATTTCCCAGAGGATTTTAGATCTCACTTTTTAAAAGAGGTGTAGAGATAACAATATTTATTCTAGATTTGTAGAAACAAAGCATCATTTACATAGAAAAGACAATGTTAATATTTTTTAAAAATTGAGCATTGCCCTAGTTAAGTTATAAATCAAACATACTCAAAAAGAGATGGACAATTGGTTAGGTAAGATTTTAAAATTACATTCAAAATCATCTACTGTGTTGGATGCAAAATTGTGGTAAAAAATTAAAGTGATGTCCTTTTTGAAATTAATCAAATAAATAAATTAAAATGATGCAAAACACTATAGAAAATTTATTTATCTTAAGGAGGACCACTTGCACAATTATCATAGAGAAAGGAGAAAAGTGTGGTCAAATTTTTGGGAATTCCTCTATGTCAAAGGATATAAAGTAAGAAACATGCCCAGTTTCGATACAAACCAAGCAAAGGCATCAAAAAAAAATAATGGTATGGCATGGGGGAATTCCAACAGTCTCTTGTAGGGTAGGAAAGATTGGACAAGTGTCACCTAGGGAGTAGATAGAACAAATAACGATAGTCTAGAGAGAAGAAAACTAGGTGAAAGTTTAAAAAGTAGCGTATGTAATTTGGTAGACACCAATTTAAGTAAACACATGGTCAAAGTCCTAAATAGAGGACTTATTTTTGCTATCATGCCCTCAAAAATTCCATATGAAGATATCATCAACTGCATAAAATTTAAAATTTTGGACCTAACTACAGAGAAAGTGGAGGAGATGAGATTGGAATGAGTATAGACTCTAAAGACAGTGAGACCACTAGGTTACAATATCATAAAGGAAGAAATAGTTGTGCTTAAGGAGATAAAAAATAATGATAACATAGTGATTGTAAAAGTAGACAAATGTAATGTAATTATCATTTTAAACAAAGATGACTACAATAGGAAAATAAAGAAGCATATTAATGAAAGTGGAAGTTATAGGAAAATATTTAAAAAACTCATGGAAAAAGTAATGAGGGAGGTAAAAAATAAAATTAAAAAATCTTCTTTCATAGATGTTATAAAGAAGAAAATCATGTCCAATGCTCTCATTATTCCCCGAATATATGGAGCCTTGAAAATTCATAAACAAGGGAAGCTACTGAGACTAATAGTCAATACAAGAGGGTCACCAACTTATAATGTAGCTTCCTTTTTAGCCAAAATGTTGAAGAAACTGGTGGAACATACGATCTCCTTTGTAAAAGATTTAGCTCATTTTGTAACAAAGTTTAAGGAAGAGAAGGTAATGGATAAAAACATCCTAATAATCTTTGATGTAGTTCAATTATTTACAAAAATTCTAATTATGAAAGCTATGGAAATTATTGGGAAAAACACTTCACAAAAAATCAAAACATTAGTTCAATTATGCCTTGAATCTATATATTTTACATTTCGAGGAGAATACTCTAAATAAGTAAAAGGTGTGTCCATGGGATCACCCCTATCCCTGGTAGTTTTTAATATGTTTATGGCTAATTTTGAAAGGGAAGCTCTTCATTCTACCCTTTAAAAATAAAGATAGTATCTTAGATTTGTTTATGATACCAATGTATGCTAGCCATTTGGTAGGAATAATCTTGATCATTTTCTTTAACATATCAATAGTAGATCAGAGTATATCCAATTTATTTTGGAGATTGAGGAAGAAATAGGTATTTTGTTTTTGGATGTATTGGTGGCTAGGAGGCTTGATGAATCCTTATCACATTAGGTATATAAGAACAAGACACATACATATCTCTACTTGGGAAATAACTCATACCACCATCCTACCCAAAAATGGTAATTTAAATACTTTCAAAATAAGAGTTGTGAGGCTATCAGATAGAGACCATCTGGAATAAGAATTTAAGCATTTAAAAATCATCTTTCAAGCTAATGGATATGGGGACAAATAAATATGAAATTCTTTCAATTGGACCATTACTTAAGAAGGAAACATAAATAACAGTGAAGAAAATAAGGAGTTTTAAACTAATCACATGGTAAAACTTCTTTACATACAAGAGGTCATGGATAAAATTGTAAGAACTTTAGAAAAAATAGATGTTAAGGTAGTATTCACCCCTTGTGAAACTCTAAGAAATATCCTTGATAGATAAAAAGACCCACAAGATCCAAAATTATATGGAGGTGTCTATGCCATTCCATATTCATGTGGTAAGCAATATATTGGAGAGATGGGAAGATCAATAGAAATCCGACTAAAGGAACATGGTGGTGACATTTTACATGAATAAAATGATAAATCAGCACTGGAAGAGCACTCTTATAATCTTTAGCACCACATTTACATTGAAGATACAAAACTAATCACAAAGGTGGGTCATTGAAAAGAACACAAAATAAGGTAAGCACTTGAAATATAAAAGATCCCTCAAAATTTAAATAAAGATGACAGGTTTATTTTAAGTAAATCATGGAAACCTTTAATATAATTAATTAAAAAATAATATTTTAGGGATAGGAAAATGGAAATTCAAGAATTAAAGAATATATTATTTATATTGTAACCTCTCATTGTGGAAATATAATAGTTTCTCTCTTGATGATGGGTTCTATATAAGGACCCAAAACATCAAGTTTGGAAAATTCTTGTATAGTGTTTCTAAAAAAAAAATTCCAAATAATTTTTGTTGTCGAAGTCTAAGATAATCAATCATATCCCTCTATGGAAGGGTACTATTCGATGACGTAATACTCTTTGAAGCTTTTAGATTAAATATTTCCTAGAGGATTTTAGATCTCAATTTTTTAAAGGGATGTAGAGATAGTAATATGTGTCCTAGATTTATATAAATAAAGCATCATTTACATAGAAAAGATAATGTTAAGATTTTAACAAAATTGAGCGTTGCCTTAGTTAAGTCAGAAATCAAACATGCTCAAAAAGAGTTAGATAATTAGTCAAGTAAGATTTTAAAATTACATTTAAAATTATTTACTATGATGGACATAGAACTGTGATACAAAATTAAAGTGATGTCCTTTTTGAAATCGATCAAACAAAGAAATTACAGTGATTCAAGACACTATAGAAAATTTATTTCTCTTAAGGAGGAACACTTGCACAATTCTCATAGAGAAAGAACAAAAGCATGGTCATATTTTTGTGAATTCCTACATGTTAGAGGATGCAAAGTAAGAAACATGCCCATCATCAATGCAAACTAGGTAGAGGCATTAGGAAACATAAATTTTGATGGTATGGCATGGGGGAATTCCAAAAGTCTCTTATAAGGTAGGGAAAAGTATCCAAGTGTCACCAAGGGAGTAGATGGAACAAATAGCGATAGTCTATAGAGAAGTGAACCAGGTGGAAGTGTAAAAGGTAGTGTACGTAATATCTCAGACACCAATTTAAGCAAACACATGGTCAAAGTCCTAAATAGAGGAATCCATTTTGCTATCATTCCCTCAAAAATTCCATATGAAGATATCATTGGTTGCATAGAAGCTAAAATTTTGAACTTACCTAAAGAGAACACAAAGGAGATGAGATTAGAATGCGTACAAACTCTAAATATAGTGAGAACACCATGTTGAAATATCACAAAAGAAGAAAGAGCGGTGCTTAAGGAGCTGAAAAATAATGATAACATAGTGATTTTAAAAGAAAAAAAAGGTAATTTAATTATCATTTTAAACCAAGATCACTACAATAGGAAAATGCATGAACATCTTATTGAAAGTGAAAGTTATAGGAAAATCTTTAAAAAACCCATGTAAAAAGTGATGAATGAAGTAAAAAAGAAAATAAAAAACTCTTCTTTCATAGATGTTAGAAGGAATAAAATCATGCCCAATGCTCCCATTATTCTTTGAATATATAGATCCCTAAAAATTCATAAATAAGGGAAGCCATTAAGACTAATAGTCAATACAAGAGGTTCACCAACTTATAATTTAGCTTCCTTTTTAGCCAAAATTTTGAAGAACCTGATGGGACATACAAGCTCCTTTATAAAATATTTAGCTCAATTTGTAATAAAGATTAAGGAAGAGAAGGTAATAGACAAAGACATCTTAGTAATCTTTGACATAGTTCAATTATTTACAAAAATTCTGATTGTAGAAGCTATGGAAATTGTTGGGAAAAACACTTCACAAGAAATTAAAACATTAGTTTAACTATGCCTTGAATCTACATTTTTTACATTTAGAGGAGAATACTTTGAGCAAGTAAAAGGTGTGGCCATGGGATTATCCCTATCCTTGATAGTTTCTAATATGTTTATGGATAATTTTGAAAAGTAATCTCTTCATTCTACCATTCAAAAACCAAGATGGTGGCTTAGATTTGCAGATGACACCAATATATTCTAGACATTTTTTAGGGAGAATCTTGATCATTTTATTTAACATCTCGATAATAGATCAAAGCATATCTAGTTTACTATGGAGTTTAAGGAAGAAATATGTCTTCCATTCTTGGATGTACTAGTGGTTAGGATGCTTGATGGCTCCTTATCACATCAAGTATATAGTAAGAATATGCATACAGATCTCTACTTGGGAAATAACTCACACTACCATCCTACTCAAAAAATGGCAGTATTAAATACTTTGGTAGGAAGAGATGTGAGGGTGTTGGAAAGAGACCATCTGGAATAGGAATTTGAGCATTTAAAAATTGTCTTTAAATCTAATGGATATGGGGACAAATAAATACAAAATTATTTCAAGTGAGCCATTACTCAAGAAGGCAAAAGAAACAACAATGAATAAAATAAAGAGTTTCAAACTAATCATCTGGTAAAAGTTCCTTACATACAAAGGGTCATAGATAAAATTTCAAGAACTTTAGAAAAAATATATGTCAAGGTATTATTCACCCCTCGTAAAACTCTAAGAAATATCCTTGACATAGAAAAAAACCCACATGATCCAAAATTATATGGAGGTGTCTATGCCATTCCATGTTCATGCAGTAAGAAATATATTGGAGAGATGGGAAGATCAATACAAATCTGACTAAAGGAGCATGGTGGTGACATTTTACATGAAGGAACTGAGAAATCAACATTGATAGAGCACTCTTATAATCTTAAGCACCAAATTTGATTTGAATATACAAGACTAATTGCAAAGGTGGATCACTAGAAACACAGTACAATAAGGGAAGCAGTTGAAATAGAAAAGACTCCTCAAAATTTAAATAAACATGATGGGTTTGTTTTAAGTAAATCATGGAAACCTCTAATAGAATTAATGAAAAAATAATTATTTAGGGGTAGGAATATGTAAATTCAATCATTGAAGAAGATCTTATTTATATTATAACCTCTCATTGTGGAAATTTAATATTTTCTCTCCTCACAATGGGTTCCATAAAAGGACCTAAAACATCAAGTTTGGAAAATTCTTGTGTAGTGTTTCCAAAAGTTTCTTTTCCAAATTGAAAACTAGTCCATTATCACCAAGGAAGAAGAAAATATCCTCCTAGAAAAGAGACTTTATAATGACATTGTAGCAATCCAGATGACTGAACTTCACTATGTAGTTGCTAAACCAAAGGTATTTCATGGCATAGATGTTTTTAGTCCCATTTTCAAAGTAGCTAAGATAGACAAGGGTATGTTTATTAATGAATGTAATTTGAGGAAAATTTATTACATATCCCTAATTGCATTTAAGTCTTACTGAAAATTTCAAAAGTCTCATATTGACCTAACATCCATTAATTCATGGGTTAAGGAGCATAATATGATGGATACCCTAGCCATGTGGTTGGAGTTTGGTAACTAGGTTATTGTGGACCCTGTTAAGAATATCCCTATGAGACAGTTTAGACCTAGAGTTATGATGGTTATGACCATGCTAAATAAATTATATGGATGTGTAACCACAACATATGTTGATCTAATGTGGGTACCCATGGTGTATTTAATTATTGAAAATGTAATGGTTCCTCCATTAGGTGAGATAATCAGTATCTCCCTGAGTAGACAAATATATGCAATCAAGACTAAGAAAAGGATTGGGTTTTATATGATTTCATATCTACTAGATGCCCTATTTGCAACCACAAAGATTCCTAGTCAGAGAGAATGGTCTCTAAATAGAACCCAAACTGTTTCCCAATACTATTCAAAATTGCACATCTATAAGTATAGAGACCATATCCAATTCATTTGTGATTGCATCTAACCTATGTTGAGTGAGGCTATAGATGGTCTTCCTATGATGAGAGTGAGTCCTTTCATCAAAAATTCTATTGAAGTAGTAGGGGACATATGGTTGTATCTAAATTGTACTATCATAAGTATTGAGGGAACCTAACATGCCCCTCTCAAAATGCCAATCCATGTACCTGATAAATTAGCAAAACAAGAGGTGGCCTACCAACTATTTAATGGTATAGATGGTTTTTGTACATCCAAGAGGAAGGGTCTCCTACATAGTTTCCCTATAATCATTGGCAAGACTATATTTAGGCAATGGGACCATATTGAGGATGCATCAAAACATAGGTTGTCTTTTAACCTATAGATGGATGATCTTAGACAATGAGACCCTTATGGAAGGGTAACAAAAAATTTAAGGCTCAAAGGTATCTTGAATGTACCATATGAACATAAGCTTGGTGCATTTGATCTTATATACACCAAGGCACCCTCATATTTTGATGTGACTAGAAGATTGAAGGAGCATAACATAAGACCCGATTCTAGATTGAATAGGGACCAAAAAATGGAAGATAGGTGACAACTAGGCCCTAGGTAGTATCACTTGATTGATGTGGGTTCTTCTAAGCTTCCCATAGCAGAGACATAAGTAGAGCATGGGCTTGAGGAGAGAAGGCTAGATGAAATTGCTTCTAGTTCATCAGTCCCTAAATCTTCAAGAACACTAGAGCAAGATCTACCTCAGTAGGATGTATGTATGATATCATTGGACCCCAATGAATCCATTGAAGATGCACTTAAGATGCTATCCATGACTTATGAGATAGATTAAAATGAAGAGACACAAGTTAAAGAAATCAAATAAGATAAGGTAAAGTCTTTGGACTCGATGGTTTTTGACACTCATAAAAAGAAAAGTTGAGATGGCCATTGTTTCAAAGGCAAAGAAACCAAGGGTAACTGTTATACCACCTTTGAGTGAATTAAACTTATTTATTAAAGAAAACATATTATATGGTCCACCTATTCCTGAGTGATTAATTTATGAACCAAGGTTATAAAATCTTCCCAGTATTCATTATCCATGGACCATGGTGAAAGCTACTAACATGCCCCTATAGTAAGGATTAAATCCATGGATCATTTCTCTACAAGAAGAATAAGCAAGGAGGTTGGTTACTCCATGCCAATTAGTTGAATCACAAGTAGAGGTCCTAGTTCCACATGTGACCCAAATTTTAGTTGGGGTTAAGTATCATCTAGAGACTATTGGTTTGCAAAGAGTGACCAAGAAAACATTCATGCAAGGTGGTGAAGAGATTACATATAAAAAGATGGATCCCTTGACTAATTTGACCTAGGAGAATGGACAAAGACCTGGTGAGGATATAATATTTGAGGAGGATGTATTGGAGCTTGCTCAAGCATAATCAAAATAGTTTCAAGCTACTATCAAAGGCTTGCAGTAGAAAGAGAAGAACTTAGAGGGGCAGTCTATCTTATCAGTGCCAAGGGATATTGTCAACAAGTTTGAGGGTATACATTTGGTTCCTTGAAGACAATAATGTCTAAGTTGGATATAGTGAACAAGAAACATTCCAGAGCTATGAGCCAAGTAAAATAAAGGCAAAATTCAAGCAATAAGTAAAGGGATTGATTAATATATTGATATAAGACTAAATTCCCAATTTAAAAATAGTTAGCTTAGCCCATTTAAATATGGCTATGGTAATCTTGATTGAGAAGATCAAGGATTTGAAAAAATGATCTAGAAGTATGGAGGATCTTTCAAAGGATTTCAAATAATTAGAAAAATGGATGGTCCATATATTAGGTGGCTTGATCAAATACCCAACTACCCTTAGTCCCATCAGATTGATAATAAATGAGGATTTTAGACATAGAGCTAATTAATTCATGTAAGAAGTAAAGAGTAAAATCTAAAGTGCAATAGGGGTAGATAATAAAAGAGTCATAGACATGGTCCTATCTATAAAAGAGATAATTGGTGATGCTAAGATTATTAGAGAGGCCTTAAATAAAGCTAACAAGGACATCAAAGGCATGGCATATCAAGAAGAATATCTTTTCATGGAGCCCATCATCAACTTAAAGCTTATTAATGAACAACATGATAAGGCAATGAAGATCTTGGAGCAAAGGCAAAAGGTTGTAATTGGATGAGCTTCTCAAATTCAAATATGTTGACTTAGTATATTATTTTTGTAACAAAGCATGTATATCATTTGAAAAGAGAATATTCTATTTTGTAAAATCATGTGCATCTTGTAAAGCACATTGCTTATAAGTCAGTCCATTTGTAAAGTGTCTGATTTTAGAAGGTTGTAAAAGGATAGATGTCCTTGTCACTTGTTCAATTATCATTTGAAATGACTTAATGACATACCTCATTAGTCTTATATAAAAGGGGTATTGTCATTTTTAAAATAAGAGTGAGTTTTAGAGTTAAAACTATTTTGTAATTTTGGATCAAATTAATGCAAGCAAGGGAATTTTGTAAAGATTATCTCGTATTTATTTGTGTCTTTTGTTATCATGGTTGCTTCCTCAATTATCTGGTTAGTTGTTTAGATTTGAATTATTTTTATGGATTTTAGATGTGCATATTTGAATGCATAGTTGTCAATTTGTGCTTATGCTAGATTGATTTAAATATCTTAGATTCATTTCATTTTCCTTACTTTTTTTGCAGATGTGCTAATGCAATTTGCTTATGGAATTAAATCTTTAACTTTAATCTAGTTTCTTTTTTTCATTATTTCAACTATCCTTATACATTTTCTTGATATATGATAGGATCTGTGTTGTTGGCTATTTCATGTCATATATTGGTTTGAGTGCATGGCTGGATGAAATTTAAGCTTTGTCATAATGTCTGAACTAAAGATCAGTAACACTTTTCTTCTCTACCCTACCTTTCCTTTTGCTCATTTTTTAATCAATTCATGTAGTTTAGATTTCATTGTAAATATACATGCTAGCTTAGACTTTAGACTTTAGGTTTTGATCGTAATTCACTATACCTAGTTCAGATTGATATCATCTTTCAAAAGAAAGCTTTAAGACCACAGTTTCTCCAAATAACTAGTTATATTATAATTTTATGAAATGATTAATTACTTTGCCTCTATTCCACCAAAGATCTCAATAAGATCACAACCATCAACTCACACAATGGATTCTTTAAATCCAAAAATGAGAAGTGATTCTTAAGCACTATGTAATCCTTGTGATACAATTCCAGGCATCAATAGGTGGGGTTTCATTAACACTAGAAGGAGGGCTTAGCTAAAGCTTTGTGAATTTGAAGTGTTCTTAGCTAATTTTAGTGAATTTTGTTCAAAGATCAGTTGATTCTTTGCATATTTGCATTATTCTTAACTCCATTATGTAAATATCATTGATATTCATGGTTTTAGACCAATATTTGGCTTATTTAGCTAAATATAGAAATTCTTTGAATATTCATGAGCAATTGTTGCAAAGGTAACTTAAGCTTTGTGAATTTGATGTATTTGAGGTTAGTGATAGCAATTTTGTTCAAATATTGATTGATTATTTGCAAATTTAGGTTTATTTGAACTTACAAGTGTAAAGATCACTCATATTTTCAACTTTAGATATATATTTAAGATAATTCAGTTAAATATAATTGTTCTTTATATAAATTTGTGTAAAATTTTCTTAACCTACAAATCTGATCATTATTATTTACAAAAATAAGATTTACACATCATATTTTGAATAGGATTTAGAGTTCAAAAGCTAAAATTACCAAGAATTAGGACTAGGTCACAGTCTAAAATAAGATTACCTTTTATTTCTTTATAAATTCATAGGAAATTAAGAGCAGATAAAGGTAAGTGCAGGGTTTCTAAATTTCAACCCGCTTCACCTATTTTTGGTGCTCCTATGTTCAAATCCTTATCAAGGTATGGCTTGGTTAGGTGGATCTTCCATCAATGTGCATGGTCTGGTAGATGACCTACCTATAAATCCTGAGAAATATTTTCCTTATTTCATTCTTAATGGTGTGGTTACTACTGAATAACATATCAAGTCTTTTAAGGCTGTTTTAAGACTGTTGAATGTTGTTCATGAATATGTTACTTTTAGATTATTCCTTTTTACTTTCAAAGATGCTACATATGATTGGTTTCTTAACCTTTTTAAGAACTACATTATCAGTTGGAATGATTTTAATAGTATTTTCATTGATCAATTTGGAAAGGTCATCATTTCTTTTGTCCTTTATCAATAATTCACTATGGTGAAAAGAGATTCGAGTGGAACCATTAGAGATTTTAATGCTAGATTCCAAGAGATGTTTAGTAAAAATATAGTTCCCTATAGACCTAATGAAGATTTATATTTAGAGATCTATAAGAATGATTTATATCTAATGAATTTTATGTTCTTAAAAATATCTGTTGGAGTTATAAACACATTAGCCTTGGCATATGTTGAAGCTATGACAATCAATGATCAGATATAACCCCAAGGCCAACTAGCATATGCTATTTCAAATATCAATCCTAATTTTCCTATACTAAATTTCATTCCCAATGCTAATCATAACATTCTTTCTTTGGATCAAACACCAGTGTTGAACCAATTAACTTTGAGTTATGCTCATCTTGTTTAAAACCTAGGATTTTTAAATAACACTGCAAGTGGATTTCATCCATAAGATCAAAGGGATATGGTGCCAATAGTAAGTAGTATTACTCAATTTCATAATTCAAAGGCACCTAAGAGTGAGAATGACTCCATACTCAAAAAATTTTAAACTAGAACATTCCTATTTTGAATCAAACACTAGTGTTGAACCAATTACCTTTAAGTTATGTTCATCCTGATCAAAACCTAGGATTCTTAAATAACATTGTAAGTGGATTTCATCCATAAGATCAAAGGGATATGGTGCCAAAAATAATTAGTATTAATCAATTTCATAATTCAAAGGCACCTAAGAGTGAGAATGACTCCATACTCAAAATGGTTTAAAAACTAAGCACTAATTTCCTTCAGTTGTAAAAATAAGTAGGTTTCACAATGGTAACGATAAATTATAACAAAAAATATTCTTACTTGAGGTTGAACAGACCTACCAATAGGTTTCACAATGGTAACAATAACAATGAGTCATCTATAAATAATAACACTCTTGAAATGAATATTTATGATGTAGCTTTAGCTGACTATTGTAGAGTTCATAATACTACAAAGCATGTTGAATTGGATTATATAGAATTTTGCAATGATTTTGAGTTATTTCAAGATGAATTACATAAATTTGAAGGTGGACCTAACAAATATAATGCTATAATTACATCTAGTTCTTCAAAATCATCTAAATTTGTTGATACAACTCTAATGATGGAGACTTTTGATTTTCCATTCCAAGATGAGAATTAGATTGAAGATACTCCAGAAGAGATTCATGCTTTTCAATAATATATGAAGAAGACTTGTCCACTGAGGAATATAGAACAAAATTAATCATTGACAAGTTCAACTCCACCCAACAACTTTGATACTCCTCCTGATCCTTTTGTAGACAACAATCTAAAGCCTCCAAAAGGAAGCACCTCTAAAAATAATGCTGATACATCTAGTTATTATACTAGGAGTGGATACAATATAGTGGAGGATATGAAAAATATTAAATCTAATATCAATTTTCATGATTTGGCTCAAATTATTGAATAAAGAGACTTGTTGCTTGAATTTTTATCCAAAAGGCCTAATAAATCACAAAAGGTTATAAATGCTAATGTAGTTATATATAATAACAAGTAGAGGTTCCACCTTTCTTATTAACTATTAGATTTTTTGGTAAAAACTTGCATAATTATTTGTTAGATTCAAGTGCCTCTAGAAATATCGTACTAAATGGTATTTGTGAAAAAGATGGTTTAAATCCCATTAAGTTTGATAGAGTAGTTACTTAATTAGACAAATCAAGAGTCAAAGTAAGTGGTGAATTGTTGAATATTCATATGTAGCTTGCTCCTGAGCCAAGGATACAACAATAAATAAACATTCAAGTTGTGGACATTCTTGATGCTTATAGGATGCTACTAAGTAGAGATTGGACTAAGTCTTTAAGTGAATACATGTCAACTAACTATTCTCATATGTGGCTTCCATGGAAAGGATTTCCCATTCAGATTTGAGTTGAAATGGAGCCAAAAAAGAAAAACATTATCATTAAATACAATACAATAAATGAAAGGGTTAACATGGTCAATTCTAATTTAGGAGTTTACACTCTTGACGCTCCTAAGGTATGTGACTCTAAGTATTCTCATGTTATGCTTAGAATTTGAAAATTATATTTTGATGATGCTAGATGTAAATCTAGATCTGGAGTAGGAATTGTTTTAATCAATCCCATTGGGAACAAATTTAATACTTCTTAAAAAATTTAGTTTCCCAATACTAACAATTTGGTAGAATATGAAGCACTAATTTTAGGATTGCAATTTTCTATCAAACATAAGGTCAAAGAACTACTAGTATATGGTGATTCTAAACTAGTAATTAATCAAGTTAGAAGTAAGTACCAATGTAAATTTTCTTATCTTAAGACATACAAGTTTAGAGTATGGAACTTGATAGATTACTTTAATGGTTTAACATTGTTTTAGTTCTTAGAGAAGAGAACAAGTTTATTGATGAGCTCGCCTTAGCTGTAGACAATCTTATGCCAAATCAAGATTCTAAACTAGTAAACCTTAGCATTGAGTTGGTTTCATGTCCCTCAGTTCCTAACAATGTCAATAATTAGCAAGTATTTAGTGATGATCAACAAATTATTGAATTCATGAATAACTCAAGAGCATTTGAGTCTCATATTATTGATGAGGTCAATGAAAATTATCTTTATGAAGACAAAGTTGATGACAAGATTATTCAATTTAATAACAACAAAATTCCCGAGGGAATTATTGCCTTAGAAATATTGTTTGACATAGACAAACTAGCTAAAATTGTCAAAGTTCTTAAGGTGAGTGGGAAAGATTATAATGTAGTTGACCTAAGAAGTCAAGGTGAACCCCAACTAGTAAATGTTGGTACAACATATACAAATGAAGAGTATAGAAAGTCTAAAGAGTTATTGACCAAGTACAAAGATGTTATAGCATGGTCTTATGAAGACTTAAAGATCTTTGATCCTAGAGTCATTACCCATACCATTCCATTGAAAGAAGCCTGTAAACTTTTTAGGTAGAAACAGAGATTAGTTAACCCTATTTTAGAACCATTAATCTATAAAGAGTTCAAGAATATATTAGATGAAAAAATATTTTTTCCCATTAGACATTTTTCCTAGATAACTAACTTAGTACCAATTAGAAAGAAAAATGGAGAAATTAGATTATGCATAGACTTTAGAAATTTGATCATATCTTCTGAAAAGGATAATTATCCTTTACCATCCCTTGACCAAGTTATCCAAAATGTTAGTGGTTATGTTATGATGTCTTTTCTTGATGAATTTTCAAGTTATAATCAAGTACTTGTAAACCAGGAAGATAAAATAAAGACTACATTCATAATAAAGTGGGGAAATTTTGCTTACAAAAGAATTCCTTTTGCACTAATAAATGTAGGAGTAACTTTTTAGAGAGATATAGACCATGATTTTCAAAGTCTCATATATAAGTTCATCATCATATATATGGACTATCTAACTGTGTTTTCTAAAATCAGGGAAGATCACATTATGCACTTACAATAGGTATTTGAATGTTGTAGAAGGTATGGAATTTTCTTAATCCTAAGAAAAGCATTTTTTGTGTTACAAAATGGAAGTTACTATGACATATTATAACCAAATATGGGATTTATATAGACCCTAATATAGTCAATGCCATATACAAAATAGAACCCCCTAATAGTAGAAAATAATTAAAGTCTTTCTTTAGGAAAATCAATTTTGTAAGAAAGTTTATATCTAGTTTTGAAGAGATTGTGAAGCCACATAATGACATGTTGAAGAAGGATTCCAAGGTCATATGGAATGAATAAATGAGGAAAGCCTTTAATAACATTAAAAAATCAATAGGATATGCACTGGTGTTGATAAGTCCTAATTTTACAAAATATTCTTATCTTTATTCTTTTGCTTCAAAACATACAATTATAACTATTTTGACTCATAAAATATATAAATGTGATCATCTAATTGCATTTATGAGAACTAATTTTAAATATGCTAAGTTAAAATATTCTCTGATTGAAAATCAAACACTTGAGTTAGTTAAGGTAGTTAAGAAGTTTAGACACTATATTCTTAAGAATAAAGTGCATGCAATATTGCCAGACCCTACCACTAAACTTATGCTTAGTCAATGTGAACTATGAGAAAGAAGAGGTAAATGGATGTCTATACTCCAAGAGTATGATATTGAGATGAAAAATGCCAAGTTGATAAGGTGTCAAGGATTGATTAAATTAATTGCTAACACCAATCCTAAATTAAGTGTCATGTAGGTTGATCAATAACAATTCCAACCAAATGATTGGTATGATGTAATTATTCATCTTCTATTCAATGGTTCTTGTCCTACAAGATTGAGTAGAGAGAAAAATAATAACTTAGAGGGGAAATTTATCCAATCAATTTCAAAGGATATTTTCAAAAAATTTGAGGGAATTATCTATGATACATTTGGTTCCTTGAAGACAATAAGGTCTAAGTTGGATATAATGAATAAGTAGCATTCCAGAGATATGAGCCAAGTGCATCAATGGTAGACTTCAAGCAATAAGGAAAATGAAGTGATTAATACATTGATAGAGGACCAAATTCCTAATTTAAAAATAATTAGCTTATCCCATTTAAATATGGCTATGGTAATATTGATTGAGAAGATCAAGGATTTGAACAAATAGTCCAGAAGCATGGAAGATCTTTCAAAGGATTTCAAACAATTAGAAAACTATATGGTTCATATATTGGATGGATTGATCAAAGAGCCCAATACCCTTAGTTCTATTATCTTGATAATAGATGAGGATTTTAAACATATATATATTCAATTCATACAAGAAGTGAAGATCAAAAGCCAAAGTACAATATGGGTAGATAATAAAAGAGTCATGGACATGATCCTATCTACAGAGGAAAAAATTGGTGATGGTAAGAATATTATATAGGCCTTAAATAGAGCTAAAAAGGACTTCAAAGGCATGGTAGATCAATGAAAAGAGTTTTTCATGGAGTCCATCATCAACTTCAAGCTGATTAATGAACATGATATGGTAATGAAGATCCTAGAGCAAAGGCAAAAGGCTGCAACTAGAGGAGCTTCTCAAAGTCAAATATATTTACTTAGCATATTATTTTTGTAAAAAAACATGTATATCATTTGAAAATATAATATTCTATTTTTTAAAATTATGTGTATCTTGTAAAGTGAATTTTTTATAAGTCAGTCCATTTGTAAAGTGTCTGATTCTATAATGTTGTAGAAGGACAACTATCCTTGACACTTGTTCAATTATCATTTGACATGACTAATTGACATACCTCATTAGTCTTATATAAAAGGGGTATTTTCATTTGTAAAAGAAGAGGGAGTTTTAGAGGAAAAAATATTTTGTAAGTTTGGAGAAAATTAGTACAAGCAAGGGAATTTTGCAAAGATTAGCTCATATTTATTTGTCTTTTATTATCATGTCTGCTTCCTCAATTATCTAGTTAGATGTCCATATTTTAATTTTTTATGGATTATAGATGTTCATATTTGAATGCAGAGTTGTCAATTTGTGCTTATGATAGATTGATTTAAAGATCTTAGATTCATTTCATTTTCCTTACTTTTCTTGTAGATGTGTTAATGCAATTTACTTGTGGAAGTAAATATTTAACTTGAATCTAGTTTCTTATTTTCATTATTTCAACTATCCTAAAACATTTTTTGGTATATGATAATATCTATGTTATTGGCTATTTCATGTCATATATTAGTTTGATTGCATGTTTGGATGAAATTTAAGCTCTATCATAATGGCTGAACTAAAGATCAGTAACACTTTTCTTCTCTTCCCTACCCTTATTTTTGCTCATTTTTTTAACAATTTAGTGTAGTTTAGCTTTTATTGCAAATATACATGTTATCTTAGACTTTAGACTTAATGTTTTGATTATAATGCACTATACTTAGTTTAGATTGTTATAATCTTTCACAAACAAGATTTAAGACCACAATTGCTCCCAACAACTAGTTATATTATCATTTTGTGAAATAGTTAATTGCTTTGCCACTATTCCACCAAACATCTCAAAAAGATCACAACTAGAAACTCATGCAATAGATTATTTGAATTCAAAAATGAGAAGTGTTTATTAAACACTCTATAATCCCTATGATACACTTTTAGGCATCAACAAACGGAGTCTAATACCTATAAAATACTAATTTGCCTCTTAGTTTAGGTTTTTGATGCTATCATTATAGTTGTAAGTGTTGTTAGGTAGATGTTAAGTATTTTTTTATCTTATCATTATCATTTATGATTTTTTAAGTCTAAAACATTCATGTAATATTGTCTAAAATATTAAGAAGTCAAAGTGTTTTAACATTTTAAGACTTAGTGAATGTAAATCCTATATTTTTTAATAGATGAGTAGAATAAATTAGGGAAATAATATACAATAAATATATCCATTAATTTGTTATAGAATTAAATAGATTTTACTTTTATAAAATAGTAATAAATAGTGCAAGTAATGCCTTAGCTAGAAAATACCTGACATAGATGATCTGAGTGTTGGAAAATAAGATGGAAGCTAGTCTAAGTGTCATAAACTAGATCCTGAGGTCATAACCTCTATTGGACAATAGTGACATAATTTCATAGTGGTTCCATTATTGAAAAATTGGTGGCGGTGTTCTGATAGTGGTAGTAGTGTCCTCTATATAGGATAGTCCTAAACTTTTGGGTGCACCTGTGTCTAGATCTTTGGGGTTTATTTCTACATTCATGAGTTTTAGAACCTTATATTTTATCTTTAATAACTAATTTATTATGAAAACCCTAATCCTCCTTAAAATTAGGGTATGTGCTAAAAATTTTGATCATTAGTAGGGTAGGCTAGACATCATCAACACCTTGTTGTGAAGATAATCGCCTACATACCAATACTTTGAGGGATCAAGACCAATGAAGTTCTCCCCACCTATTTGTTGGTACAAGTGTAAGTTATGATAGCATGATAGTGGACTTGAGTGCCTTGAATATGACTGAGACTGGAAATCTAGAAAATTTGAGCTTAGGGTTGTTATAGATGGTAATATGCATAAGTAGGTCAGAATAGGGATTGATAACCTTAATTTTTCTCAACTTGTTCTATGTTTGAATGTGTATTTTTCATATAATTTCCATCTAGTGTTTATATGGATATAATTCAAGTATATATATTATTTTTTTGCTTTTTCAAATGATAAAAAATGTCTAGGATGACCTTAGGAGGCTTTTATTTTGAAAATATATCCTTTTGGGAAAAGATAGGGCAAAGGACATTGGCACCATTTTGGGGACATTACTGCCATATGGTGCTAGTGTATTTATTATGACACTAGTGTCTAACTATCAAAACACTAGGCATGAAGGGATAAGATCAAAAAATGAGGGTATGAGACTACTTTGGAGTTGATTAGGGAGACCCATGGCCTACACAAAGGCTGGATAAGTGTGATAATAGGCCCTAGGATATGTCTAGGGCTAAGCTAGGGATAGGTATTCTTAAGTAGCACTCTTAACACTCAAATACCACTTTTAGGTGATTACATTCCCCCCATTATTCTAAAACTATAAAAAGGTGAAATGACTAGGATAAAGGAAAAGGAAGCATACCTAGACTTACCTAGGAGTTGAAGCATGTGAAGTTGTCTGAGTATGTGAATCATGCTCCAATTCATGTCCTACAAATGAAACATAAAAAAATCAATCCTTACTTAATAGATATAAAAATTAAAAGACTAAATTGAGTAAAGAGATAGGAAAGATGAAAGGAATGAATACACCTCACTAGGTACACAAAACAATGCATGAACTTGGTGACAACCTATGTGTGCATCTATATAGTGACTAATCAGTAAATAGCTTGGATTGAGTTGATATCTTTCTAAATCCTCATGTGTTGGTGGCTCAAGAACTCAATCTAGTTTTGAATCCATAATTACCCACCCCTACTTGGTGAATCATGACCTTTGAATGGCTTGGGTTGGATAAATAGTGTGTCCAACCCTCTCATGTAGGTGGCTCAAGAACTCAATTAGGCTATGAATCCATCATTTCCTACCCATGTGTAGTAGATGCATCTAAAAATAAACTATGAAAAGTAATTTAAATGTCTAATTAGTATATCTAATTGTGTATGTTAATTATGTGTCCACTTAGGTATATTAGGTAGCTTCGGGCCACTCAGGAATGCCAATCATTGCAGATGGAGTAAGGCATGAAATTGGTATACAACCTAGAATATGATGTTGGGTGTATATAGTTTAGATAATATCATGTATTTTTTTAGTCCATCTAATCAATCATTGTGTAAGTGAGTATATAGAAATAATGTGTTGCATACATGCCCCAAATCTAATATTTGAGTATATGGATTATGGACCGAGTCATAAAAAACTATACTTAGGTATCTAAACTAAAAATGGGAATGGTCATATCATGCATGATGCTACCAATCTGAGTAAATTGAAATGAATCTGAGTTGTGAATTAGTATGAATCTAAGCAAAATTGAGTATAATTGATAAATAAGTAACTAAATTTGTGCAACCCTTTACTTTACCTACTATATTGTCCTGACTAATCTAGATTTTTCTAAAACTAAGGCTACTAGATCGTAGCACCATATATTATATAGTAGTGTTATGTAGATCTAGTTTCCCCATTTGGGTGTTAGTGTCCTTTTGGTTTGATTTTTATGTAATGGTACTACTTTTTAGGTCACTATTTCCCCACTATGTTTACTTGTGTCTAATTTTCTATAACTAAGCATGTGTGCTAAAAAATGTATTGTGAGTATTATATACCTAATCTCTATGACAAACCCTTGTGAATGCACCCTTTTTTTAGGGGAGTTATTGAACCTATGCATGAATTGTCCTCAAAATAAAAACCTTTGTAAAATGTGTGTTAGCCAAATAATTTATGATAATTTCATGATAATCCAATATAATGTGCACATATAACAATGAAATGTAAGATGATATGAGCATAATTGTGTAATGTAAGATGTATTTCATGTATAAAATTTTAAAATGGTGTTAAAATAGATTTAATCAATGTATGCAATAACAAATCTGAGTAAAACTAGGTAACTACCTAGGGGATGGGTAATGATGTCCATCATGATACCCAAGTAGGAAGGGTATATGCATGAGGTCCCTCATGGAATCAAAATTTGGTATTTGTAACAAGTAAAGATAAGTGTCATGGTCATGATGCATATAATAAATTATACATACAAAACATATGAGGCATGCAGAGTAGACCAAAGGGCCATAATATAAAGGACATGGGCACATGTCACTAAATTTGAGAAAAATAAGACATACAAGGACATGTTCAAATGTCCACATATGTAAGCAACAAGTAAGTTGGCTTAGAGCCACATAGAAGTACATATTAAAACATACACATACATAATTAGGAAGGCACACGTAAGGACATGGTCACAGGTCCAAAACATACATAATGTGAATAAAAGTGGCATAAAACCAAATAACTATGGCATATTAAAATTCCCTCAAATGGAAGAAGAAAAGAGATACAATCAAGTCTAAACTAGGTAAGATAAAAATGAAAGTATGCATGAATATGTAATACACATATGTGTAAGAGCTAGGATGTACATATGTTGAGTCTAAAGTAGTAATAACCAAAAAAAATCCTAAGAGTAGTAATGATCAATATCAAAATATAACAATGCTAAATATAGAATGTAGAGTATACAAAGATAGAACTTGGTAATCAAAATTATGTATATGGTACCCTAAAGTGGGAAAATGTGTCAAGTGAAGACCCATGTATATGCCCTTAGTGGGTAGATAATAACAAGTTTGGATTGATGTAGTGAACTTGAGTCTTATAGTAATCTACAAGCACTCGACAAGAACAAGTAAAGCATATATGTATGATAAAATGTATTATACTAATATCACTATCATATATAATATCTAGAAAATATAACAAATGTAAACATAACAATGCATACAATATATAATTTTTTGTTTTCTGAGTAATATTTGATTTTTTATGTTTTTTTAAATATTGTATTATTTTTGTATTTTATGGATATGAGCTATGTAAAAGTAACATGAAAATGAAATATATACAAGGATAAAGAGACAGGGAAATAATTTACAAGAAAGGAAGAATAATACTAATTGATGAGTCTCATGGGAGACCCACTATCATTACGGTCTGTGTCAAATAAGGGAATTATGATCATGAATGTTATATTTAAGGGAAATTATGCTCCTATAATCTATTGCGCTAAGTGATATATGTTTGTATTTGCCTATGTAGTGGTGATAGGAATATATGGTACTGACTGTAGTGTATTATAAACTATAGGGGTCTTAGGGACCCATCTAGTAGAAGAAATTGTAGGTGGCATAGGAATCCTATGTTGAGAACCCCAAGAACTCAATAATATTGATATCATTAGAAAGTGAGTAGAGGGAGGTCCTATAGAATCTATAACATATCTTTGATGCAATGGTCTCTCTAATAATGTTTTCTATGAGAGATTATGTATTGGTGTCAATAATATATGAGTAAACCCCACCTACACTAGTGGCTCTATTGAACTCTATGGTGGATCATTAAAAACTAAGATCTAAGATATAACTGATAACTATGTTATATCTAGTAACTATGTTGTAAGTGGTAATTGTGATGTAAGTACCTATGTAATAGTAGAGGATATTCATATGGAATACCCTCAACTTTGACCACCTAAATTACATGTATATATTTTAGGCATCTATGCACTATGGATGTGATGGCTCATAGGCCAATAACATATCAAACATGCTTGCACTAGGTACTACTAATAACTGAGTGACCACATGAGTTGGTCCAACCTATAATGGAATCACAATCTCCCTGATGGAGCTCTAAACTTGACCACTAAAACCACTAATTATTGTGTCTATAGGGAATATATCAGGCTCCAAATACCTCAAATGTTGTAAAAGTGTCATAGTTCACATGATAATGTTTGACCCATTGTCAGTCATAACACTCTAAATAGGATGATGATCTATCTAGGCTCGTATAAAGAGTGTGTGTAAATCTATATCATCATAAAAATTATCATACTCAAAGAAGGTGATGAGTGGTCTAGATGGAACTATAATATGGTACATACCAAAGATATTATGCAATGGGTGTGCCTCTTTTATAATAGTGTGATATGAAGCTAGTGGTGGATGTGCTTGATATGTGTAGTGAACACCTAAAGTGCTCAATTCCTCATTCACTGTGTGCTTTGGAAATGACTTTGATAATATATTTAATGCTTTATCTTCTATTTTTTGTACTTTTGGTGCCTTATAAGTGTGCCCATATCGATAATGTTAGCCTCAACTAAATCTTGTATCTTATGTTTCAGGCTAAAGCATCTATTTTTTGTATGGCCTAATCCCCTATGATACTTGTGGAATGCATTAGAATCATAGTTATTTGGAAGAGGCTATGTTGCATCAACCTATTTTATGGGACAGAGAGATATTATTTGGCATTATCATAAATTAAGGAGGAGATTGTTGGACATTGCCATTGAGTGTTGAGCTTTGGTATTTAATGTTGTCATTGATGTCAAAGGTTATTTTAAAGGTGCACGGTTCTTTCATTGATGTCAATATAATGTTATTGATGCAAAATTTTCTTGTGAAGGTGAATTTTCAATTAAGTCTTGAGGTATGTAAATGATGATTTATTATTCCAGCATAGTAAGTGTTGTTTTTCTATGAAGAGTAGTGATGTGAGACAACTATTTTAAGAATGTTCTTATGTCAGCTTGAATAATATCATTAAGGATTAACATGAGTAAATACATATCAGTATGTCAAGTTTCAGGTAACTTGTAAATCTTTGTGTAGAATTTTAAGAAGGTATGTGCAAGTAACATGATGATATGAGTAAGCTCTGAAGAATAAACTATATAATCCAAAGATTTGTGTAAGTAGTTATAAAGATGTTCCAAATGAGATACAAAGATGTGAATGATTTAGAGAATTATTGATAGTGTTTAATCATGATAAAGGTTATTTTATTTTTAAAATGAGGTGTTGAGGGCCTTTAAAATGATTATAAGGTCATCTCTAAAGATTTTTCTATGCAGCTCTGAAGATGATAAAAATATCTTAGTCAAGCTTCAATGATCTGTAAGAAGCTCCAAAGATGGTATATTGAATATCTAAAGAAGAGAGAGTGTATGAGGTTTATTTATAATATAAAATAAGAATTGAAACATAGGATATTTTCAAGGTAAAGCCTATAGGGTGGCTAGAAGGCTAGATTCAAGGCCTAATGAGACTTGCAGGTCAAAGCCTAGAAACCAAAAAGAGAGATGGTGGCTAGATGAGGTATCAAGATTAGTTTACAAGACATGGGTGATCAGTTGAAAATTAATAGAGGTGATTAAAATTATATTAATTATGCACATGAAGTTTAAGGTTATGGTTTGTAATAAAAGCTTGAAAAAGTGTTTCAAGGTTTCTTGAGTGCACAAAATGAAAAATTGTCTACCAGAGAAGGTTTTTTAAGTGATCATTGGAAAATGCATCATATACATGAGAATATAAGATATTTTTGGTATATGAGGAAGTTTTATATCTCAAATTTCCAAGCATTGGTTTCTATAAAGAAGATCTAAGTTTTATGAATGATCATAAAGACTAGAAGATGGTCTAAACCCTCGAAGAACCCTAATAATGACCTGATGTTGAAGATATTATTCTAGATGACTAAAAATTATTTGATATGGATATTTAAGTGATTATATGTTGAATTAAACTATCCCAAGTATATCTAGGTGTAATTGGTTTCTCAGGTGAGTGATCAAACCCTACAAAAAAGTGCTTATGTTTTAGATATTTATTGTAGTAGGCAAAGTCAATCGATTCAAAGTTTCTAAGTGGATAAAGTTTAGAGTCTGAGAATTGTAGTTATTTTTAATGAATATTTATGTATATGTTATATATCTTAGGTGTGTAAATTTGGTGATCCAAGTTGGCCAATTTCTAACAAACCTAGTAGTACAAACAGTAAAAAAATTAGGCATAAGTGAGAAGATGTTTCTTGATGTGTTTTTATATAAGAGTGATGCATTTAAGTGCATGATGATGTTTTTTGGGACTTTAATGATCTATACATTCTTTAAAAAATCTTATAAAATGGGGAAATAGGTTGGAACATTGAATCCAAAATGATTTGTCTAACTGAGTAGAGTCTATGAGAGAGAATATCAATAGATTGGTCTGCAAGACCAATAGTTTATATTAGAACTTATAATATTTTTGATGGAGGTTGTTATAATTATGTTATAAGATATTTTTCATGAATTTAAATCCCTTGATTTTATTCAATTAATTTTTATATGTTCTTGTTTCCTTGACTATGTTTTGGAGTCAATTGGTAGTTCTAAGTGAACATCTTGCAGAGAAGAGTTTGAACCTATATGCCCTAATTTGAAGTATCAGATGAAGTTTTTGATGACCTTGAGATCATGATATTTATAAATATGTAATTTATTTCCATTTTTATTGTTAAAAATTAATTATATGCCTTAGTTATTCAAGACATAGGTTTAATATATGCACAATCCTTTTTTAAACAATGATTTAATAAAGGGTTCAAGTGGTGGTTAGACCTAAAAGGTGTTTTAGACCTAAATTAAAGTTTCATAAGGTATATTTGAGTGTCATACAATGTATTAATACTATTTGAGGTGTTTGTATATGCGTCAATAAATATCAAAGGGTGGCGTGTTGTTAAGAAGACCTATTAGGTCTCCATTAAGCCTAAAAGAAGAGTAAGTGCTAATTGAGATATGACTAACCTATTATATTGATTGTTTCATGATTAAGGCATGTTATTTTATTATTATAATACATATTCATATCTTACCTAAGAGATAAGAATGTGTGGCTAACTAATAATGATATGATCAAGTGACTTGTATAAAATCAAGGCAGATTAGGCCTATTTGGTATGTTTAGAGAAAGAGAACAGAAAAGGATAACTGAATGATATAGATCACTGGTGAGTAGAATGAGGTCATGTATACCATTATATAAGTGTAATTAACATATAAAAAAGGTTATAAATATGAGGATCAAGGTCAAAATACCTAATCAAGCTATGAAAAGGGCTAGTTGAGAAAAGAGGGCTAGAAGCCAACTTTAAGAGGGACAAAAGTGAGCAAAGAGATGAAAGATAATATCATCATATATTATATGATACATAATGGTTTCTAAATATTATCAAATAATAAGTTGGCTAAGTTGGTGTTGAGTCATCTAGGGGGTTAGTGCCTCCTTGCAAGTGGGTGCTTGTTAAAGCCTAGCTGAGTTGGTGTTGAGCTACTTGGGGTTGATGTTACATGTGAAGTTGGTGATTCACTAAAGATTTATGTTTGTCTTATAGGATTTTAGTATATTTCCTTCATCAGTGGGTTTTATTCCCATTGAGGTTTTCCCATGTATATGTTGTGTTTATGTGTTTCATGCTCTTATGATTTGATACTTATGCTTTTTAAAATGTACATACTTATTAGAGTGGTTCATGTATGATTAAGTGGAATTGAATGAAAAATTTTCAAGACTAATTCATTCCCCCTCTCAGTCATTTTTATTCCAATAATTGAAGTAGGTCTAAAATCCTAAAGGAGATCCTATGAAGCAAGGATGACTAGTTAGCAAGCTCAAGGTGGTTTCTCTACCAATAAGGCTCCAATATTCAATGGATCTAAATATGCCTTTTATAATTTCAAAATTAATATATATCTAATGTCACAAGGACATGATATTTGGTAGTCAGTTGTGGATGGTTATATTACACCTCTAATTCTACCAACAAATGTAGTAGGTCAGAAGGCTAGTGAAAACAACTCCAAATCAATGAATGCCACTCTATGTGGCCTCTTAGAGGTAGAGATTATAAAGGTGATGCATTGTTTTTCAACCAAATATATAGGGGAAAAATTGAAGACCATATATGAAGGAGACACTAAGGTGAAGCTGGCAAAGTTGCAGACCCACAGAAGATATTTTGAAAGCTTGAAAATGAATGAAGATCAAAATATTACATCCTACTTATTGAGGGTTGATGAAGTTGTTAATATCCTTAGAGGATTTGGAGAAGAATTTAAAGATTCTACTATTGTTCAAAAAAATTTGATATCACTAACTCCACAGTTTGACCCTAATGTGTCTAAAATAGAAAAGATGCAAGATTTAGACAAGTTATAAATGGATGGGCTTCATGGCATCTTGACTTCCTATGAGATGAGAACTAATTAAGGAAGATATCCCAAAAGGAAGTAAATTTCAAAGCTAAAAATAAGTTAAAGGACAATAAGGTCAAGGATGAGGTATGTTTATAATTTAAATATGATGAACTCATACCTATGTTTTGTAGAAAGTTAAGGTTTGGCTTAGGTAAGTACAAGGGTAAGTTACCCTTCAAATGTTTTATTTGTGGAAAGATTGGTCACTTTACAACCAAGTGTCCTAACAATGAAAAATCTGAGCATAATGAAGAACATGATGAACACCATGGAGATGACATAAAATTGCTTTAAGTCTAAAAATAACAAGATAGATTTCAAGAAAAATTAAGGAAGGAAAAAATCATTCAAAAATTAAAAAAAAAAATATATACCGAAGAAGACATCTCATCTGATGTAAGTGATTCAAATACATCTAATAGTGATGATGGTATTAATGAATCTAAACATGAAAATAATGAAACCTTTTTCATAGGCATAGAATCATAAAATGAGGGTTGTTCAATTGGGAAAATCCTTATAGTTGATTTATAATTAGATGAAGAAGTATACTATGACAATGAAGAAGGATAAGATGAAATGGATCTTGAGGTTGAGCTCATGAGTGCCTTATAAAAAATTAAATATTGTGATTAAGAATAGCAATAAATTGAAGTCATTAGTTTAGGACTATGAGGAGTAGACCAGTTTCTTTGACAAAAGGAGAAGCAACACTTCTAAGGAGTGTGAAGAGATCATCAAACAATTAGAAACCTATATGGAGATTATTTAAGCAAGCCCAAAGCATAAAGAGGAAGAATACATCAAGTATGAAACTAAATTAGAATACATTAAATCTAAGTTCCATCAAGCATATAGAAAAATTAAGAGCTTTATCAAGTTTTAAAAGAGCACTGAGGCTCTAGATGATATCCTAAGTAGTCAAAAGTTTGAAAGTGACAATACAGGTCTTATTTTCAAAGAAGATGAAAAGAAAACACCTCAAGTCAAGGATAAGAATTTTTAAGATAAGAAGGTTACCATGAAAAAACCTATCAGGTAGCCCAATGCTATAAGGTATGTTAGTTCTTTCAATGGTTATTATTTTGTATGTAGTCAATTTGGTAATAGAGTAAGAGAATTTAGAAGACCATCTAAGAATGAGTACTCATGGAATGATGGAAGGAGTAATAATTCACATCATTCAAATGGTATGTATAACATGGTGTGTTACAACTATCATAATAAAGGACACATTACAAGATTATATTATAACAGAGTTAGAAAGTCATCAAGTCAAAACAATAAGTTTGAAGCTTTGAGAGTGTAGGAAAGAATCCAAATGAATGTATAGAAACTAAAGGTCGAAAAGATAAATCATGATCAATTCATGAGCTCAACTAGACTGCTTACTGAGATAGAGAATGCCTCAGCTATAAAATCAAGTAAAGAATGTCTATTATTAGCCCACATTGATGATCAAATGGTTGATGATGAGATCAATTAAAGTGCCAATCAAGTCCAAAAGGATGATGAAGAATATTCAGTCTTATAAAAATATGGAGATCAAGGAATCTCCTAAGTTCATGTTGTTCTAGTGGAATTTAAAAAGGAGTGGATCTATTAAGCTTCATGGAGACATTCTTCTATCAGCATAAGCCTGAGGTTGCAGTCAAAGAAGGTTTCTTTTTTGAAGATGATTCTAGGTTGTCTATGTTACAAGTAAGGAGATAAAGATGGATATTGTTGGGTGAATATTTTGTCACCAGTGTACTGATGAGAAAAATAGGTCTAATCATCCACAGCAAGGGATATTGGTCATCCAAAGTTGTAGGTTTACCACATCCAAAGGAAAAAAATCTCTCCTCTCATCAAGGGGAGGTTCCCTATAAGTATGAAGGGGATATCTACTATATATATAAGTAGAAAATAACACTTAGGGGTAGAATAACACCATCCATCTCTCTTTTTTCAAAGATGATGTTAACAAATTAAGGAGAAAATCTTGGTGAAAACACTGAAGGCACTTCTCTTCTTTCAAAAGTGTTCTTGCAGGGAACAATATGAGTTCTTTCAAGTAGTGACAAGTAACTAGTAACCAAAGGCATAGTAACTAGCAGACTATGATGTAGCACAAAGTCTCCACCTCACCTATCTAAGAGTGAAATATGAAAGACAATGAGAGCACAAAGTCATCCCAAGGTCCTTTACATAGGAATAGAAAATGAACACACACTGAAGACAACTATGACATCACAAAGTCTAAAAGTAATAAGCTTCAGGACATCTCCCTTATCACTTCCACTAGTTTTGCTTGTTAAATTAAATAAACAAGAACGTATCTAGAAGACAGACATAAGAATAATCTCCTAAAATGTCACAAGCTATAATAGCACAAAGTCTGCAAGTAAATTGCTTTCTCATTTAGATAAAATAATATGAACAACAATCTGAGCTCAAAGTCTTAGTATTTGCCTTTCAATTTGGGCAGAGTTTTGATTCTATGATAAAAAAGATCTCCTTAAAACAATAAAAGAGATTACAATATATAGCAGCCAAGAAAGACTTGGCGCTTTGTTTCATGGAATGGCCCATGCTGTGCATTCAATGCCTTCATTGCATTTTCAATTCTGTCAGGGGGGGCCATACTTGAATAGGGTGGCTATCTTAACTATGGCATGTAGATTCATCTCAAATGTCTCATATTTAATATGAGTTGTTTGGTCCTTTTTTTAACATCTGTGCAGTTGTCCAATTTGACATTACTTCATGGAAGAAAAATAGGCCACATCTTCAATGTTTACAAGTTTGAAAATCTATTTTATAGACTATTTTAGCTACCAAAATAACTTCTATGTAGATATTTCCCTCTTTGTCTCTTCCTGGTTTTGTATTTTCCTATAAACTAAGCCCTGGGGGCTATGTTCTTAGCTTTCTTTCTACTACAATTTGAGCCCTCAGGGCTATATCCTTAGCCTTGCTGACTCTTTATGCTCTTCCATCAGTAGTTCTTCCCTTTGGCATTTTGGCCTTTAAATGCATCTAAGCCCATGCTCAAGCCTTCAAAGATTAATGGCTATTTTGTTGCTATGAATTTTGATGTCTATGAGCCCATCACTTTCTTTGACAATTCTTTGGCTTTCTTGTTTGCTTTGGCCACTTTCTACTGATCTTAACAAGTGATGCTTGGCATTTTCCACTATGAAATCGATGAGGACACCTGGCAACATCCACTTAACTTATAGAAGCTTTAGATACCTTTTGAGAGTCCTACAAAAGATGACACTTGGAAGCTTCCTATGAACTTAAGAAACACAATAGAAACATTCAGGACTCATTTGGATTCACATGAATGATGACACTTGGCACACTTTGTTCACTTTAGCAACTCATCTGGGGCCCACCACAGTCCTTACTCAATAACAAAACAAAAGGAAGAAACTGTAGATGTTGACACTTGGTAGCTTCTGCTAAGTTATAATAAGACACGTGGCACATTCCACAGCTTTAAAAATTAGAAACTGTCCTGATAGATGACACTTAGCAGCTTTTGCTTTGACTTTATAAGGGACACATGGTGGCTTCCACTGCACTTTGAGGTTTGATCTTTCCTAAAGGGAACTTTCCCTATGGGGTCTTGAAAAATAGTTCATTTTTTGAGTGTTGAGTGTCCCCCATGAGGGTACCTACCCTTCAAGATCTTTTGAGTAGCCTTCGGGATTTTATTCCTTCAATGGACTTTTCTTCAGGCTTTTCCTTTAGATAAAAAGTCTGAAGGAATTCCTTTAGAAATTTTATCTAAAGGAAATATTCCTTTCCCTTGCCTTAGTCGTTTCTTCTGCCAGGCTTCATCGGTCGATTTAATTCCTTTAGAAAAAAGTCTGAAGGAATTCCTTCAGGCTTTTTGTCTGAAGGAAACATCCTTAACAACTATGCCATGGGATTTCCTTTTGAAGGAATTCCTTTGCTCACTTGGCCTTTGAAACAGTCCACCTACTCCCCACCTACCCTCTACAAGGGCTGTTTGACCTCCAAGGTTGCCTTTCAAAAAATCTGTAAGGGTCCATTTTGGCTCCAAAGTGCCCTCTGCAAGGGCACTTGTCCTTTGGGCTCTTGGAAGACCCCTTTGAACTTCTTGATTGAAAAAATGGCTAAGTGTTGAACCCATTTCTTTCCTATAGAGTTTGTAGAAACCAACCTGCAGAGTCTGTAGAAATGAGTTTGTAGATTTGGGTGAGTCCGTACATGTGAGAAACTGGTCTACAGAGTCTGTAGTTTTGAGGCCTTGAGAGTCCATAGATTTCAGCTTGCCTGCAGAGTCCATAGAAGCCAAGTCTGTAGTTTTCTCTAAATTTGAAAGAGTCCATAGAAATCTAGCTTATGGAGTCTATAAAAACCATCTGTGAAGTTCATAGTTCAACCTGTAGAGTCTGTAGTTTGAGTCCATAAAACTAGGGGAGTCCATAGAAATGAGTCCATAGGTTTCTTCCTGCGAAGTCTGTAGATTTAAGCCTACATAGTCTATAGTATCCTGCCTGTAGGGTCCATTAGTTGAAAAAGTTTGAAAAATAGAGAATTTGAAGGCTCATAACAATTTTTGAGAAGGGAAAAGAGAATTTTTTGGTTTTTAAGACCAAAAATAGTTCATGTGTTGTCCCAAAAAAAGAGTGACAGATTTTGGGAACAACAACTAGCTCTAGTTGGGGAACTTCCTTCAGTTGAAATTTTGGAACAACTAAGGGGAGTAGAGACCAAAATCTCTAGTGTCTTGAAGTGTACCATTGGGCTATGGAGTCATGCTATCTAAAAAGAAAGGTGCTAAAAATGAAAATGAAAAGCACAAAATAGAACAAAAGACTATACAAATATACATATGTATAGGTGAACTTATTTGATACTTCAAGAATTGAAGTGATTCAGATGCTACCCATTGTGAGACAATGAAAATGGTGTTCCATCTTTATAAACCAGTAGGAAACCATTTTGTCCTCAGAATCAGTGATAGAAAAATGGAACTCTCCACTAGGAATCACATTTCTTGTGCACTCCTTTTGGTTCTCTCTTCTTGCCCCATGGCAAGATGTGGTCTCCAATCCAAAAACCATAAATCTTTGCTCTCTTAGTGAAGAGTTCCTCTTCCTAATTTTGGAATTCAATAGTATGGCCCACTACCATAGCTTTTTGTTCTTCTAGTTTAGTCTAGTGCATGATTTAATTGTCATCATCAAACACCTGACAAACCACTAGCTCAACATCTCCTTTGGCATGAAGGAGTTTGACGCCTTTATCTTGAGTAGATTTAAACCTAAGTAACAGAGATTCATACTTGGTAGTGTTGTTGGTGTTGTTAAACTACAAGTCATGTGAAGGAGGAAGAATATCTCCTTGAGGAGATATCAACACCATCCTAGCTCCTGAACTAGTAGAGGAATAATTGCCATCAAATTTCAGCATCCATCCCTCATTTGAAACTAATTTTTCCTTAGATTTCTCTTTTCTTGAAAGGGGGAATCATTTTACGTTTGCATTATGTTCTACCATCCTTTCTGTTGTTTCATCTGAACCAATTATCAAACCATCATTTTTAGAAGTTTCCTCAGCTGAAACATGAGTATCCTCTATGGTCAAGAAATAATTACCCATGATTGAAGACTTAAATAGAATTTGAGCTTCAGGTGCTGATGATTGGGTGACCACATATTTTGCTTCCTTCTTAGGGAGCAGCCTCTTCATGATGCCTTTGACTGGAATCCTTGCTTCAGATAGGTCCATGCTCAATTCACCTCTAACATCCTTTTAGAAATTTTGCCCAAGAAAGATGCCATATGATGTTGGAACGTTGGCCACCAAGACAGTAATCTTGATTATTTTGTCTAAGAATGTTGCAAATATGAACTAAGCATCCTTGATTTGTCCCAGTAGAGGTACTTGCTTGTTCTCCTTGGAGAAAAATCTTCCAAATGTTTTGGTGAAGTTGAAGTAGAAGGTGCAAAGATGTTTAATGTACTTATTTTTTTGGCAATCACCAAGTCCTTTGGCTGGAAAGGCAGAGTGGTTTCACACTTAGAAATTGAAATTGATGGTTGAGGTTGCCCCTCTATCTTCTCTTTATCAACTTGTTGAGCTAACTGATTCTTGGACTGGGTGAACACAGTGTATGATCCCTCAACTACTTTACCTTCACTTTTGGGTTCATCTTGGTAATTTAAGAAACCAATGTTGGATTCACTAGCTGATTCTTCTTGGTCCTCCGTGAAGAGATCAGCATCATTTTCATGATCAAACTCAGGTTGGAAAGAGAAATCATGTTCAATTTCCAAATTTCCAACTGCTGAGTTGGTTAGAGGTGCTTCAAGGGCAAAGTTCCTCTGTGGGGGAGGAATATGACTTGGTTGCCCTTGATTCTTGGTAGCATTACTTTGATATGACTAGTTTTGAAATGTCCTCCTTGGCATATCTTAATTAGGAGGAGCAGACATACCTTGGGCCATTTGTCTTTTCAAGGCTAGTAGTTCATTTTCTAGCTTTTGTACCATTGGGTCAATGGTGATTATAGGTGAGTATTTAGAGGATGAAGAGGATTTACCTTTATTATGGTCTCTCCTTATCTTTCCTGCCAAGATAAGGTCATCTTCTACCTCAGTAGCCAAATTCTGAGCAGTAGCAAGGTCTATGTGTCTAGCCCATCTCAGCAAAAAACTCACTTTAGGCAGCTATGAGTTGATGAATAAACACTTGAGATTCTCAGGTGTCAGTTGGGTGATCATGGGAATCATGTTCCTCAGCTTGTCTAACTTGGTAATGAAGTCCCTCATAGGTTCATGGGGCTCCTTCTTCATCTGTGTGAGTTGGGACAACAAAGCATGTGTATCTTTTGTAGGCTTGAACCTAGCTTCAAATTTAGCTTTAAAAGTGTCTCAATCAGTCACTGACTGAGCTTGTAGATGGTAAAACTAGTTTGCAACAATGTCTTGTAGTGTCTCTATGAATAGCTTGACTATTATGTCTTCATACTCCACACCTATTACACCACAGGCTATGCTAAAGGAAGCAATATGTTCATTAGGGTGAACTTTCCCATCACCAAAACATTTGGAGAAATTCTTCCTTGACTTGTGTGGAAGCTTATGTAGAGGTGGGGTCAAATTTAGTGGACCAAAAGAGTTACCCCAGGGGCCTTGAGCCATGATTTGATTATGTAGAAGTGGGATCACAAATCTAAGTGGAGTATGGATAGGCAAAGCTCTGCTAACAACAAACAAAGAAGCTTTGCCTTGTATTGGTGACCTAGTATGGGTAGGAGGAAGACTCCTAGTTCGTTGAAGGTGAGATTGTGGAGAAAACAAATCAAAATTGCTCTGCTACACCAAATTAAAAATAGGGTCAAAAACACCTTGAGATTTTTGGCTTCTTGTATAGCATGGAGCTGCCAGATTGTAGGATAAAAATAAGAAAGAACTGGTCCTACTTCAGCTTGAAGCTTGAGGCTTCAAATTGTTGTTCTTCTTACATGGATCCGGTTTGCAGACTAAATTATATAATGGGAATAGATAAGGCTATAATTATAATAGGTAAGACCTAGATGAGAGTCGCTAGAGTATACAATGTATAAGGATAGGAACTGCTTGTTTTAAATCCCTAGTGGAGTCACCAAAAAGACTATTGCATGAAGCTGGGAGGAAAAATTAATAATGGGAAAGGATTGGAGTAGCTCGTTCTTCCACAATGGGATAAATGTATAAGGCTATAATGATAATGGGTAAGATAGGTGATGTTTCAATCTGAAGCTTGAGGCTTAAAATTGCACAAAATTACTGTGTCCCCAGTGGAGTCGCTAAGAAACTATTAGGTGAATATTTTGTCACCAAAGTACTGATGAGCAAAATAGGTCTGATCATCCACAGCAAGGGAGATTGGTCATCCAAAGTTTTAGGTTTACCACATCCAAAGGGGACAAATCTCTCCTCTCATCAAGGGGAGGTTCTCTATAAGTATGAAGGGCTATATACTATATATATAAGCAGAAAATAAATCTCTCTTTTTTTAGAGATGATGTTCACAAACTAAGGAGAAAATCCTAGTGAAAGCACTGAAGGCACTTCTCTTTTTTTAGAAGTGTTCTTGCAGGGAACAACAAGAGTTCTTTTAGGTAGTGACAAGTTACTAGTAACCAAAGGCGTAGTAACTAACAGACTGAGATGTAGCACAAAGTCTCTACCTCGACTGCCCAAGAGTGAAATACGAAGGACAATGAGAGCACAAAGTCATCTCAAGGTCCTTTAGATAGGAATAGAAAACAAACACACACTGAAAACAACTATGACAACACAAAGTTTGAAAGTGACTAGCTTCAAGACATCTCCTTTATCACTTCCACTAGTTCTGCTTGTTAAATTAAATAAACAAGAACATATCTAGAAGATAGACATAAGAATAATCTCCTAAAATGGCACAAGCTATACCAACACAAAGTTTGCAAGTAACTTGCTTTCTCATTCAGATAAAATAATATGAACAACAATTTGAGCTCAAAGTCTCAGTATTCACCTTTCAATTTGGGCAAAGTTTTTCTTCTGTGATAAAAAATAACTCCTTAAAATAATAAAAGAGATTACAATATATAACAACCAAGAAAGACTTGGCACTTTGTTTCATGGAATGGCCCATGCTGTGCATTCAATGCCTTGAATGCATTTTTAGTTCTATCAGGAGGGCATGTTGGAACAGGGTGGCTATCTTAACTATGGTGTGTTGATTCATCTAAATGTCTCCTCTTTAACATGAGTTGTCTGGTCCTTTTTCTGACATCTGTGCAGTTGTCTAATTTGCCATTACTTCATGGAAGAAAAACAGGCTGTGCCTTCAATGTTTGCAAGTTTGAAAATCTATTTTGCAGACTGTTCTAGCTACTAGAATAGCTTTTATGTAGATATTTCCCTCTTTGTCTCTTCCTAGTTTTGTCTTTTCGTAGAAACTAAGCCCTCGGGGCTATATTCTTAGCTTTCTTTCTACTGTGATTTGAGCCCTCAAGGTTATATCCTCAGCCTTGCTAGCTCTTTATGCTCTTCCATCAACAGTTCTTCCCTTTGGCATTTTGGCCTTTGAATGCATTCGATCCCACACTCAATCCTTCAAAGCTAAATGGCTATTTTGTTGCCATGAATTTTCACATCTACAAGCCCATCACTTTCCTTAACAATTCCTTCAGCTTTCTTGTTTGCTTTGGCCACTTTCCACTGATCTTAACAAGTGACCCATGGCATTTTTTTCTATGAAACCAATGAGGACACCTGGCAACATCCACTTAACTTATAGAATCTTTAGATACCTTTCGAGAGTCTTACAAAAGATGACACTTGGCAGCTTTCAATGAGCTTTAGAAATATAGTAGAAACATTTGGGACTCATTTAGATTCACACAGACGATGGCACTTGGCACACTCCACTCACTTTAGCAACTCATTCGGGGCCCACCACGATCCTTACTCAATAACGAAACAAAAGGAAGAAACTATGGATGTTGACACTTGGTGGCTTTCGCTGAGTTATAATGAAACACGTGGTACATTCTATAGCTTTGAAACTTATTAGAAACTATGTCCTGGCAGACGACACTTGGTAGCTTCTGCTTCAACTTTATAAGGAACACATGGCAGCTTCCACTACACTTTGAGGTTTGATCTTTCCCAGAGGGAACTTGCCCTTTGGGGTCTTGAAAGATGGTTCATTTTTTGAGTGTCAAGTGTCCCCCATGAGGGTACGTACCCTTCAAGATCTTTCAAATGGCCTTCAGGCTTTTATTCTTTCGATAGACTTTTCTTTGGGCTTTTCCTTCAGACAAAAAGTTTATAAGAATTCTTTCAGACATTTCATTTGAAGGAAATGTTCCTTTCCCTTACCTTAGTCATTTCTTCTACCGGGCTTCATTGGTCGAGTTAATTCCTTTGAAAAAAAGTCCAAAGGAATTCCTTTGGACTTTTTGTCCAAAGGAAACATCCTTAACAACTTTGCCATGGGATTTCCTTTTGAAGGAATTCCTTTGCTCGCTCGGCCTTTGAAACGGTCCACCTACTCCCTGCCTGCCCTCCATAAGGGCTATTTGACCTCCAAGGTTGCCTTTCAAAAAAGTTGTAAGGGTCCATTTTGGCTCCAAAGTGCCCTCCACAAGGGCACTTGTCCTTCGAGCTCTTGAAAGACCCCTTTGAACGTCCTGATTGAAAAAATGGCTAAGTGTTGAACCCATTTCTTTCTTGTAGAGTCTGTAGAAACCAACCTACAGAGTCCATAGAAATGAGTTCATAGATTTGGGGGAGTCTGTAGATGTGAGAAACCGGCCTGCAGAGTCTGTAGTTTTGAGGCCTTAAGAGTCCATAGATTTGAGCCTATCTGCAGAGTCCGTAGAAGCCATGTCTATAGTTTTCTCTAACTTTGAAAGAGTCTGTAGAAATCTAGCTTGTGGAGTCCGTAGAAACCATCTGTGAAGTTTGTAGTTTGACCTGTAGAGTCCATAGTTTGAGTCCATAGAATTAGAGGAGTCCATAGAAATAAGTCCATAGGTTTCTTCCTACGAAGTCCGTAGATTTAAGCCTACAGAGTTTGTAGTATCTTGCTTGTAGGGTCCCTTAGCTGAAAAAGTTTGAAAAATAGAGAATTTGAAGGCTCAACAATTTTTGAGAAGGGAAGAGAGAATTTTTTGGTTTGCAAGACCAAAAATAGTTTGTGTTGTCCCAAAAAATGAGTGACAAATTTTGGGAACATATATTATCCATTCCTGTGTTGATAGATCTATGCTTGAAGTATAATAGATAACTTGTTGAAGAGATCTAAGGATATTATTATTAGTGTAGGTTTTTATCTTTTTCTATTTATTAATTAGGGAAATTGTATTTCTTATGCATACTTGGAGTTTTCCTACATTTGTGGGATAGGCTAGCTTATGTGGAGGTGTGTGTCATAGATGTGTCATAGGTGTCATAAGAGTGTCATAAGTAACTCCCTTGATGGGAGTTACTTATCTATTCTTAGCACCTTGTCACCACCTTTCATGGAGGAGTTACCGTCTATTCTTGGGGTGCCTTGTCCACCTTTTGTGGAGGAGTTACTTACGTACTCTCCTATTTGTATTCCTCACTTTGGCCATCTCATGTTAATCAGATTTTGGTTTTCTCCATTTTGTCTTGTGCAATTTATCTTCTTGTGTTATTTTCAAATTACTTTAGCATCTATGTGGTGTGCATTTGCTTCAACTCGTGTGATCACATCTCCATTGCACTCGCATTATCTGGATTCTAGAAACAACTCTGATATGGTATCAGAGCAAGAACGGTAATCGTGTATATGGTTATGCTTTTAGTTCATTTTGAAATAAAAAAGAGTGTTCTCTTTGTTTTTTTAATTTTCTAGATCTGATTTAAAATAAATATATATATATATATATATATATATATATCATTTCTAGTATCATTTTCTTGGGAATCCTTGGCCTTTAGATGTCTTGGTTGTCTTCACTTCAGGCGCTGGTTCAGCAGTTAGCCTGGGTGCCATTGTTGTGTGCAAGGAGCAGAGGGAGGAGCAGCTCTAAGCAACTTCAGTTCTAGCAATAGAAGTCCTTCCTTCCAGCCATGCCATCTGCTATATGGCATCCAAAACAACCTTCAGTTCCAGCAGCCACTGTCTACGCTCTCCAACAGCTGACCAAGTCATATGGCGCGCAAGTCTGCGCCAACTTCAGCAGCGCCTTCATTTTTGCTACACCTCTGGTAGTCCTTCCAGTGTATTTTCTTGCCCAGCAAGGCACCAAGCAGGCCGTACGGTGTCCAACAAGTCTGCACATTTATTTTTTTGTCTTTTTTGAGTTAAAATTCTGGAATGTGCTATTTTGGCGCCCCTTCCTTACTTGGCATCCCATGTGGCACCCCTTGGACACTTGGCAATCCTTCATTCTATTTATGCTTCATTATATTCAGTTTAAAATTGACTTGTAAAACAAAAATCAGTCAATTTGACTGAATATTTAATTTTTTAGATAGTTTTGTAATTTGGGGGTTTTTCATTTTAAACTTGTATCTTCAACCTACGAAGACGAAGGGTGAGGCCTGGATTGGTAGGAGACCAATTCTCCCTCACACAAACCTCCTTTGGATTCCTCGTTCTATGCCAAATCCAATGAGTGGTTGGAAAGCCACTTTCTCTCTCAAAATAGGCATTTTTGTAATGTTTTAGTGCTTTTTTTTGCAAAAACACTAGTTTACGGGAAAATTAAACCTTTAATATCTTGCAAATGGTAGCTCAAATTTGTGTGCCACTTTTTGTAAAAGTCTTTTTAATTCAATTCTCCATAGTGTAGACTTGTTATTTGTTAAAAAAGCACTAGTTATAAAGTGTCAAAAAATTGGGTCTCTCGGGACACATTTTCGACTGAGTCCAACGTCCTGTTTGCTTTAGTCTTGCACTGATTTCTCTAAGATGAATTCTCAACTGAGTCTGACATCTTTTGAGTGTGCACTTACATATTTGGGGGGGCCTCAATATTTTGGGGGGGGGGGGTTTTGATTGCTTTTCACAACTTGCAAAATATTTGCTTTCATTCTACTTTTTGCATAAATTCACAACTTGCAATCAACACTTCACCTAAATTCAGCTAAAAATGGATTATTTTCAACTTAAACCTCTAACACCCTTCAAATATCATGTATGGAAGGTTAAAATATCAATCATTCTTAGAAGTAAAGGGTTGTATAGGATCACCATGGATACTGAAGTAGAACCCAACACTGATGTTGAAAAGGTCAAGTGGTACAACCGTAGTGATAAAGCCTATGGATTAATGAGCTTGTCTATGTCTCTAAAAATTATCTTCCATTTAGAATCGTCTCAAACTCTTAATGACATATGGGACACCTTAGAAAATTTATTTGGGAAGCTTGATGAGATGAGAGGTCATGAGCTCGAAAACACACTCATAAGTCTAAGTCCTAGCAACTTTGACACCCTACAAGACTTCTTCACTAAGTTTACGGCCCTTAGATTGCAATTGAAAAAATGCAGGATAGAGAAGAAAGATGATGAACTCATCTTTTCTATTCTCGTAAAGTTAGGTCCAAGCTATTCAGTCTTTGTCTTCACTTTTCATGCCATAAAAAGTGCCCTTGGCACTACATGGAAAATGCCTTCTTTAGATTCATTCATTACCGACTTGACTAGGGAGCAAGATAAGCTAATTCAAATGGGCACAATGAAGTCTAGTCAACCCCAATCTTTGATAGTTAGAAATGGTAAGGATAAGACTTCAACTAAGGAGAAGAAGAAAAAGAACAAGGACTAGGAGAAGAAGAAAGAAAACACCAATCCTGCCAAAAACAACACTGAGACTTCCTCTTCCAATGCTAAACCTAAGAAGGAGAAGGTTAATTGTGCATATTGTAAAAATATAGGGCATGATGAATACAAATGCATGAAGAAGCAAATAGATCACCTAACTCATCTTCTAGAGAAGAACAACATAAGTGTTCCTGAGTCCATCAAGCAGAATTCATCTACCCAAGATTCTACCAAGGCAAAAGGCAAGGGTAAGGAGAAAGAAAAGGGCAAGTACCTTGTAGCTACAGTAGCTTCTGCATCTTCATGGGTCATCGACTCAGGTGCTTCTCACCACATGGGCTCTTCACTAGTTGAGTTTTCATCTTTAGAGCCTTGTAGCATGACTTTAATTAGTTTGGGTGATGACACATCAATTTTTGTTGCAGGGAGAGGGCCAATTGAAATGGAAAGAGGAACATTCAATAATGTTCTAATTGTTCCTTCTCTTTCAACCAATCTCTTATCAGTGTACCAAATCACTCACATTGGTTGAGGCATGAGAGTTGAGTTTTCACCAGATTCAGTGGCTATCAGGGAGTTGCATAGTGATACTACAGTGGCAGTGGGTAGGGCAGATCACCAAGCCAGGTTATACACCTTCTCACATTTTGCATCAAATTTTTCTCCAATAAAATTCTTGACTCATTCAGATGGAGTTAGTAAATTATGGTATGAGCGGTTTGGCCACCTTAACTACCGCTACCTTGAATAACTTTGCAAACATGACATGGTCATTGGCTTGCCTCGTGTCTAATTCTCAAAAGGACTTTGCGAGGGGTGCTCCCTTGGGAAGCATCCCGAAGCAAAATTTGACAAAGGCAAAGCTTTGAGGGCTTCACAACCTTTGGAGTTAGTTCATAGTGATGTATTAGGACCCTTTCCCAAACCATCTTTCACAAGGGCCAAGTACATCCTCACTTTCATTAATGATTTCTCTAGGTACACTTGGATATATTTTCTCAAATAAAAGTTTGAAGTGTTTGAAAATTTTATAGACTTCAAGGCTCTTATTGAAAAATAGAGTGAGAAATCCATCAAGGCTCTTCAAACTGATAATGGAGGGGAGTATATCAGCATCAGGTTTGAGTAGTTTTGCACTATAGAGGGGATTGATTTGCAGTGCACAGTCACTTGCATCCTTCATAAAATGGAGTTATAGAACGCAAGAATAGGTTCTTGAAAGAGATGGGTAGCTGTATGATTCACTCCAAATCCTTAGCACCACATTACTGGGCCGAAGCCATCAATTGTGCTTGCTACATTCAAAACAGGGTTCCTCATAAAGCTTTGAAAGGGATAACACCCTTTGAAGCTTGGCATAAAAGGAAAACTAATGTTGAGCACCTCAGGGTTTTTAGATCCCCCACCATGGCCCACATTCCAAAGAAGAAATGCAAAGCTATGGAACATCAGTCCAAGCCTTGCATCTTTGTAGGATATCCAAATGGTATTAAGGGGTATCGCCTTCTAGATCCAGTCACTCATGAGTTGTTCATTAAGAGAAGTGACCATTTTTAGGAGAGTCCTAGAGACTCAACACTTGACACTTCTTCTCCCTCATCAGATCTACTTCATGATGATTCCTCGTCAGATTCAGATCAGCTACAATAGGTTCTTGAGCCAGAGACATCTTCTTCTTTGAGTTCAGATAGCGAGGATAATGATGCAGAGTCATCCATCTCTAGTCAGTAGAGGATGAGGAGTTAACACCTGACTCACCCACTTTTGGGCCACTTTGGGCCAAATAGACACTTGAAAGTGTTGGCACTTGGGTAGGAGATCCCACAGATGATAGACGTACTAGGGGGATTTTTAGAGAGATCCACATGCCTTTTTTGCTTTAGTTTCAAATCCACAGACTTTTTAAGAGGCATCGGGGGTACCTGAGTGGGATAGTGCTATGGAGGAAGAATATTCTTCCTTAATCAAAAATCACAGTTGGGATTTGACTTCACTTCCTAAGGGAAGAAAGATGGTTCGATGTAGGTGGATATATCAGACCAAGTTTGCAACAGATGGGTCAGTTGATAAGTACAAGGCACGATTGGTTGCCAAGGGTTTCTCACAGGTGGCAAGCATTGACTACTCAAAGACCTTTGCACCCATTGCAATGATGACTTCTATCTTACTCACCTTGGCTATTACCATAGCACATGGTTGGGATGTGCATCAGATGGATGTGAAGAGTGCCTTTCTTCACAGAGACCTAGAAGAGGAGATCTACATGGAGCAGTTGCTAGGATTTGTTCAGGATTCTTCCTTAGTATGTAGACTTAAGAAATCTATCTATGGCCTCAAACAGGCCCCTCGAGCTTGGTATGATAAGATGGATTCCTTCCTTCTCATAGTGGGTTTCACTAGGTGTCATTCTGATCCCAATGTCTACTTCTTGTGGCAGGATGATTTGCTCTTGATTTTGGTTATATATGTTGATGACCTTTTGATCATCGAGAGCTCTTCATCGGCTATTGCAGTGGTGAAGGCATCTCTTTAGGATATATTTGACATGATAGACTTGGGTTTGTTGTATTAATTCCTTGGCATCAAGATCTCACAGTCAGATTCAGGGATTTCTCTTACACAGCCTAAGTATGCTCTTGACTTATTAGCTTGGTTTTACATGGCTGATTGCAAGCCATCTCCGATTCCCTTTCTATCAGGAGTCAAGCTTGAGGCTGATTGTTCTTCACCATTGGTTGATGCCACTCAGTATCAACAACTTGTTGGTAGTCTCATCTACTTGACTCACACTAGGCCTAACATATCATATATAGTGGGACTTGTTTCTAGATTCATGCAGGAACCTCATGAGCTGCATTGGAAAGCAGCTAAGATGATCTTGCATTACATACAGGGTTCACATACAGATTTGGCATAAAGGTTGACTTGGTTGGATATACAAATTTAGACTGGGCTGGTAATTCACAGACTCACAAGTCCACTTTTGGTTAAAATTTCTCTTTAAGTTTAGGTCCTATCAGTTGGTCTAGCAAGAATCAGAATGCTATTGCTATATCATCCACAGAGGCAAAGTATAGGGGAGCTATTAATGTAGCTATTGAGGCTATTTGGCTTCAGGGGATTCTTTTTGAGTTTGGCATTCCTATCAGGCAGCCCACCATCATTTATTGTGACAACTAGAGTACCATTCAAATTTGTAGAAATCTAGTTCAACACCAACGGACCAAGCTCATAGAGATTCACATGCACTTCATTCGAGAGCTTATTCATAGTCAGGTCATTGACTTGATATTTTGCCAGTCTTTGGAGCAGGTTGCAGACATCTTCACCAAACCTTTCACTGAGAGCAAGTTCATTCATCTATGAGCTCTTCTTAGGGTGTGGTCCACATTTGCAGAAGCATCATCTTCAGGAGGGGCCCACTAGCCTCTTCTTTTTTTTATGTCTCTCTTTTGGGGGGGAGTTTTTTCCTACAGGTTTTCTCCTTTTCTCTATCTTATGGGAGATTGCATTTGTATATGGGTACCTCATCAGGCCTAGTTGCCGGGACCCATTTTATATTTCCACACTGCCCACCTAAGCTACGTTTATGGGGGGGTATTAGTGTAGGTTTTTATTTTCCCTATTTATTAATTATTGAAATTGTATTTCTTATGCATACTTGGAGTTTTCCTACATTTGTGAGATAGGCTAGCTTATGTAGAGGTGTGTGTCATAGATGTGTCATAGGTGTCATAAGAATGTCATAAGTAACTCCCTTAATGGGAGTTACTTCTCTATTCTTAGCACCTTGTCACCACCTTTCATGGAGGAGTTATTGTCTATTCTTGGGGTGCCTTGTCCACCTTTTGTGGAGGAGTTACATACTCTCCTATATGTATTCCTCACTTTGGCCATCTCATGTTAATCAGATTTTGGTTTTCTCCATTTTGTCTTGTGTAATTTATCTTCTTGTGTTATTTTCAAATTGCTTTAGCATCTATGTGGTGTGCACTTGCTTCAACTCGTGTGATCATGTCTCCATTGCACTCGCATTATCCAGATTCTGGAAACAACTCCAATAATTATTAGGTATATGAAGTCATAGTATAGATATTTGATATATGATAGGTAAGCCTTTGGTATCTATCTATGTGAATAATTAAGCTTGATCTATGAAGACAAAGGGGGAGTCCCTAATTTTGAAATTGATTTCAAGTATGGGATAGCCTTATGTATGCTCAAGATTTTGATCTTCTTCAATCATATCAATAAAGGTAAGTGATCTGAGTTTCTATTTATTTGAAAGAAGTTATTCTTTTTCAAGAAAGTGATTGCTTTTTTATATGCATAGAGTTACGGAGAGATTGTGTCTAAGATGCTTCATAGACTCTATTTTTTGAGATTTTGATGTGTCATCTAGGAGAGTGACCTGATTGAGATAAGTTTTTGAGAATGGTTATCATAGGTGGTTTCCATAGTTTCTAAATAGTGTGTGTCATCTAGTTTCTTTGAGAGACAATATCATCTCAAAGGGAAAGAGTATGATTTTAGTAGTTAAAGATGACCCTTGATGTCTACTATTAACAAAAGTATGGTGGATGCTTAGTTTGAGGGGGAACTTTTTAGATTGTTGACTGAGATTGATCTATGTTGAAATGATCTTGTAATCTGAGTTCATCCTTAAAGAGATGATATTTGTGGAAGACCTTTGTCATTAATTTCAAATGGGGATAAAGATCAAAAAATATGAGAAAATGAGAATGATCAAAAAAATGAGAAAGATAAGCCAGGTTCAAAAAGGGTGAGAAAAGACAAAAATTAGATCTAAGAGATGTTTTCCATTAATATTGGTTGACATAATTTTTTGAGTGTTTTTACCATCAATGAAAAAGGGTGATATTGTTGGATATTATCATTAATTAAGAGATTATTGAACATTGTCATTGAGTGTTGAGTTTTGGTATTCAATGTTGTCATTAATGTCAAAAGTTCTTTTGAAGGTGCATGGTTTTTTCATTGATTTCAATATAATGCCATTGGTTTCAAAGGTTATTATTAAGGTTAATTTTAAATTAACCTTGAGGTGTGTAAATTATGAGTTCTTATTCTAGCATAACAAGTGTTGTTGTTGTATGAAGAGCAGTGATATGAGAGTAGTATTTGAATAATGTTATTATCTTAGCTTGAATAATATCATTAAGGATAATCATGAGTAAGTATAGATCATTATGTCAAGTGTTAATTAAATTTCAAAGATTTTTATAGACCTTATAATAAGGTATGTGTAAGTAGCATGATGAAATTAGTGAGCTCTAAAGAAGAAACTATATGCTTTGAAGATTTATGTAAGTAGTTTTGAAGATGTTTCGAATGAGATATGAATATGTGAATGCTATAAATAATGAATTATAGTGTTTAATCATGAGAAATGTTATTTGATTTTGTACACGAGGTGTGGAGGACCTTTTAAATGATTAGAAAGTCAGCTCTAAAGATCTTTGTATGTAGCTCTGAGATGCTACAAAGATCTTAATCAAGCTCTAAAGATCTGTAATAATATTTAAAGATGATCTATTAAATATCTAAATAAGATTTAGTTTATGAGGTTTATTGAGCATACACAATAGGCATTAGAACATAATATATTTTCAAGGTGAAACCTACAGGGTGGTTAGAAGGTTAGATTCAACACCTAATGATACTTGTCGATCAATGCCTAGAAAGTAAAAAGAGAGATTGTGGTTAGATGAGGTATCATGATCAATTTTGATTACATGGGTGCATATTTGAACATTTATAGATTTGATTCAATTTATTTTAAGTATGTGCCTAAATTTTTAGGTCATGGTTTACAAAAAAAGCTTGAAAAAGTGTTTCAAGGTTTTTAAGTGCACAAAATGAAGAGTTATCTATGAAAGAAGGTTTTTTAAGTTCTCATTGGAAAATGAATCATATACATGATAATATAAATTATTAATGGTATATGAGTAAGGTTTATATCTCAAAGTTATAATCATTGGTTTTTAGAAAGAAGAACTAAGTTTTATGAATGATTGTTAAGACTGGAATATGATCTAAACCCTCAAAGAACCCTAACAATGACCTAATGTTGAAGATATTATTATAAATAGATAAAAATGATTTTATAGGTATATTTAAGTTATTATAGGTTGAATTAAACTCTCTTAGTCATCTCCATGTGTAATTGGTTTCTCAGGTGAGTGAGTAGACCCTACTAGAAAGTGCTTGTCTCTCAAAGATTTATTGTAGCAAGTAAAGTTGATCAAGTCAAATTTGATAAGCAAATGAAGATCAGAGTGTGAGACTTGTATTTATGTTTCATTAATATTTTTAGATAGGTTATATATCTTAGGTGTGTAAATATTTGGTGATCCAATTCGGCTAGTCGCTAGTAAACCTAGTAGTGGAGACAATAATAAAATTAGTAGAAGTGAAAAGATGTTTTTTGATGTTTTTTCATGTAAGAATGATGAATTTAAGTGAATGATGATGTTATTTGGGACTTTAGTGATATATACATGATTTATATAAGCTTTTAAATTAGTGTAATAGGTTGGAACATTGAAGCCAAAATGGCTTGTCTGACTAAGTAAAGTCTATAGAGATAAGATGAACAGATTGGTTTGCAAGACCAATAGTTTCCATTATAGCTTATGATATATTTGATGGAGGTTTATCCAAGTATTTTATATTATCTTTTTCATGCATTTAAATCCCTTTATTATATTCAATCAATCATCAAATGTGCTTGTTTCCTTGACTATGTTTTGGAGTCAGTTGACAGTTTTGAGTGAACATCTTGTAGAGAAGAGTTTGAGCTTGTATGCACTAAGTTGAAGCATAAAAATGAATTTTTTGATGACTCTAAGGTCATGAGGTTTTTTAATATGTAATTTATTTCAATAGTTTTTTTGAAAAATTAATTATATGCCTTAGTTATTCAAGACAATTTTTATATGTATAGGCCTTTTATAAAGAGTATTTTAAGAAAAAGTTCAAGTGGTGGTTGGATATAACAAGTGTTATGGACCTAAAGTGAAGTTTTATAAGGTATATTTGAGTGGCATAAAATGTTTTCCTACCATTTGAGGTTTTTTAATATGCTTCAATAAATATTAAAGGGTAATGTGTTGTTAAGAAGACTTATTAGGTCTCCATTAAGCCTTAAAGAGGAATAAGGGCTAATTGAGCTATGGACAACGTATTGTATTGATTATTTCATGATTAAGTCATGTTATTTTAATATTATAATACCTATTCATGTTTTATTTAAGACATAATAATGTGTGGTTGACTAAGAAGGATATAATCGAGTGACTTGTATAAAAATAAGGTAGATTAGGCCTATTTGGTATGCTTAAAGAGTGAGAGCAGAAGAGGATAAGTGAATGATATGGATCATTGGTGAGTAGAAAGAGGTCATATAGACCATCATAAAAAATTTATTAATATCTAACAAAGGTTTTACATTTGAGGATCAAGGTCATAAGACCTAATCAAGCCATGAAAAGGGCTAGTTGAGCAAAGAGGGCTAAAATCTAGTTTTGAGAGGAATAGAAATGAGCGAAGAGATGAAAGATACTATCATCATATATTGTATGAGAAATAAGGTTTTTTGAAGATGATAAAATAATAAGGTGTCTGAATTGGTATGGATTCATCTAGGGAGTTGGTGCCTCCTTGCAAGTGGGTGCTTGTTAAAGCCTAGCTGAGTTGGTGTTAAGTTACTTGGGGTTGGTGATCTATATGAAGTGGATGATTCACTAAATATTGATGTTTATCTTATAGGAATGTAGTCCATTTTTTTAATTAGTGAGTTTTATTCTTATTTAGGGTTTCCCATATATATTTTATGTTCATGTGTTTCATGTTCATATGATTTTATGTTATACTTGCTAAGATGTACATGCTTGTTATAATGGTTCATGTCTGATTAAGTGGAATTGAATGAAAAGTTTTGAAGACTAATTGATGCAGGAGCATCTTGGAAGCACGAAGAACATGGATAAAGATTTCTTTCAAAACAATTATTGTAATTAAAATTTAAAAAAAAAAATCATGTACACTTAAGATACGTCTATTTAAGTCAAATCTAGTTATTTTAGATCAAAAAGAGGAGAATCAAGCCATAAGTGGCGTATGTTAGGTGCAGCTAAATAATCCTATGTTTAATACATTTGTTGAGTTTTTCTAGGAGTTGGGTGAATGATTTTTGGAATAAATCATGATCATTTCAATATTACGAGCAGTAGAGTAGGAGTTTGTATAGGAAGTAGAATAGGAGATTGTGTAGGAGGAAGTATAGGATCAAGTCCGGGAGAGGACTGTATTTTGATGGATTGTATAAGAATTAGTTAAATTGAAATTTAGTGATAATTATTGTATCATCTTGAGTATGATCAATGGAAATACAAATTCTTATGTGTAATTTATTTGGCTCTCATTCTCATCTGTGAATAGTCTGGTACCGGAGAGAGATTCTATAATGGAAGCCTGTGTAAAGTGTGAATGAGTGATCAGGGATGGTAGCTTTGCTATTGTTATTCGTCTGGATCTGCATCGTCTGTTCAGCTGTAAGACATTTTGATTAGAGGTACTTTATGATTTTCTGCATCTTTGTTTATATGCCAGTCATTGTCGTGCTACAACAGTCTATCCACATGAATATTCTGTGTTCAGTCTCTGTTCAGAAACCATAGTGAAATATGCATATGTTACCTGTGATAATAAGGATTAAATGAGTCTATCATGCTGATATTTATGTGTTACTATATCATGTTGGCGTTGCTATGTGTCCAGCGAATGGTTAGATATTAGGTAAGATTTGAGTATATAACAAATACTCATAAATCCACTGATATGTATGTCTTATTATGCAACGCCAAGCTGAGGGCAAGCCGAAGGGAAGAATTGCGTGGTGAAAAAAAGAAAAAAAACTCAAGAAAACCGAGCTGGGTAAGTAAATCGACAATTTTCAGGTTCAAGCATTCGTTTGAGTTGAATATGCTCTGCATAATCGACCAGGCTAGGTCGAATCCGAGAATAGGGTGGCAACAGCAGTTTAGTTCAGCTCCTAAAGACTTCTTGAAGAAGAGGAGGACATAGAATGGTTTTGGTAATAATCCGAAATGGTTAAAGGAGCCGATGTTAAAGGAGCCGATTGGAGTTATCCATTTCATATGGTCGAGGCTCGCTCACCAATGGATTATATCTTTTCCTCAAAGATTGATCACGAGAGAATGATATCAAGAATCTGTAGATTTGCTCACAGCGCAGTCCAAGGTAAGCGCATTAATTTGGTATAAGACCGTCTCAGATCAGAACTTTGTTTTGCGCAGTAGGTTAGATTTTGTTTTAATCAATTATTGGAAAAAGAGAAGTTGAACATATACCAGCCGAATTGAAAGTTAGGTGAGGAACGGGCAGCCATAGAGGCAAAGGAAAATCTATGAGTTCTACAGATTTTAGAATTAAATCCCCAGAGCATAGTGAAGAAAGACAAGTGCATCATTTGGTAGCAGGCTTCTAAAGTGTAGAGATTGTTGTTATCAAGCCACTTCCAGAACGTACTGTGAGTTCCTCTGCCACTCATAATCAGAATGACGATGGAGATGTTGAAACCAATAAGAAGAATGTAGAGGAGAGGAAGACCCAGAGTCACAGCTGGAAAAGAGGTAATCCGTCTATATTTGCATGGTATTGTGTTTCTTTACAGACCCGAGTCATGTTTGAATTGTGCCTATATTTACAAACGCTGAGTCTATGTAAAAGAAAATAATGGGATTACTTTAAGCTGAGACAAAGAACTGATCTACAATTGTGTATAAGCTAGCCTGTAAAAGTCCAAGCCAGCCGTCTTAGTTCAGCTGGTAGAGCTGTTTGGATCAGAATGTTGTTTTTGCAGAGATAATGCACTGTTTGGGGATTAAGAGCAGCAAGTCAAAATTTTGAATAAAGATGAAGGTCAGTTTGAGTTTTGCATCATTTGGTACAAGCCATGAAAAGGGCTAGTTGAGCAAAGAGGGCTAAAATCTAGTTTTGAGAGGAATAGAAATGAGCGAAGAGATGAAAGATACTATCATCATATATTGTATGAGAAATAAGGTTTTTTGAAGATGATAAAATAATAAGGTGTCTGAATTGGTATGGATTCATCTAGGGAGTTGGTGCCTCCTTGCAAGTGGGTGCTTGTTAAAGCCTAGCTGAGTTGGTGTTAAGTTACTTGGGGTTGGTGATCTATATGAAGTGGATGATTCACTAAATATTGATGTTTATCTTATAGGAATGTAGTCCATCTTTTTAATTAGTGAGTTTTATTCTTATTTAGGGTTTCCCATATATATTTTATGTTCATGTGTTTCATGTTCATATGATTTTATGTTATACTTGCTAAGATGTACATGCTTGTTATAATGGTTCATGTCTGATTAAGTGGAATTGAATGAAAAGTTTTGAAGACTAATTAACCCCCTAGCTCTTAATAGTTATTCTTCCAATAATTGGTATCAGATCCTAGGCCTTTGAATTACGTCTAAAATCCTAAATGAGATCCTAAGAAGTAAGGATGACTAGTCAACAAGCTCAAGGTGGTTTCTCTACCAGTAAGGCTCTATTGTTAAATGATCTAACTAAGCCTTTTGGAATTCTAGAATGAAGATATATTTGATATCATAAGGACATGATATTTGTAAATCAATTATGGATGGTTATATTTCACCTCAAACTCCACCAATAGATGTAGCAGGTAAAAAGGTTAGTCAAAATAAATCCAAGGCAATGAATGCCATTCTGTTTGTCTTATTAGAGGCAAATATTGTAAAGGTAATGCATTATTTTTCATCCAAATATATATTACCATCTATTAAGGAGATACTAAGGTGAATTTGGCCAAGTTGTAAACCCACAAAAGATAGTTTGAAATCCTAAAAATGAATGAAGATGAAATTATTAAATCCTACCTATTGAGGGTTGATGAAGTTGTCAATATCATTAGAGGATTGGGAGAAGAATTTAAAGAGTCTGCTATTATTAAAAAGGTGTTGATATCACTAACTATGAAGTTTCACTCCAAGGTATCTACAATATAAGAGATTCAAGATTTGGATAAACTACAGATGGATGGTCTTCATGGCATCTTAACTACATATGAGATGATAACTAATTAAGGAAGACCTCCTAAGAAGGAATCATCTTTCAAAGTTGAAAAGAAGTCAAAGGCCAAGAAGGTCAATGTTGAGGTGTTCAAAATTTGATGATGATGAAATCATAGCTATGTTTGATAGAAATTTAAGGTTTGGCTTAGGTAATTACAAGGTTAAGTTACCCTTCAAATGTTTTAATTATGGAAATATTGGTCACTTTGTAACCAAATATCCTAACAAGGATAAATTTGAGGATAATAAAGAACATGATAAACACCATGGAGATGATATAAAAGTCTATAAGTCTAAAAATAACAAGAGATATTTCAATAAGAATGAAGGAAGGAAAGAATCATGCAAACATAAGAATAAATTCTATACCAAAGAAGATAGATCATCTGATGTAAGTGATTCAAACACATCTAATAGTGATGATGGAAGTAATGAATCTAAACATGATAATAATGAAACCTTATTCATAGGCATAGAATCAGATAATGAGGGGTTTTCAAATGGGAAATGCCTTATGGTTGATTTAGAATCAGATGAAGAATTATACTATGACAATGAAGAAGGAAAAGCTAAAGTGGATTTTGAAGCTAAGCTTATGAGTACCTTAGAAGAACTAAATATTATGAAGAAGAAGAAGAATAAGAAACTAAAGTCATTAGCTTATGACTATTAGGAATAAATCGGTTTGTTTGAAGAAAGGCTGAGAAACACTTATAAAGAGTATGAAGAGATCATCCAGCAAGTAGAAACCTAGATGGATATTATGTCAGTAAGGCTAAAGGATAAAGAGGAAGAATGCATTAGTTATAAAATTGAAGTAGAATACCTAAAATCTAATTTGGATAAAGCATCTATCAAGATGAATATGTTTGTGAAGTTTGAGAAGAGCACTGAGGCTCTAGATGATATCCTAATTAGTCAAAAGTCTAAAAGTGACAAGACAAGTCTTGGTTTCAAAAAAGACCAAAAAAAATGCACCTCAAGTTAAGAAGACTATTTAAGACAAGAAGGTCAACATGAAAAATCTTATTAGTTAGCCTAATGATATAAGGTATGCTAGTTATTTCAATGGTTACTTTTTTTTATGCAATTAAATTGGTCATAGAGCAAGAGAATGTAGAAGACCCTCTAAGAATGAGTACTCATGGAACTATGGAAGGAGTCACAATTCACATCAATAAAATGGTATGTATAATTTGGTTTGTTACAACTGTCATAATGTATAACACATTACAATATTATGTCCTAATAGAGTTAGAAAGTCATCAAGTCAAAACAGTAAGTTTGAATATCCTAAAGTGCAAGAAAGAAGGAAAATGAATGTATGGAAACGAAAGGCAAAAAAGATAAACCATGATCATTCTATGAGATCAAGTGGATTGTTTATTGATATAGATCATGCCTTAGATTTAAAATCAAGTAAGAAATGTCTTTTATTATCCCATATTGATGATCAAATGGTTGATGATGAGATCAATCCTAAAGTGCCAATCAAGTCTAGAAGGATATTGAAAAATATTTAATCTTATAAAAAGATGGAGATTTGGGAATCTCCTGAGTTCATGTTGTTTTAGTGTCCTATGAAAAGGGGTTGCTTCATTAATCTTCATGGAGACATTATACAATCAATATAAGCATGAGGTTATAGTCAGAGAAGGCCTTTTTTTTTTGAAAATTCTAGGTTGTCTATGTTACAAGTAAGGAGATAAAGATGGATATTATCCATTACTATGTTGATAGCTCTATGGTTGAAGTATGGTAGATAACATGTTGAAGAGATATAATGTTGTTATCAGGTATTTGAATTCATAGTACAAATAATGGTATATGAGAGGTAAACTTTTGGTATCTGTTTGTGTGAATAATTGAGCTTGATCTGTGAAGACAAAGGGGGAGTCCCTAATTCTAAAATTGATGTCAAGTATGGGATAACCTTGTGTATGGTTAAAATTTTGATCTTATTTAGTCATATCATAAAGGTAAGTAATTTGATTTTCTATTTATTTGAAATAAGATATGCTTGGTCTAAGGGGGTGATTAGTAGCTCTGAGTTCTTTGTCAAGAAAGTGATTTCTTTTTGATATGCGTAGAGTTAAGGAGAGATTGTGTCTGAGATGCTTCATAGACTCTATTTGTTGAGATTTTGATGTGTCACCTAAGAGAGTGACCTGATTGAGAAAAGTCTTTGAGAATGGTTTTCATATGTGGTTTCCATAGTTTCTAAAGACTGTGTGCCATGTAATGTCTTTGAGAGATAGTATCATCTCAAAGGGAAAGAATATGATTTCAGTTGTTATAGATGACCCTTGATGTCTACTATTAACAAAAGTAGGGTGGATGATTGATTTGAGGGGGATATTTTTAGGTTGTTGACTGATCTTGATCTATGTCAAAGTGATCTTGTAATCTGATTTCATTCTAAAAGAGATGGTAGTTGTGGAGGACCTTTGTCACTAATGTCAAACGGGGAGAAAGATCATAAAAGATGAGAAAAGGAGAAAGATCCGAAAGAGTGAGAAAGATAAGTTAATTTCAAAAAGGGTGAGAAAAGACAAGAACTAGGTCAAAGAGATATTTATCATCAATAGTGGTTGACATAGTTTTTTGAGTGTGTTTGTCATCAATGACAAAGGGGGAGATTGTTGGATATTGTCACTAACTAAGGAGGAGATAGTTGAGCATTGTCATTGAGTGTTGAGCTTTGGTATTCAATGTTGTCATTAATGTCAAAATTCATTTTAAAAGTGCATGGTTATTTCATTGATGTGAAAGGTTTTTATGAATTTGCATTATCAAGTAAGCCTTGAGGTATGTAAATGATGAGCTCTTATTCTAGCATAGTAAGTGTTGTTGTTGTATGAAGAGTAGTGATGTGAGAGTACTATTTGAAGAATGTTATTATTTAAACTTGAATAATATTATTAAGGATGATCATGAGTAAGTATAGATCAGTATTTCACATGTCAAGTAACTTGAAAAGATTTTTATAGACCTTGTAAGAAGGTATGAACAAGTAGCATGATGAAATGAGTGAGCTCTGAAGAAGAAACTATATGCCCCAAAGATCTGTGTAAGTAGTTCTAAAGATGCTCTGAATGAGATACAAAGATGTGAATGCTCTAAAGATTAATTGATAGTTTTTAATCATGAGAAAGGTTATTTTAGTTTTCACATGAGGTGTAGAGGACCTTTCAAATTATTGGAAGGTAATCTTTGAATATCTATGTATGCATCTCTCAAGATGCTACAAATATCTTAATCAAGCTATGAAGATGTGTAAGAAGGTATAGAGATGATCAATTGAAGATTTGAAGAAGAGTGAGTATATGAGGTTTCTTGATCATATAAAAGAGGCATTAGAACACTAGAGAGTTTCAAGGTAAAGCCTATAGGGTGGCTAGAAAGTCAGATTCAAGGCCCAATGAGAATTGTAGGTCAAGGCCTAAAAATCAAAAAGAAAGATGGTGGCTAGATGAGATATAAGGATTAGTTTCCATGACATGGGTGAGTATTCAAACATTAATCAAGGTGAGTCAAGTTTTTTTATGTATGTGCATGAAGTTTTAGGTCATGGTTTGCAAGAAAAGTTTGAAAAAGTGTTTTAAGGTTTCTCAAGTGCATAAAATGAAGAGTTATCTCCCTGAGAAGGTTTTTTAAGTTCTCATTGGCACATGTATTATATGCATGAAATATAATATTTTCATGGTAGATGATGAAGGTTTCTATCTCAAATTTCCAATAATTTGTTTCTGGAAAGAGAAGCTAAGTTTTATGAATGATCTTTAAGATTGGAAGATGGTCTAAACCCTTAAAGAACCCTAAAAATGACTTGATGTTGAAGATCTTGTTCTAGAGAGATCATAATGATTTTATATGGCTATTTATGTGATTGGAGGTTGAATTAAACTCTCTTAGGTATCTCTAGTATATGCCTCAATTATTTAAGAAAGAGTTTTTTTATATGCATAAGCTTTTTGTAAATAGTGTTTTAAGAAATGGTTCAAGTGGTGGTTGGACCTAAAAGGTGTTTTGGACCTAAAGTGAAGTTTCATAAGGTATATTAGAGTGTTATACAATGTGTTTCTACTATTTAAGGTGTTTGGATATGATTCAAGAACAATCAAAGGGTAACATGTTAATAAGACCTATTAGGTCTCCATTAAGTATTGATTATTTCATGATTAAGGAATGTTATTTTAATATTTTAGGACCTATTCATGGCCTAAATAGGATATAATTTTTTTTGGCTAACTAAGAAGGATATGATCAAGTGACTTGTATAAAAGCAAGGAAGATTAGGCCTATTTGGTATGCTTAGAGAGTGAGAGTAGAAGAGGATAAATGATTAATATATATCATTGATTATCATAAGGAGGTAATTCATACCATTATAGTAGTGTCATGAATATCTAAAAAAGGTTTTTCATATGATGATCAAGGTTATAACACCTAATCAAGCCATGAAAAGGGCTAGTTGAGCCAAGAGGGTTAGAAGCCAATTTTGAGAGGGATAAACATGAGTGAAGAGATGAAGGAGAAGATCATCATCTGATATATGAGTAATAAGGGTTTCTAAAGATGATAAAACAATAAGGGGGTTAAGTTGGTGTTGATTCATCTAGGGGGTGGTGCCTCCCTGCAAGTGGGTGCTTGATAAAGCCTATTTGAGTTGGTGTTAAGATGGTTGGGGTTGGTGCTCCATGTGAAGTGGGTACTTCAATAAAGATTGATGTTTGTATTATAGGATTTTAGTCCATTTGATTCATTAGTGGGGTTTATTTCCTTTAAGGGTTTCCAATGTATATCATGTGTTTATGTGTTTCATGCCCTTATGATATGATGCTTATGTTTTCTAAGATGTAGATGCTTATTATAATGGTTCATGTATGATTACATGGAATTGAATGAAAAGTTTTGAAGATTGATTCACCCCCCTCTAAGTCATTATCCTTACAAAAGATATGACATTGCATTCCAAGATCTTCTATAAAACCCATGATATAAATTATAGAAGGTTGGTGAAGACTTTATGTGAAGGAGGTGATAAAACCAAATGAGGATATGGCTATGAAGCTGCATTAATTGTGGACTTTTGATCACTCTTATTTTTAATGGCCCTTACCTTGTATGGAGGTTTAATTTAACTCTTGGCAGTTGATTCTAATTCATTGGTATATTTTAGTTTTCCCATTCATAGAAGCTTGACTTCTCTTTATTTTACTATGTGGCACAAATATATGAATGTTGGAAACTTCTTAAACAAGATAGCTTTGTGTAATTCTAGTAGAAGACTCTTTTTGAAGATGTCCTGAAGCTCTTTATCTTCCATGGGGCTAGTTAATTTAGCTAATATAGTCTTGTATCATAATATGTGTTTTACAAAAGGTTCATTTGACTTTTGTTTCAACTATGCAACTTAGGTATGTGAGATCTTGTCAATAATATTTATGGAGAAGTATGCTAAAAACATGTCTACCAAAGGATTGAATGTTATGATTCATTGATTTGGTAAGTCATAAAACCATTGTAAGGACTAATCCTTTAAATTGCATTGAAACAACTTTGTGAGAAGCCAATCATTTGACACATAGTCCAAACATGTTGTGTGAAAAGCTTGGAGATGTATATCTAGGTCACCCTTACCATCATATAATGTAATCTTAGGTACCATAAATCTAAATGGAAAAGGAGTTTATACTATGTGATGTACCAAAGGTTTATGTAAGAGAACATTATAATCCAAGGCATTTGATGGCCTAGTGTCTCCCTTATCAAGATGTAACACCTTAGCCTACAAAGTATGAACCTCACACATAAATGATTATACATATAGATTGGAGGAACTAGCCACAAGAGGTGTAGTTGTCATTGAAGGTTATTGAATTATAGTTATTGGTTTTGCTATTTGAGTTGGGCCCATTGTAGGTGTAACAATGTTATTAGCTAGGGGAGGTTAGTATTGACCATTTTTTGAGTTTTGAAAAAAAAATTATGATCAAGGTGATGTTTCTAAATTCTATCTCGAAAGATATATACAAACTCATCCTTATTAAAAATTAGGTTATCATTGTTAAATGGAGGGAGCGTGTCCCATTTTCCAATTTTTGTATCATCTTGATCTTAACTATAATGTTCATCTTTAGATGCATTATCAATTAAATCCACATGATCAAGGTGTGAAGTATCAATAGTGGGAGATATAATATGTCCCTTATCCATGGTATAATCTTTAATAGAAGGAATATGAATATGTTTAATAGAATTACCACCTAGCCTAGCACTTCTTGGAAAAATATGTTAGAAGGAATCTGAATATGTTAGAACCCATCTTGGATAGTAATGCTATAATTGGAAAGTAATACCATTATTGGAAAAATGGCAGTAGTGTCTTGATATTAGAGGTAGTGTCCTCTATATAGGATTATCTTGAGCTTCTGGGTTCACCTGTGTCTACATCTTAGGGGTATGTTTCTATGTGCATGAGTTATGAAACCTTATATTTTTATTATAATAAATAATTTACTGTGCGAACCTTAATCCTCAATACAAAGAGGGTATGATCTAAAAAGTGTGTTCATTAGTAGGGTAGGCTAAACATCCTCAACACCCTCTTCTAATGAGAGTTTCCTACATATCAATACTCTGAAGATGGATCAAGATCGATGTAGTTCTCCCCACCTAAGTATTGGTGAAATTACAAGTGATGATAGTATGATAGTGGCCTTGAGTGACTTAAATATGATTGAGACTATAAATCTATAAAATTTGATCTTAGACCTACTATAGATGGTAGTTGTTAAGCATGGAATATACTGAGAGTGGGGGGTGAATCAGTATATTATATATCTTATAAAACTTTCCCTTTATCAAATTCCACTTAATCAAACATTCAAGATATGCAATAAAACTCAAACAATAAACATCACACAAGATAGAGAGACACCAGATATAACGTGGAAACCCAATGTGGGAAAAACCATGGAGAACAATCTCAAGTATATTCGTGAGAACAAACCCACAAGAGCACCATACCCCTTTGTCGAGTACCAACCCAGATACAATTCATGAGCACCAACCCACAGGAGCATCAAACCCCTTTGCCAAGCACCAATCCATAGGAGCACCAACCCCTTTGCCGAGCACCAACCCAACAACAATTCGTGAGCACCAACCCATAAGAGCACCAACCCCTTTATCGATCACCAACCCAACAACAATTCATGAGCACTAACCCCTTTATCGAGCACCAACCTAACAACAATTCATGAGCACCAACCCATAGGAGAACCAACCCCTTTGTGTATACCACACACCTATCTCTCAATGTTGCTATCTCAACAAATGATAGATCAATACAACATCTCTTTCCTCTCTCTCACTTTTTATCTTCTAAGCTAGATATAACAAATACAAATCATATTCATCTCTCACAATTGCTCTTCTAAGCTAGATATTACAATATCAAATCAACCTCTCTTAACCATATATACAAATGGCTTCTCAAGCCTTTATTTATAGCTTTCCAAATTACCTTTGGCCTTCCCCCTTTGTGACCCTTCAATCCTCATGGAAAATAGCACCAATATTAGATGACCCTTTATATTCAAGCCTTTGAAAAGTCATGTGGTGACCCTTCATGACTAAAAACATCCTTCCCACTTTTGTCCTTATCTTTGGTAACTTTTCGTATTCCTCAAAGTGTCCCTTCATGAGAAATTGTGCCCTTACTCTTTTGTCTTCACTTGGTGACTCTTGGAATTCCCCAAGATGAATCTTCATGGAAAAATGCGTCCCATCCTTCTTTTGTCTTTACCCCATGGCTCTTCAACTTCTCCATGGGCCCTTCTTTTGTCTCATATGCAACCAAAAATATATTTGTTAATATTAAATAAATATTAACTCATATTAGCCAAGATATATTTATTAAAAACAACATTAAATGCAATGGGGCCTTTATCACCAATAATACTAGACCTTTGACATCAATGATAATATTTCCAATAATCTCCCCCTTTGTCATTGATGGCAACCTCAATCCTAAAACTACCACATCCTGTCACCTACACATCTTGTCCTCTAAAAACATACAGTAACTCCCCCTTATTGTAGCAACCTATACCTATTCTTTGTACCTATTTTTTGCACCTGTACCTATACCTATTATTCTCCCCCTTTGACATCAATGGCAAAGCACCTACCTGGAGCTAACACTTAGCTCCCCCTCACTTGATGTTGAACATCAATGGTAGGAAGTAATATAAATTACTCCCAACTCTTATCACTGATCTTTGAATGTATCCTTTGATCGTGCCTTTGAGAAGATATCTGAAAAAACATATACATTGTTCCTTGTCTTTTGAGCATCTGCAATCAACTCATTTGAATATTTTCTTCTAATCTCACAACCCTCTTTATGAAACTTTAATGTATATCCTTGATCACATATTTGACTAACACTCAATAGATTATGCTTAAGACCTTTTACATATAAAACATGCTTAGTCTTAGTTCTACCATAATCCAAACTCAAAGTACCTTTTTTGACTATCTTGGCAGTGGTTTTATCTCCAAATCTCACTATACCACGATTGATCTTATTTAGAGATATGAATTTACTTTTATCTCCTGTCATATGCCTTGAACATCCACTATTAATTAACCATGGCTGATCTTTACCTCTCACATGCAGAGCTGTCTGTACCATCATAGAATCTTCAAGTTGTTTCTTCTGCCATGAACATGTCTGAACCTTCTTCCTCATGAATGGAGCTTTGATACTTTGATCCTTCTTCTTGATGAATGGAGCTTTGAAACTCTGATCCTTCTGAACTGACTCGAACACGTTCTACAATATCGAGTTATGTGTCCAAAGTTGTTGCACTTGTAGCACACTATGGTCTCTTCATCAAAGCTTGATAGAGGAGTAAAAGAGTTGTGGCTTCTACTTGACTCTACTTGACTTTCCTTCTCCTTATTTCTAAAATTGTTAGCTCTTTTTCGACATTCTAATTTCTTGTGACCATATCCATTATAATAAAAACAATAGCCATAAAAATAAGACCTGTCTATATATCTCTGAATTGATTGCCTTTTGTAGCTTTATTCCTTCCAGCCTTCTCTATTTGAAATGTCCTCTGTATTCTTCACTTCTCCCCTTTTTGTTTCCTCTTGTGTAAGAGCTTTATCATAGCTCTTTTTCTTTTCAAAATTGATCCCTATCTTATCTGAATATGCTTTTTGACTTTCCAATATATTATTCAGCATGTTAGTGTTATATTCAAATTTTGAATCATTGACTACTTTATCACTGACTACTTTCTTAATATCTTCTTTTAAAGAGGCAATTTCAATAATATACCTTTCACAAATTTTTCTTGCTATTTCCAATTGTGCTGTGAGATCTTCATTATTCTTGGCTTCTTCAAAGTGTGCTTGTAGATCTTCAATCATTTCCTTTGACTCTTGTTCATTTTTCTCGATCTGGTACTTTAATCTTTGGTTCTTCTTCTGAACAACTTTTAACTCTTCTAAGGCACAAATGAGCTCTCCTTCCATATTCACTTCAGCTTCCTCCTCTTCTTCTTCTTGATCATCTTCATGTATAGCCATGAATAGAATCTCTTCTTCTTCTGAATCATTGACTCCACTATCTTCACCTGAGCTAGGATCTTTAGAATACAGGCTCTTCTTCTCGAATCCCTTCTTGGATTTGCCTTTGAAATTCTTCTTGTATGTAGGCTTTTCTTCTTCTTCATCATTAACCTTATCTGGGTATCTAGCTAAAAAATGTCCAATCTTTCCACAATTAAAACATTTAAAAGGTAATTTTCCTTGATATTTCCCTGTTCCTCTTTTCAGCCTATGAATGAAAAGTGCTTCATTGTCATCTTCATCATCATTGGAACTATCACTTGATTCTTGAATCTTAGTTTTCTCCTTCTTTGATGTCTTGAAAGCTGCTTCTCTCTTTGAGGGTTTATCTTGTTCTATCCACATCTCATATGCTGTGAGAATACCATGAAGCTCATCCATCTTTAGCTTGGCTAAATTCTTCATCTCCTCGATTGTTGAAACCTTTGCATCATATCTCATTGGTAGAGATCTCAAAACCTTTTAAACCACTGTTGACTCTTCCAATGTTTCTCCAAGACCTTGAATCTGATTTACTATCTGATCAACTCGCAAGAGATAACTTGCTATATCTTCTTCTTCTTCCATCTTTAAACTTTCAAACTACCTTCTAAAAGTCTGCAACTTATCTTGCTAAACCTTTCCATCACCTTTGTAAATATTCTCAAGTTTTACCCAAGTTTCATGAGTAGATTTACATTTCATAACTTTAACAAATTTAGATTCACATAAACCATATAAAATAGCATTTAAAGCTTTAGCATTACATTCACTTGCCTTCTTTTCTACTGGAGTAATTTTAGATGTCTGTGGCTCTTCATATTACTCCACCACTGATTCCCATATGTTGAATCCAAGGGCCATCAAATAAACCTTCATTCTTATGATCCAAGAAGCATAATTCATCCCATCAAACAAAGGTGCCTTATTTGTAGAAAATCCTTCTTGTGACCCAACCATCGTGCTTTCTCGATCTACCTTCAAGTTGTAAAACTTTTCAAAAAGGAACCTACTCTGATACCAATTTTTAAGCACAAAATATACTGAGAGGGGGGTGAATTAGTATATTATATATCTTATAAAAACTTTCCCTTTATCAAATTCCACTTAATAAAACATTCAATATATGCAATAAAACTCAAACAATAAACATCACACAAGATAGAGAGAGACACCAGATATAACATGGAAAACCAATGTGAGAAAAACCATAGAGAACAATCTCAATTATATTCATGAGAACAAACCCACAGGAGCACCATACCCCTTTGCCGAGTACCAACCCAGATATAATTCGTGAGCTCCAATCCATAGGAGCTTCAAACCCCTTTGTCGAGCACCAACCTAGCTACTATTTTTGAGTACCAACCCATAGAATCACCAACCCCTTTACCGAGCATCAACCTAGCAACAATTTGTGAGCACCAACCCACAGGAGCACCAACCCCTTTACCGAGCACCAACCCAACAACAATTTGTTAGCACCAACCTATAGGATCACCAACCCCTTTGTGTATACCACACACCTATCTCTCAATGTTGCTATCTCAACAAATGATAGATCAATACAACATCTCTTTCCTCTCTCTCACTTTTGCTCTTCAAAACTAGGTATAACAAATACAAATCATATTCATCTCTCACAATTGCTCTTCTAAGCTAGATATTACAATATCAAATCAACCTCTCTCAACCATATATACAAATGGCTTCTCAAGCCTTTATTTATAGCTTTCCAAATGACCTTTGGCCTTCCCCCTTTGTGACCCTTCAATCCTCATGGAAAATGGTGCCAATCTTAGATGACCCTTCATATTCAAGCCTTTGAAAAGTCATGTGGTGACCCTTCATGACCAAAAATGCCCTTCCCACTTTTATCCTTATCTTTGGTGACTTTTTGTATTTCTCAAAGTGTCCCTTCATGAGAAATTGTGCCCTTACTCTTTTGTCTTCACTTGGTGACTCTTGGAATTCCCCAAGATGACTCTTCATGGAAAAATGCATCCCATCCTTCTTTTGTCTTTACCCCGTGGCTCTTCAACTTCTCCATGGGCCCTTCTTTTGTCTCATATGCAACCAAAAATATATTCAACAATTATAAATAAATATTAACTCATATTAGCCAAGATATATTTATTAAAAACAACATTAAATGCAATGGGACCTTTATCATCAATAATACTAGACCTTTGACATCAATGACAATATCTTATGGAGAGGTTGTTAATAATTGATGAAGTTCAATTTGTGACTCTAGTCTTGGGTGGATTATGCAAATATGTTGAGTGTCATTCAACTTGGAGTCAATCATTGTGTTTTTGGGTAATGGGAGTGAATCACCAATACATTAAGGTGGGTGGTGGATGGGTATACCATTGAGGTGGATATCACCCTAGAGGATATACATGTGATCCTCAAGATACTAATTATGAGAAGGTTGATGGGGTGTGAGACACCAAATATTATAGATGAGAGATGAAAGATAGCCTTATGAGATACCAAATTAGATACATATGATGGGTTTAAGCACATCATATGATTATTTAAAGTGTATGTGTCAATAATTTTAGATATCTAAAAGGCCTTTATCCTATTTATGACCACATGTGTGTTGTGTCATAAGTCTGATGGGGTCATCATATTGTATATCATAGTCATTTTCAACTGATTCTAGAGCATGAAACTATGTTTGACATGGGATTGATGATTTGGGTGTAGCTAGTGCATGACTTTTACAACATTTTAGGTAGGGTATAATAGACTATGGGTCATATCATACAATTTTTGAGCTAGATTTATGAGAGATTACTAATCTACAAACTTTCAAGACTTCTTCATATTATAGATGATCACATCCCATGGATGAAGAGGTAGAATTAGGATCATGTTATGTAAATGATCTCGCATGTTACATAAATAAAGACCATATGATGGGATTGGATCATATGGATGCCTTATAGGGGTGTTTTTGATGGTTTGACATCATGGTAGACCATAGTACTAGTGAGGGGTTAGAGTTTCATTATCAACCACTACACATGGTGGGTAGAGCCATACCTTTTGATTGCATCCTAAGTAAGTTTGATCTTGATTATTTGGTAGCTTCCATTATATTCCTAGGATAGTATGCTAAAAATTCAAGGTAGCCAAGTGGAGTGGGAAGATGAAGGGTTTTCTTTGTGATGCTTATAGTGATACCTCACTATCCCATGGTGGTGACATGATGATGAAGGTGGTAGTAAGAAATGCAAGGAGAGGGAGGAGGTAGACAAGTGGTATTCATACCTTATTTATACTATAAGGACCCTCATGTAGCTCCAAAAAATAGCTAGACCATACTAGGGTGAGCACACATATTGACTCAATAAGTTTTAGCTGTATCATAAGGGAGGTAGAGAATTTTGGCTAACCCATAACCATGATAACACTCATGTCTTGGGTGGTTAGGGTGATGAAAGTACTATCAGTAAGTAATTTTTTTGAGCTTATGCTATATCTTTTATTTCCTAGAGGTAGATATATATGTGTTAGGTATTAGTGATATATATATATATATATTGTATATTTTGATATAGATATGAGATATGATGTTATTTGATTTGTATTTTATAAATGTGATGGTAGAGGAGACAAGGTGGAGGACTCTAGTAGAGGTGACCTACCAGGATATTTTGGACCCTATGCTTGCCTATCATGATACCACAAGTAATCCATATCTTGTGGCACTAGTAGTCGTAGCACATGTTGGCTAGTTTTGACTAGAAGGAGAACCTATTAGGGAGCTCCAATGACAAGAGTAGGTTATTTCTCAGGTAGTGGATTTATCAGGGATTATAGGGGTTGAGGACATATCATGGTGATATTTGTCCACAAAGAGATCTACCCACATGATTATAGTTGAATGCATAGTAGTTTTATAGGTAAGGTGACTTGACTATAGGTATAAGTATAAAACTTACATTCATAGATGTAGACACTATAACAAAGTCTACATGTTGCATGATCTAGAGTCTCCATGGAGAGTATGGAACCTTACCTTCCTGAGGGGGTCAAGTGGATCACAAGGTATATCTTACTAAATACTTAGTTTTAGTATCATACATCATATTCACACATGTAGATGACAATAATGATTCAAAAAAGGATGTGTGTGTGTGTGTGTGTGTGTGTGTGTGTGTGTGTGTGTGTGTGTGTGTGTGTGTGTGTGTGTGTGTGTGTGTGTGTGTGTGTGTGTGTGTGTGTGTGTGTTGTGTGTGTATACATATGAATCATTGCTATTATCTACATCTATGACTATGATGTATGAGTTTATTTTATTTCTAGAATTCATTTAATGTTTGTAAATATAATGCAATTTAAAAATGTCAATTATAGTAAATGTGAGCAAATTCATGGTAAAAAATAACAAAAATTAAAAAGAAATCTTAAGTAGATATAAAAACCAATAAACAAAATATGTATAAATTTTTAAAATGAATGTAAATCACACCATAAAGATATGTAAAAAATGTAATTAAAAATAAAATATCCACTATAAGAAAATACATAAGACAATAAAATAAGGATATGTGTGAAAATAATGTTATCACATGTAAGACAAGTAAAATTGACTTAAATCAAACAAAAAACAAACATGAGTGATTGTAAAGAAATGTCATCCAAAATGTAAGACAATTCAACTCAAATTAAAATCAAAAATTAAGAAATACAAATTATTATAAATATTTCCTATGTAAGAAAAGTGAAGTCTACTAAAATCAAACAAGATGGAAAATAAGAAAAAGATTATAATGAGTGAAAACTCAAAATTGGTAATTTTTTTAAAACATGATGTGAGAAAACACAACCATCAACTGACATGACTATGATGACTCAGATGGTGTGGATAAATATTATGAGTGTTTATAAGGTCTGGTTATATTCCCTAAGGTCTTACAATACACCTCACAAACTATAAAGCTAAGTGGCATCATAAATGGTGTAAATTCAATAATTAAAATAAATGAGATAAGACATGATTAACTATAATAAATATCCATCAAGGTAATATCGAGGAGAATAAAATGTTATTAGGGATTCAAAGAACCACATAGGTGATGTATAAATCCTTATCAAATATGATACACTCTAAACATGTGGGAAAAGCTAAGAACTTTCAACATCAATAACCTAAGAAACTCCACCTAACAAGCTAAAACTTGGGTTAACAAGTGAAGTATATAGATCATCCCATGAAAACTATATGCATGAAAATTAAAATGATATTACCTTACCACAACATGTTCCCCACTCCTCAGGACCCCTTATAGAGTCATCAATCTACTATGAAGATTGGGTATTTTCATGAGAAGGTAGGTGGAACTAGAATGTTAGAAGATATAATGATATAATGGTATAAGACCTAATGTAGGTTACACTAGAATGTAGGAAGATATAATGATAAAATGGTATAAGACCTCCTACCCTAGTCTAGTATCCTACCACACTCCAATGGACCTTAGTTATATCATGAGGCCAAATTTGGAGTTTGAGTTTCAATTAGAATGGGATATGTGCCAAACAAAGATAAAGTCTTTTGATGTGATCTAACTTTTAGGATTGTATTTTGTCATTTCTTAATATTTTGGATTTTTAATCCCTTCTCCATATATATTTTTAAAAACCATACATGGGTGATATAACTACCTAACACAAGGTAGCTTACACTTGACTACTGGAGAGGAGATTATAAATACCATGGTACCTAAGAGAATGTTATACTTACCCCATGTGGAAGTGTGCAATCTCAAAACTAACATATATGTGCCTCAATTGAAATGGAAAATAGATGAAATGGGGATCGTAAATGATTTTTACATTTAAAAAGGGTGATGTAATAATGAATAATATTGTATCTGACCACAAGAATGGATAATGGTGATTCATAAATGATGAAGCTATGCTATAAAAGGTGATAGTCATGTCACTAGGGAAGTTGTACTAAATCACATGGGATATATCATAAGAGCTATTATGAGAAGTCATCCAAAAAGAGGGGGAATGTAAATATGTGCTGAAGAATCATAATGATATTAAGGCAAACTAAAAAATCGTAAAAATGTTATATAAATAACTTTAATGTGATACCTAAGATTCACAAGTGAAAAAAATAATGAAATAAATGTGATTATAGAATGATGAAAAAAAGACACGCATGCTAAAAAATTAAAGTGTTGAAAATGTATAAAAACATGATATAAGATATATATATATATATATATATATATATATATATATATATATATATATATATGTATGTATGTATGTATGTATGTATGTATGTATGTATGTATGTATATATATACATATACATACATACATACATATATATATATATATAGCAAGTATCACAAATGCTAAAAATTATAGTAAGATTAAATCCACTCATATGACAATGTGAAAAATATGACATGACTCAAATATTTTCTCACCAATGTCATGATAGATATTGACATGCATCATCTATAACATCTGATAGGTCATGTTATAACTAATATCTTACTCTAATCATGGTTTCCTCTACTCTATCTAGAAGCCATGTTGTTACTCCTTGGCATACAATCTTTAAGTATAAAGTATTCATACTATAAGGAGGAGGTCATGGGACCTCTTAGTGAAAATTATCAATGAAAGTAACCTTTGGTATCATGTCACATGCATACTTTGATCTATAAGGCATTTATGGCCATATGGAATTTTTTTAATCCATCTTAGTTGAACTTTGTGAGTTATTTTATGAATGGGTGAGGTGAAGGCCTTATACAATCTTGAAAATGTTGCTAGAGAGATCTACACTAATATGTTTGATGTGTAGCACATTGATAACAAATAAAATACATGTCCTCATATTTTGGGATATAATTTAGTGTGATATTTTGTGGTAACATGGTTGGAAGAGTATGGGACTAAGTTTATTCAAGGTGATGAGCACCAATATAATTTTAAGTGGATCAATAATAGGTCAAAAAATATGTGTTCATTCTTTAAAAACAACAAACACACCTAGGAGTAGCAGATCAAGGTGGTCAACTATCTATGTTAGGAATCGAGGCTTTCCACTTATTTTATGCTAAAAATATTTGATATGCTTGACAATGTTTGGCTAAGTGACTAAATACCTTGTGCAAATCACAATACACTTTATTTTATTGGGTGGGTGGGTGTGGTTCTACATCTAACCTAAGTGGAGAATCATACTAGGGTATGTCTGGGACCTCATCAAAAAAATTAATCATTATTGAAATAAATAGTGTAGATTTAAGAACTTGGTTTTATTTAGATATATCTAGTACACTCTATAATGATGTTTGGAGTGACCATATACTTTTTGGAAAGAACAAAAAGGCATTGCTACTTCTTTGGGAGTCAACCTCGATGTAGGCCATATCAATGTCATAAACACCTTGGGAGTATTAAAACTATAAGGATCCAAAAACCTAAGAAACTAGTATGGTCCAATCATGGATCTATCCTAAATAAAACTCCATGTGTTTAATCTTGGACTATGGGCATTAATCTAAGGATGAGTAATATTAGGTAAATCTAAAGGAGATAAAACTAAGTCAATTAACTTAATGTTATAAAAAGAGGCAAATATTTTATAGGAGCATTGAAGAGAAGAGTAATAACAAAGGACTTTCATACACTTAATTTGGGAATATCCAAATAAATATGGGTCTTCAAGAGTATAACCATCATTTTAATCTATATTAGTATGATATATATGAATGGATTCAACACTATTTCACTATAATATGAGTGGGAAGAAAGCTTCTTAAGAATGACCATAGTAGTAGGAATTTCATCAGTTGGATTATTTTAAAAATGAGGCAAATAAGTGATGATATTTGAGGGAAGGACTTATGTTGGAAGCATAACCACTAAGAGTGGGGGGGGGGGGCGCAAGTCAGTGTTCAGTATTTTTCATTCAATTCCAATCATCATTATTAACCCTTCAAACATATATCAACCAATCTAGAAACATCACAATGAAAGCATACTCATACAAAGCATGAAGCATAAGAACACATCACATGAACACAAGATCCATGTGGGAAGCCCTCATGGGGGATAAAACCCATTGAAACATAGCTTGGACAACTTGTCCTATAAAACTATGAATCAAGCTTAGTTAAGCACCAACCCCTGATAATTTATCAAGCACCAACTTGCTAAGAGTCTACAACCCCATTTTTAATCAATCAATGCTCTAAAACTATCCACATTGATTTTTTCCCTCTCACAACTAAATATAGTCTTCTCTTGCCCTATCACACTCAAATATGCCTCTCACACAAGCAAAACTACCCTTCTTGTTTTTTGTTCAAATAGCCCTCATATTCAACAATATGGATCAACACAACATGATATCAAACCTCATAAACACATACCTACCTATAACACATCAGGATTAAATCACTGATCATCTATGAAAATCTCAAGGAACTCTCATAAGCCACTACTTATTGCCCTCTCTCAACTTATATCTTCAATCTAAAGCTCTCTAGATATTCCTTTCACACTCTACCCTTTTACATAGAAAATTAGACATATAACCTTATTATAAACATTTCAAAGATGCATCATCATCTCATGAATACATTTCATGAATTTATATCCATTCTTATCCCTCTATTTTGCTCTTTTAGCTTGATATTCAATCAAATCCTTTTCATAAACATATCTAGATAAATAGGCCTAATAGCCTTGTATCAATATAATTTACTTTCTCATCGCCTATAAAAACACTTTTAGACATTAATAGAATATTAAATACAATATTGTAATGGTATTAATGACCTCTCACCACTCAAAAATCTTCTATTTCCTTCGCTTCAATCTTCAACTATCTAACTAACCCAAATAGGCGTATTTGGCCTTCTTCTTATACTTGTCACTAGTTCACTCACTCTCTATGTCAGCCAAAGAACTAGTCCATCAGTTTCAAAGCCAAAACATGTCTTATGACACTTTACACACAATAATTAATCAAAATAGGATCACCATTAGGTCTACCAAACTCACTTAGACCACCTTCTCTTCTTAGGCCTAGTAGAGACCTAAAGCATTAAACCCTCCTTCAATAATATGTTACATTTTGATTCCTTGCTACAAAATAGACCTAAATAAATAAATTAAAACCTTTAAAGAAAATGATAAAATACCCTATAAATATAATTTAAATTCTTTATAAGTCACAACTCATTTGCTCACCTCATGAAAGCTCCATTAGGCCTTAAAGACCTATTAGGCCTAATTACCCCAAAAACACTGTCTTCAAAGATGTTTCTTAGAAAACATTTATAAACACATTATAGGAATAATAAACACATGTATGTAAACTTCATGACCTCAGGTTCATCGATAACTCCATTGTACATCTTCTATCAGGCTTTAGAGACTCACGAACACCTCATCAATAAGCTCACTTAGAATTACCAGTTTGCTCAGAAACCCAGTCATGAAAAATTGACCACTAACATATATTCAAGGATATTGATTATCAATGAAATTATATGAAACTTAGATACCTTAAAAAAATATTCATATTCATTATATTCTTCAACTCTAGGTAAGTCACCTCAAACTCATCTCTGCTACATGACTACTTAGAATTACTAACAAGCCTGAAAACATAATCATGATGAATGTTGTTTTAAAATCCTATAAAGACACTTCAAATACTAATTATGCACATTAATAGTTCCTATGTGACCTATATAATATCATACAATATATATATCACAAGTTATAGTTTCAACTATTGGTCTTATAGACTAATCTATTAACTCTCTCTCATAGTCCTTACACATCAAGACAAGTCAACTTTATGACCAACATCTCAAAAACTTGAAATTAATTTCACACTCTCTCCAAGGAATTAATATGACACACAAGTTGTATACAACATATTCAATCACTCAATAGCAAGAGTCTACCATGGAAAGGGCTTCAATAGCAATAATTTTGGAAGCACAAATTTTGCATTACAGAACTAGTTAACAACTAGCTCAATAAGATGACCAAAATGATTGACACAAAGGATAGATATTGTCTTAAAACCTTCATGGATTTAAATTATGAGTCTTGAAATTATCCCTCCATCCATTTATTTCTTCTATTCAGTGCAACTTTTGAGAACTATATAGACTTCTTTACAAATATGCATATAATTAATCATTTTCTCTCTCCTCTCTCTAACCAATGCCACCTAAAGTTAACTAAGAGAGTTAAATACAATATAAAATCATCACACTAACATTTACAATCCATTTTTATCACTTTTTAAACATATCTATAACATTAGGTTTAACTTAGGGTTTCAAAGCACTAAAAACTTGTTTCTACTCTTAGGAATCATTCATAAAGGATTACCCTTCAACTCTAAAAAAATGCTAGGAAAATACACCTAAGAAAATTAACCAACTAACATGAATTTATTAAGACCACATGCATAGTTTTCATGTGTGAATGAGCATTAGAAAATCCTTCTTAGGTCTTCATCTCTTTACTCTACAGACACAAGAGACCTTCTAACTCATTTTCATGTTTTTTCCTTCAACTCAAGACCTCAAACTACACCAAAATACTTGAAAAAAAATTTAAAACTTAAATACACATTCAAATTATCTCAAAATCCTCCAAACATGATCATGATACCTCATTCTACCACCTAGGGTCTTAAGACTAGGTCAATGAGAAGACCACTAAAGAAGAACTTACCCCTTTGGCTCACTCTAAGAGTCATGTGACTAACTCAACACCATTATCACATTCTCTAACATTTAATTTCACAACTTCAATATTATACACATCCATATCACCATCATCATGCCTTTACAAGCCATATCCATGTTTAAGAACTAGTCTATCAAATAGACCTACTAGGCACTATACCACTTTTAGATCTTCAAGACACATTCTAAAGCTTACTATTCACATATAGACATTTGAGGCAAGATACACAACATCTCTCATCATTCTCATTTTACCAATTATCCTTAAACCATATAGGTCACTACCCAAGACTAAACTAGATTTCTTGAACAGACAAGGCATGAATACAATCTCTCTCTGAACTCATGAAGCTCTAAATATCTTCACCAAAGACATGAAACTTACACTACCTCAAACAACTCCATATAACTATATCCACTCATTTTACCATATCTCACTATGCTTCACAAGACACTCCATTGGATCACTCATAGCCATACTAGCAAGCTCAAATAATCAACCTCATACCAATGACCATATACAGCTTCTTGTGAACTAACACTTAACCTCAAGCATCCTTTAACATCAATGACATTAGGCATATGACATCAAAGACAACTCTTACCTTACTGATCAATCTTTACATCAATAATAGTACATAAACACATGACATCAATGATAATTTTTTAACTCCACCTTTGCCATTGATGGCAAACCACATTGATGGAAAACCAAAAATGAACTAATCATTCTAAAATTATACTACTCTTAATACGCTGCTTCTCTCTCAAAATAAATAATTTCATCAAGAACTTTCTCCCATAAAAACTTTGACCGTCAAGAAATTTCTCCCCCTTTGACATTAATCACAAAGGGTCTTCTACAACCAAAATTTCTCCCTCTTTGTCATACATATTTCTCAATTTTTGTTCTCATTTGGGCTCTCAAACCATACTAAACAAAACATGATTCATGAACCTTTGAAACATCTCACACATACTCCCCCTTATTCTATGCACATCTTAGAATCATACCAATTGAAGTGAACATACCTCTAACTGAACTGCTCTATATGACCTCTTCAACCACTTGACTACATGCAAGAACTATAACTTGACCTTTGATGACTGATATGACCAATAAGTCTTCACATAATTTGATTGAAACCATTTTTATTCACACATGGGCTAACATAAATGATTAACACTCTTCATGAAACATATGACATCAAATACTAATCTTCTTGGAGTAAATGACTTCTTCTAATGGTCAACAATCCTTCTCACAAGAAGATAAAAACCATAAAAAAATACTCAATTCAACTTCTCTCACTTGAAACCACTGACATAGTTAAAACCACTAATCAAACTTCAAACACTTAGAACCAACAAGCTCCCCCTTGGATCAAGAATCTAAGACAATTATACAATCCAATTTAATTTCAATAAACACATTTTTGTCATGCAACACTTGTTAAGACTTAACAAACATCCACCAAGCTTTCTTCTTTCACAAACTTGTTGGAAATATTGTCATTGATGTTAAAGGTCTAGTATTGGTAATAAAGGCCCCATTACATTTAATGGTGTTTTTTATATTCATATCTTGGCTAATGTGTGTTAATATTTATTTAATATTAACAAATATATTTTTGGTTGTATATAAGTCAAAAGAGGGCCCATGAAGAAGTTAAAAAGTCACAGGGTAAAGACAAAAGAGGAATGGGATGCATTTTCTCATGAAGAGTCATCTTGAGGAATTCCAAGAGTCACCATGTAAAGACAAAAGATGGTATGGCACATTTTTCTATGAAGAGACACTTTGAGTAATATGAAAAGTCACCAAGATAAATACAAAAGAGAAAAGGATGCATTTTCTTATGAAGAGTCACCATGTGACTTTTCAAATGCAAGGATATGAAGGGTCATGTAAGTTTGACACCATTTTCCATGAGGATTAAAGGGTCACAAAGGGTGAATGCCAAAGGTCATTTGGAAAGATATAAATAAAGGCTTGAGAATCCATTTGTAATATGCAAGAGAGTGCATGGTTTGTATTTTTTTTCAAAGAGAGAAAAGTAGGAGATATTATAGAGTTCTATCATTTTTTGAGTAAGTAACATTCATATATAGTTGTGTTTTATACACAAGAGGGTTTGGTGCTCCTATGGGTTGGTGCTCCTATGAGTTGGTGCTCACAAATAGTTGTTATGTTGGTACTCGATAAGAGGGGTTGGTCCTCCTTCAAGTTGGTTCTTGTGAAATTTATAATTTGAGTTGGTGCTCATTCATATACTTGAGATTATTCTTCATGATTTTTCCCTCTCTCTCTCTCTCTCTCTCTCTCTCTCTCTCTCTCTCTCTCTCTCTCTCTCTCTCTCTCTCTCTCTCTCTCTCTCTCTCGTGTGGTGCATAATATTATTTTAATTTTATTGCATATCTTGAATGTTTGATTAAGTGATTAAAGAAAAAAATTAGATTAAGTAAAAAATATATAATATACTTATTCACCCCCCCTCTTAGTATATTTTATGTTTAACAATTGGTATCAGAGCAGGTTCCTTTGGAAAAAGTATTACAGATTGAAGGTAGATCAGGAAAGCATGATGACATGATCACATGAAGGTTTTTCTACAAATAAGGCACCTTTTTTTAATGGGATAAATTATGATTTTTAGAGCATAAAGATGGAGACTTATTTGATGGCCCTTGGATTTAACATTTGGCAAGCAGTGGTGGAGGAATATGAAGAGCCACAGACACTTGTAACTACTCCAGTAGAAAAGAAGACAAGTGAAAATAATGCTAAAGCTTTAAATGCTATTTGATTTGGTTTATGTGAATTAGAATTTGTTAAAGTTATTCAATGTAGTTTTACGTGTGAAACTTGGGTAAAACTTGAGAATATTTACAAAGGTGATGGAAAGGTTTAGCAAGCTGAGCTTCAAGCTTTTAGAAGATAGTTTGAGAGTTTGAAGATAGAAGAGGAAGAAAATATAGCAAGTTATATTTTATTGGTTATTAAAATAGTTAATCAGATTCAATTTCTTGGATAAAAGTTAGAAGAATCAATTATGGTACAAAAAGTTTTGAGATATCTACCATTGAGATATGATGCAAAAGTTTTGGTAATTGAAGAGATGAACAATTTAGCTAAGCTAAAGATGAATGAGATACATGGTATTCATATGAAATATGAGATGTAGACCGAATAAGAGAAACCCTCAAAGAGAGAAGATGCTTTCAAGACATCAAAGAAAGAGAAGGCTAAAATTCAAGAATTAAGTGACAGTACTAGCGATGATGAATATGACAATGGAGCTCTATTCATTCACAAGCCAAAAAAGAGCATAGATAAATATCAAGAAAAATTACCTTTTAAATGTTTTAATTGTGTAAATATTAGACATTTTGTAGCTAAGTGCCCAGATAAGGGTAATGGTGATAATGAAGAAGGAAAGTCTACATACAAGAAGAATTTCAAAGGAAAATTCAAGAAGGAATTCGAGAAGAAGAGTTTGTATTCTAAAGATCCTAGCTCAGCCAAAGATAATGGAGTCAGTGATTCAAAAGAAAAATAGATTCTATTCATGGCCATATTTGAAGATTCCTCCACAAGAAAAAGTATAGATGATCAAGAAGAACAAGATGAAGCTGAAGTGAATCTAGAAGGAGAACTCATTTGTTCCTTATAAGAGTTAAAATCTCTTGAGAAGATGAATTGAAGATTAAAGCTCTAGATCAAGAAAAATAAAAAGGATTTAAAGGAAACAATTGAAGATCTACAAGTACATTTTGAAGAAGCCAAGAAGAATGAAAAATATCTAACAACACAGTTACAAAAAGTAAGTGAAGAATGTGAAAGGTATGTTATTGAAATTACTTTTTTAAAAGCAGATCTTGAGAAAACAAATAAAGCAATCAATGATAGAGCAGCCAATGATTTAAAATTTAAGAATAAAACTAATATGTTGAATAATATATTATAAAGTCAAAGATAAATGTCAGATAAGATAGGTATCATATTTAAAGAAGAGAAAGGGGAAGCCACTTCTTTCACAGACAAGGAAAAAGGAAAGAGCTATGTTGAAGATATTACAAAAGAGGAAATAAAAATGGAAGAAGTTAAGAATACATAGGACATCTCAAACAAAGAAGTCATGAAGGAATAGAGTTTCAAAGCTCCATTCATCAAGAAGAAAGTTTAGATAGGCTCATGGCAAAAAAAATAACCTAAAAAATCTATGTTGGTACAGACAACTTTGCATGCAAAAAATGAAGAAAATCCATAGTTCAATGATAGTGGATGTTCAAGAAACATGATAGGAGACAAGATCAATTTTATAACCTTGAAGAAGATTAATGGTGGCATAGTGAAATTCATAGATAATACTATTGCCAAATTTTTTGAAATAGGTACACTAAATTTAGATAATGGTAACACTAAAACTGAAAATGTTTTGTATGTAGAAGGTCTTAATCATAATATTTTGAGTGTAAGTCAAATGTGTGATTAGGGGAACACACTAAAGTTTTATGCATAACATTGTGAAATTAGGAGAAAATATTTAGATGTGTTGGTTGCAAATGCTTAGAGAACATGCAATAATTTGTATATGTTATCAGACATCAAAGGTCAAAGATGTTGTTTGAGTCAGATTGAAGAAAGTTGTCTATAGAATAAGAGAATGGGACACATAAATTTTGAAAATATTATCAACATTAATAAGAATCAAGCATATAGAAATTTTCCAAAGATTACAAAGTCATCTGACATGCTTTGTGAAACTTATCAGCATGGGAAGCAGGCCACAAGGTGGTTTAAAACAAAAGAGTACTCAACCACTCAGATGTTAGAGCTTGCTTACACTGATCTATGTGGACCTATGAGAACTCAAATTACTCAAGGTGAGAAATATTTCATGTTGTTTATTGATAATTTTTCATGTATGACTTAGGTAATGTTTTTAAATAAAAAATTAGAAGCTTTCAGAAATTTCAAAGCATTAGTTGAGAATGAAACTAGTTTAAATATTAAGTGTCTAAGATCAGATCAAGGAGAAGAATTCATGTCAGATCAGTTTATTGAGTTTTTTGAAGACCATGGAATAAAGAGACATTATTAAGTAGCTAGAACTCTACAACAAAATAAAGTAGTTGAATGGAGAAATAGAATAGTTCAGGAGATGGTGAGGATAATGCTAAATGAATCCAAGATACCAGATAAATATTGGAGAGAGGTAGTTGCTACAATAGTACATATTCAAAACAAAACATTATCAAGAGTCAATAGTGACAAGACTCCTTATGAGCTATGGAAAGACAAACCAACAATAGTTGATTATTTTAGAGTTTTTGGTAGTAGATGCTTCATAAAAAGAACCGATGAAAAACTTGGTAAGTTTGAATCCAAAGCAAATGAAGGTATATTTCTTGGTTATTCTTGTAAAAGTAAAGCTTATAAATGTTATAACAAAATAACCAAGAAAATTGTTGAAAGTGCAAGTTTTAGGATCAAAGAAGAGGGAACACAAAGAATCAATGATCCAGTAGACATTCTTGAAATCATTGAAGAGGAAGATTTTGAAGAATCAGATGAAGATGAGAAGGAAAAAAAGGACACCAAAACTCCATCCAAATATGTTCAAATAAATTATAATGAAAGTGACATCATCAAGGACATAAATGAATGAATTCACACCAGAAGAATGATGGTAAGTGAATATGAACAAGTGAATTTATCTTTATTATCCAAAATTTAGCCTAGAACTTTTTCATAAGCTAGCCATGATAAGCATTAGGTTAAGGCAATGGATGAAGAATTAAATCAAATAAAAAAAAATGATACTTGGGAATTAATGCCTAGACCAAAAGATCATAATGTGATAGGAACAAAATGGGTTTATAGAAATAAGTTGAATGAAAATGGAGAAGTGACCAGGAATAAAGTAAGATTGGTATGTAAAGAATATGCTCAGATTGAGGGAATAGATTTTGAAGAAACTATTACACCAGTGGAAAGGCTAGAAGCTATTAGAATGTTTATTGTATATGCAGTGTTTAAAAAGTTCAAAGTGTTTCAGATGGATGTCAAATCTTCCTTCCTAAATGAGAATCTAGAAGAAGAGGTCTACATTGAGTAGCCTGAGGGATTTATTGTCTCAAATATTAGTAGCCATGTATGTAGATTGAAGAAATCACTGTATGGATTGAAATAAACTCTTAGATCTTGGTATACAAGACTTGATAAGTACCTACAGTATCAAGGTTTCAAGAGAGGATTTGATTACAATAATCTCTACATCAAAATAGAAGGTAAGCATTAATTGATTGTTGTGGTATATGTTGATGACATAATTTTTAGAGGAAACAATGTTGAGATGTCTATGCTTGGATAATTGTCATTTTTCTTAGGATTGAAAATATTTTAGTCAGACAAAGGAATTTTCATATCTCAAAGTAAATATGCCATGAAAATGTTGAAGAAATTTGGTTTTGAGGATTGTGTGCCAGTTGGCACATCAATGTGTATAGGAAATAAGGTGAGCAAGGATGAAGATTAACCTATTATAGATCAATATTTATATAGATCTATGATTGGTAGTATTTTATATTTGATAGCATCGAGGCTAGACATCATACATGTAGGTATGGTTACAAGATATCAGTTAGCTCCAAAAGATAGTCATGTTTAGTTGGTGAAGAGAATATTCAAATATATCAAGGGGACATTAGATTATGGATTGTAGTATCCTACAGACAGATATTTCACTTTGGTTACTTATACAAATTTAGATTGGGTAGGTTTCTTGGATGATATAAAAATTACAAGTGGAGGAGATTTCTTTCTTAGCGATAGCTTAGTATCATGGCTAAGTAAAAAGCATAATTCAATATCACTTTCTATAGCTGAAGTAAAATATATTGCAGTGGTATTATGTTGTACTTAAGTGCTTTGGATGAAGCAAACTTTGGAAGATATCAAGGTAAAATATGATGAATCTATTTCTATTTTTTGTGACAACAGAAGTGCTATTAATATTTTGAAGAATCTAGTGAGTATTCAAGAACAAAACATATTCCCATTAGATATCACTTCTTGAGAGAGAAAGTTGTAGATCAATAGGTTAAGATGGAATATATCAATATTATAGAGTAGATTGTAGATATTTTCACAAAGGCTCTACCAAAAGACACATTTGAGTATCTACGGGAGAAGTTGGGAGTAATTTATTTTACTTCCTACCATTAAAGATTAGCATTAGTTGAGGGGGAGCTAAGTGTTAGCTCTAGGTTAGGCCCTTTGCCATTGATGTCAAAGGGGGAGAAGAATAGAAATAGGTATAGGTATAGGTGTAGAAATAGATACTGGGAATAGGTACAGGTTGCTATAGTAAGGGGGAGTTATTGTATGTTTTTTAGATGGTAGTATGTGCAGGTTGGTATGTACAATGAAGGTTTTAGGATGTGGTAGTTTTAGTTTTAGATTTCCATCAATGACAAAGAGGGAGATTGATGGAAATATTGTCATTGATGTTAAAGGTCTATTATTGGTAAAAAAGTCCCCATTGCATTTAATGGTGTTTTTAATATTCATATCTTCGCTAATGTGTGTTAATATTTATTTAATATTAAAAAATATATTTTTGGTTGAATATAAATCAAAAGAGGGCCCACAGAGAAGTCAAAGAGTCACAGGGTAAAGACAAAAGAGGAATGGGATGTATTTTCTCATATAGAGTCATCTTGAGAAATTCTAAGAGTCACCGTGTAAAGACAAAAGAGGGTATGGTGCATTTTTCCATGAAGGGAAACTTTGAGGAATACAATAATTCACCAAGATAAAGATAAAATAGAAAAAGATGCATTTTCATATGAAGAGTCACCATGTGACTTTTTGAATGCAAGGATACGAAAGGTCATGCAAGTTTGGTGCCATTTTCTATGATGATTTAAGGGTTACAAAGGGTGAATGCCAAAGGTCATTTGGAAAGTTATAAATAAAGAATTGAGAAGCCATTTTTAATATGCAAGAGAGTGCATGGTTTGTATTTATTTTTGAAGAGAGAAAGTAGGAGATATTATAGAGTTATATCATTTGTTGAGTAAGCAACATTGAGAGATAGTTGTGTTTTATACACAAGAGGGGTTGGTGCTCCTGTGGGTTGGTGCTCAAAAATATTTGCAAGGGTTTAGTGCTCCTATGAGTTACTACTCACAAATAGTTAGTGTGTTGGTGCTCAACAAATGGGGTTGGTGCTTTTACAATTTGGTGCTTGCAAACTTTTTAATTTGAGTTGGTGCTCATTCATATACTTGAGATTTTTATCCATGGTTTTTCCCACTTTGGGTTTCCATGAAAAATTGCTCTCTCTCTCTCTCTCTCTCTCTCTCTCTCTCTCTCTCTCTCTCTCTCTCTCTCTCTCTCTCTCTCTCTCTCTCTCTCTCTCTCTCTCTCTCTCTCTCTCGTGGGGTGCATATTATTGTTTTAGCTTTATTGAATATCTGGAATGTGTGATTAAATAAAAGAAATTAGATTACGTAAAAGATATATAATATACTGATTTACCCCCCCACTTCTCAATATATTTCATGTTTAACAAAGTTGATAAACATACTGATCTTGCAACTCAAATTCACAAGATTAGCCTTCATGGACATATTTATTACTCAAGATAAGATAATTCTCTCCAAGGTCACTTCCAAAGAGATATATTGCATATAAAGGTATATAAAATACATGCTCATACTTGTAGACCAAGAAACTACCTTTTACACACCATATCTTGACTCCTCATGAACTAAACAACACAACTCTTTAGTCATCTATTTGATATTCTCACCATTGCCTTATCATGATTCTATTTGCTAAAGAATGCTTCTATGAATCCTAATATAAGCACCCCAAATCATAGGTCTCTTAAAATATCATAAATTTAGGAGATTCCTAGATCTCCAAACAACTTTTCTTGACCATTTTGTAGTCATGAAACTGATTGTATTTCCTTAGAGTCAATTAGGTTTCATAGGTATCTTTTACTCAATAACCTCATCCTCATTTTATTTTTATTTTACTGCCTTGTCACTATATGCAGATAACATGAAATCTTGGTAACCTTTAACAATTGACCCATGCTCTAAAATGACAACCAAACCATCTTAAATCTTGGACATAACATGATTAGTTTTAACTATCTTACGATTCCATACCAATGTTTGACCTTTCTCATATAATCTAGGAGCTCCATATCCCTTGTCATATCTTGATGACTTATTAACTCCTTTTGGATATAATATTTTAATGTCACCAACCTTATGATAATAATAACAAATAACCTCACTCATACCTCTTGCTTGATGATGATTGTGATCTCCCTTTGACCAATTTAGTCTCCTCATATAATCTCATTCCCTATGACTAAAATGATGACAAACAAAATAATGGCCATGAAAATAATTTGAATACATTATTGCATTGGGCTTCCTAACTTTTTTCTTCATGTTGCCCTTCATGTTTGCATCTTTCTTGACTTGATATAACTTTTCTTGCTCTTTCTCAAACTCATTCAATTTGACTAAAAACTAATCATGTTCAACCTTTAAATAACCTATCCTACTCTTCAACTAATCACACTCAAATTCTTTTGATTTCAATCTTGTATTTCCATCCTTGATGAACTTCTCATTGTCTTTCTCATTCTTTCTCACCCTGACTAAGAGCTGATCCAAATCCATCTTGTATTACTTATCCTTTTCTTCTTTTGATTTTAGGCATGTATAAGATCATTAATATCCTTCTCATATTCTTTGGCCATTATTACCATGTTAGTATTCAAGGTACAAACCTACTCTTTAATAAACATGACCATAGATCTCAACTCTTGATTATCTTTCCTTAGTTGCTTAGCCATCTTATGCTTCTAGGATCACCTTCAAGTTATCAAGCCTTCTCCAAAGGAATGACTCTGATACCAATTATTGTAAGCATAACCACTAGGGGGTGAATTAGTGTTCAATATTTTTCATTCAATTCTAATCATCATTTATTAAACATTCAAACATATATCAATTAATCTAGCAACATCACAATGAAAGCATACTCATAGAAAATATGAAACATAAGAACACATCAAATGAACACAATATCTATGTGGGAAACCCTCATAGGGGATAAAACCCACTAAAAAATAGTTTTTTGAACTTGTAATATAAGACTATTAATCAATTTTATTTGATCACCAACCCAACAAGGAGCACCAACCCCTAAGAATTTATCAAGCACAAACGTGACTTTAGCAAGCACCAACTTGATAGGAGGCTAAAACCCCCTTATTGATCAAGCACCCCCTCAATGAACACTTTTAAAATATACACATTACTTCTTTTTCCTCTCATAATTTATGATTATCTTCTCTTTCTCTATCACACTCAAATCTACCTCTCACACAAGCAAAACTACCCTTCTTCTTCTTCTTTGCTCAAATAAACCTTATATTCAGTATTATAGATCAACACAACATGATATCAAAACTCATAAACACATAAAAACATATAACACATCAATTGTCATCTATGAAAATCTTAAGGAACTTTCATAGGCAACTACTCACTACCCTCTCTCATCTTGTATCTTCAATTTGAAGCTCTCTAGATATTCCTTTCACACTCTGCCATTCTAGATAGAAAATCAAACATATAACCTACTTGCAGACCTTCCAAAGATGCATCATAATCTCATGAATACATTTAATGTATTTATATCCATCCTTATCACTCTATTCTAATCCTTTAGCTTAATATTCAATCAAAGTCTTTTCATAAGCATATGTAGATAAATAGGCTTAATAGCCTTGTTTCAATATAATTTACTTATTAATCACCTGTAAAAACAATGTTATACCTTCATGGAATATTCAATACACTATTATGATGTTATTCATGACCTCTCACCTCTATCAATATTTATTTCCTTCACTTCAATATTCAACTATCTAACTAACCCAATAGGCATATTTGGCCTTCTTCTTATACTTGTCACTAGTTCACTCACTCTATCTATCTATCGGCTAAAGCACTAGTCCATTAGGGTCAGACCCAAAAAATGCCTTAGTATAAATTACACATAATAATAAATAAAAATAGGGTCACCATTAGGTCTATCAAACTCACTTAAACCACCTTCTCTTCTTAGGCCTAGTAGAGACCTAAAGTATTTAACTCTCCTTCAACAATATGTTACATCTTGATTCCTTGAAAACACATAGACCTTAATGAAAAAATTAAAAAAAAAAGGGATTAAATACCCTCTAAATACATTTTAAATTATTTATAATTCATAACTCATTCGCTCACCTTATGAAATCTCCATTAGGCCTAGCTACCCCAAAAACACTGTCTTTAAAGATGAAGCTTAAAAAAACTATAGAAACACATTATAGGAAAAATAAACATATTTATGTAAACTTCATGATCTTATGGTCATCAATAATTAAATTATACATCTTCTATTAGGCTCTACAAACTTAAAAACACCTCATCAATAAGCTCACTCAGAACTACCAATTTGCTTAGAAACCCAATCATGAAAAATTGACCACCAACATCTATAAAAGGAAATTTAATGATTATAAATTCAATTATATGAAAATTATAGATCTTAATAACATATTAATAATAATTATATTCTTCAACTCTGGGTAAATCATGTCAAACTCATCTCTATTAAATGACTACTTAGAACTGCTAACAAGCCTGAAAACATAGTCATGATGAATGCTATTTTCAAATCATATAAGGAAAATTTAAAGACTAATTATGAAAATTAATAGTTCATATGTGACCTATATAATATCATCCAACATATATATCATAATTTATAGTTTCAAATATTGGTCTTATAGACCAATTTGTTGACCTTCTCTCTCACAATCCTTACACAACTAGACAAGTCAACTTTGTGACCAACATATCAAACAATTAAAATTTCTTTATCACTCTCTCCAAGGAATTAATAGGACAAAAAATTCATATACAACATATTTAATCACTTAGGATAAATATTATACCATGCAAAGGCCTTCAATAGCAACAAATCTAGAAACACACATTTTGCATTACATAACTAGTTAGTGACTGGCTCAATATGATGACAAAAATGATTGACACATATGATATAAAGTTTCTTAAAACCTTCATTGACATAAATTATTAGTCTTAAACTTATCCCTCCATCCATTCACTTCTTCTGGTCAATGGAAATTTTGAGAACTACATAGACTTCTTTATAAATATGCTTGTAACTGATCATTTACTCTCTCCTCTCTGTAACAAATTACACATGGAGGTGATTAAGATATTTTAGTAAAATATAAAATAATCATACTAACCTTTCCAATACATTTTTATCACTTTTGAAACATATCTCTAACATTGGGTTCAACTTAGGGTTTCAAAGCACTAAAACCCTATTTATACTCTTAGTAATTATTCATAAAGGATTTCCCTTCATATCCAAAACCAATGCTAGTAAAATACACCTAAGACCCTTACCCAACTACCATTAACTACTTAATACCCCGTGCATAGGTTTAATGTACCAACGAACATCAAAAAATCCTTCTTAGGTTTTATCTCTTCATTTTGCATACACAAATGACCTTCAAACTCATTTTCATGATTTTTCTTTCAACTCGAGACCTAAAAATACCCAAACATACTTGAAATAACATTTAAAAATTTAATCCATGCTCACATTCTCAAAATCCTCCAACCCTGATCATGATACCTCATTCTTCCACCTAGGGTCTAAAGATTAGGTCCATGAGAAGACCACTAAAGAAGAACTTACCCCTTTAGCTCACTCTAAGAGTCATGTGACTGAATCAACACATTTATCACATGATATAACACTAAATTTCACAAATTAAAGCTCATACACATCCATATCACCACCATCATGCCTCTACAAGCCATTTCCATACTTAAGAACTAGTCTATCAAATAGACCTATTGGGCACTATACAACTTTGAGATATTCAAGACACATTTTGAACCTTTCTACTCACCTGCAAACATTTGGGGTAGGATCCAAAACATCTCCCATCATTCTCCTTTAACAAATTCCCCTTAAACCATATAGGTCACTACCCAATATCGGACTAGCCTTCTTAAACACACAAGACATGAATACAATCTATCTTTATGAACTCATGAAGCTCTAAAAATATTCACTAAAGAAATAAAACTTACACTACCTCAAAAAAATCCATATACCCGTATCCACTCATTTCACCATTCTTAACTATGCTTCACAAGACACTCCATTGGATCACTCATAGCCATACTAGCAAGCTCAAATAATCAACCTCATACCAATGACCATATCTTCCTTCTTGTGAACCAACACTTGACCTCAAACTTCCTTTGACACTAATGACTTCAGGCATATGAAATCAAAGACAAATCTCACCCTACTGATCTTTCTTGACATCAATGATAGTACCCAAACACATGACATCAATGACAACTTTTCAATGCCTAACATTTTTATATTAAGGCTAATCTCATTAAGCTCATCATCATGAGAATATAAGAATTTAGGTGTAATATTTCACACAAGTTTGGGATGTCCACTATAACCTTGGTTAGAATTGAAGGGATAGTTAAAGCATTGGTATTTTCAAAATGGAATGCTTGGAAAGGGTTTAAGAGTTAGTATTTTAAAGACACCACACTCTTTTAATTATTCAAATTTCTAAGGATTTGTGTCATATTAAATATTTTATATAACACCCTTATGAGTAAATTTGACACAATTTCATGTGGAGGAAGACACTACACTCATGCAATGAGTCCAAGGGTGACAAATGAAGATGTTATATGATAAAATAAAGTTAAATATCATAACCTTAACTATAACCATGATGGGTGAAACTGAGATAGGGAGACAAATGCATCTTAGGGAGGTATTTATCTTTTTTAATATCTTTGTCACATGATTTGGGTATACTTAAGATTGTATTTTTAGTATCAAATATTTTTAATGAATTCAATGAATGTGACATAGGTGCCAGACCCTTCATTTATTAAAGAACTCTTGCTATGGATATCACCAACTTGGACACTAATGAACAAATGAGGATTGCCCGCATGAAATAATATTTTTTGAGGATCATATAGGTGGTAAGAAATTTTATTAAAGAGAAGAATTTTTAGTTTCATCAACCCAAATGGACATTTATTCACATTGTTGTAAAATACTATCCCTGAACCCCAACAAGGTAAAGTTTTCCCCCATAGTTGATGGTCAAAAAATACCCATGCCAAATAATAGATACATTAATTTACTTCTATATGCAATTAGAATTACATGGAATGAATGAATCAATCGTGGATTGGATAAGATAGATCAAACCCACACTTCTTATTAGGGCACACACTTTTTAAGCAAGAGCATGACTAATATGAGGATCTACTAGACTCAACTAGTGGATCACTTGTATCACCTATCACAACACATCATGCTAGGTAATGTACCAAAGCCTACAGTTTAACACAATCACATAATCCTAAAGGAGTCTTATTGTTTCTATATTCACTTATGATAATAAACAAGAAAGTAAACTAATCTATTAAGAAGAAAAGTAAACTAATCTATTAACAAGAAAAGTAAACTAATCTAGTGCTCACCAAAGTTTATGGCACAAAGTGGGGGTTAGAGAAAAATAAGTAAATAAAAACTAAACTAAGCATTTATAAGAGACGTACTCACATAAATTTATATAGAATCCTAATATATGGAATATAATAATACATACTAAATTATCTATCTTTTCTTACAAAGGATAAATAAAGTTAGAAATACTTACCTTTGAAGATGAACCTGCCAATTCTCAACCTCTCCCTTGGCCAATGGTGATTTGCAAGAGATTGTTGTGACTTATAAGGAAAACCAAGATAAATCAGATCTAGGTTACATGGCCTACCTAAGCATCCAATTTAATTCTCCACAAGATAATATCAGATCTCTAAAAGAAAGTATTGAACCCTAAAGCTTTATTCCTCAAGTAGAATGGTCAATAAGCAGATGTTCATTTAAACTTCTTCATTTAATTCAAGTATCTTATGAAATGGTAAGGAATGACCTTTAATATATAGTATTATATCAACCTAAGGACTTTTGAATATGTCATTTGTACTAGGTTTATCGAGTCAACTTAGCACATTATCAAGTAAGTGCCTAAAGTTTATGCGAGGTTGGCTAGGATGTAAGGCAACAAGGAAAGGCAAAGTATCCCTAGAATAAGCTAGGAATAGGCCAAAAGGGAAACAAGGTAAGAAATGAGGGATAAGACATGAAAAATTGTGGGAATAGATAGGAAAGATATAAATAAGCTTAGGGTTCAAATTTTTAGGAGACAAGAGTGTAGATAACAAGTGGCAAAAGGAACAAAAATCTTATGAATCACCAAAGGTCTACCCACCCCTTTCCTAGTGCACCCCTTAAAGTATACACTCAGAGAGATTGAGACTTAGTAGGTTCTTAAAAGATACAAAATTTTAGTAATCAATAAATGTTTTAAAATATTATGTGTATACATATGCCCCAGTCGAAGCTCATCACATGTCATGTAAGTGCAACACAGGATGGTGCTTTGGGATAGAACATGATGACATGTAATGTTGATACTAATTAAAGTGAAGTAAGAAGAAAATAAGATAAATGAAAGGACAAAATTTAAAAACACATACCTTTACCTTACCTTAGTTCTAGAAAAGAAGACTAGAAGAAAGTGAAGTTGTCCAATCTAAAACACACTAGGCAAACCTATAGAAGTTAGTGCAAAAATAGCTAGAAATAAATTTTTTTGGAAGATAGGCATATAATAGTGTAAAATAATCTATATGTCATCATGAATATAACACATTTTATGGTTTGTAAAATAGATGAAAAGAAATAAATATATGAGAAAAAGAAGGAATTTGAAGGGAAATAAATAAAGGATTTGAGTTGCTAAAAAGTATCTTTAAATATAAAAAAGAGAATTCATTTTGTTATTTTTCATTGTAAGAGAAGAGAAAAAGAGCTCTAGAGAAAAAATAAGCTATAATGGTGAGGGAACAACATTCTAGATGAGAGGGAGTTCTAGGAGCGAGAGTGGGTGCACTACAGGTATGCATCTAAGAATCTCAAATTAGATTTTTAAATTTGAAATGAATTAAGTGAATTTTGATAAAATTTTAATTTTAAGCATTTATATATGATAAAAATAAACAAAATTAGATTAAAATGGAGGGAAATGGGTTAGAAGGAATTAGGGAAAAAGCTAAAAAAGGTAAATTTTTGGTCAAATTTGCTAGGTCAGCACACTACTAAAATCTACTAGGTCAACCAGGTCGACCTAGTAAATTAAATCAAGATAAAATCCATGTGGTTGACCTAGCACATTTTGGAAGCCAAAAACCTAGTGCAGGGTATCCAGTTGGTCTGTAAAGGCCAAAATGGAAAGTTAGCACTATAAAAAAGAGAATGAGAAGGAAAATAATAAATGTGGGGGAAAATAGGATAAAAATAGGAAATTTTTTGGTCAAACTAGGTTGACTAGAAAACCAAAAAAGGCATTAAAAAGCATGTAAAAAGCTGAAAGAGAGCTAGAATCGTCCAAAATGACCATAGAAGGGTAAGGGGGACCAAAATAGGCTAAAATAGAAAAAAAAGAGTAAATTATACTTTTTTATGATACTATATTATGAGGGGTAGAGTAGGAGGAGGAGGTAGAGGCAGTGATACCAGATGTACCACCACTAGCTCCATAGAGAGATGATCTACAACCATCGAGGACATGACATCGATAGAGGTAGGATGAGAGAGTAGAGGCCATCATCATCCTTGGAATGGTAGTAAAGGAGCTAAAGGAGACATAGATTAGTGAGAGACCACTCAATCATAGGTTGAGATGGACACGATCCATGACAACTGAGTTTGAGCTAAGGAGGTACTAAGAGGTCGTATAGACTGGGAGACTATGTTAGGTGGTCATGCGGATGGTGAGACCATAGTAGCTAAGACATAGATAGGTAAAAAAATATGATTAATTTATTGCTTAAGATTTAATTTGAAAGATAGATAGATAGATAGATAGATATATAGATAGATAGATAGATAGATAGATAGATAGATAGATAGATAGATAGATAGATAGATAGATAGATAGATAGATAGATAGATAGATATTGTGATATATGATAGTGATCAAATATCCATCTAGTGTGATTTTTTAGGCATACTTGAGGATGAAGAGGAGATATGGGGGTCCCTAGTTAGGGGAGCACTCCATGATGTCCTATATGAGACTCTATAGTCATACAACCCCATGACACTAGAGGATCTAAGTGTACCATATACCCCAGCTTAGGTGAGCTAGTTTAGACTAGTAGGAGAGGCCATGAGGTAGATACAGATTTAGAGAGAGAGAGGGTATAACCACCTATAGAGATGGGTGTAGGAGAGATGTAGGCTTGCTAGTCCTTATTTGATGCAAGATATTTGCATCTATAGATAGTGACATAGATGATGTAGGCATATACAGTGATGTAGACCTAGCTGATGCAGGCACATGCAGTGACCTAGACCAAGTTGGTGCAAGCACAAGTGTAGATAGCACATTTATAGGGATAGGTAGAGGGATTAAGATCTTGTAATACCTCATTACAATGTACCATTTGGAGGAGTTAGACTGAGGCCTCAGTAGGCAACATGGCTAGGCCATGAGATAGAAAGGATGGAGCCCATCCCTAGAGCTAGAGCATTACTTATGGTTGTATATGTTGTATTAAACTCTTGAGTGATATATATATATATATATATATATATATATATATATATATTGTGTATCATTTTGGCTTACTGATGTGATTATGTATGTGGTCACTATGGATGTTTTGTTATCATTATGATGATTGTGTATGCAGATGCTTTGGATATATTTATTTCTAGTACATGTTTTTCACTTTGTTGTATATGCTATAGGAAATATATGTGATGTGATTTATTTGCTATCATTATGAGAAACACATGCATGGTTAAAAATAAATATGCAAAAAGATGTGGAAAAATATAATCAATAAAAAATGCACTACACACTAATTTAAGCTGAGAAATGCATAATAACATGAAAAATGACTAAGTATAAAGAACCAATAAGTGGTGAACAAGATGGTGAAAATGGGATTTATTTTCAAACCAAAGATGAAATATTTTTTCACCAAATTAAAACAAGTAAAATCATACTATATCACGTTGGGAAGTATGAAAAAAAAAAGTAATAAAATGGAAGATATGCAGAAGGTCACACAAGGTAAGAAAAACAAATGAAAAGTTAATGAAATTATTGTCTTAAATTTATCACACTAAGTCAAGCTAGGAAGTATGAAAAAATTCAAGAACTGGTTGAAATCTTACATGCACTCATAAAATAGGAAAATAATAGGTGAAATAAAAATTAAGCATAAAACATACTAGTTCAAGCTGGGAAGCATGTCAAATGACATGTAACTTCATAATCAATAGAATCATAACTCAAACTTGACACATGTAATTTTATGGTGACTTGATTTTTGGAAAACTTTGTGAGGAGTGTTGGGTCCTATCCATGGTCTTACACTAGAACTCAATAAAGGGAACACCACATGGGGTGGAATAAGCATGAACAACCAAGTACACAGGGAATAAGGGTATTAGGATAAAAAAATCATAAATGAAAAACCCAAAAGGATTCCAAAATAACATTGGTAATTAGAATTATAATATTGGATTGAAATGCAAAAGGGATGGTAATTTTGTGAGGAATTATCGGGTCCTATCCATGGTCTTATGCTGCAACTCATAAAAGAAAAACCCAAGGGGTGTGACCAAAAAGCAAGAAAATATTTCTCAAGAGGAAATATGAGGAAAGGCAATGAAAAAGGTAGCATAAAAATTAAATACTTAGGCATCTTAAGAGAAGACCTTAGGAGATAAGAGGCATACTAAGAACATGAGAAGACACTAAGTGACTAGTGGTCATCTATGTACAAAAGAAACCTATTCCCTATAGACACAAAGATTTTTAGGTAGATAAGTGTGCTACTAATATTAACTCATGAGGGTATATTGTTATAATGAAAAATTAAAATGGACCTACCTCCTCATGATGTGTTCCTCACTCTTTAAGACCCCTTACAGAGCTGTTAGTCTACTATGAAGATTGGGTACTTACATGAGAAAGTAGGTAGCACTAGAATATTTTTTTGAATTCCCCTATTCTAATCTACTGGACTACTATACCCCAAAGGACTTCAGCTATATGTGAAGCTGACTATGGAGTTTGAGATTTGATTGGAGATAGGAGATGTGCTTGAATCAAGTCTTTTAGTGTGATTAGACTTTTAAGAATATTGCATATTTTTGCCTTTTGATATCATTGAATTTTGTTTAAATTATTTGGCTTTTAACTTTCTTTTGAAGGATTTTTTTTTAGATTCCTCCTCCATATGGATTTGGAATGACCAAGCATGAGAGAGATAGTGATACACACGAATGAGCTTTAGGCTAAGGCTAAAGGAAGCTAAGTAACCAAAGATAAAAGACTAACTAGAAAACTTAGGCTTGGCAATGAACAAATATGTGATCTCAAATCTTAACCATTCAAATGCTTAGTTTGCAAAAACAGGAAGAAAAGAAAAGGGAGATCCACAAGTAGACTGGTAAGAGGAAATAGTAATGAGAAAGACTGTTTGCTAACTAATCACATGGTAAAAGGAGATAATAACTAAAGAGAACAATGTAAATATAGCCAAGTCACTATGATAATTATCTATGAAAAACAATGATAAGAAACAAACAATCATGAAGATACAAGGAAATAACAAGGTAAATATGGTGATTTTGTGAGGATATGTCAGGTCCTATTCGTAGTCTTACAAAACAACTCATAAAATAAATATCCAAGGGATGTAATAAGAAGAAAAGAGAAATATAAATCAATGATAAGGAAGAACAAACATATGTAAAAAAAATATAAAATATAAAATGAATAAGAAATATAGTACAATAAAGAAGATAACAATATAAGATAAGTAAGAATTTGACATAGTGTCAAATGATATAATCAAATATATAAAAATAAATAAAGATATATTACAAATCCAATTTAAATATAATTAAAAATTTACCATGCATGTGCTTATAAGTACTAGTAAATCTATCCACACACATTATCTAAGACATCAGATAAATCTCTATATGAAGCTGGATATAAACTACTACTAATGTGTCATTGATATTTGTTGAATACTAGGAAAATAATTATTTTCTAATCTCCTCAAATGAAAAATTAGGAATATTAATTGGATCATGTTGAGGATGGAAATCAAGCAAAGGATGATCAGAAGAATGTGTGGGAATGGGATCTATGAAAGAAGAAGAAATCAATGGTGGAGAAAGATCCATAGGTGAAGGAGGGTCCATGGGTGGAGAAGGTTTTAAATCATGTTGAGATGATGAAATAATAGGTTTAACTTGATCTTGAGGATTAGAATAGGTTTTAATAGAATGTTGATTAACAATGGAAGGAAAAGATGATGGAAGAGTGGTAGAAATAGCATGGGATGTGTTATCCAAAGGAGAATCATAAGTTGGATCTTCATCAAAGGTTATAAGATCTTCATGCCCCAACTCATTTAAATTAGTTGGAGAATAATATTGGATAACATAATATACTTGAGAAGGATATGGGGTTTAGATAGGTTGAAAATCTATGAAATCTACTACTTTTCACATATTAGTCCTGCTAACCACATTTTTTTCAAAATTTGGTTCCACAAGACTTTCTACATTATTGGTGGAAGAGATGGGCTTGCCTTAGTTTTCTTGAATTGGTTGATTATTAGGTTGATGATTAGTTATATTGTCCTTATAAATAGCTAAATGATTATTTGTTTGATTTAAGTCTTGAGCTTTATCATGAGTTTTGTATTCTTTGAACTCATGCTCATAAGCTTGTTGATGTTGGTGCATGATAGAATCATAGTCAAAATTAGGTCCAATAAGAAAGTCCATATCTAAATTATGAAGATATCTACAAGTCTCATGAGAATGAACCCAACTAGCATGAAACTAACAAAACTTGTTAGGATCATACCAAGTTTTCATAAGATGATTAGGGTCAATTACACAAGGAAGAGGCCTAGGTAGATGTTTAAGCAATTCAACTAAGGAAAGAGGTTTATGAACATTAAAGTTATTTTTTGAGAAATGAGGATTAGTAAATTGTTGAGAATAGGAAATTGGTTTTAAAAAAGGGGTAGGAATAACAACTTGAACATGGTGAATGGTATCATATGAATCAGAAACACCATCACTAGTAACATTGTGGTTTATGTTTTTGAGTAATATATGAGAACTCATGGAAGGTTGGGGTGGATATAATTGATGCATAAGGAAATATTTTCATTTATCTAGATCAATATATTCTTCCAAAGTGTATGCAAAAAGGGTACAAACTTGATATTTTAATTTGGGATAAAGAGCATTTATAAAGAGTTGAAAAAAATTATCACTGGCCATATTGTATTGATATTTGTTTGATAAAGTCTTCCATCATTTAAAAAAATCTTGGGTGGTTTCATTTTTTCTTTATTTTCAATTGATGAGATGGGCCAAAGTGTTTTCAAGAAGATCACTAGTTTGGAATTATTGAACTAAAACATTCACTAAATCTTCCAAACTAGTAATGGAATGAGGTCTAAGTTGGTTATACCAATCCAAGGCATTACTTGTGAGGGTTTTATCAAGGAAATTGGTAGCAGAAAATGTATTTAATTTAACCTAATATTTATAAATATTCCCAAATGTTTTAAGATGAAGAGAAGGATCAGTTCATCCATTATAAGAGATTATAGGTGTTATAACTCCTATATCAATATTGGAAATTTGAGTAGTGAGAGGTTTATTTTATAGATGCTTGATTGTTTTATTGGTTAAAGGAGGTTGAGGAATAAGATTTCCTTGAGAATATAAAATAGGAGGAGGAGGAACACTTTGGTTATGTGTGCCCCAATCCATTGGTTATGTTTGCATTTGAAGATGAAGAAGGTGATTTTGCATTCTCATCATTTGATTTATGTTATGGGCTTATAAAGCATTCATTTGATTGAGAGTTTGTAATATAAGTTGGTGAGTTTGACTAACATTATTAGAAGAGTTGGTGTTGGTATTAGAGGCTTGGGTATCATTATTGGTGTTGTTGAGAGCTTGAGATGAATGATGAGAATGAGAGGCACTAGTGGAAAATCTTGCTTGTGTAGCAAAAGATGGGCTAGTGAATAGAAGAGAGGAAGAAGCATGAATGCCTTGGGTAGCAAACAATGAGATAGTGGATAAATTAAGTATAGTGGACCTTAAGAGAGGTCCACTAGATGTAGAAACAATCATGGTAGTTGAGATACTAGGCATGGAGGTAGAAGAAAGGAAAGAAGAAGAAGAAGCATGAGAAAAGGTCATGATCGAAGGGAGTGGCTATGAAGTAAAGAAATTAGTACTACCAAATCCATTTGGAAATGTAGAATGAGGTGAATGTGGTTCATTATCTTGACCACTAATCATGAGATTATAAATGGTAGATGGATCTTTCCCTTTATGTTGGGGAAACTGGTTAATAAAGAAAAGCATTTTGGGAGTATACTCTAACTTAGGTTGGTTTTCTAGGAGAAAAGAAAGATTATATTGCAAAGAGGTATCATGAAGGAACCTAAAGTCCATTATGTGAGTTGCAATATGGACATTACTAGCATTTTCAAAAGGAACTCTACTTTATCTATGGGAAGCCTTATGAGGATTGGTGAATTCCATCATGATTTCTATTTGAGATTCACTATTGTGACCCAATAGGAAATCCATGGTGAAAGAGGAAGGAAAGAAAGATGAGAAAATAAAAGATTTATAAAGTGATAGAAATAAAGCTAGGTCTACCCAATTGACCTAGTGCAAAATAGGGATAATAAAGTGGGATAGGGTCCATAAAACTGACCTAGTTTAGAGAGAAAAAGCTGATAAAAAGGGGGAAAAGGCCTACAAATTATGCTACGTTGACCAGGTTGACCTAGTACAGTGTATAGGAGCTATAAAAAATGCTAGGTCAACTAGGTCTACCTAATGTAGTTGATAAAGGTAGAAAGCAAGGTTTGGGATAGTGTAGAGTAGAGCTAGTCAACATAGCATAGTAGATAGGAAAAGAGAAAAGATTGCTAAAAACATTAAAAAATGAAATGAGATATGCCTATATCTAGTCTAAAAAAGTAGATACTAAAATGAAATACATAGTCAATTGAACTGACGCTGGTCAATCCAATTGGTATACATAAACAAATTACAATTTTGAAAGAAAAGTATAAAGTAGAGTATAAATAGAGAAATAAAAATTGACCTTGGTGTTTTGGAGATGAAAATAGAATAGGTAACTAATTGGCAATCATGGAGAGAACTAGCCCAATCTATAGAACTAGGTCAAGCTGGTCGACTAAGTGAGATAGGAACTTATTGCAAAAGCTAAAAAAGTGTGCTAAGTTGATCTTATTGACATAGTAGACTAAACTAGATGTCTAGAAATGTGATAAGTTGAGTTGGTCAACCTAGTTAGTTGGACTCTAAATTTAGAAGTCTATAATCCATAACTTACACTATGAATCCTGAACAAGAACCTATTGTAAAGTGGCTAGAACTGTGCTAGGTTGACCTGATCAACCTAGTAGGCTAAACAAAAAGTCTACAAAGTGATAGAAACCTATGTTGGGTTGAGCTAGTTGATCTAGTTGCCTATTCCTACACATAGATAAAAATAGTTGGGTCGATAGAATCAAGATAGAAAGTCAAAACATATGATAAAAAGGATGAAAAAATGAATTAAAACAAGTGAAAGAAAACTTATAAGGGTTTGATTCATGTCAGGTTCACCAGAATGTATATAATTAGAATCTCATGATACACATGAATCAATCCTAGATTGGATAAGATAGATCACACCTACACTTCTGATTGAGGTACACACTTGTTAAGTAGGAGCATGACCAATATGAGCATCTACTAGACCCAATTAGGGGATCACTTGTATCATCTATCACAACACATCATGCTAGACAGGGTTCCAAAGCCTACAGTCTAAAAAAATCACACATTTATCATAAAGAAGTCTGATGGTTTTTATATTCACTTATGATAATAAATAAGAAGTTAAACTAATCTAATAACAAGAAAAGTAAACTAATCTAGTGCTCACGAAAACTTGTGGTACAAAGTGGGGGTTAGAGCAAAATAAGTAAATAAAAACTAAACATATATAGGAGACATATACTCACATCAATGTATATAGAATCCTAATACATGGAAGATACAAATAAATATTGCATTAGCTATTTCCTCTTACAAAGGAGAAATAAATTTAGGAATACTTACCTTTGAAGATGAACCTACCAAGCCTCAACCTCTCCCTTGGCCAATGGTGCTTTGCAAGAGATTATTGTGGCTTGTATGGACAACCAAGATAAATCATCTCTAAGTTATATAACCTACCTAAGCATCCAAAACAATTCTCCATAAGATAATATTGGATCTCCAAAAGAAAGTATTAAACCCTAAAGCTTTATTCCTCAAGTAGAATGGTCAATAAGAAGATGTTCATTCATACTTCTTCATTTAATTCAAATTTCTTATGAAATGGTAAGGAATGACCTTAAATATATAGTAATATCTCACCTTAAAGAATTTCAAACATGTCAACTATGCTAGGTTGACCAGGTCAACCTAGCACATTATTGGTCAAGTGCCTAAAGTTTATACTAGGATGGTCAGGATGTAAGGCAACAAAGAAAGGCAAAGTATCCCTATAATAAGCTAGGTCGACCAGGTTGACCTAGCTTATTGAACTCGTCAAAAGGGAAATAAGGTAAGAAATGAGGGATAAGACATGACAAATTGTGGGAATAGATAGGAAAGAGATAAATAAGCTTAAGGTTTAAGTTTTTAGGAGATAAGAGAGTAGATAGCAAGTGGTAAAAGGAACAATAATCTTATGAACCACCAAATGTCTTCCCACCCCTTTCCCGATGCACCCCTTAAGGCATGAACTTAGAGAGATTGAGACTCGATAGGTTCTTACAAGATACAAAATGTCAGTAATCAATAAAAATGTGAAAATATTGTGTATATAGTTTATATTATGTAAATAAGTTCCCATGATCTTGAGGAATTAAATTCAATAGGGTAACTTATAAATTTCTTATATGGGGTCCCACTCATCAAATCCTATGAGATAGACAAGAATACAAAAATGTATGGAATTTTGAAGTGAATCTATTGAAGATGAATATGATCCATATTAGAAATGAATATGATTTAATTTGTGTGGTCTTGGCCTTACTAATATAATTGAGGTAGAGTGAGCTAATGGTATCAGCTTGGTTGATGTCATTAGTTATATAGAAACATTAGAATCAGATTGTATCAACTAGGTTGGTATAGTAGCATCAGAATGAAGGGTAGTAATAAATTTTATCAGATTGACTGGTATAGTATAAATAGAATTAGTTAAGAAAATAGACTATATTGAGTTGTTTGATATAGTTGGTTATGATTTGTTGACAAAATACTATACTAAGTTGGTTGGTACAGTTATAATAAAGAGTGATGTACAAATAAACTACACTAGGTTAGTTGATGTAGTTGTGAATGTAATGAACTGCACTACATTTGTTGGTATAATTGTAAATGATGAAAATTATATTAGGTTGGTTGGTGCAATTTGGCTATCTAAAATGGAATAAGTTATAATTTACTCAAGCTCTATATCCATGAAAATATGTGGATGGTTATCTTAAACTATTCTATAAGTAGGCTAAGGTATATGACTCTAACGGGGATAAGGATCAATATAAGAGACTAATCACTTCAAGTTGTTCATATTGACCAATTTTATCACATCATTGGATTAATGTGGGTTTACTATGGTTTCAAAAACATTAATGACTGAAGGTTGAGCTTGATTGTTTATTTGTTAGTTTTAATTGTGGTTTTGAAGTGGTTTTAAGTATATGGTAAGGTGATCATTAGTTTTTTGAAGTGTATCATGCTTAAATTTGGAGTCGTGACCTTTTGTTACCTTGTCATAAGCTTCTTGTCATTCTTAGATCATATCTTCATGATCAAAGTTTAAACCAAGTAGGAATTTGAAAGCAAGGTGTTTGAGTTGTTTACAAGTCTCATGGGAGTGTTCCCAATTTGTGTGAAACCTAAAAAATTTATAGGGGTCATACCAATGAGCACAAGTTCAAGAGTATCTAAATATCTAGTTGAGGGTTTAAGAAGATGTTTTATAATCTCAACTATAAAAAAAATATGATGGTTTTCACAATGGTTAACTTGTGAATAAAATGGATGAGGTTGGAATGGACTTCCCTTGGTAGGTTGGGAAATTAGCACTTCCTTAGAGCTTCTAGGTAGAATAGTTGTGATAGTTCTCATGGAATCATATATTTTCAAGACACCATCATCGATGGTATTTTTTTAATATTCATAAGCACATGTATTTTAGGTTTGGGTTGGGAAGGCTTGAATTGTCTTATTAGAAATTCTTGTATTTTAGCTTGATTAAGAGCTTATTTAAATTATTTTAGAGAGATATTCCTAACTCTATATTAAATTTTTAGATCAAGGGCATTAGTAAAAAATAGAAGAGATTGTATTTTGGCATGTTATGCTCATCTTTATTAGCTAATTCTTTTCAACACCTTATGAAGGTTTACATAGTCTTAGCATTCACTTTCTTATAATCAATGAATTGGGAAAATTTATTTTTAGGTAAATCATTAGATTGAAATCTCAAAACTAGTGTGTCAAATAATTCCTCCAAGCTATAGATAGAGTTGGACTTGAGTTATTTTTACCAATCTAAAGCATCACTAAAAAAGGTTTTGGCTAACTTAGTGGTAACCGCAATGGTGTTTATCTTAATCCATTATTTATAGATATTTACAAAGGATTTCAAGTGTAAAGGAGGATTAGTGGATCCATTATATGTGATCAAAGGAGTGATGCCATATATTTATATGTTTGAAATTTGAGGCTTCATTTTGAATGTTTTTAATAACTTTATTACAAAGTGGAAGTTGTGGAATGAAATTATTGTGAGAATCTCTAAGTGGGGGTGGGGAGGCATTTGGATTTTGTACTCCCCACTGAAGTTGTTGAGAGAGATTTTAAAATTACAAAATTTGGTTTTGAATTTTCATAATCTATGGATTACTATTGGATGGAAAGTTAGTCATTTGGCTCATGGATTGTAATATTATTCAAGAATGATTGTGATAAATTTGGCTAGAGTTGTAAACTTGAGTAGTTTGTTAGTATGTTCTAGCTGTGGTACTAACATTAATGTTAATGTGTGTACTATTTTCAATCAATATTTAACCCTAGATATGGTTGTTCAAGCCCTATCTAGATTGAATGGAACATTGGAATACCTCTAACCCTGTGGGTTGCCTATAGCAGAGGTAAACCTCTATGTTTAAGGGCTAGCTCCCTAAATTAGACTTTGATAGGTTCTCACCTACACTAATTGTTTGAATGGGGTGAAAATGGAAGAAGGAAAAATAATGGAAACCTATGATAATGATTCAATACACCAAAATTTTAGTACACAAACACACTTGCATATGTACTGAGAATGAAGACTACCAAAATTGACCTTAACTCATTATGCTTCTAGGATAAATATTTCTCATATAACTAGATTTATATGCACATCTAGAGGTGCATGAAAATAAGGTCTAATATTATATACTACTAGTCCCTCTAACACTTCAAGACACTTTCAACAAACACATACACTTTATGAGAGATATTAAAAGAGATATCCATCACACAAAACATGCAAGGGCAACATGGAAGTAAGGAGGACATATTCATTACTTAACATCCAAGTACACCACTTAACACACTTATGAAATAGATTATAGAGATCAAATAAAATTTATAATTCTTATTCAAAGGTAAAACAAGGTGCCAAAATAGCAAGGATTTACCATACTAGGTGTGTCCTAGATACAATTGCCAAAAGGGCTTGTATTTGTTGATCAAAAGAGCAGAGAGAAAAGAAGAGAAGTTTAAGGGTCATAAATCCAAGTTTTAAACAATGAAAAACAATTAAAAATCAATTAAATTATGTGTAAAATAGGTCAATAAGTCTTCTTAGACAAGTTTCCATCACAAACATGACACAATTTCTAGGTTGGCATAGAGGCACTCCATGGTTCTTCTTGAAACTTCCCTTGTCAATGTAGATCCCACTTGAGAGTCAAATTTTTTTTTTATCAATAATTGATACATAAATGTAACATAAATATTTTAAAACATTATTTATGTAATTCATCAAATCCCTTCAACTAATAGCCTCCTCTTTGACACTTGTTATTCACTTCTTGTGACTGCTCACTAGCCCTTCTAGACTTGTCTTCACACTTGTCATCAGAATGACCTATAAATGCTCAAGTAAATCCATGGAAGATGTGTTAGAAACATATCCAAGATGGTTTTTTCATTTGATCAATCATATAGACATCCAAAGATTCAATGTTCCACTTCTCACTTTCCAACTTAGGCAGTCATATTCATTTTCACTATCTTGTTTAGGACTGTATGTAGTGATCAACTCAACAAGGAGCCTTTAATGCACAAATGAGGTGAAATATGAGTATTATGGGTTATAAAAAATCCATAATCACCTTATTTAATTATTTTCATCCATCAAAACCCTTCTACACTTTTAAAACCACTAAAATATTATAAGATACAAAGAAATAGGTCTATCTATACAAGTGACAATATAGATCACTTGGGTTTCAAGGAGCCTGGGAGAGTTTTCAACAAGTATAAATAACCTTTGAATCCATTTGAACACTTTTTAATGCATTCCCACTAATCTTTTATTCATCAGGTCCTTGATAGGGTTTTAGGAGGTTTTGCTTCTTAGTGATAGTTCATAATGGTTAGATGCCCAAACTTAGAACTAATTACACAAATTTATATTTCATGAACCTCCTTGACTACCCCTATATCCTTAAGTTACCATACATTATTTCTATATAGGTATGATCATTTTAAAATCTCTTCTCAATCTTTATCTTGCATCATGGGTACCCCTAACATAGTTTTAGGTTAAATGGAACACTCTGTATTATTCCTCAATAAATTTATGATTTTGATTAACCTTATACCTCCCCATAAAGTCTTTCTATTTTATTTTAAAGTTAATATGGTCATGAAGGTGGAAATAGACACCTTAAGGGCTTAGGCTTAGTTTAAGGCCTAAAGGCCTAAATTATATCTCTACATACATGACTACTTCTGAGTGGTCTTAATTGATTAAAGTGTTTATATAATTTATCCCAAATTTAATTTAGTTGTATGCATCATCACAAAATACCTCAATACTTTTCCATTTCAAATTTATTCATCCAAGTGTTATATTTTCAATTTCATATTGACTGGGAGTGCTCTCTATCTAAGACAAAATAGAGGGTACTTCCCCTATTTATTTAGCTTGATTGAGGATACGGGAAGTTATATAAGGTATTAGATACCATATTTACAAATTTTAAAATCTAGATCACCTATGTAACTCTCTCAACACTCCAAAACCTAAAATTAGCTTCTCAATCCTTGTGATTATCTATAAGGTCTAAAACTTTACGCTGAATGTGGAGTTAGAAATTGTCTTTGCTTTGCCTCCTTATTATAATAAACATATGAAGTTGGTATTTCTAATGTGAGAGTGGTCTCAATATGATATATACATTATACACCTCTTCCAACCTTCAAACTATCTCTCTTCAGTAGCATGAGCTAGTCTATGATTATAGCAGACTATAGACATTCACCTTAGGAAAATAAGATTCCTATAGGTGTCTATTATGCTTAATAATTATATTTCATGCCATAAAATCCTATTGAGGTCATTAGGTCATTTAAAACCAAAAATATTCATTATGCTTATAAATCTCTCAACTTCTTATCTCTCACCATCAACTTTGTGGGTCTATAGTCAGACTGTAGATGCTCCATTTGGGGAATCATAGGATTCTTGTATGTTATGATGTATGCCTTAACACTAAACCTCAACTCCCTTGATCCTTATTGGGCTCATTAAGACTATTTCATACCTATATGAGATCTTATCATTCCTAGAGACCATAGTCTCACTCACCACTATAGGTCATTGTAAGTTGGGTTGTTTTTAGTCATTTCAACATAGTGTTTATTGAGTGTTTTAGGTCAAAATTTATGTGAGTTAGAAACCACTCAAAAACCATTCTTTCCTGATCAAAAAACCACTTTCTCATGTTAATAACTTATCTCTAGGATTGGGATACAATATGGAAACCATTAGGCCTTTCCATACCTGAACACACTCCAACAAGAGATGACTTTTTGTGAGGCAGAATCCTCTATTTAGAGAAGTTAAGGTAACATATCTCTCTTTAAACTTTTGAAATTGTGGACATGGTTCTAGGTTTGTCTACATATAATGGCCTCATCATTATCACCATGATCATCTCTATACTCTTATACCTAATTGGAGGTATCCATTGAGATCAAACATATTCACCTCAATGCTACTCAACCTCTTTAGATTGAACTCAGCCTACTTGTTGGAGGCTACTTGTAGGTCTACATGATGTAAGATTGTATGTGGAATTGACAACCAATCTCTAACCCTTTGAGTAGCTAAGTCTTATTATTTTAAATTTGGGAGTCTTTTCACAAATTTTAAGCCTTATTTTTTATTCAACATGACTCATCAAGGCTTAATTTCACTTGATTGTAGGTGATAGTCACAAAGATATCTAACTGTGTATAGTTTTGACTATGTTTTACTCCATCAATGCTACTCTTGAGACTAAAAATCCAAAATAAAAATTTATCATCATGATTATTAGAGGTTTGATATGACACATATCCTTTGTTCTAAACACTAATGCAGGAAGATAAGCTTTGAAACTGGTGTAACACTGTCTGCAGACCTCAATGGTGTCTCCTATTAGCAATATGATGTAGTCCTATTCATTTATTATATACACACATGAAAAAAATATTAAAAACCTTATGATTAGTAAGGTCACACTATCCAATAATATTTTCACCATTTTTTTTTCTCATACCAATGCAAACAGAGAAGGAAAAATGAGGTGATGGGGATGTGTAGGTTATTTTGTGAAGCCAACCTTCATAGCAATGGTTAATTAAGAATAGATCACTAAAATAGGAACTATTTACATGAATTTGGAAAAAATATAATACTATCACCCACAAAAATCACTTACTTGGACTCTACTCTTGTTGTTCATATTGAAATAAAATTGTTGACCTATTTGACCTTGTCTAAGAGAGTGATGGGAAAGAGAGGTTGGTTCTTGGAAATTTTGGACCTAACAAAGCTACCTAAGTATGGAAATTAACTGAGGGTACCTTAAGAGACACTTTTGAAGTCTTACCTCATTCCAAGTGTGTTTTATAGGCCATACAACTACCTAAAACTACATGATCTTCTCTTTTCCATGTTAAACCCATAATTGTTAGTTTAAAACTACCATCTCTAACATGCACATGACATAAGGGTGTTGGATATTCTATTTAAACATTTTTACTCTTGTATAAATCATAAAATCTCATTTAATGACTCACACATGGTCTAAGATGACATAAAATGACACTAAGGACACAACAAATATGACCAAGGTTAAAAACACATTAAGTGATCTCACTTATGACCACTTCAACCTAGGAGACCTTGTAATAATTTTGAACTATATAAGGGTTGACCTAATTTTACTTGTGTGTTGAGGTATGTTATTGTTTTTGTGATTGAGGCATTAATGTTGTCATTGATGTCAAAGGTTTGTGAGTATCATTGATGTCCCAGAGATGTTTGTATGATGTTTCATGGTGAGCAGTCATGATGACTTGAGCATGGTTTAGTAGTATTTGAGTTCTTTATGAGATCTTAGCTCATTATTGTGATGTAAAAAACTCATGAGCCTATTGATATTAATGTTATCTTTAGATAATCTTGATTTAAAAATGTTCTTGGTTGATATCATTGAGACATAGCTTCTTTGAGTTCAAGTCTTTGAATACTAGGTGTCTTGAGAAGCCTAGTCTAGCCCTGTGAGAAGGTATATGAATGAAACATAGAGAATCTTGTTGAATTGTGTTAGTATAGGCATGAGATATTGTATAAATTTATGTAAGCATGAGAATGAGGTAAATAAGTCTTCATAAGATCTTCAAGAACAACTCTTGGCTTAGTCTTTGCATGAAGAGACCTAGTGAGAAGGCATAGGCTTGGTAGCATGATGAGGTGAGTAGTTTAAGGATTATGAGAAGAATATTGGTAGTGTGTGAAAATGTTATGAGGTTTTATTACATGATAAATATGTGTTGAGAGTAGTTCAAGATGTTTCAAGGTGTGTTTAAGGTCTAAATGTAACTTACATGTTTAGGCCTAGTGAGCAAAGAGACCTAGGATGGCTTGATGAGGGTTCAAGCTCAATTTACAAGGTGATATAGATAATTAGATAATTTTTATAGGTTTTAAAAGTTGTTTCAAGTGTGTTTACCAATTTTATGGTCAAATTATGAAGGAGAAAGCATGAAAATTGGTGTTGAGGTTATCTCGAGTGTGAGAATGGAGTTTTGCAAACTTGAGAAGGTTTTTTCTTTTACTCATTCACACATGAAACATATGCATGGGGTCCTAAATATTTAATGGTAGTTGGGGAAGGTTCCTGGGTGTATTTTCTTGTCATTGGTTTTGTATTTGAAGGGTAATCCTTTATGAATGATTGTTAAGAGTGGAAGGTAGTCTAAACCCTCCTAAGACCCTAAAAGTGACCTAATATGGAAAATCTTGATATAAATGGATAAAAATGGTTTGGATGACCTATTTTGTTAATTATAAATTTTATCATACTCTCCTAAGTACCTATATGTGGCATTGGTCTGACAGGTGAGTAAGTGGACCCCACATAAAAGTGTTTATTTCTCAATAAAATTATATAGTTGATAGAGTTGACCAAGTCAAAGAATGTAAATCATTGGAGGAAAAAGTTTTATTATTTTAATTCCTATTCATGGTGGTTTTTTATTAGGTTATAGACTTAAAAAATGCTAAACCAATCATGGAAGTTGACCTATTGCTAAAATGGCCTAGTGTGGAAGACAGTAAGAAAATCAAGTAGAAGTGATAATGAGATTAAGGATAAGTTGTCATGGATTATGAATGGATCCAATTAAATTGGGATGTTTTTAAATAATTTTAACATATGTAAATATTGGTTATATGTTTTAGAGGTAAATTAAAATGTTAAAAATATTGTTCACAAGATGACCTATCTAGTGAAGATGAGTCAATGAAGATGTAACGTTGAGAGACTGGTATGCAAGACCAATATTATCACTGGACTAAGATATATTTCTCTATGATATTTACATAATAATATAATAGTATCACTCACATACATCAGGATTCCATTAAATATTTCACATAGGTATTGAAATTCATAATCACCATGATTAGTCCTCAAGGCAGAAGATAGTTTCGGGTATGCAAGATGGAGTGAAGAGTTTGAGACTCTATGATAGAAGTCAATATATATAGTGCACATTTTGATGTTTTTTGGTATATATATGACCTATCCATGATCTATATAATTTTGAGAGTTAGTATAATAATATCTATAATATTCATGAAGAAATTTGAGCTATGGATTGGTCTACAAGACCAATATGTTCATGAAGATGGTTGTGATCTTGATATGTGTTGAGGTTTGGAATTGGTTTCAAGATTTTTTTGAAGTTGTCTTAATATTAAATAATGCGAGTTTTTTATATGCTTTATATATTTATTTTGGGTGATGATGTAGATGTTTGAGCATATGACATGGTTGGCATATAATGAGGGTTTCAAGACCCTATAGGACAGTAAGACCCAAAAGATATTTCATGAAGTGAATGCATTTTTAAAGACTTATGTAATTCAATATGGATTGTCTTGAAATGAATCATGAATAACTGAAGTGATCTAGGTTCTCAATAAAAGTTATATAGTGTCATGATTATCTCAATAGTCAAGTGGAACATAGATTGGTCTGTAGAACCAATGTGAAAATTAGAGAAAAGTTATCTATGAGAAAAAATATAATATAAGGTTACTTAAAAATTATGTTAATATATTATATATGCCTTAAGGAAGATCATAGATATCTAAGCTTGAAAATCACAATGAAAACATGAATAGCCAATGAGTGTAAGGTGACTATAGAGTTGGTTGTTTTGAGTCATTACCATGTGAAGTTGAGTGATCTTGGTGAATGTCAAGGTGGCATTATCATCATTTAATGTATGAGGATAGTGTATGAGGTCCTTGATAAAAGATGTGAATTACAAGATTGATCATAGTACTCTTACTCAAAGGTCTGATACACCATAGTAGTCTTGATAGAGTTTGATGAATGTTGAATGCAGAGGTACTTAAAAGTATATATCATGAAGAATGAAGTATCCTATGTGGATAAGGATGAATCTAGGGTCATGTACTACATATTAAAATATGTATTTTTTACATAAATATATCACAAAGGTCTGAGGGAAATGACTATGGTCTGAGTATGAAGAATTGAGCATTTTATGTTCACCAAGATGACTCTAAGGTTCTTCAATGGATGTTAAGGTGATGTGTCCCAATGAGTATTTTGCATGTGATCATTTGGTTTCAGTCATGTCAAATAAAATAGTATTCTTTTTCAAAGTGGGAGTTAATTATTTAGTTATTACCAAATACCAAGCAAGGAGATTGATGTTCATGTGTTTGAGGTATGCATAAGCTTAAGGGAAGCATGGTTGAGTACTTTTGTGAGTTGAGGTCCTATTTGGTTGATCAGAATAGGATTGATCTTATTTAGAAAGAAAACATGTTTTAGGTCCAAGGATCAGATGATATTATTTTTAGAAATAACCCTTTGTCATTAATTTCAAAGGGGGAGAAAGACCATTTTAGAGGAGATCCAACTTGAGGAGATGAGAATGATTTGCTTTGTTAGAGTGTTTACCATAAATGACAAAGGGAGAGGTTATTGAGGTATATTATTATTTTTGTGATTGAGGCATTAATGTTTTCATTGATGTCAAAGGTTTGTGAGTATAATTTGTGTCCCAGATATGTTCTTATGATGTTGCATGGTGAGTGTTCATGATGACTTGAGTGTGGTTTAGTAGTCCTTGAGTTTTGTATGAGGGCTTGGCTCATTATTGTGATGTAAGAAAATCATGATCATATTGAGAGTAGTGTTGTATTTATAAAATAATAATTTATCATTGAGAGATATCTTATTTGAGTTTAAGTCTTTGAATCCTAGGTGTCTTGAGAAGCCTAGTCTAGTCGTATGAGAAGGTGTATGCATGAAACATATTGAATCTTGGTGAATTGTGTCAGTAAATACATGAGAGAGTGTATAAAGTTATTTAATCATGATAATGAGGTAAATAAGTCTTCATAATATCTCCAAGGTCAACTCTTGGCTTAGTCTTTGCATGAAGAGACCTAATGATAAGGCACAAGCTTGGTACCATGATGAGGTGAGAAATCTAAGGATTATGAGAAGAATATTGGTAGTGTGTGAGCATATTATTAGGTTTTATAAAATTATTATGAGGTTTTTAGATAATTTCAATAGTTTTTAAGGTGTGTTCAAGGTCTAAATGTAACTTATAGGTTTAGGCCTAGTGAGCAAAGAGACCTAGTGCGGCCTAATGAGGGGTCAATTTTATTTTTCAAGGTTATAGAGATAATGAGATAATTTCAAGGTGTGAAAACTAGTGTCAATTTTTTTTACCAAGTGTAAGGTTAAATTATTTAAAAAAAAATCTTGAAAATTAGTGTTGAGGTTCTCTCAAGTGCTAGAATGGAGTGGTATAGACTCAAGAAGGTTTTTTATTATGCTCGTTGGCCCGTATAACCTATACATGGCATCTTGATAAGTTCATGGTAGTTGGAGAAAGTTCATAGGTGTATCTTCCTAGAATTGTTTTTGGATTTGAAGGAAAATCCTTTATGAACAATTGTTAAGAGTGGAAAGCAATCTAAACCCTCCTAAAACCCTACTAATGACCTGCTATGGAAAATATTGATAGAAATGGATCAAGATGGTTTATATGACCTATGTTTTTTATTGGAACATATAATATTCCATAACAAGTACCTCTAGGTGGCATTGTTCTGATAGGTGAGTAAGTGGACCCCACAAAAAAGTGTTTATTTCTCAAAAATATGGTATAGAAAATAAAGTCAACCAAATCGATGAATGTAAATCATTTGAGAACAAAGTTTGAGACTTTTAATTCATGTTTATGGTGGTTTATAAGTAGGTTTTAGAATTTAATAATGTTAAACTGGTCATGGAAGTTGACCTATCACTAAAAAGGCCTAGTGAGGAAGAAAGTGAGAAAACTAATAAGTGGGAATGAGATTAGGGATGAGTTGTCATGGATTAGGAATGGATCCAATTGAATGGGTATGTTTTTAAATATTGGTAAAATATGTAAATATTTATTATTATATGTTTTGGATGTCAATGAAAATGTTAAAAATATTGTTCATAAGATGACCTGTCAAGTGAAGATGAGACGATGAAGATGTAAAATTGAGAGATTGGTATACAAGACCAATATTATCACTAGACCATGATATATTTATATATGATATTTATTTAATAATATCATAGTATCATCCAAATACATGAGGATTCCCTAAAAGTTTCCACATAAGTACTAAAATTCATAATCACCATGATTGGTCCTCAAGGTAAAATGACAGTTCTGGGTATGAAAGATGGAGTGAAGAGTTTGAGACTCTATGACAGGTTTAAATGTTTATAGTACACATTTTTATGTTTTTTGGGATATATATGACCTATACATGATATATATAATGTTGATATTTAGTATAAGAAGTTGAAAACAACATTCATCAGGACTATGTTTTCAAGATCTTTGATAGTTTTCTATGTTAGTGAGATTGATGTTCCTGTATCATTATGCCTAGTTTGGAAGTTTTTCAATAATATAATGGTTTTCCATAGATATAATTTTGATTTTTTATTATTCATGGGAAATACCATCTCAATTTTTGGAGATCCAAGTATGCATGATTGGTTTCTAAAGTATTTTGATAGACTTGAGTAAGTTGAGTGAAGAGTTATTCTTGAACCATTATATCCTAATAAAAGTTATGCCAAACATGTGGTAATGTTATATATATATTACATGGGATATTATAAATTAATATTAAGTGTTTTAAATTTCATATACTAATGTTTGAGATCAAATTACTAATGACTGGGTTTTGAGCAAATTGGTAGTTTTGAGTGAGCTTTTTGATGAGGTGTTCTTGAGTCCTTAGAGCTTGAGCGATGAAGTATAATGAGTTTTATGATGACCTTGAGTTCATGAAGTTTCCATCCATATATGGTTTTTGGCTAGAATGTGTTTCTATAGGTTGTATGATCTTCATCTTTATATATAGTGTTTTTTAGGTAATTAGGCCTAATAGGTCTTTACATCCTAATTATGATTTCAAGATGTGATCAAAGGATTTATGACTTATTGAGTGTGGATGAGGTTATTTTAGGTTTATATATAATTTTTTAATTTTTTTTATTTCTTTGGTAAGGGCCATCTAGGTCATATAGGTTCAAGTTCTTTTGTGGAAAGGAAATACCTAATTGTAATTAGGTCTCTAGTAGGCCTAAGAAGAGAAGGTGGTCTAAGTGAGTTTAGATAACCTAATGGTGATATTATTTTGATTTATTATTATGTGTAACATGTATTAATACATATTTTTTGTTTGATCTTGATGTATTTTTATTTTGGCTGATAGACAGAGTGAGTGAACTAGTGACAAGTATAAGAAGGCAAATAGGCTTATTTGGGTAAGTAATATGTATGAGAGTGAAAGTGAATAAAAGAACACCTTGAGGAGAATAAATAGGTCATGTAGACCATTATATTGGAATAAATGGTTAATCATGAATATCTAGTATAATTTTTGAGTATGATGAGCAAGGTTATATGACCTAAATTTGCCAAGAAGAGGACTTGTTGAGCCAAAAAGCCTATAGGCTATTTTGAGAGGGATAAAATGTTGAGAAGAGATGAATGAGTTGATTATATTTTTAGATACTATAAAATATGTGTTATTTATGTATGATATTGATTTTAATTTAGATATAGAGGATAGAGAGTTGAATAAGAGGTCATCATATGTTGATTGAGTAATAAGGTGTCTTGATGTGATCAAGTTGGTCTTGCCTGAGTTGGTGCTTTGTCAAGAAGGATTCAAATTTGACTTGAAATTTGGTGCTTTAAAAAGTGTTCTTGAAGTGGTTTAGGTTGTTTTGAGTCACTTAGGGGGTTGGTTCCTCCTTGCAAGTTGGTTATTGCTAAAGACTAGTTGAGTGGGTACTTGACTAGGTAGGGTTTGGTGTTCCTTATGGAGTTGGTGCTTCACTAAATTTAGATATTTTAATTATATAATTTTAGTCCATTTTCAAGGTTTAGTGGGTTTTATTACCCTAGAGGGTTTCCCACATATATTATGTGTTTTTTGCTTCATGATCTTGTGTATGCTTATTTATGCATTGGTTATTCTATGTGTTTGAATGAATGCTTGAATGATAATTGAAATTGAATGATTATTTTAAGGGAACTTATTCACCCCCAACTCAATGGCTCTGCTTCCAAAATTAGGGTAAAATTAGTCATCATTTTGGCAATTTCCTAGGGGTAGTATGCTTGATATGCTAAGAACCAATTGCCTTCTCCTATATATTGGGCTATGAAGTCACCTATATACTAATATTGACACTTATAAGCCTTTTAATAGACATAAAACACAACACACACAATAATAAAACAAGCACACAAGATAAGAAACTAAGAGACATAATACAAGACAAGAAATCAAACACACTTGTGCTCTCATGATAACTTAAGGGAAACACAAACTAACTTATGCACAAACTAACCTGGATGGAAATATTCCTCCTAGATAAAAGGTAAAACTTGAACCATTATTTTTTCCATGAAGTTAAGGAGTGAATGAGGCATATTTCCTTTTGGTCTCCAACTCCTTCATGATGTTTTCCAATCTCCTTGGCATGATCCTCAATGCTATAGTGATAGGTAAAAACATATCACTTATGAAGGTGAATTCTTCCTACATTTCAATAGCCTCAATCTTCTCATGGTACTCCTTAGCTACAACTTCCAATGGTGCTTCAACAAAACATACCTCCTTGACTTCCATGGTACTTTGAGGGAGATTAGATTGCTCACTAATTGAAAGTTCATCAAGATCATCAAGGATTTGTATATTCCATCCAATCTTGGTCCTTGTCCTCTATAAGGACCTCTTGCTCTATCTTCTTATGTGTTTGACCTTCAAATTTACAAATTTATTCAAGTTCTTGAAAAATCCTCATTTTTTGTTTCCAATCATGCTTGCTCTCTTTCTCTTTGAGAACCACCAACTATTTAACTTCATCTTATTATTCTGTGAGCACTTGACCAACTTAAAAGATAACTACAACTTCAACAATTTGAGATGGAATATTATCTTCTTTTGAGAACACACCACTAAGAGGTAAGGTAACTTCAAGAGTGTCTTCTAATTGACCATCAAGGTGTGTAATATTTTGGATTCCTTCAAAATCATCACATATGTAATTGAAATTTTGCCACATGTCATCATTTATCATGGAGTGAACAATAATTTATTATTTAATGATATTTTTAGATTCATGTTTTTGATCATGTTCATAAACATCAACCAAATCAGTATATTTAGAGTCTTTCTTAGGCACCTCTTCTTTCATGTCTTGACTACACTCTTTGTGGAAAGTTACAACATGAACTTCAACATATTTTTATTCACTCAAGAAGATTGAATTACACTTGTCTTCACCAAGGGGAGTCCCTATGGTGATCTCTTCATCATAGATGATCATGTCATTTTCTTGATTAGTTGTAGCTATAGCTTTCTCTTCTTCACTAATATCCCATAAGATAGGTTCTCCTTCAAGAAGGGATTATGTGGGAGGGAAATAGATAGGCTCATGAGTTGGAGACGGAGTATGACATGTGATGGAGGGCTCATGAATGGGTTTGGGAATGGAAATTTATCAAATAAACTCATGGGGATATTGGTCAATAGGAAAGACACCTTCTTTAACAAGAGTTTCATTTTGCTCGTAGCTTTCTTGAGGCTCTTCAATAGATGTAGGATCATTTTTAATCTCTTGGTTTTCCCACCTTTTTAGTCTGTTTATTAATCATTAGATATAATTTTTTTTCCAAGTATAGTTTCTTATTGATATCATATTAGATTTATTCTTCAACCAAACTCCACATGCTCATCAAATTTTAAATGAAATATCTTAACCACTCCATGAGATGATTAGGGAGCACATCAAACTCTTCATCCCATGTTCTCATATTTTATTTCCATTATCTAGAATATTTGGCATGAGTACCAATAAGAATTTAGCATGAAATGTGATTGAATTAGGAAGAGGAGGGTAATATTGGGGATTATGGTGAGATTTGATTTTTTGAATTAGTTTCCTAGCTTGAGCCTATAAGAATTTACATCTTATTTCCAAATATTTTGATTTTTAATCAATGAGATCATCTGATTCCTCATGACAAGGTTGATGGGAATCAGGGTGAGATGGATATGTAGACACTTCTTGGTACTCTTCTTGAAAAACTTCATCATATGCCTCTTCATAGGGTTGTTCAAGAACATCATGTTCATATGGAGAAGGAATAAGATGATCATAGAGCTACCATGGCTCATAAAACTAATAAAAACTTTGATAGGGCTATTGAGGGACATATCATGGGTCATAATAAGGTTGATAAGGAGGTGCAGAGTATATGTTCTCAACATAACCATCCATATTAACTTCTTTAGTTACATGAAACACAAGAATTGATCAAAATCTTCAGTAATAGATACTTGGGTTAATTATATATAAATGATTGTATTTGAAGTCACGATTGGTGTTTGTTTGAATGCTTCTAAAATATAATAGTAGGAAGAACACACCAACAATTCTTCTACTCTTTTGGACCTTGGTCCCATCGATGTCACAAAACTATTATCCATACTGAAATAAAACTATTGACCTATTTGATTTTGTCTAAGAGAGTGATAGTAAAGAGAGGTTGGTTCTTGGCAATTTTGGACCTATCAAAGCTAATTAAGCATGTAAATGAATAGAGGGGATTTGAAGAGAAAATTTTGAAATCCTCCCATGTGCCAAGTGTGTTGTTCAGGATGTACAACTACCTAAAACCACCTAAAAATAGTTGATCTTCTCTTTTCCACTTTAAACCTACAAATGTTAGTTCAAAACTTCCATCTCTGACATGCACTTGATATATGGGATGTTGGATTTTTTTTAAACACTTTTCCTCTTGTATAAACTATATAAGCTCATTTAATGACTCAAAAGTGGCCTAAGATGACATAAAATGACACTACGGATACATAAAAAATATGACCAAGGCTAAAAAAAATTAAGTAACCTCATTAATGACCAATTAAATCTATGAGACCCTATAAAAAGTTTGAACTATATATAGGGTTGATCTGATTTGACTTGGAGTCAAATTAGTCAACATGTACTTTGGGTAGACCCATAAAAGAAATAGCTCATCATGTTAGTAATAATATTAGGCATGATGGGTAAGGAAGGGAATGAGGAATTCATATAATGAATTGACCCAAGTCTAATATAAAACTAAGGAGTAGGGGAAGGAGGGATTTACACATAAGGATCCATCATGAGGTGATGGATTACTATGGGGTACTTTCCCTTGTGCCTGACATGCTCATGAATAAATATGATCATTTTAATAGTATACTTGAGATCACACTCATCCTCCATCTCATGGTATTTTGTTAAATGACCTAATTTATTGGTATTAATATTGTCAAGTGGGTCATAATTTTTAGATCTAGTTAAATTCACATGATAATTACTTAGATTTTGGTCTTCAATCATGGAAAATTTATAAGGCATATGGGTTTTATGGATTTTATGGGAATTGGTTAGTTCCATGAAATATTGTTGTGTTTTATCTTTAGGTTGATGAAATATATACTCCATAGTTGAAGAAAAAATATTAACTATATTAGGTTGGTCAATGTATTCAATTAAATAGGAAATGAATTATATAGACCTAGACAATACAGTTTGGAACTAAAACTAGGAAAAATATATTGTATCATGGTGGCTAGTATAGTATGAGGATAATAAATAACTACATTAGGTTAGCTGATATAGTTGGTAGAAGTAAGGTAAAATTATATTGTATCAGCTTGGTTGATGAAGTTAGAGAGATAAACAAAACTATTTCAAGCTAGATGATGTAGTTTACAAACATAACAAACTATACCAAATTGGTTGATTCATTTTAAAAGCACATAGAACTATATCAAACTAGATAAAGAAATTCATAAAAATAATACATAATAGTATCAAGATGGTCAATATAGTCTATAATATAGGCAAGATAAAATTTAAATAACTATTTTATGAAAATCATGATATGGAGGTATACTAAAAAAGATTTGATTGATTTGTAATCTCTTAGATATAATAATCTTAGTTGTAAAATAGTGAACACACCATTGAGGATTACACTATATCCATAACTACACCACCCTATCTCTAAGGTACATTAGGAATAAATTCTTTTAGCTAATTACTTACTAGTGCACTACAAAATCAAATTGATGGTTGGATTCCTATAGCTCAAAATAAGGAATCCCTAGGCATTTTTGATATACCCTAACATATGTAGAAACTAAATTCCATGCATAATGTTGTTTAATAGCTTGAGTATTGAATTAGTACACCACACATCATGGTGTAGGAATAACTAACAACCATTTGGCCTAGAATGATAGCTATTATGTAGTTTTAAAATTTCAAGAACATAGCTTATATGGAAAACCAAGAAAAGTAAAAATAAATATTGAAAATGATATATGTTGAAAGCTAAGTTTTTAGCATGCATTAAATTTCAATAGGTAAATATAACTGTATTGGGATGGAAGATATAGTAAAAACTAATAAAATTGAAATTAAGCACATAGAATTGTATTAGGTTGGTCGATATAATTTAAAACACACAAAACCATGTTAGGTAGTTTAAAATAGTCTGGTCAAACATAAAATAGTGCCATGTTGGCTGATAATATTCACATACAAGTAGGAAATTGTATTAGGTTGGCCGATATAATTAGGGTAAAGGTTTGGAAACTTTTTCTAATAATCTTGAAATCTAAACATGAAATTGGTCCAACCAAAGGAGGGATAATATTCATGTTGGGTTCACTAGAATGTATGCATGAGATATGATGACCTATGTTTGTTATCTTTCTATCAATAGACTAGGATACATATAAGGTCAATAAAATATAACATGTGATACTTGGATGATTGGTTAAGGACCAATGAATTCCATAGATATAATAAAGGGTAACTTACAATGCAAATGTCAATAGGAAAGGGTTCCAAATCCTAAGCTTATGACATAGGGATGTGGCTCTCACTAGACCTCAACAAAGGTAGATGGTTGTAAAGGGTTGAAAACTACAATAAAGGATGGTTTAGAATGGTTTTAAATGGGTGAAGTATAATGGTAAACCAAATGGGGGTCTAAGTAGCCTAAATTTATTCATGGAAATTCTAACCAATCCTATGTCTACACCATCTTATTCAGTATAGGGAAGGCTTAAACAAGGGTAAACATGCATTCATCCACAAATTAAAAATTAATATTTAATCTACTAAGTAAATAAATTAAAGAGTGTAGGGATATAAATACTTACCTTGGGGTAGACCTATTGATGCTTTAAACCCCCTTATCTCAATTGGAGTTTTTCAAGATAATGTTATAGGTTGAAGATCTCAAATGGTTGGATGAAGACCTATATGTCCCCACCTAGGAACTCTTAATAGATCCTCCTATCGAGCTTCAATAACCTCATAAGATAAGACTCCTCAAGATAATATTCTATGCCACTAACTCTCCCAACTAGTACTTAGGGTATAAATATGAGTTAAAGTAGAGTGAATTAGTGATATATGATATGATATTAATGAAATTTGACCCCTCTATATATGGTTTAAATACTAAAAACCAACCCCAAACTCTAAGCCCATGGTATTGACCAATCCAATATAATAAAAATATTAGAAGACACACTCATACCTATATTGAGATGACTTATACATTAAAATAAGGGTAAAGGAACAAATAGATGGTACCAATTAGGCCAATACCATAGAATATATGGAAGCTATAAAATTTTGATAAGAGGTAAATATAAGAGATAAATAGATATACACTTAGAGGAGATTAAGCTGATAATATTGATGGTGTAATTATAATATAATACCAACATTTCTCACAAATCAAAATAATCCTTTCCCACCCCATTCCTAATACACCCTTTAAGGAATGCATTTAGGGATATTGATACATCAACAATGTACTACAAGAGAAAGTATCGGTAAATGATAAAATGAAAAATATTATGTGTATACAAGAGCTTTATCCAAGCTTCTTAATAATTTGTTTAGGTCAAATAGGAATAACTATCAAATATGATTACCCTCATTAATAGGGTGGTGGGGAACAAAACTAAATAAAAAATACACCCTTAGATGTTCTTGGATATTAGAATCATTAATAATAGTAAGTAATACATTGATTCAGGGAGCATCATCAATGATGCATTGCATCCTTAATGCATCTTAATAACTACCATTATGAAATTTCACATTAATTCATATATAATACACTATTTGGTAATTATATATATTTTTGTTGCCCTTAGTTAGCAAGGGAACTTTAACCTCACAACCAAAATGCATTAGTATTATCTATATGTAGTCCTTGAAGCAAGAAAATAAATTATAGACACATCAATGATGTTTTTACTATGAAGGTCATTAAGACATTTAATGGGGAATGTGGAATTAGTATATTTGATGAAGGTGCTAGCCTAGTCACACAATACATAAGTCATTTCATTTAATTCCCCAAGTTCACCTACATCTAAGTAGGTAGGTTTAAAAGCTATCCTTTTAGATTTCCAAATATTTTGAATGATAATATTGTTACAATATGACTTAATACCCTATTTCATAGACTATTTTATGTTTTGAAACAAACTTTTATACTATTTAGTTGTACTTTTAGAACTATTATTTTAACATTTGCTACATGACTAGTAGATTAGCCAGATTAGTGATGATTATATTTTTAGGAGATCATGTCTTATTAGTATTGTTGATACTTGACTAATTATTACAACTATAGATTATGATGTAAATGAGGTAATTTAGTTATAATGATTCATTATTGATTCTAATTCATTTATAATACTTTATACTATCTAGTTTAGTTTTATTATTACCATGTCATTTAGGTTCTATTATTGTTATTTGTGTCTGCAAGTATAGGTACATGAGCTAGGTTATTGGTGGATTCTAGTAGTTAGGGAAATAAAGGATAATGATAGTGAGAAGTCAGGTGATACTGACATAGGTAAAAGGGATAATATAAATAAGCCATCTATTTTTTTGTGTAAAAGTAGCCTATCATTTTTTCTTTCATTTTAGTTGTGTTGTCCCACTCACTTTTTAATATTATCTTACTATTATTATTTTTGACTCCAATCATCCTTGTGCTTGACTGTCATATGAATTGGTGTCCTGATTTTACCAACCTTATTTCATTTTGATTGTCATGTGCTAGACCACTTTCATGTTTAGTTATCTTGTGGAGTTCATTATCTTGATGCTAAACCTTGATCCCTTAGTGGTGTTGGTTTGACCTCTTATTTATTAATTTGATTTACCTATGTAGAAGGACCCTAATGTTATTTTGATAAGTTTTTTTTGCTTAATGATGACCCAAGTGCGGGGGGTCATGGGCCTTTGAAAATTTACCAAATATTATAATGAATAAAATCTTAGTTGATGGGATAAAATAAGGCATTCCATTATTTTGGTAGATTTAGCTCTCCACTGATAGTGCAACATTTGGGTAGTTAGATGAGGGAGGCATAGGAGAAACACTCGAGGGGGAGGGGGGAGAGAAAAAACCCCTAATAGGGAGAAAATGGTGGTAGTTATGAGTAACAGGGCTTGAAAACCATGCCAAGAGAGAGGAGGGATAATGAATCAACTTTAGCCATGGGAAATAAATATGGAAGAGCATGCAGTCTTTGAGGGGCAAGAGATAAGAAAAATAGAAAAACTCCGTTCTAGTTCTAGAGTCCAAGGTTACTCACAAGTATGTGATGCATTATTTTGAAAAATCAAAAATAAATAATGTCTATTTATTTATATTAGGAAAGAAAAAATAAATTATTTTTAGGCTCATGAGGAAGCTCTAGGACTTATTGATGAAGCTGTAAAGCCCCAAATTGATTTATATCAATGAGAATCCTTTCATATAATTATTATTTAAATTTATTGAGTATGTCAAATTGGTATGACCAAGCCATTTAGGATTTTTGTTTTAAACCTAATACTTGAAATATCTCCTTTAAATCATTACAAAACCCTTTTTGTTTGGGTTGTAATTGTACTTGTTTCTTTTGAATGTTTGGATATTTTATTTTAACTAGGGTATGACATTGTTCGGACTTATATATAATCATTTTATTGGGTTTTATTTTTAATATTTTACCTATTGTAAATGTTTGGGCCAAATAGATAATTAAGATTTTTAACCTAGCTTATTAATTATTGGATGAATTTGTCTTTTTTTGACTTGGTGGTAAGAGTTTTACCTCAATTGGTTTTATTTATTTCATGTATTTTATTTTTAAGCACCTGGACCAAGTCATTTTTCCTAGATGTTATTATTTTGCCTGTAAGTTCTTAAGGAAATCAGTCAAGCTATAATAGGGTTAGTTATAACATTTTCTCACTTTTTGAACAATTATTACAAGCAATTAAATGGTTGTACCTGATTATATGGCATAAGGGTAAGGAATTAAATTTATGGGTATTTTTGTTAAACTAATTCAGATGAAAATAATATGTGAATGTTTCTCATTTACCTCTTGGTTGCATGTAATTTTTTACCCTCATTATTTATGTTGGGATATTTTTTTGGCCATTGGTATACTTGAACATATGATGAAGGGTTATCGGTTTCGATTATATATTCCAAATTTGCACCAAAAAATCCTTCAGATAAGGACTACCAATGGTAATGTGATTATTTTGAATCAAGTTTAAGCTTGAATTTTAGTTATGAATTTATCATTTTTTTAATGTTTTGTTTTAGATGCTATGATTCTTATTTATTTCTTATGTGTCCTTGTTGCTCATGTCCATGTCTCAAAATCCTAAAGGCTAGATTCGAACACATAGTTGATAGTTAGGGCTGGTTATGGCCACCAATTAAGGGGCTCATAAGATGGGTCAGGTTAGGTTAGTTTGTGTGAGGATGCATATCTTGGTTGGTTTTCATTTGAATAAAATATTTGATAACATGTTATATTTAATTTTCATTGCTTATTAGTTTCCCATAACACATCTTTTAAATGCCAAGCCATTAATTACTTGGTATATTAGACAAAGTTAGAAACATAACTATACTTGTAGCATTGATGTATTTATATCTTTAGTTAATAATTTATTTCTTTCTTTTACATTATTATATTATTTATATGTTCTATCTTTAAATTTGGGTTGAGTATATTGTATACTTGTTAAATTGTAAATGATCAGATGAATTGAAAGGCTAAGTAATTACTAACTTGAATTCATTGTTTAATTGATTAACTATGGTGTCAGTGATTTTTTTTTTGGAAGCACAATCACTAAAAGGGGGGGGGGGGTGAATCAATGATTAAAAATTTATTTCACATTTAATTTAACATTAATTTAACCATTAAATCAATACAATGATATATCAATGCATAAAGAATAAATCACATGAGCATAAAACAATATCATAACACATAGAACACATATATGAGTGGGAAACCCTCAAGGGGAATAAAACCCAATATGATCCCTAAAAATGGAGAATTCTCATATAATAAAAAAAATAAAATTTTATTGAGCACCAACTCAACTTGGATCACTAACCCTAATGAAGTCAAGTACCCACTTGACTAGGCTTTAGCAAGCACCAACTCCCTAAGTGATTCGACACCAAATCAACCACCTCAATAATTTTGATCACCAAAAATTTTATATGATATTATGGTCTCATTTAAATACCTATTTCTTTTACCCAAGAAATATTTTATTTGCTTCAATTACTTATATCAGAATATGCCTAAACTACCTTGTATATATACAAGTCTCATGATCACACACCACTTGGTCATACACACACCTTCAACCACTTAGGTCATAAATATAATAGGTCTTAGAAAATATTTGGTACATGATTAAAATGAAAATTTGACTCCTTTTGGTCTACAACAACTTAATTAGGCCTTGTTTCCCTTTTAGACCTCATGGAGACTTAATTGCATTAGGTCTATCTTCTTAGCGTTAAAGCTTAATTCTCTTCGGCCTAGATGACCTTGTCCAAAAAATTAGAAACATTAAATAAATTATTAAAATACCTATACTAACCTCCTCAATTTTTTATTAGACCTATGTCTTTTGTTCATACCTTGAAACCTTCTTTAGAACAAACTACCTTATTAGGCTTGTGTATAGTTAAAAATCTATCTTACAAGAATGAAGCTCAAACACTCTTAAGAAAATTAATAATGAAAAATTAAAAATGTATAGATATAATCCATGAATTTAATATAATCCCAAAATTATTTTAATACCTTTACTTATAACATAAAGGCTCAAGATCATCTCTACAACTTACTTAGAACTAACAATTTACCTCAAAGACCAGTCATGGTGACTTACACGTCCAAAACTTATGTAAACACTTTTCATGACTCTTGATGCATGTAAATTATCCTATGATATATTTATACCATTCCTATATGAAAAATTCATATGGTCTAGTTCCAAATATTGATCTTGTAGACTAATTTCTTGACCCTCTATCACACAGTCTTATTTGAACCAGATAGGTTATTTTGTGAGCAACTTTTTCAACATATTCACTAACCTATAAAACTTATTATAAGCATTAACATGACTTAAAATTCATAAATAAACTATTCATGCATTTTTTTCATCGATATGACATGCTTAGACCCTCAAATCCATGTTCTCATCTCTGCCTGGGTTTATCATTATTCATACCATTAGGTTTGTCTACAACTGGCTAAATCAGATGACCAATTTAGTAAAATTGGAGGATGAAACATATATATGAACCATAATAATAATGTATTATGAGTCTCTATCTTCTTCTTCCATCCATTTGATCTTCTTAACCAATTCAAATTTTAAGAGCTACAATAATTTCTTGACAAATAATATTATAACTATGCATTTTATTTCTCATCTGACTAACCACCACCACTTGGAGGTACCTATGAGAGTTGAATTAATTACCCAATATATTTTATAAACATTTTAATCCACTATAATCTTATTTTAACAATATTTTTCACATCATGTCCTCATTAGGGTTTTAGGGAGGTTTAACATAGGTTTTGGTATTAACGATTATTCATAAAGGACTACCCCTTAAATCCAAAACTAATTCTTGGAGATATTAGATAGGACCCTTCCCCATCTATCCTTAACAACTCAAGTTCCCATGTAGAGGTTAAACATACCAATGAATGTTTGAAAGTGATTTTTAGGACTTGAGACCTAACTCTGTGAACTCAAGAAGGACTAAAATGGTGTTTCATGAAATTTACTTTAAACTATGACCTCAAAATTTGTGAACATTCCTAAAATATCTTATCTTACCTCTATTAATTATCACATATGAAAAATTTATATGGAATTTGATATTCATACCACATTAGGCCAAGCAAGGTCTAAGAGAGGTCTAGGTATAGGCTTAGTCTTAAGGTCTTACCCCTATAGGTTCACCCTAAAACTATCATGAGTGATCTAATGCCTCACATACATGATAAAATAATGTCATACATCCTTCACATGACTATTTTCATTAATTTTTATGCACATACCTCTTCATGTCATAATTAGGCTCATGACTAGGCTTTATATGCAAGTTTGACATCAATGACCTGTACCTTCATGTAACCATAAGGTATTAGTTTCCTTCAAATTATCTTTCATGACAATATAATTTAATGAAAACATTTTCTCAATTCCCTTTATCACATCAACACACTACCAACTAGGCTTAATCACCTTTGACATCAACCTCATACAAGATGCACCTTTGACATTAATGACAATACTCAACAATCTCCTCCTTTATCATTGATGGAAACTAATCTTAGAAAATTCTCTCAAAAATATTTTTTTCCCTCATTCTAAACTTTTCCCCCTTTGACATAAATTACAAAGTGATGTTTTTAACTTCTTGGATCACATCTCTTGTAACCAAAACACTCAACATATAATATTATGCATTTATGAGGCACTATACAAACATGATCCCCCTATCTGCATGCATACCTTCTCAGCAATACTCACCTTCACTTAGAGATAATGAACTAGTTGATTATCTCCCACTATGCACTTGACTTCCTTAATGACTACTAGGGGTAGGAATTACACCCAATTCTTGTCTTAGATGTTCAATGTTTCCTTTGGAAGTGGCTTGGTCAAAATGTATGTAATTTGATCCTTTATAGAAGCTTATTCAATATTAACACTTTATTCACTACCTGCTCTCCTAGTAAATAATACCTGATGGGAATGTCATTAGTCCTTGAGTGCATGACAGGGTTCTTTGAGATGCTTATATCACTTGTATTATCATAATAGATAGGGCTAGGAATATCATACTCCACCTTGTAGTCTTTTAAGGTCTATCTCATCCATAAGTCCTAAGTGTAACATGAAGATCCTATAATGTACTCATATTCACAAGTGGATAATTCCCTTAATGGTTTCTTCTTGCTTATTAATGAAACTAGGCACTCGCCTAAGAAGAAAGCTCCTCTACTGGTACTCTTCCTATCATCTAGACTCCCTACCCAATATGCATTTATATAGGTTATTAGGTTGAAATCCTTGCTCCTTATATACCACAACCCAAACTCAATGGTTCCCTTGAGATACCTAAGTATCCTTTTAACTACTTTCAAATGGTTTTCCTTTGGGTCTACTTGAAAACTTCACACAAGACCTACTACTTGCATGATGTTAGGTCTAGAATTATTAGTACATAACATTTTTCCAATCATTAACCTATATGATGTTTGATTGACCTTTGGAGATTCATCCTCCTTTCTCAAATTACACCCTATGATCATAGGTTTACTAACTACCTTACAATATTCCATCTCAAACTTCTTCAACATCTCTTGTATGTACTTAGCTTGTGAAATGCATATACATTTTTTAGATTAAATGATTTGTAACCCAAGAAAGAATGATATTTCTCCCAATGTGGACATCTCAAACTCCTTCTTCATCACATATTAAAATACCTTAGTCATACTCTCATTTTTTCCACCAAATATGATATCATACACATAGATAACTACTATCAACTGATGGTTATCTTCTATTTTTATGTAGAAATTACTATTTTCAACTCATATTTTTAATCCTTAGTCTAATAGATACCTATCCAATCTAGCATACCAAGCTCTAAGAGCTTGCTTTAGACCATAAAGAGACTTTTTAAATTTGCAAACATAATCTTTGTTACTTGATAGTGAAAAACCCTTAAGTTACTCTATGTATACCTCTTCCTCCAATTTTTATTTAAAAAGATATATTTAACATCCATCTGGTATAATTTGAATCCTTTAATGTTGTTGCATATGTTAGAAATAATTTGATGACCTCCAATCTTGCTATTGGTGCAAAGATATCTTCAAAGTCTACCCCTTCAACTTGTGCATATCCCTTATATACTAATCTAGCCTTGTTCCCAGTGACTTCTCCATATTCAACCAACTTGTTTCTAAACACCCATTTTATGCCAATGGCATTCTTGTCTTTAGGCCTAGGAACTAGTTCCCAAGTCTCATTGCTCTCTATTTATTCTAACTCCTCATTTATAACACCTATCCAAAACTTGTCTTTTCCTTTTTCTATAAGATTCTTTGGTTTAATATTAGACAATAGAGTAACATTATCTTGATTTAGGTTACCTACCAGTCTTCTCCTTATTTGTATACATTCATCCTTGTTACCAATGAGTTATGATTCAGGATGATTTATTTGAATATATCTTGAGAGGCCTTTTGAGTCTTGTATTTCCTCAACTTCTTCCTCATCAATCTCTATTGTTTCCTCTTAATTATTTATGTCCATATTCTCTAATGTATCCTTAGAACATGAGTGTGATTCTTTGTCTCATCAATCTTCACATTAGTTCTTTCTATTATCTTCTACAACCTCTTGTTATATCATCTATAGGCTAAGCTCACTATCCTAAGAATATACCTTCATCAGACCTAGAATAAAACTTACCTAAGTCTTCCTCATCCCTTTTGATGAAAAATTTACTCCCAAACACTTTAAAGTGATCCACATTAGTAGGTCCACCTTTCCATAATTCATAAGGAGTCTTATTACCATTAGTCCTTATTTATCCTCTATTCAAATTGTAGAATGCATTGTTCACATCCTCTCACTAGTATCCATTAGATAACTAGACTCATTTAGCATAATTCTTTCCATCTCTTGAATATTCATATTCTTTCTTTACACTACCCCATTCTACTGAGGTACCCCAACTACTAAGAACTATCTCCTTATCCCATGGACCTCACAGAAGTCATCAAACTTGTTACAACAAAAATCTCCTCCTCTATAAAATCTTAGACACTTGATATTCCCATTATTCTCATTCTAAAAAAGAACCTTGAATGCCTTGAACTTGTTAAGAGCTTCTGACTTTTATTTCAAGAATGCTACCTAAGTCATTCTTGTGTATTCATCTATGAATAAAATTAAGTAGTTATCTCCTTGAATTCTTTGGATTCTTATAGGCTCATAGAGATCAATTTTTATTAACTTCAAATTCTTTTTAGTAGATTACTCCTTAGACTTGAACTTTCTTCTAGTCTTCTTAGCATGTTGACATGCCTTAAAAAGTGTATTTGTTGGTTTGGTTATCTGAGGCATGTTCTTCACAGACTTCTTAGTGCTTATCTTGACCAGATTATCAAAGTTTAGGTGCCCCAACCTTCTGTGTCATAGACAACATCATCCATATTACTCATAAATCATATTTCCTTCTTGATCTCATTCAAGATATATAGATTTTTTTCAGTCCTATTAGCATTGGAAATTAGCCTTTCTGATTTGGCTCTCCTTATATCACACCCATTATCATGAAAGGTTAGTGTGTTTCCTTGATTGGACATTTTAATTACACTAAATAGGTTATGTTTCAAACCTTATAAATAAAATACATTATATATCGTGTTCTTCCCATTTTCCAAGCTTAAGATACCCTTGCCAACTATATTGGTAGTTGTATTGTCTCCAAATCTCACTATTCCTATAACATTATTTTTTAATGAGATGAACTTGTTCTTGTCCCATATCATGTGAGTTGATCAAACACTATGTATATACCATTTTATGCCTTCATCTTAGATGCAAAAGGTAGTTTGAGCTAGAATATATTATTTATCTTTAGTCTTATGATCCTCCTTCACCTTATCCATAGGGTCTAACTTCTTTATCCACTTCTCAATGGTATGACTATGTACCCTTTTATCTTAACTAACCTTCCTCGTATGACTCATATTGCAATCCCTTGAAATATTTCTTCCTTCATCATAAGTATAGAATATTATTATGCTTCTACTATTTTAATGGATATTCTCCCTATTCCCCCTTGAGGAATTGATTCTTGCATAGTGTTTACAATCCATAACTCTGTGTCCATATTTATTACACAAAAAATAGTATCCATTGAATGAATTTACATACCTTATCTATTTGAGTTTTAATGATGAACCTCTACCTTTATTATCTCTTGAAGGATTCAAATTCTTTATTTATTGATGATCAACTTAAGTCTCAATTTGAGAGCTTGTACATAAGTCTTTACTTTGTTAGTATTTTTCTTTGAGGTCTAACTCTCCTTGTTTTCCTTTTGGTCTTATTTTAACCCAAGATTTATATTATCATGTGGAGAATTTTGAATATTCAAAATATCACCAATAACTTCATAATTTTTTCAAATTTTTGATGTGTCTTTAATTTTATTTTTGCTTGATTCAATTCTACCTTCAAGGACTCCATTTCAACTACAACCTTGATGCATTCATATTCCTTGTTCTTAAGACTTGTAGTGACAATTTCAATCTAAGTTTCCAACTATTTAATGATATCCTCATGTTCATTGGTGTTGTTTCTTAGTATTTCTTTAAAGATATTTATTTGATTCTCATGACTCTTAACCAATGATCTTAGTTTCTGATTCTTCCTTCATTGGAACTTCAACTCCTCTAGAGTACTCACTAATTCTAACTCAAGGTTAACTTCAACCTATTATTCATTTGATTCTTCATCATCTATAAGGATTCTCACTTTTTATAAACCCTCAATTATCTATTTATATATCCATGAATAAAGTTTCATTGATATTAAGATCACTACAATCATCATCACTATTAGATGTATTAGTGTCACATCAAATGAGCTATTGTCTTCTTTGGTATAAAAACTTATCTTGTTCTTTAATGACCCTTTATTCTCTTCATCCTTATTAAAAACCTTTTATCTCTTGTCAAGATTATATACCTTCTTATCATCACCATGATGTTCATCATATTCACCAGCATGCTCAATATTATCCTTGTTAGGACATTTAGAGGAAAAGTGACCAATCTTACCATAATTAAAACATTTAAATGGAAACTTGCCCTTGTACTTACCTATTCCCCTTCTTAGTTTTCTTAAAAACATGTATTTTGTCTTTTCATTAGTAATATTTATGTCAACATCATCCTTGGCCTTCTTAACTTATGATTTTTTATTAGCTTTAAATGCATATTCCTTCTTTTAAGGTCTTTCATCACTTGTTCTCATTTCATAGGTAGTAAAGATGCCATGAAGCTCATCCATCTATAGTATGTTAATATCTTTGATCTCCTCCATAGTATACACCTTTAAATAAAACATAAATGATAGAGATATCAATGACTTTTGTACTAATGTTGATTCTTACAAATTCTCTCCTAGACCTTTGATGATATTTACCACTTCATCTACTCTTAACAAATAAGATGCAATGTTTTCATCCCCCTTCATTCTTAGACTTTCAAACTACCTTTGGTGGGTTTTCAAAATTTCCAACTTGACTTTGGTTTCCCCTTCATAGATGGTCTACAAATTTTCCCAAATCCCTTTGGTTGTATCACAATTCATGACCTTTAAAAATTCTACCTCTGAAAGACCACACAGGATGCAATTCATTGCCTTAGAGTTGTTCTTACTTGCCTTCTTGCCTACTATGTTAGTTGGTGGTGTAGAAGGTGGAGTGAATCTATCAACAACAAATTACCATATGTCATATCCTAAGCACATTAGATAGTTTTTCATTTTAATGATCTAAAATGCATATTTAGTCCCACTAAAGAGAGGAACCTTATTGGTTGATAAACCTCCTTGTACCTGATGATTAGACATGCTTATGCTTATAGGATCCCCTTTAAGATGTTAGGCCTACTTTAAAGGACCAAGCTCTGATACCAATTATTGTAAGAAAAATCACTGAAAAGGGGGTGAGTCAGTGATTAAAACTTTCTTTCATGTGTTCTTTAACATTCCTTTAACCATCAAAGTAATACAATGATATATCAATGTATAAAGAATCAATCACATGAGCATGAAACAAGATCATAACACATATATGAGTGGAAAAAATCAAGGGGAAGAAAACACACTGTGATCCCTAAAAATATACTACTATCCTATAAGATAAAAAATCAAAATTTTTTGATCACCAACTCAACTTAGAACACCAACCCTAATGAAGTCAAGCACCCACTTGACTAGGATTTAGCAAGTACCCACTTAAAAGTAAGTACCAACTCCTTAAGTGACTCCATAAAAACTCAACCACCTCATGTATTTTGATCACCACACCTTTTATCTACTATTATTGTCTCATTTCAATACCTACTTATATTTAAGAAATATTTCATTCACTTCAATTACTTACATCAAATAGGCCTAAACTGCCTTGTATATATACAAGTCTCAATATCACACACCACTTGGTCAACCACACACATTCAACCACTTAGTTAATAAATATAATGTCTTAGATAATATTTTGGACATGATTAAAATTAAATCTAGACCCCTTTTTGTCTGCAATAATTCAATTAGGTCTCATTTCCCTTTTAGGCCTCATGGAGACCTAATTGCATTAGGTCTTCTTAGCATCAAAGTTTGATTATATTGGGAGTATATGGCCTTCTAAAATAAATAAAAACCATTAAATAACTTATAAAAATACATATACTAACCTCATCCATGCTTTATTATACCTATGTCTTTCATTCATACCTTGAAACCTTCTTTAGGATAAATTGTCCTATTAGGCCTGTGTACAGTCAAAAATATGTCTTGAAAGAATAAAGCTAAAAAAATCTTTAAAAAATTACTCATTAAAAATGAAACATGTATACATATTATCTATGATTTAAATATCATCCCAAAATTCTTTTAATACCTTCACTTAGAACATAAAGGCTCAATATCATCTTTATAACTTGCTTACTTAAAACTGTCAATTTACCTCAAAGACCAGTCATGGTGACTTATACCTCCAACACATGTGTATAAACTTTTAATGACTCCTAATGCATTTATATTTTCATATGAAATATATATAACATTTTTAAATGAAAAATTCATATGTTTTAATGCCAAATATTGGTCTTGCAAACCAATTTCTTGACCCTATATCACATAGTCTTATATGAACTAGACATGTCATTTTATGAGTAACTTTTTCACCATATTAATCAACCTCAAAAACTTATTTTAAGTATTAAAATAACTTAAATTTAATAAATAAAATCTTAATGCACTTTTTTCAGCAATTTGACATGATCAAACCCTCAAATCCATCTTCTCATCTCTACCTAGGTTTATCACTATTGACACTATTAGGTCTATCTACAACTAGCTAACTTAGATGAGATATTTAGTATATTTAAAGGGTGTAACATATAAAAAAACCATAATAGTCATTTAGTATTATTCTTTAGCTTCTTATTATATCCATTTATTCTTCTTTACCAATACAACTTTTGAGAGATACAATAATTTCTTGACAAATAAGCCTATAACTATGCATTTTCTCTCTCATCAAACTAACCACCACTTCCTAGAGGTACCTAGGAGAGTTGAATTCATGATAAAATATCTTGTCTAGGAATTTTAATCCATTATGATCTGATTTGAACAATATGTTTCACATGAGGTCCTTGTTAGGGTTTTACAGAGGTTTAACATAGGTTTTGGTTTTAACGATTGTTCATAAAATATTTCCCCTTAAATCCAAAACCAATGCCTAGATATCTTAGGTAGGATCCTTACCCATTTCTCCTTAATATCTCAAGTTACCATGTAGAGGTTACACATGCCAACAAATGTCTAAAATTTCTTCTCAGGTCTTGAGACCTCATTTTGTGAACTTGAGAAGGCCTAAAATGGTGTTTCATGAAATTTAATTCAAACCATGATCTAAAATTTTTTGAACATGCTTGAAAAATCTTATATTATCTCTATCCATTCTCACATATGCAAAATTTCCTTAAAATTTGATCTTCATACCTCATTAGGCTAGGCATGGTCTAAGATAGCTCTAGGTGTAGGCTTAGTTTGAAGGTCCTAACCCTATAGGTTCACCCTGAAACTCTCATGAGTGTTCCAATGACTTTTAGACACCTAAAACTAGTCATCAATAACCTTCAACCAATATTTTGACCAATTTCTACTAAAGTGCACAATTCGGCTTTAAAACAATAAAATGCATTAAAAGAGTTGAAATTTTTATATTCAAGTGCTAATGTTTTATAGGGCATCATTAAATGGGGTAATGTAATTTATGAAACAAATAACTTTGATCAGATCATTTTGAGTCAAAATGGCATTTTTGCACCTAGGTGCTTTGGATTATTCTTTTCTATCAATTTATTGTATGAGACATGTGCCTTTGTTATTTTGTGTTGGCAACATCCTAAATGAGAATATGGTTCCAACACATCTAACATTGACTTCCAATTCTAATCCAATCAAATTTTGAGCCAATAATATGACATTTTGACCAATTTGATTAATTTGTGCATAGATTACCAAGGTTTTGCATCAAAGTTGACTAATCATATTTAAGGCTAATTAAACCAAATCCAGAGCTTAAGTTAATTTTCCATGGAGTTTTTTGAATATTTATAAAAATATATTGATATTGAATAGTTTCATCATAAAATAACATCATTTCTATGGGGTGGCATCCACAAGCCATAAATGCATAAAATATTAGGATTAAGCCTTCAAATGCCTCATCAATGCCTCTCATGCCTCATAAATGCCCCTCTATCCTAAATATTTATGGGGGATGTTTATGGAATTTAATTACATAATTGGATTTATTCATGGCTACACATCTCAATCTTGAGATGGACAATCATGGTTAATCCTGAACCACTTTGGAAATCTATAAATAGAAGAGCCATGAACATGAATTTAAAGCTTGGATAATGCAAATTTATAATGCACAAATAATTCCAAAATCCATTAAAATTATTATTATAATGCCAAATTTTTGATCCAAGACAAATCTAAAGCCATCACAAAGGTTCCAAAGAGAAGAGGATATAGTCAAGTCTCTTTTGATGAAGACTCATTGAGCACAAGCCGAGAAAGCCACTTCAACAAGCTATTTAGAGCATCCAAAGAAGGTGAAGGATTTATATGTATTTGCATTATAGTTGTGTTTCTCATTTGGTTTTGTTAATATGCTCCCCCTTGAGATAGGATTAGGGTGTTATCTTAGTGTGTTATTTGTTTGTATTTCATTTCATTCATTAACAACATACTAATCTCCCCTTATTGCAATCCTATGTTCCTAATCTCCCCCTTTTTTTCTTCTATTCCCCCATCATGTTTGTTTTCTACGTTATCACCCATTTTATAGGGGTAATTTTTATCTCATTTAAGTCATGTTGCTTTTACTAACATTAAGACTAACTATTATTTATTTCTTTACTTATTCATTTGTTGTTTGTGTGCTTGTTTGTTTGCTTTCAACATTGTTGCCTTGATTTAGTTTATGTGCATTCACTAGGTTCTTCCTTGTGCATTCATACCTAAATCCATCCATATTCATATTTTTACATTGTCATAATTGTTTTTATCATTTTTTCATTGTTTTATATTGAGTATTGGATCTCAAGAGTTAGTCACTGTGCATATTTTAGCCTAGTCCTCATCGTGTTTTATCATGATGCTTAATGTCAAGTGCTATGAAAAAAATCAGATTAAAGAAGTCTACTTATCAAAGTCAGCATCAACATCTCCTCAGCACTAGCATCCCAATCATATCCCAAAAAAATTAATTAACCAAAAAATAATTTCAACCTTTGTTCATTCGAACAAGCATCTCCCTACTAGAAAGTTGTTCTAATTCATCATTACCCTTTATGCTAAGTTACCATCATCATCAACCAATCTATCATGTTTGCCATAATTAGGGTACAATGCTTATAAATACCTTTGGATAAACCATTGTACACCATCCCACTTACATTATTAATGATTTTGACTAATTTTAAAAACTCATTATGTTTTCACCCCATCATCTTCCTTTCTTTGGTCCCCTCATTTTGATTCTTTCTTTTCTAGGGACCATTTGCAAACTTACTCATGCCAATCATTCCCTTGAGGGTGCATCATATAATTAGTTAATCATAATTGTAGTTTTAGGTATACAGGGCATTTTCATTCTTTGAGAAGATGTTATTGTGCCTATAGTTTATAATGCCTTCGCAAATAGGGGCAAATTGTAAACACCTAAAATTGGCCACTAATGACCTCTAACCAAGATTTTGACCAATTTATACCAAAATTAACAATTTGGCATAAAACACTTGAATCACCTTTTAATCCTATACCTATTATCAAGAAGTCTCACTTTCATGAGCTAGTCTTTGTTGAGTCACTTCTTAATGATTACAACCACCTTTGGAAAAATCATTACCTCAATCCCAACTCACACCAACTAAAACCAAAATCATCCCAACTTAATCCCAACTTGACCCCAACTCAACCCCAACTTAACCCCAACTCAACCCTAAATTGACCCCAACTCACTTGTCTAGCCCAACTCCTCTATGTAGCGCAACTCATCTGTCCATCCCAACTCACCTATGTAACCCAACTTGACCCCAAATTGACCCAAAATTACCAAAATTCAACCCCAAATTGACCCATAATCAACCCCAACTTGCTGTAAATTGACCCCAACTCACCCTAACTTGACCCCAACTTACCTATCCAACCCAGCTCACCTGTGTAGCCCAACTCACCCTAAATCAACCCTAACTCACCCTAACTTGACCCCAACTTGCCCTAACTCGACCCCAACTTGACCCCAACTCACTTATCTAGCCTAGCTCACCTGTGCAACCCAAATTACATGTCCAACCTAACTCATTTATGCATCCCAACTCACCTATCTAGCCCAACTCACCTATGCAACCCAATTCACCTGTGTAGCCCAAATCGACTGTGTGAAACTTGAGAGTTCATTTTCAAAAGTTACTTATCTTAATTAGACATGTAATTCAAATATAAATAAAATACTAACATTTTTTTGGTAGCATCTACCTAAAAAATCATCAAAGTAAGCTAAATTAGTCTTTTCACACTTCATTTGGATGTCTAAAATGAATTAGAATCCTTTATTTTGGTGTTTAAAGAAAATATTTAGGGTGATTTATTGGTTAAGTTTTGTGATTGTCTTTCAAAGTTCACAACTTAAGACCAGGAGGTCAAAATAACATCATCATACTTTTCATTCGGTGTTTAAAATTGAACTCATTTGTCAAAGTTTGTATTTAATAGTTTTTTTAAATAAAATTTAATTGGGAAAAAAAAGATGTTACATTTATGCTCTCCCATCCATCCCATTTAGGGAAATTTTTTGATCAAAAGTGCCATCTGTATTGCAAACTACCTTAGTCAAAATCATGAAAGAGAAGTTGTTAAGGCTCTCCTCAAGGACCCACATGGCTTGAGTGACCTAAACATAACTTCTAAATCTCTCACTTAGTCATTTATTTCATTGCATCTTGGCTTATGAGGGGGACTTCATTACCTCCCATAAGTTCTATAGGGAAGCTTTGACCTAAGGTTTCATATCTTAGCATTGACTTCATCACCCCCACTATAATTAGAGGTTTGAGAAGTTAAATCACCTTTTAGTATTGGGTTTAAGAATTGAGATGTATCTGCACATTGGACATCATACTAAACTAAGCAAGTGATAGATGTAGTGGTTGAAAAAAGGGAGACATTTTTTCAACAAGACAAGTGCCAAAAACACCCAATTAAAGTGCATTTATTTTTCATCATTTGGCATGAAATTAATTGTGCAATTAATCTATCTAGAATGTTTACAAAATAATTAGTTTAGTTAACTCCACTTTGCCATACCTTGTCAATTTAGGATTTAAGATTATTAGTTAATTGTTTTGTCTTAGTCTTAGATTACTTGGTCTTATTTGAGAGTTAAAACTTGGTGTTAAAAAAATGACATAACTAAACACATTGTCCCCAAATTTCTTTGAACAAAGGAGGTATTATGCTGCCCAAGTGAAAACCTCTTTTTTCCTTGTTCAAAATCATCATCATACACTTTGTGTCATATCTTCCAATTTGGCACATTTATGCTACCCATTTGAGTCTAGACCTTTTTCCACATTTTTTTTAAATCCCTCATTGATATTTTAAATTTGAAATTGGACTCTTCCATGTGTTTAAAGGTTGATGTGTTAAATTGGGTTCACCAATTTGCACTAGACTTATTTTAACTTGAGTTCAATTTCCAATTTAAATTGAGGGCCATTTTTAGACTCAACATCATTATCATCATTTGTTAAGGACTCAATTCATATCACATGTTTACTAACACTTTGAGTCTTAGGATTTTATTACCCATTCTATTTTGCCATTTTTCCATTTGATAGCACACTCATGCCTTAGATAAATTTGTCTAAATTTGTGTGTGGGTATCATTTGAGTTGAGGAGAGTAGTGTTACTCTACCAAAATTATGGTAAACTATTTTTTCATTAAAGTCTTGAAATAAGTATTTATCACACATTTTGAGCATTATAGAATTTTTATGCTACTCAAATTATTTTCAAAATTGTTTCATAGGACTATTTGCATATAGTCCAAGTTATTTCAAACTTTCAACCATTTTGAGTTTTCTTTGAGAGCCTTTCTCTAGCATGGTTATGCCATTCACTTGTGTCTAGTTTGTTTATTCATAGAGCTTATCCTCATCATTGTTTATGCTTTTTTTTGGGAGAACATAGCCTTTCTCTAAGAGCCTTTTTACTTTATGGCTTATGTCAACTGATCACGTTTATGTTTGATTCTATGTGCTAGGTATATGCCAAATCCATTTCCAAACTTGTTAGATTAAATCAAATCACATCATGCCTTTATTTCAAGTCTATCTTTTGTTTCCATTTGGCCAAAGGTCCTAGCATAACCTATTTGAGCCTAGATTTTGACTCCATATTTGGACAAAAGCCTTAGCGACTCTTTTCCCTTTCCTAGTTTTGACCTTGTTTGGAATAATTTGACCTAGACTTTTGACATGCCAATTTTTATTGAGATGCTTGACCTTCTATGTGTATGACATTTTATGTTAGAGATTTGATGTTAGACTAGTTTATGCCAAATCTTAGCATTAACCATTTTGGAGATACAACTCCATGATCAAATCATTGTTTAGAGATACAACTCCACCCTTTTGACAAAGTTAGACCAAGTTTGAACCATTTGTCTTTTAGACATATTTTTTTAGATTTTACAAAACCTAAGCCTTTTATTTTAGAGTTTTCATCATTTATGTGCACATGTCTAGCTACACTTATGGTGAAATCACATATAGTCAAAGTTATGATAGACTGACCACACAAATTGACTATAACCAAAAACCCGCTTACAATCCAACTCAAGATCTTGATTAGTATGAAGAGGCTTTTGAGGAGGAATTTGTTGAAGACCCAACCATAATTAATGTTATTTGGGATACAGATCCATACCCTCTTTACAGTAATAATTCCATAAAACATAGACAAGAACTAGCTTATGATCCATTTCAAGATTTGGATAATATGGTTTATGAGGAGGAATTAGATGTTTTGGCTTGTGCAAGCTACCAAGATCTACAATGCCCAAAACTTATCCTTTTAAGACCTCATATTTTGGCTTTTACGAGTAATTAGGCTCCAAAATGCCATACCATTTCTATATTAGGACCTAGTCCTTTAGCTTATATGATAAAACAAGATCCATAATGCCCTATCATTATCAAACCACCAATAATTATTCATATATTACCAATAGTTCCCCACTTTATAAAACCACAACCAATCCAATCACAACCTTAACTGAGCCAATCATTCTAAGACCAAGCTATGTTCAAAACTGGTATTTTCCAACTCATTAAAAACCAAGGCTAAAAGAACCAACCAATTCAAGATGTTTTTGATAAACCAACCATTTATGATAAGTTAATCTATGATTAATCACCTTTTAGTCTTATACCTATTGTTGAGAAGTCTCACTCTGATGAGCTAGTATTTGTTGAGTCACTTAATGATTATAACTACCTTTGGGAAAATAATTACCTTGACCATATGCCTATCTTTCAAGGGCCTCCCTTTGATAAGAAAGTCTCTAAAGAGTTGTTTCTTGACCTTTTTCCTACCATTGAGGAGTATCACTTTGATGAACTAGTCTTTATGGAGCCTATTATACCATCATAGGCCATTACTTGTCTAATATGAAACATTCAATAAGACATCATTGTAACATAGTACCCATCACATAAAGAATCAACATTAGAGTTAGGTTTTATTCTTGAATAAACATCTTATTTAGCATCAAAATTAGAATCAACATCATATTCAGAGTCCTTTGAGTTAGAATTAGATTTAGAAATAGAATACATCATGACTATTACAATATTGGTGATGCATGCCTCATAGATTAGTTTGAGTACATTTGTGATCCTTATATGGTTTTTGAGGATGGTTAATTTAGCATCACCACAATTTATCCTAGTATCTTCTATAATTATTGTGCTATCAAAATCCATTCCATTACCATTCCATAGGCCATTACTACCAACCAATCTAGTCATTTCATTGACACTCCATCTCCCACAAGTGTTGATTGGGACTGATAGAATCACACTTTGTTGAACTGCATCTATGGTGACATAGCAATTGAAGATAAGAAAAGAGACCAAGACCACATTCATGTAGCAAAAAAAACACTATCCTATTGAAACCTTTTTGAAGGCGCTAAGCGATATTCAAAGTTCAAACTCAAGATCTTTTAGTGAAACCTTTTTAGAGGTTCTAGAATACAATTAAATTCAAAAGCCAGTGTTGATTAGTGAAACCTTCTTGGAGATTATATAGGATAATCAAGACAACTTCATTGGTAAAAACCTCATCAAGGCAACAATAGCTAAGAAAAAAATTCTTCACTACTTAATGAAGATAAAATCAATATAGCTTCCTATCTATAGCCTAATCAGATGGTAGTTACTCTTAAGCCTCAATAATAGAAAAATATGGTGGTCATATCGAGATAATATTAAAGGTCTTTATCCCCACCACATCCAAAGATGTGTTGAATATGGTATCAACAACATTACATGTGACTGAAAGTCCTGCTCTTCATTTATTTCCCTACCACTATACATTCTATTATCATCCACCATTCCATAACCAAAACAAACCTATCATCCAAAATTTATCCTTATTTACGATCTATGGTCACACTTTCTTTTATAGAGGCTAAAAAGATACCTTGTCTCAACATTTGAAGGAATCAAAATCAATAACCAACAAAGATCACAATAACATTTTTTGAACCCAAATCTGCATCTAGTTATTGATAGAGCAACTATTTAGATGAGGTGTGGGCTAATAATTAACATGATTGATTATTCTATTTGTATCATTTGTTGATTAGGACATGCATCTCCACTTTATCAAACATAGTAGAATTATATACCAAAAACCACACCCAAGCCAAAAACATGTATTGCATTGTTTTCATTTACCATTTCAAATTTTCATATCCATTTGCCCTTATTGCATACCTAGCCATTCACCCCATCACTTGGGGGAAAACTTCTTACCATTCTATCTAATCATTAAACCATCATAATCCTTAGTAAGACCATACCATCCTATAATTCCATTCCTATCTAGACCAAAGCCTATTTTTTGTTATCCTACCCAATCCTATTTTGATCTTGGTTCCTTTGGTTCTTCTCATACTTTTCATCAAGGGATTCTAATCTAGTTTCAACTCTTATCAAATTAATGTTTCAATGATAGTCTATGAAAGTAGTGTGATAGTTGATCTGGAAAGATATCTTTCATTTTCCATCTTATATCAAGTTTGTTTATGTGACCCTAATTATAACTGCCTATGGGCAAATTAGTGTTCACTATCTTGCTACTAATTATAATTTCCTATGGGAAAATTAATATCATTGACCTATGCCTCTATATATTAGTTATAACCACCCATGGGAAAACTAAGGGAAACATTTATTTATCATGCATTGCCACATCACCTTGAAATTGTTGTTCCATTTGACTGGCCATTTGTTGGATTTGAGAGCTTATTGGGACCTAGTTGGTTTTTCCCCACCTTTTGTGTGGATAGAATTAATTTGACTTGAGATCATTTTAGGACTATGTAGTCCATGCTCAAATCATGTTGAGGTCACCTTGGTCCCCCTTAATCCATTCTCTCATCATTTTATGAGAAACCTAAGCCATGTTCTCACTATTTTGTGAGCAACCTACGACATGCTCTCACTATTTTACAAACAAATTAAGCTACACTCTTGCCATTTTATGTGCAACCTAAGCCATGCTCTCACTATTTTGTGAAAAACCTAAGTAACACTCTCACCATTTTATGAGACTGAACCATTTGGTGTCTCATCATTCTCGATCGACTTGAGATACTCCAAAAAATCCAAAAATAATTATAAAATCATTAGAAAAACCAAAAAAACATTGACCACTTCTTTTCCTTAAGGATTCTAGGAACCCTTACTAAGTAATAAGTAAATCACTTGTCACTTAGTTTCTCCATCTTTTTTGGCCCCTTTTTCTCATGCACTTGCCATTTTGCAAGACCATTCCTATTCTTCTATCTCATCTATCATGTTTGTTTTCATCATCTATCATTTTCTTCCCATTTCTTGGAAGAACTACATTTGGCCTAAAGTTTTTGTTATATTACATCCATGGAACTATATAGGTAGCATCCACTTGCCTAGTGCATATGGAGATAGCTTGGCCACCTCCTTCTTTTTCTTCTATTCCCTCATCATGTTTGTTTGCTAAGTTATCACCTATTTTCTAGGGGCAATGTATATCTCATTTAAGTTGTGTTGTTTTTACTAACATTAGGACTAACTATTATTTATTTCTTTACTTATTTGTTTGTGGTTTGTGTGCTTATTTGTTTGCTTTCAACATTGTTACATTTATTTGGTATATGTGCATTCATGGGGTACTTCCTTGTGCATTTATACCTGAATCCATCCATATTCATATGTTTACATTGTCATCATGGTTTTTATCATTGGTGCATTGTTTTATATTGAGTATTAGATCTTAGGATTCAGTCCCTATGCATATTTTAGCCTAATCCTTATGGTGTTCTATCATGATGCTTAACATCAAGTGAGATAAAAAAAATTAGCTTTAAGAAGTCTACTCAGCAAAGATGGCATCAACATCTCCTCATCACTATCATCTTAATCATATCCCAAATAGAGTAATTAACCACAAAATAATTTTAACCTTTGTTCATTTGGATGAACATCTCCCTATTAGCAGGTTATTCTAATTCATCATTAGCCTATATGTTAAGTTACTATCATCGTCAACCAATCAATCATGTTTGTCATAATCAGGGTCTAATGATTATAACTGCCTATAGGCAAATCATTATACACCGCCTCACTTGCATTTCTTAATGATTATAACCACCTTTGGGCAAATCATTGTGTTTTCACTAAATTTACTTTCTTTTGCCCTAATAGGGGCATTTTTTTATCTTTTTTATCTATCCTAAATGGGGCAGATCCATCTTCTCAATGATTATAACCACCTTTGGGTAAATCATTTTGTTATCATACCATGTTGGCACTATCAGGGTATAATGCTTATAACCACCTTTAGGCAAACCATTGTACACTGTTCCACCTGAATTTTCAATGATTTTGATTACTTTTTCAAATTCATTGTGTTTTCATCCCTTCATATTCCTTTCTTTATTCCCCTTATTTCACTTCTTTATTTTTGAGGGATAATTTGCTAACCTACTCATGCCAACCATTCCCTAGAGAGGGCATCATACAGTTAGTTCATCATCATTGTAGTTGTAGGTATACAAGACCTTTTCATTTTTTGAGAAGATTTTATTATTATTATAGCTTGTAACACCTTCCCAAATAAAGGCAAACTATAGACATCTAAAATTGGCCATCAATAACCTTCAACCAAGATTTTGACTAATTTCTACTATAGTGCACTATTTGGCTTAAAAACACTAAAATTCATTAAAAGAGTTAAAAATTTTATATTCAAGTGATGATTTTTGACAAGGAATCATTAAATGGGGTAATGTAATAAATGAAGCAACTAAATTTGATCAAATCATTTCAAGTCAAAATGACATTTTTGCACTTGGGTGTTTTATATTGCTCTTTTCTATCAAATTTCATGTACAAGACACGTGGATTTATTATTTTGTGTTTGAAACATCCTAAATGGTAATATAGTTCCAATGCATATTAAATTGACTTCTAATTCTAATCCAGTAAAATTTTGAGCCAATAATATGACATTTTGACTAATTTGATTAATTTATGCACAATTTACCAAGGTTTTTCATCAAAGTTGAATAATCATGTTTAAGGCTAATTAAACCAAATCAAGAGATTAATTTAATTTTCCATGGATTCTTTTGAATATTTTTAAAAATAAATTGATATTGAATATCTGTATCATCAAATGACATCATTTTTATGGGGTGGCATCCATAAGCCATAAATGCTTAAAATATCAATATTAAGCCCTCCCATACCTCATCAATGCCTCCCATGCCTCATAAATGCCCCTCTATCCCAAATATTTATGGGGGATATTTATGGAATTTAATTTAATAATTGGATTTATTCATGGCCACACATCTCAAAATTTGAGATGGGCAGTCATGGTTAATCTTTAACCATTTTGGAAATCTATAAATAGAATATCCATGAACATGAATTTAAAGCTTGGATAATGCAAAGTTATAATGCACAAATAATTCCAAAAGCCATTACAATTAGTGTTATAATGCCAAATTATTTAGCCATTATAAATCCAAATCCATCACACAGGTTCCATGGAGAATAGGAGATAGCCAAACCTCCTTTGATGAAGACTTATTGAGTACAAGCCAAGTAAGCCACTTCAACAAGCTATTTAGAGCATCCAAGGAAGGTGAAGGATTTTTTTGTCTTTGCATTCTAGTTTTGTTTCTCATTTGGTTTTGTTAATATGCTCCCCCCTTGAGATAAGCTTAGGGTGTTAGCTGAGTGTGTTCTTTGTTTGGATCTAATTCTATTCACTAACATCATACTAATCTCCCCCTATTGTAATCTTATGTTCACATCCCTCACATACATGCTCAAACAATGCCATACATCTTTCACATGCCTATATTCAATCATTTTTATGCACATACCTCTTCATGTCATGACTAGGCTTCTTATACAACTTTGACATCAATGAGTTGTACCTTCATACAACTATAAGGCATTAGTTTCCTTTAAATTCTCTTTCATTATAATATCCTTCAATGACAACATTCTCTCAATTCCCCTTGTCACATCAACACACTACCAACTAGGCTTATTCACCTTTAATAGTAAAATCATGCAAGATGCACCTTTGACATCAATGACAATACTCAACATCTTTTAGCTAATTGAAAGTTATTAATTAGATTGTGTAGATCATAATAAATACTAGTTGGATGCATACAGAAACTAAATTTTTATTCCCTTGTCTACTCATGCTAAGATTGTAGTTTTAATTATTTAATAGTGATTAAACTTGGGACCATACTTTCATATGAATATAATTTCTGTAAAATTTATGAACTGTTGTACATGCATGTTGGTATGCATCATAATAAGTTCATTTTGACATATTGAGATACATTGTGTATGAGGTTTATGTAATTGTACATAAGTTCTCAATGTGGCATGATTAAGCTTGTCATTGACAAGATTTAGCTCATTGTTAAAACTTCTTTTCCATTAATATTTGTATGATATTTGGTTTTCCCTTGGCATGCTATAACCTATCATAATTAGTATTGATTTTATTCATTAAAATAATAATTAAAATGATTCAATTTTCTTAACTTGATCATCTTCTCTGAGTAAAAATTTTCTTAGTTTTATCATTAAAGTTGTATAAATTATATCATGGGCAAAGCGAATACATAGTGATAGTGTTATATAGATAATTCATACTAAAAGTGTGATGTATTTAGGTTTATAATTTATGAATTAACCTCACTTTTAATAGGAATAAATTAGCAAATTACTTTTTTTAATATGGTTCATATTTCTTAGTTGGTTGTTCATGAACTAATATATTAATGATGGAAGGTTATTGAATTGAAACTATGGTGTCAATATGACTTCAAGATATATTTAAGAAGGTTCATCCTTGGATTATATATTTATTTTATTTTAATAAGTTACTTTATTAAAGAGCATGCTTTGGCTTAAAATAGAAATAGTCCTGCTTAATATAATAACATGAATATGATAATGAGTGCAAAAATCAAATTATGTTTGGTGTGAAATAGAGCATGGTAAAATAACAAAGTATAATAAAAAGACACATGTGTGAAGTGTATATTTTTGTATTTTGTATAAACTTGTGTATATATTATGCCTAATAAGCCTAACTAGGTAGTAGAAGAATTCAAAGAGTCTTTCCTCTTGTATCTCGAAAGGAAGAATGCGAAGAGACAACATATTGTAAAAGGCTATATATATCCCTTTATTATAATAGAATATGGTTTTGATGTGTTGATATAGATTAATATAATCATTCTTATATGGATTTCCTAATCTTCTTTTGCATATGGTTAGTGTGCAATAACTATTCTATTTTGCTTTAATTTTTTATCATATGTTATGTTGTTTGTATTTTGCCTTTGGTTAAAACTATGGTCTTCTTACCCTATATATGTAATTTTTTATACAAATTATGAACTATAAGTATATATGGTCATTCACATATTCTAATTACTCTCTAGAGTGTAAACTATCCCTGCAATTAGTATGTTCTAGAGTATTTCTAGGAACCTCTTCTAATAATGGTGTAGTGAGTGTGGAACCATTTGGATGAAATATTTTGAGATGGTTATCAATATATAGAGATATAGAGAGATGGTTGGATGAGATAATCTAGAATTTTTTGTAAGAAGAATCAAGGAGAGTCAAAATAATTATGAAGGAGATTATCCAAGAGCACATCTATGGTGAAATCTATGAAATATTATGGTGTGATTTGCCTAGATTTTTAGCTATGGCTAGCTAGGCTGGAATAGTATTGCTTTAGTCAAAGGAGTATAGAGCTTATAATTTGGACAAAATAAAAATTAGATAGATTGTGTAACCTAGATATAGATTGGTCCTGAGTAGTAGATTATTAGTTGAGGACAACAATTAATGGCTATATTTATTCATTCATAGTGTAAGGGTATGTAACTTTTGAGACTATATAAGAACTATCCATTCAAGGAATTAGGGGGAAATTTTTGTAAAAACTACCTTTATTGATAAAAATGTTGGTTATGAAAAAGGCCATGGTGCCTACTCTAGCCAACATGAAGTAGTCACTTTGAGCACCATGGGGGTGCATTTGGGATGAATTAAATGATGAGGAGTTGAGTAAAATAATCTTGAACCTAGTCCCAAAAAATGGAAGGTGAAAAAAATCTAAGTGAGAAGAAAATTTTGGGACTAGAAAGGGAACTATGATAATAGAGAAGGTGGAATAAAGAAATAAATCTAGAAGTAACTATGGATAGGATTATAAGTATAGAAGAAGGTGCTAGAGATATATAAATTCAAGAATAAGATACTAGAGATGAGGAGATTGATGAAATCAAAGGATCCATAGAGCATGCAGAAGGGCCCTGTGAAGAGGAGGATGTAGATAGTAATTATGCAGATATAGAGGTAGAATAGTAGGAGGAAAAACATAAGAGAGAACTAGAATAGTTAGAAGGTAGAGGTAGATCATAGTTAATTAAAGGGTTTCTATTTAGACATATAGAAAAAATTCTTAAGAAGAATTCAAATTCAAATGCAAAAAATTGGGAGGTTCAAATTCAAAATTAGAAAAATTTCAAAATAGAAGTCATTCACTTCAAGAGTATGCATCCCCTACCCCAATTTATTACTAAATAGAAGAAGTGTAGTTGAAGATGTGGATACGGATTGGTTTAATTCATTTATAGATAATTTTGTAAATTCAAGTGCAAAAACAAAGTTAATAATAGATAGAATAAATATAAGAGTGGATTTCTTTTTTAAGACACCTAAAAATTCTAGTGTATAGTTAATATTGAGGAGTCAATAATATAGAACCAGAAGTGCATCATCACATAAAGTCATAGTCACTACTATGTATATACCATCATTCATAGTTACTACCATTTATAAACCTATCATAACAAATACAAGTGTTCCCCCTATGTCATTGACTACGAGAATGTTTAATTCCTTAATGCCCTATTATGGGTCTATGAACCCAAAGTAATATATAATAGCTTGTGACATGAAATGGAATGTAAGAGGAATAATAGTAGATAAAATTAATAAATGTGAACTTGTAGGGAGTTTATTAGGACAATCCATAGAGTTTATTTTTAAGAGGGATGTAAATACCCTAGACCTTGCATAAGTTAAAATTCTATTGATAGCATAATATAAATTAAAGAGATGAATAAGTCAAACCATTTAATATTAAAAGGAGATTAAAAATTTATTGGGAGAATAAGTTGTAGAATATGATCAAATATTTTATAAAGTTATGGATAAAATTGAATTCATTTGGTATAATAAAGATAAGGCTACTTAGTTCATAGAAGGACTATGACCAATAATTAGATTTACCATTGCTTAGATTCATTATCGAACTAAAGTTGATGCTCAATCTGCTACCTTGTGAGTAGAGAAAATAGAGGACTATAGGGACACCCCCATAATTGGTTCCAAGGTCCATATATATATATATATATATATATATATATATATATATATATATATATATATATATATATATATATATATATATATATATATATTCATGAGAAGAATCAATGAGATGCATGAAAAAGATAATCCTAAACTAAGTCTATGGTGTACAAAGTATAGATGAGGACATCATAGAAATGATTATCCTAAGCTTAATCATGATTTTTGTGAGATATGCAAGGTAGTATGGCATACAACTTTTAAATGTCATCTATTATAACACTACATATAAAAATCATAGGGTTTGTTCTATAATTTTTGTATATACATGAACCATGATGAAAGGAATTGCCAAACATGATAGGTGTTGAAGGAAGATATTACTAATAATGTCTTCATAGTTGTATCAAGAAAGTACTCAATATGAAGCAGGTAATTCCAAGACTAGAAGTGGAGATGACTAGTGCAACTCAAGGTAGTCTAGGATGGATGCCTTCATCACCGCAATATTAACCATAGGGCCTATCAAGATGGAATAATACATCTTCTCCATCATATCAATACTTTGGTCAATATGTGAAATTGTGGACCAACATTAACCTTCAGTATTATCAATCAAATTAGATTCCAAGTTCACCTTAACACTAATATAGGGGATATGATGCACATCCAAGCCAACAAGGAGGGTATGCTAGATAATAGCAATAATGTTAAGGATACCAAAATAATAAATGAGGAAATTAAGGGGGATATAAGGGTGGATATCATGTAGGATATCAATTTGGTTATAACAATGATAATCAATAATCCAAACTACCTATGTAATGTTATCTATGTGGTGCATATAACCATTATGCTAAGAATTGCCTTACCAACCTGTAGAGACAAGTCTATTGTGTATACTATAGAGTATAAGACTAGCATAAAATAGAAGATTTTCTAGTATTAGATAAACAAAGGAAAGAGAAGATAATGTGCAATATAAATATGATCAATGCATAACCAAAGAAAAATGTGTTTGTGAAAGTAGTCACCTATAAATAAAGAGTAGAACAAGGGTTTCCACCTTTGGAAATGCCTTAAGATTAGGGAATCATAAAAGTGCATCAAGATAAATATATTGATCTTGATACATAAAATATTTTTTTATATCAAGATACATAGTTCTTTCAAGATATACAACAACAATAGCTATCGATGGTGATAACACAATCATTAATACCACAATGTAAGCAAAATTATGAAGATCATGAGATATGAGGGTGTTATGACTAATTTAACAAACTTGATGAAGTTACTCAATACATTTCATAATGAGGATATCTATGAGAACATCACTAATCTCCTACATAATCTTATAGAGTTCACACAGTGAGGTCAACAACATACTAATAAGTTAGTTTGGTATGTTCAAACCAAGAAACATTGGGATGTTGATTCTCAAATGGATATTGAGTTAGTTGGTTATGAGATTCTAAATATAGTATTTGATTTTGTTGGCATAGTCAATATGATTCCATGATCAACTTGGGAATCCATTAGTCGATTGACCTTAAGCTACATTCTAGTTACTCTTAGTCTAAAAAATTATGGTTTGATCAATCCTATTGAAAGGTTAATGGATGTTGAAATTATAGTGGTTGAACTCAACTTGTGAGGATATTTTGAAGTCATTGACATGAAGATAGTAGATACTCATTATCCTACCTTAATCAATAATAAATGGGATTATAATGTCTAAATGACCATCATTACTATGTGAAACTAGTTATAAGTGCATCAAGGGGATAAAATAGTGGTCATACACCTGAATAAGTCTGAGCAAAATCCATACATTATCCCAAAAGAGCAAGAGTCCTCTTATACATATGGGGATAGTAGTTGGTTTAAATTTGGTGAATATGAAATGAAAAATGTTTTGTGATATTTAACGTATCAAGTTGGGAAATCACACACTACATAGTAAGAAGAGAAACTAGTATATAAACATATTATAACAAAGTCTCTAGCTAGGCAGGTTTATATATAAGAATGTGTCTCTCCATTAGTACACTTTCCAATGAAGTATAAATTTGAATTACTATATAGTATATGAAAAATAATGATGGATTACATGTATCCTACTTTTGAAGGTGTTCTACAGTAGGAATCAACATCATCCATAAGTGGTGATTCAAACACTCACATGTTGAACTAGGTTTGGATAGATAATGAGTTATGACCTATGTGCATGGTGTTAATTGTAAAGTGTTAGATACCTCAATATTTTAAGATATATTATCTCAATCCATTTATATTGAGGCTCGAACACCATGTACTAAAGGTATATCAATGAGTCAATACACTCAGCTATGTGTTGAAATAAACTATTGTGACTTGGTGGGTAGTCCACATAGATTCATAAATTCATTAAGAGGAAGCATGTGAATTCTCATGTGCAAGGTTTTATCTACCAAATAATATCAAATTATAATGGCCCTTCCAAGAAGGTCAATGTCCTAAGTTTCACATTTATCAGTGTGTAGATATATGCACCATATAAGGAGTAGAGCCAAGATATTGGGTGCACATCTTTAGCTACACCTTAGTAACTTTTCCAATGGTCTGGTATATGAGCCAAAATCATAGAAGAGAAACCAAGCATTGGGTGCAAGTTCAAAAATATTTCATTCAAACCTTTGTGTTTGAATATGATATTCCATTGGTGTATAATGCCTTACAAAAAATCAAAATCTTTCTCTATCATGGATGCACAAAAGATTTAACAACTATAGTTGAATCATCATCATAATAAAAAGCTACATAAGATTGGAATGTGGCACTACAAAACTATAAATATAGCATAAAATAACAAGCTCTTGTCAAGCCATGTAATAGAATAAAATATGACCTAATAGAGTCAAGTGATAATGATGGAGATCTTGATCTCAAAGGATTCTTTAATACAGAATTAGAAACTAAATCAAACCCAATTTAATACATAAATCAATTATAAGAATAAATAATACAAAACATAAACATTCTATAATGATAAGGTAATCACATTCTATAATATTATCTACCTAATGCATCAAGTAAGTTATATCAAGATCCCTTAAAAAATATTGAAGGGAACACTAGAACAAAATCATTTCCTAAGCTTGTGATGATGGGAGATAATTGGGAACAAGAGAAAATTTAATAGGTCTTATAGCTAATAAGGGACTACCAATATGTGCTCCCAACAAAATTATCTAAGTTAAAAGGTGTATATCTATATTTAGGATAAACTCACATAGAATTTAAAGAGTGCACTCAACCCATTAATAAGTGGCCATATAGATTAATTCCTAACATGAAAATAAATGTAAAAGTTGAGTTGGATCGAATGCAAGAATATAGAACAATATATCTGATAGAAAAATAAGACTGGGTAAATCCTATATTTGTGAAACCAAATAAAACTAGAGAGATAAGGGTTTGTGGGGATTACTTCACACTCAATGATGCATGTGTAAATGATCATTTTCCAATACCATTCATAAATGAAGTCCTTAAATCAGTAATATGATATAAAGTGCACTCATTTATAGATGGATTAAATGGTTAATATTGGAATCAAAACCACTAAGTTGGGTGGGGGTGAATCATTGTACAAACTTTTTACTTATATACACACATCATTCATTAACCATTCAAACTAACATAGAGATATAACAATCCATAGGAAAGCAATCACATAAGCATGAATCAAGTTATCAACAAATGAACACCATACCTATGTGGAAAAACCTCATGGGGGATAAAACCCACTATCACACAACTTTGAATACTTGACTATAATTAATGAAACAACATTTAGTGAGGCACCAACCCCTCACTAGTTAGGCACTAACCCAACTAGTCCTTTAGCAAGATCCAACTTACAAGGACGATAAAAACCCATAAGTGAATTGGAACCAACCCATCCAATTCAAGGACACTTATAAAATATCCAACCTGCAAGTCAGATCCAACTTTGTTTTTTACCAAGCACCAACCCAACCAAGAAACTAAATCACCTTCACAACAACTTGTTGCTCAAATAACTGATGGTGACTTATTCTTCAACTCTCTTTCTCTCTTATATATATGAATTCCACTATATATAATACACATATAAAACCCCTCTCAAATAGCCTCCTAGGCTTCCTTGCTCAACATGCCTCTTCTAGGCTCATTAGGTCAACTTGACCTTGTCATAAACCTATATAAAGTTGATTATTTAATAATTATTTATCATTTAATCCTTATTTATGGTCTACATTACCTACCTATTCTCCTCAAATATCTCTTTTATTCTCTTGTTCTCACACCCTTTTAACTAGATCAAATAGGCCAAGTAGACCTTATATTTATACCAAACACTAGGTCTAACCCATATTGGTCAAAAAATAATATTTATATACTTATATTGAAATTTAAATGGGTCATATAATACATTTCATACATGAAAAAAACATTACATAGGTCCTCCAAACTCCTTAAGGTCCAAAATCACCATTAGGCCTAATGGAGACCTAATGCAATTAGGTCTACTCTAAGCACACATTTAACTTAGACCTCCTTGAAAGACTTTGATCCTATAAAAAATCATGGAACATATCAAATATACCTTTAATATACCATTTTTAACATTCATATAGGCCCACACCACCTTTTTGTTTGACTCCTTGAACCATGCCATTAGGACTTCTTGTCATTAGCCCTTCACACACATAAAAAGTTTGCCTTGAATATTTTAACCATATGACCAAATATTACACACAAAAATGTACTTAAAATACATTTATATAAAATTTATTACCTCATAATAACCACCATGTCCATTATACATCACAAAATAGGCCAAAAGGCCTCAAACCTACTCTTGAAACATGACCACTCAAAACTATCAAACACTGCCAAAGAACAATCAAGAATATTTGACCAAAAACATCTGAATATGAACTTATCATGAATAATAAAACATTAATATGTACCTAATATACTTATATAACATCCTCATAAGTAATTTAGTCTTAAAATCTAGGTAAAACAATCCAAACTCACTTTTTCAAGATGACTACTCAAAACTACCTGTAGCTCCAAAAATAGTCATGTAGAAGTTTGTCTTTATCACTTTAATGAATTATAATACACATTAATAAATACTATATTAATTTTATATCATCATCATAATCATATATATATATATATATATATATATATATATATATATATATATATATATATCACTTATTTTGATATCAACTATTGGTCTTACAGACCAATTTCTCAAGCCTCTCTCTCACTATTATAACACAACCAGAAAAGCCATTTTGTATTTCATGTTTCATCTTATTAACCTATATTTAAATATTTTATCAAGATGGTATATATAATTTAGGTCTTAAACAAGAACAATATATTCATTATATACATCAAATCCTATCATAGAGACTCAAACACTTTACTTCACCTAGCATACTTAGAACCATCATTTTGGCTTCAGAACAAATCATGTAATATGGAGACACTTCCTTTATCTTATGATTCATTTGGATTATCTTTATACATACTTATATAAACTATAATCACAAAGTTATAGATGTCTAATGACAAATGTAGATTATATAGATCAAATTTTGAACCTCACTCTTTCATTATCTTAAGTCACTTAGACAAGACATATTGTGAACACTATTTTCACCATTTTTAATGAAATAAAAATAATATAATCAAAATTTAGATGTGATGTATTTATTAAATAACAAAAAAATATTCTTTATATAACACAACTCAAATAAAAAATATTTAAGAACACTCTTGCAAGAAGTTTACTCAAATCTACCAGTTTATTAAAAAACACAATCAAATTTGACAAAAAATAAGTTCACTTTTATGTAATATCATGAATAAATTATAATTTTAGATTGTTTAATAATTAGTATACTATAGATTTTATTTTTATACCATGCCAAAATTCTCAATATTTTTGTCTCTACATGCATTTCTTTGCTCACTAGTGTTTCTAATTTTTACCACTATCAAAACCTTTTACTTTGACCTACAATAAATGCACTTATATGGATAGTTAATAAAAACCACCAGGATTATCTTCATGTATTCTACTACAACTTTGTATTTTACACCAACTTGATCTGACCAATATCCTACCTTCTACAAGAATTTATTTTCTCATTGGTCTCTTATGCATACATAGTCATTTGAAATCCAACATTCATATTTTTGAATTTCAACAACTATGTCCCGAGGCTTAAACTCGATGGTCTCTAGCACATCACAATATGCTAGAGAAAATTTTGAGGCTTATATCTTGAACTAGGGATCTCTTCAAGACACCAAATTTTTAGGGTACCTTCTTAGCACTATGGATAATATCACCATGAAAATATTTTACCAAGGTTTAATTTTTGAGTACCTATAATAAATGAACAAACTTGTTGGGTTATTCATATCTCCATGATGTGCATTGATGGTCTAGCTTATATTAATATAGAATGATGCATTTTATTGTCTCTAAAATTCAATATGAAATACCATAACTTAACCAAGACATCTATGGATGCCTCACAACCTCTTCTTTGTCCTCAATGACTTGCACACATACCCTATACTCTCCAAACCATAAAACTGACCTCATACCTCCATTAGGCCATGTTATGTCTCTTTGTACACTAGACCTAAAACTACCAGTCATGTTTAGACCTTGAATTCCTCTTTTAATTCTCTCAATACTTCATCAACATGTCATAAATAATTGTTCCATATTCACACACTACATTGTACATCTTCAAGTTCAAGCACTTCTATTGTCATCATCACCATACCTCATCATGCCTCATTCATGCTTAAGGACTAGGTCATAAAATAGACCTAATATGTACCATATCACTTTGATAACTTTAAGACACCTATTTTATCTCATTACATAAACACTTTCTAAAGTTTACTAACTTTACCATGCTTCATTATGCATGCCTTCACCAAGACAAGACTGGGCTTTATGAATATCTCACTAGACTATGCTTCTCCTCGAGATCACTCTTGGAACATCCATGACACTCCATTGGATTACTCAAATCCACACTATCAAGCTCAAATATTTAACCAAGTAATAATGCCCATTCTCACCTTGACATCAATGATGGGCTCAAACACATGACATCAATGACAACTTACAATAAGTACCACCATATTCCAATCACAACAAAAGATCAAGCTAAAACTATGTTTACAAATGAATGGGGGTAATTTATGTTGTCACTTTTATTTTCACCCTTTGAGGAGATGTCTCATCTCTCCTCATCTAAGTGGCACAATTGAAACACCTCTAGGTTGTGGGTAGCCTAAGAATGAGGTGAATCTCTAGATAGGGATAGCTCCCTTGATATACCACTTTTGTAACACTACTACACCTAAGATTTTAAGGGAAAATAAAGATAAAAATGAAATTAAAATATCCTAAAGGTGGTGATACACCAAATTTATTGATGACTACCAACCAGTACATGTCACACATGAGACAAAGAGACTAGCAAGGCATGCACTTCTCTAATCTAAATCTTCTCACATCAGTATTTCATTATGAGGTTGTGATGAATGTTTAGGCTAGGAGAAATATAAAAGAGGCATATAATGACACTATTTTAATATACTAACTCATCAACCTTGACACTTCATAAAACATTTCACATGACCTATAAAAAGAAGATTTCAAGCTGTAAATAGGTGTAAAAATGAGACAACAATGCTAAGGAAACAATAGTCATCACTAAACAAGATCAATAATTCAATTGAAAACACTATGAATAGTCATATAAAAGTTAAAAATTAGTTTTATTCATTGATCCATGGTATGAAAATGAGCAAGGCTTCACCATACTCAAATGGAGCATAATTTACAAAGGCCAAAACAACTAGTTCTTATAGGACTTGAGAGAGAGAAGATAAAAAATAATTCCAAATGTTAAAAATACACTTGTAATTCTAAGAGAAAGAGATACATCTATATGGAAAGATATTTTAAAACTTATCATGCAAATTTAGGAAGCACAAGTGTCAATCCAAGGCATGAAACTCTTGAAATGTGGCATGAAATTCCCTTTATTGGCTCAGAAAACTATCTTCATCATTCACCCATATTTAAATATCCAAAAATTTATTATGGATATATCTCATGATTGTAATGAGAGGTACGGTTGTAGACATTATCTTATATGCATTGGATGCATTCTTAATCATCTAAATTCCTTTGAAAGTGAGTTATCACCATCTGTAGTCCAAGAAAACTCCTCTTTCACACACTTTGTACACTTATCTTCCAAAATGGATTCAATTTTCAATGAAAATATTTAAAAGGTATTGGATGACACTTATCAAGACCCTCCATGGACTTAAAGGCATCAATCACACCTTAAAATTGTTTTTACTTGAAGTTTTCACACTTCTCACCATCATGTTCACTATGTCAGTTTTGAATGGATGAGATGAGAGCTCTGGTAGGCATAATTTTGAGTTTTTATTAATCATTAAATGTACATGGGGAGTTATATTAAGTCTATATATTCCTCCCAAAGTTTATTTCATCTCTTGAAACCTCCTAAAACTTTCACAATTCATAAAATAGTCAAGAAAATTAGTTTTAAACCCTGTCTGTATGGATTCCATACAACCCATCATAATGGTAAAGATCCTGAATGAGTATTATAAAACATCCAATAATTATTATAGGCAAAATATTCCATTTTGGTGCATTATCTCTTTCATTTTCCACATCAAGTCTAGACTAAGGGTTTATGAGGGTTTTAAGTCATTTTTTCTCTTAAGGATTGTTCATGAAGATTGGAAATTAGAATTACAAAAAAATACAAATAGATAAAAGTTAAATAATTTAATCAATATCCATGAACTCCTTTAAATTTCATTCATAACCTCAGAGAATATGTGAACATCTAAATTTGCCTTGTCGAGCTTGAATCCTCATTCTCATAGGCCTAATGTTGTCTATGAGCCCAAAAATGGATTCCTGATGTTTTCTCTACAATTTTTAACTTTAACACACCTATAAAGACCCTAAAAACATGCCAAAATCTGTTTTAATTCTTTACTAAGGTTGAGAATGAAAATGACCTATCATTTGAATTATAGGCCTAACCGTGCCTAATATGCCTACCTTCAAGTTTGAGGGTTTATAGAATCCTATTTTTATTCATCCATTTGTAATATTTTTTATTGTTTTCCCTAGATGTTTTTAAACTCCACACACCTCTTTTCAAGGTCCAACCATCTTATAACTCACTTGACCATTTCCATTCTCAAAAGCTATAGGGTTTGTGTATAAGGGGAATGCCCTTTATCTATGATAAAATAGAGGGAACTTCCCCTATTCTCTCAGACCAAATTAATATTGGATGGTATTATAAAAGTTTTTATGACCTCCCACACAAAAACTCATCCTTTGATCAGGTATTTAGACCTAGGCAAGCAGACTGTGCACAGTGTTTCTTGGTATGGATTGTGTTACCTAATTAGATCCTTCTCTATACTTCTTTTATATTTTAATGACCCCATTGAGACCTTAATGCTAATTATGAATGTTATTTATTTTTTTCATCACCTCAACTCTTTACATACTCTTTCCCATACATTAAGCTCTGAAGACTGTATATACAAATTCTTGATTGTATTCCTTACTTTAGAGGTACACCTATAGGTGTGTATGTATGGATTGGGTTTTGAAAATTTGAAAAAAACCTATTTAAACCTTTCAAGATGAAATTAATATATACTCTTTATCACCTCACACTTTGGGGTTGAAATACTTTTAATACCAATCATACGTAGTTGATTGTGTTTCCCTACCTCTTTGACCAAAAATGATTCTTGTAGGTGTATATTTGCCCAATTGGACTTTGATCATAATGTGTAAAGACCATATTTGAATATTAAAGGTAATTTGACATCTATTTAGACCTGTGTTCACCTTTTATAGGCTAAATCATCACCTAGAACCATGTTTAGCTTATTGTCTGCCTACAATTAGTTACAGGTGAGTATTTTTGGGTGATGGGACACCTATAGGTGGTCATGGGAGATAGAGAAAATAATTATAAACTTATTTACATTAATATTGGATAAATAATTATTTATTAAACCATATAAAACTATTTAATCATAGAGGCATGGTTTGGTATTGTAACATTGGGTGAAGAATCCCTTTAGGGCTCAAAATTGTAGATTTCACTTCCTAGATTTAATGTATAAAAGCACAACTTTGGGCATCCCAAAAACCAATTTATAATAATAATATTGAATCCATATATTACATAGGTCTTCTCTATGTATAGGATACTAGGTTTAGTCATCAAGATGCATCAAAGTCATTTTTAACCATGTTATAAGACCTTGACCAAATGACCTGGGCTTATGTTCTATGTTTTTTGGGATTTGATCCCTGAACACAATCATTCTCCCTTTGATAATAGTTTCCACTTCTATTTTATAAAAATCACACCTAAAATAGGTTTGAAATGATCTCATCACATGTTAAGACTCCAAATAATGATTCATCATGCTCCGATTTCCCCATCAAGTATTCTCATTTCTCTATTAACACCATCTATAGGTAGTCATTTTCATGTGTACAGGAATGAGAGTAATGGGCATGGTATATGGTTTCCAATTTGGTTTGGAAATTTTAAAAAAATTCAAATGTATTATTCTCACTATCAAAAACATTTATTAGCTCAAATACTTTGTCTTGATATGATGGGCTTTCATGAAGACATCTAAAGGTGAGTGTTAATGGCAGGAGACTATGAGTTTGGGAAGTGAATAAGAATATGATATTATAAAAAACTCCCTACTCTTATAAAGGGATCAAATTATAAATGGTATATAAAAATATTGAGGTAAGTTTCTATTCCCCACTTTTCATGTGAGACAACTTCATACACGTAATTCACCATGGTTGATTGTGTATGATAGTCATAGAATAATCTGACTGCACGATTCTTTATGAATACATCCTCATGGATAATTTATTATATAATAATCCTATAATTAAATTAAAATAAAATTTTAAACATGAAGATAAACCATCATTATCTTTTAACACCATTACTAAGACATGAAGTTGTTGGAAGTGGTGGAAACCTACTTGTTATATAGAATGGGACCAGTCTACAAACCTGAGATGATTGTCTCTAAAATAAAATCCAAACTTGAAAAAACGTATGGGGAACATGTGATATGGGATTAAAATACCTATGGAATCAATCTCAATAGTTGGATCATATATATTTCTCCAAACCAAATAAAAATCTATATGGTGCATAGATTGGAAAGCATAATAGTTAAGCTAACTTCCTTAGAATGGTTCATAAAGCACAAGCCACCATTATTATGAAACCAAACATAAAATGGAATCTTACTAAGTGTAATTTTACCTCTTGAAGGTGTTTGACCTATAACCTCTCTAATTGGTCATAATAAGCATAAACTTACTGACTAGTTATGTGTGTCTAGAAGGGTGAAGAAGGAACATAACATTTTTAGCTCAAATTTGTCACTTAAATCAAATTTAAAGAATATAAATGAGTATTAAGAATTTTAATAGTCATCTAAAAACCTTCTCCCTGTCACACTCCCTTGTGGGTCATACAAATTCCAAACTCCTCTTCTTTCAGTTGATTACTTGATCTTCAATTAGATAACCTACAAGTTTCATATGGGAATAACATTATTGATAGGGAATCTGACTTATTGGATGTTTTAAAGGAACTTAGGACACTTTTACACCTTGAAAACCATGCCTCTTGCATTTATGAGCCCTAATTGACTATTAAGTGACTCAAAATGACACATAAACTAATTAGACAATGACTAAGGATAAATTGAGATTAAATTACATAAAAATAATTATAATACATCCTATGACATAATAGTATACCCCTAAAACATCTAAAAATCAAGTTTTTACCTATCGGGGTCCTAATTTGACTTGTAGGGTTAAATTTGGTGAACAAATTGGTGACTCATAGGGGTAGTATGCCTACTATACTAAAGATCAGTATCCTTATCCTATCCATGGGCTAAGGAAGTCAATGAATTATTTAAGAAAACTATGAATTAATTGACTGTAACACACACCAAACAAGCACACCAAACAACATAAAGTAAAGCAAGACACCAACAAGACTCACATATGTGCATAAGCACTTAGGGAAAATAAGAAAAATAGTATCTGTGTACAAGGAGAGAGGAGAACCTTATTAGAAATGTTTAAGATATATCTCATTTATTGGGATATGAAGCTCCTCTTCATCCAAATTTTAGAGTTTAAAATCATTATGTTGTTTGTATTGAGTGATGACATAAGGGCCACTCCACAAATCATCAAACTTTGTGTGTTTTCCAGGCTTAACCCTATCTTCATCCCAGTTTATAACAATGTATCCTTCTTGGAATATTTTTGGCATGTATTCATTATCAAAATATATCTTTTTTGATCTTTATGAGCTCTCATACTATGCATAGCTTGATCCCTTTTTTCTTCAAGCTCCATCAATTCATATAACCTGACCGCCATGCTTTTATTTTCCATCAACTCCAACTAGTAAGTGAGATCCAAAGCTGGTAACTCAAGTCAAATATTCAATCCATCCTCTCTTCCATAAACAATTTTATATGGTGAGTTTCCAATGGCTCTCTTAGGGGTGATTCTATCAACCTAAATAGCTATCTTCAATTCGGAATGCCAAGTTCTTTGGTTTTCATCCATTATCCTCTTAATAATATTAACTATATTATTATTAATGGACTCAAACATTCCATTCCATTATGGATAATAGTTTTAAGAAGTATTAAGATAAATGCCATATTTCAAATCTCACTCACTTGTCTTCATTCCAAGGAAAGCCAATGCATTATCTAAAATTATTATTGAAGGAGCCCCAAACCTTGTCATTATGCCTTAATATAAGTCTAAAACTAAAATTTCATTTGCTTCCATGATAGCTACATACTCCACCCTTATTGTAAAGTAATTCATGGTAGTTAACACCCACTTGTGAGCAACACTAGAAGGTGGGTTGATTAAGCTTATGAAATCTAGACCCTATTACATAAAAGGTTGGTCTACTTGTATTAGTGAAGAGGTAAAGATGTAAGATTTTGTTTTCCATCAAAAAGAGTACATTTTTGACATTTCCTTACCCAATCATGAGTATAATTAAACAAACTAGGCCAAAAGTAACCATCTCTTATAATCTTGGTAGTTGTGGTCCTTGGAACAAAGTGACCACCTGTTGATCCATCATGAAACTCAAAAAATATCTTCTCATCCTTATTTGATTCAAAACATCTCAATAGTATACTTGATAAATCTTTCCTAAACAATACTCCATCAACAAATACATAAGGAATGGATTTTAATCTAAAGTACCTTCTTTTGGTTATATCTAGGCCTTGTGGACACTCACCAATTTGAATAAAATGGATCATTTCTTGTGTCCAACTCCTCATTGGTGAAGATTCAGCTATCATAGGATCATCTTGAAGATTTTATATAACTTCATTTTGTTCCTTCAAATATGAAGCAAGTTATTCACATAATCCCTTCCCTTTCACTAGCTTGGTTGTCTTGATATCTACATCATACTCCATTACTTTTGTAATCGAACTAGCCTTTTTTCATTCAAATCTCTACTCAAAAGGAAGTTTTTGGAAATAGGATGAGGTACCAATATATTAAAAAAAAAATTAGATAAAATGTTCCTAAAATTCTTTAAAATTTTAACAACTAAAAGTACGTGGTTCTCTACATAAGTCTATCTTACCTCATAGCCTTCCAATCCTTAATTAAAAAAGGAAATACGCTACTCCAAGTTTTATTCATTTGATTGAGTGAGAATGGAAAATATTAATTATTCATTTCCAAAGGTATAAAATTTGAAATCCTTTGAGAAATCAAGACTTGCAAGAGTTGGAGCTTGAGCAATAACTTGTTTGATCTCTTCAAAACTCTCCTTCCTTCTTTTTGTCTAAGTTGTTGTTCCCAAAATCTGTCACTCATTTTTGGGACAACATATGAACTATTTTGGTCCTGCAAGCCAAAAGTTCTCTCTTCCCTTCTCAAAAATTGTTCTGAGCTTTCAAATTCTCCATTTTTCAATCTTTTTCAGATTTCTACAGACTCTGCAGGCTTGAAACTATGGACTCTGCAGGCTTATTTCTACGGACTCTACAGATATGTTTCTACAAACTCTACAAGCTAAGTTCTATAGACTCATTTCTACAGACTTAGTTATACAAAATTCATAGGTTCATTTTTATGGACTCTATAGGAGGAATCTATGAAATCAAATTTACAGACTCTGTAGGTTAGTTTCTAGTTTCTATGGACTGGGTTTTACAAACTCTGCATATACATTTCTATGGACTTTGTAGATATATTTCTATAGACTCTGCAGGTTCATTTCTATGAACTCTAAAGGAAAGAAATGAGCTCTTGACACTTAGGAATTTTTAATCAGTTGGTTCAATTTCAAAAGCCTGAAGGATAAGTGCCCTTGCAGAGGGTACTTTGAAGCCAAAAGGACCCTTGCAACTTTTTTGAAAGGCAACCTTGGAGGTCAAACAACACTTTTGGAGGGTAGACAAGGATCAAATGGACCATTTCAAAGGTTGAAAGGAGAAAAATAATTTCTTCAGAAGGATTTTCTATGGCAAAAATTCTAAGGCAATTCCTTTAGATAAAAATTTTGAAGGAATTTCTTCAGACTTTTATCTGAAGGAATAAGCCCAACTGAAAGCCTAACAGAAAGTGAAAGCAAGCAAAAAAATAGTTAAGGAAAGGAACATTTTCTTCGAACAAAATTTCCAAAGGAATTCCTTCATACATTTTGTCTGAAGGAATTAAGAGCCCAAAAAAACTTGAAGACCAACTAAAGGCCATCTAAAGAACCCTAAAGGGTAGGTATCCTTGCAAGGGGGCTCTCATCAAGCAAAATGGACCTTTCTCAAAACCCTAAAAGGTAGGTCCCCTTCGGGAAGGATTAAACAAGAAAGTCAAAGGAATTTCCAAGGAGGGTGACGGGCTTGAAGATGTCAAGATTAAGCACCATGAACTAGTTGTTGGGATCCAAACATCTGATGACGTTCCCAAATCCATCAAATTCAGGGCAATAAACTAGCTATTGGTGTTTAACTAATGATGTCCCTAAAAATATCAATTTCATGACAATTAAATAGCCATTGATCCTTGAAGGCTTGAACGTAGACCCGAATGCAAAAGGCAAAAATTTCAAAAGGAAGAATCGTGAAGGGAGAGAACCGAAAGAGCCAGTAAAGTTGGGAATTCAGCCCTGAGAGCTCAAATGCTAGGAAAAGACAAAAACCAGGAAGAGACAAAGAGGGAAAAGCTAGGAATATCTATGTAGAAGTTATTCTAGTAGGTGGAACAATCCACCAAGTAGATATTTTGGCTTACAAACATTGAAGGTGCAGCCTATTTATCTCCCTTAAAGTAAAGGTGAGGTGGATAGCTATGCAAACATTAGGTGACAGACTAGATGACTTAGGCCCAGGAGAAGACATTTGAGATGAATTGACATGCCATAATTAAGGTAGTCACCCTGTTCCATCATGGCCTTATTTGACAAAACTAAAAATTCATTCAAAGTATTGAATGCAGCATGGACCATTCCATGAAACAGAGTGCCAAGCCTTTCTTGGCTACTGTATATTGTATTCTCTGATTTTATGCAAAGGAGACTTTTCCATTATAAAAGTGAAACTCTACCCAAATTGAGAGGTGATTACTAAGATTTTGAGCTTAGATTGTTCATCATATTTCTTTGTTGTGAATGAGAAAGCAAGTTACTTTCAAACTTTATGTTGTTATAGCTTGTATCATTTTAGGAGATTGTTCTTATGTCAGTCTTTTGAATGTGTTCTTGTCTAGTTGATGAAATAAGCAGAGCTAGTAGAAGTAATCAAGAAGGTGTCCTGAAGCCAATTGTGAGAAGACTTTGTGCTACCTGTAATTCCCTTTAGTCTGTTTGTCTAATTTTTGATTTCTATGTGAAGGATCTTGGGATGACTTTGTGCCCCCATTATCCTTTGTTTTTCACTCTTTGGGAAGTTGAGGTGTAGACTTTGTGTTACACTTCATCCTACTAGTTACTATGCCCTTTTACTAGTCACTTGTCACTACATAAAAGAACTATTGTTTCCTATAAAATTACTTCTAAAAGAAGAGAAGTGCCTTTAGTATTTTTACCAGGATTTTCTCCTCTATTTGTCAACATCATCTCTAAAAAAAGAGAGATAGATGGTGTTATCCTACCCATGAGTGTTATTTTCTGCTTATATATATAGTATATAGATCCTCATATTTAATAGGGAACCTCCCCTTAATGAGAGGAGAGATTTGTCCCCTTTTGATGCAATAAACCTACACACTTGGCTGACCAATCTCCCTTACTATGGTTGATAAGACCTATTTTGCTCATCGGTTAGTTGACTAACAAAATATTTACCCAACAATTTTTTAGCAACTTCGCTAGGGATTCTAACATGTAGTATGAAGCCACAAGTTTCAGACTGAAGCAGCCCCTATCCTTATCCATTTTTGTTCTATAATTTGGCAACTCCATGTTATACTAGAAACCAGAGAGCCCAAGGTGTTTTTGACCCTATTTTTGAGTTGGTGTAGCAAGGCAATTTCGATTTGTTCCCTCCCTAACTTCAAGTTCAAAAATCTAGGAGTGTTCCTCCTACTTGTACCAAGTCACCAACACAAGGCAGAGCTTCCTTTTTTGTTGTTAGCAGAGCTTTGCCTATACATACTCCACCCAAATTTGTTATCCCCCTTTCTCATAATCTAATCATGGCAGCTTAAGGCCCCTGAGGTAACTCTTTTGGTCCACTCAATCTTACTCCACCTCTACATGAGCTTCCACATAGTTCAAATAAGAATTACCCAAATTATTTGGTGATGGGAAAGTTCATCCTGATGAACACATTATAGCCTTCAACATAGCTTGTGGCATGATAGGTGTGGAGTATGAAGACATAGTAGTTAGGTTGTTTGTGGAAACACGACAAGGTGCTACTGCAGACTAGTTCTACCATCTACAAGCTCGATCAGTGACTGATTAGGATAATCTCAAAGCTAAATTTGAAGCCAAGTTTAAGCCTAAAAAAGATGCACATGCCTTGCTAGCCTAGCTCACATAGATGAAGAAAGAACCTCATGAACCTATGAGGGATTTCATTTCCAAGTTTGACAAGCTAAGGAACTAGATTCTTATAATTGCTCAGCCAACACCTAAAAACCTCAAATGCTTCTTCATCAACTCACAGCTGCCTAAAGTGAGTTTTTTGCTGAGACAGGCTGGCCACATAAACCTTGCTGCTACTTAGGATTTGGCTACTAAGGTAGAAAATGACCTTATCTTGGCAAGAAAGATAAGGAGAGATCCTAACAAAGGTAAATCCTCTTTATCTTCTGAATACTCACCTACAGCCACTAGTAATCCAATGGTGCAAAAATTGGCAAATGAATTGCTAGCTCTTAGAAAGTAAATGGCTCAAGGGATGTCATCTACTCCTTCATATAGAGATGTGCCAAGGAGGACATTTTAGAACTAATCATATCAAGGCAATGTTTCCAAGAATCAAGGGCAAGCAAATCATCTTCCTCCCCCTCAGAGGAATAACCTTGCCATTGAAGCACCTCCAACCAATTCAGTAGTTGGATGTCTTGAGGCAAAATCAGATTTATCCTTCCAGCTTGAGTTGAACCTAGGATATGACGTTAATATCTTCATAGAAAGAGAAGAAGAATTAGCTAGTGACTCTAACATTAGTGTCCTGAATTACCAGGATGAACCCAAAAGTGAAGGGAAAGTAGATGAAGGATCGTATGTTATATTAACCTAATCCAAAAATCAGTCAACCCAACAAGCTGATAAAGAAAAGACAAAGGAGAGAGCTCAGCCTGTAATTTCAATTGCCAAGTGGGGAACCACTTTGCCTTTCCAGCCAAAGGACCCAGTGATTACAAAAAAAGTAAGTACGTCAAACATCCCTACACCTTCTACTTCAAATTCATAGAACAGTCCTCCCCCTCCCAAAAACCAAAAGGATGAAATCACATCCTCTCTTCCTAGTTCATTTCAGACATTTGACATAATTGATCATATAAAGAAAACCAAAATTCAAATGTCTAAATTTGAATTCCTGCAGTCTATCCCTGAGTAGTTGGACAAGTTGGTTCAATGTGTAAAGAACCAAAACATCCCTATAAGATAAGATGCTAAGAAGGTAACTCATGATCCCCCAAGGAACATGACCATCCCAAACAATCTTGTCATTACTCCTCCTATTGCCCCCAGGAAAATAGAGCCTTTTATGTTTCCCTGTTGATAAACGGTCACAAGCTAAGTAGTTACATCATTGATTCTGGAGCTTTAGACAATATCATGCCTACCAAAGTAGTAAAATCTATTGGTCTCATGCTGACTAAGACATTTGGGAGATGTTTCTCCATGGCGAACAAATAAGTGCCACTATTGAGATAAATGAAGGATGCCCAATTTGCATTTGCAGCATTCCCAGACAAGAGAATCAAGATGACAGTCTTGGTGGCTGACGTCCTAGCTTCATACGGCATCCTTCTTGGCTAAAATTTCTACAAGGATGTTGGTGGTGAGTTGAGCATGGACTTGTCTAAGGCAGGGATCCCTATCAAAGGCTTCATGAAGAGGCTGCTCATGAGAAGGAAGTGAAATACGTGGTTACTCAAACATCAATGCCTAAAGCTCAAATTCTATTTGAGTCTTCAGGCATGGGCAATTATTTCTTGACCACAGAGGATGTTCATGTTTTATCTGATGAAATTTTTGAAAATGATAGTCTAAAAATTGTCTTAGATGGAACAGTAGAAGAATTAGTGGAGCACAGTGTAAGTGTAGAAAAATATCCCCTCCAAATGAAGAAGAATCCAAGGAAAAATTAGTGTCTAAGGAGGTATGGATTCTAGAATTTGATGGTAGCTACTCTTCTATCAATTCAGGAGCTGAGATTGCATTGATATCTCCTCAAGGAGATATCTTTCCTTCTTCATATAAGTTGTAGTTTAGCAACACCAACAACATAGCTGAGTATGAGTCTCTATTGCTTGGATTGAAGATTGTTCGAGACAAAGGCATCAAGCTCCTTCATGCCAAAGAAGATGATAAACTAGTGGTTTGTTAGGTGAAGAACTTGTATCAAACCAAGAATGAGATATTGTGCCATTACTGCAATCTAGTCTGGGATCACATCAAAAGCTTTAATGCTTTCAGCATCTCTACCATACCTAGAGAGTTCAATGATAGAGCTGATGCATTGGCTATTTTGGCAACTCTTCTAGTCCCTCACCCTGACTTGAAAGGAGATAGGTACACTATTGAGCTGGTCTTTTGACCAAGTGTACTTGATAATGCTAGTCATTGGCAGGTGTTTAACGATGATAACCAAATCATTGCCTTCTTGGAGCAAAAAGATAGCTTTGAATAGCTTCATTTCAAAGGCAGTGAACCTTTAAAGCTTGAACTAATCCATGAATCAAGTTCAGACATAGGTGAAGGATTCCTACAACTTAAAGGAAATAAAATCTCAAAAGGCCTGGTTTTCATTGAGAAGTTGTTTGACAAACATGACAAATTCATCAAATAACAACAAACAAATTCAAGCTCCTCCTAGGAGTTTGATCAAATAAATTTGAGCACCAAGAAATCTCCCAAGGTGGTGAACATTGGGAAATGTTGCACTCCTAAGGAGAGATCTGAGTTCACTGCTCTACTCTGCTAGTATATGGATGTCCTAGCATACTCCTATGATAATCTGAAGTCACTCAGGCCTGAAGAAATCTACCATGACATTCCTCTCAAAAGTGATTCAGTGCCTTACAAGCAAAAATCTAGATAGTACAATCCAAATAAATTAGGTACTATTCTATCTAAAATATAGAAAATACTGAATGCTAGGATTATTTTCCCAATCCATCATTCCACATTGATTGCAAACATAGTCCTTGTGAGGAAGAAGAATGGAAAAATTCACCTCTGTGTAGATTTTAGGAACTTGAATCAGTCATCCTTAAAGAATAACTATCCTCTACCTATCATGGATCAAGTTCTTCAGATAATGACTAGTTTAGAGATGTTATCAATGCTAGACAGCTTCTCAGGATACAATCAAGTTGAAGTTGGTGAAGTATACTAGCATAAGACTGCCTTTACCACACCCTGGGGCACCTTTGTCTATCAGAGAATGACATTTGGCATGATAAATGTTGGTGTCACTTTTCAAAGAGCAATGGACCTTTCTTTCAAAGATGAAATGGGTAAGTTCATTGTAGTATATCTTGATGACTTGATCATCTTTTCTAAGCATCACCTAGATCATGTGTGCCATTTGCAACAAGTGTTGGAATGCTACCACCAGAATGGCATTTATTTAAATCTCAAGAAGTCTATTTTTGGGGTAACAAAATGGAAACTTCTTGGACACATTATGTCTAGAGAAGGCATAAATATTGACTTAGATAGAGTCAAGTCCATTCAAGAACTTACTTTGCCCACTAGTAAGACTACAGTTCACTCTTTCTTCAAAAAAGTGAATTTTTTATGAAAGTTCATCCCTGAGTTCACTGAGAAGACTTGTCATATTGTAAACATGATGAAAGGCAAAGGTACTTTTAGTTAGATCAAATAAGCCATATTGGCATTTCAAGATATCAAGACTACTATTGCCCATGCCACAATTCTGGTTTGTCCATATTATACCAAGGATTTCATCATGTATAGTTATGCTTCTGAATACACACTTTCAGCCATTCTAGTTCAATAGAATGAAGAAGGTGTGGAATCTCCCATATCCTACATGAGACATCCTCTCAAAGCTCATGAGTTGAAGTATTCAAACATGGAGAAGCATGCTTATGCAGTAGTCAAGGTAGTGAAGCATTTTCACTTTTATATTCTGAATTCACACACTACTGCCCTAGTTCCTGATACCACAGTCAAGTCCATGCTAACTCAGTAGGAGTTTGGAACCAAAAGGGGCAATTGGATTTCAAAAATCTAGGAGTTTGATCTAGTCATCAAACTAATGAAGCTGGTATAGGGAAAGGTCTTTGTCAATTAATTGCCAACAACAAGCCTGAAGAAGTAGGGCATGAAGAAAAAGAAATGGAAGACACGCCAATAGTCCTCTTTGTCTCTACCATGAATGAATGGTATATAAGTATTGCTCATTTCCTTATGGTGAGTGTCCCACTCACCTATCTCATAAAGAAAGGAGGACTGTTAGATTGAAAACTACCAATTTTGTCCTATAGAACAATGTCCTGTACAAGAGGAGCCTTGATGGAGTGTTCCTTTGTTGCATGGATAAAGAGCAGCAGAACCAACTTTTAAGGTCCTTCCATAATCTGGCTTGTGGAGGACATATTTTTGCTCCTATAACTGCCTATAAGATTCTGTGAGCCAGGTATTGCTGGCCTACTCTATTTCAAGATGCATACAAATGGGTACGTAAATGTGAACTATGCCAATAGTTTGTTGGAAGGCCTAAGTTAGCTGCTCTGCCTCTCAAGACAGTGGTGATAAAAGAGCCATTTCAGCAATGGGAAATCTATTTCATTGGTGCTATAAACCCATCTTTAAGTGTTGGACATGATTATGTCCTCACAGCTATAGATTACTTCACCAAATGGGTGGAAGCAATTCCAATCAAGCATGTTACTTCAAAGGTAGTATGTGATTTCCTCAAAGAGAACATCATTTCTAGGTTTGGGGTCCCAACCAAGATTTTCATAGACAATGCTACCTATTTCTCTTCCCATGAGATCACTCAGTTCTATTTTTACAATGGGATTACCCTCTCCCACTCCTCTAATTATTTCCCACAAGGAAATGGTCAAGTTGAATCAAGTAACAAGAACTTAGTGACCATCATCAGGAAGCTGGCAGATGACAACCAACGAATGTGGCATAAAGCATTGGTTGATGCCTTATGGGCAAACAAAATTACACCAAAGAGGGCAATTGGTATGTCATCTTTCCAAATTTTTTATGGTCTCAATGTGGAGATACCAATCACCCTGGAGTTGCCAGCGTTGAAATTGTCAAAGGTGATCAAAGATCAGACATATGAAAGCTCCATTGACAAAAGGATCATGTGCTTAATTGAGCTGGATGAGTAGCAAACTATGTTGGTGGTGCAAATTGTTACACATCAAAGTCTGGTGAAGAATATCTTTGACTAGAAAGCAAAAAACCATGATTTCCAGATTGGAGATCAAGTCCTGTTGTGGGACAAGAGAAGAGAACCAAAGGGAATCCATGGGAAATTTGACTCCCTTTAGAAAGGCCCATTTACTATCCATCAGCTCAATGGCAAAAATAGTTTTTTGTTGAAATATCAAGATGGCATGCCCTTTTCTCTACCTCATAATGGGTAGCATCTGAAGCACTTCAATTCTTGAAGTATCAAATAAGTTCACCTATACATATGTATATTTGTATAGTCTTTGTTTCTATTTTGTGTTGTTCATTTTCATTTTTGGTGCCTTTCTTTTTGGGTGGCATGACTCTATAGCCCAATGGTATACTTGAAGGCACTAGAGATTCTAGTTTCTACTCCCCTCAGCTACTTCAAAATTTTAATTGAAGGAAGTTACCCGACTGGAGCTAGCTATTGTTCCCAAAATCTATCACTCATTTTTGAGACAACATATGAACTATTTTGGTCCTATGGCCAAAATTCTCTCTTCCCTTCTCAAAAATTGTTCTGAGCTTTCAAATTCTACATTTTTAAAGCTTTTTCAAATTTCTATGGACTCTATAGGCTTGAAACTATGGACTCTATAGGCTTGAAACTACGGACTCTGTAGGCTTATTTCTATGGACTCTGTAGATATGTTTCTATGAACTCTACAAGCTAAGTTTTATAGACTCATTTATATAGACTTAGTTCTATGGACTTCACAAGTTCATTTCTACAGACTCTATAGGAAGGAATCTATGGACTTTGCAATATGAGTTCTACAGACTCAAATCTATGGACTCAAAACTATAGACTCTGCAGGTTAGTTTCTAGTTTCTACGGATTGGGTTCTACGGACTCTGTAGATACATTTCTATAGACTCTAAAAATATATTTGTATGGAATTTGCAGGTTCATTTCTATGAACTCTGTAAGAAATAAATGAGCTCTTGACACTTAAGCATTTTCAATCAGTCGGTTCAATTTCAAAATCTTGAAGGATAAGTAACCTTTCAGAGGGTACTTCAAAGCCAAAAGGACCCTTGCAACTTTTCCAAAAGGCAACCTTGGAGGTCAAACAACCCTTTTAGAGGGCAGGCAAGGATCAAATGGATCATTTCAAAGGCTAAAAGGAGTAAATGAATTCTTTCAAAAGGATTTTCTATGGCAAAAATGCTAAGGTAATTCCTTCAGACAAAATGTTCGAAGGAATTCCTTCAGAATTTTGTCTGAAAGAATAAGCCCGATTGAAAGCTTGATGAAAAGTGAAAGCAAGCAAAAAAATGATTAAGGAAAGGAACATTTCCTTTGAACAATATTTCTGAAGGAATTAGGATCCCAAAGAAACCTGAAGACCAGTCAAAGGCCATTCAAATAACCTCGAAGGGTAGGTACCCTTACAGGGGGCTCTCATCGAGCAAAATGCACCTTTCTCAAGACCCTGAAGGGTAGGTACCCTTCGGGAAGGATCAAACAAGAAAGATGAAGGAATTGCCAAGGAGGGTGATGGGCCTAAAGATGTCAAGATTAAGCCATCAAATTTAGGGCAATAAACTAGTCATTAGTATTCAACTAGTGACATCCCTGAAATCATCAAAATCACAATAATGAAATAGTCATTGATCTTTAAAGGCTTGAATGCAGACCTAAATGCAAAAGGCCAAAATGCCAAAAGGAAGAACCATGAAGGGAGAGAGCTGAAAGAGCCAGCAAAGTTGGGAATTCAACCTCAAGAGCTCAAATTCTAGGAAAAGACAAAAACTAGGAAGAGACAAAGAGGGAAAAGCTAAGAATATCTACATAGAAGTTATTATAGTAGGTGGAACAGTCCACCAAGTAGATATTTTGTCTTACAAACATTAAAGGCATGGCCTATTTGTCTCCCTTGATGTAAAGGTGAGGTGGATAGCTGTGCAGACATTAGGTGATAGACTAGATGACTCAGGCCTAGGAGAAGACATTTGAGATGAATTGACATGCCATAGTTAAGGCAGCCACCCTATTCTAGCATGGCCCTATTTGACAAAACTAAAAATGCATTAAAAGCATTGAATGCGACATGGACCATTCCATGAAATAGAGCACCAAGCCTTTCTTGGCTAATATATATTATATTCTCTAACTTTATTCAAAGGAGACTTTTCCATTATAGAAGCAAAACTCTGCCCAAATTGAGAGGTGATTACTGAGATTTTGAGCTCAAATTATTCATCATATTTCTTTGTTTTGAATGAGAAAGCAAGTTACTTTCAGACTTTATGTTGTTATAGCTTGTATCATTTTAGGAGATTGTTCTTATGTCTGTCTTCTGAATGTGTTCTTGTCTAGTTGATGAAATAAGCAAAGATAGTAGAAGTAATTAGGAAGGTGTCCTAAAGCCAATTGTGGGAAGACTTTGTGCTGCCTGCAATTGCCTTTAGTGTGTTTGTCTATTTTTCTATTTCTCTATGAAGGATCTTGGGATGACTTTGTGCCCCCATTATCCTTTATTTTTCACTCTTTGGGTAGTTGAGGTGTAGACTTTGTGTTACACTTCATCTTGCTAGTTACTATGCCCTGTTACCAGTCACTTGTCACTACCTGAAAGAACTCCTACTGGTTTCCTGTAAGATCACTTTTGAAAGAAGAGAAGTGCCTTTAGTGTTTTTACTAAGATTTTATCCTCTATTTATGAACATCATCTCTAAAAAAGGAGAGATGGATGGTGTTATCCTACCCATGAGTGTTATGTTTTGCTTATATATATAGTATATAGATCCTCATATTTAATAGGGAACCTCCTCTTGATGAGAGGAGAGATTTGTCCCCTTTTGATGTAGTAAACCTGCACACTTGGCTAACTAATCTCCCTTGCTATGGTTGATAAGACCTATTTTGCTCATCAGTTAGCTGACTGATAAAATATTCACCCAACATAAGTAAACACTTTATCTTTATTTAGCATAGAGGTTAGAGGCTTGACTAAATCAAAAAAATCAAGAATAAATATTCTTATGAAATTTATTTTTCCAAAGAAACTTTTCAAACCTTTCTTGTCTTTGGGCAAAGTCAATGCCAAGATTGCACTCACCCTTTTAGGATCTATGGATAGACCTTTCTTTGAAATAATGTGTCCTAAGATTTTGCCTTCATGGACAATAAACACACACTTCTTTGGATTAAGAGATATTCCAAACTCTCTACATCTCTCAAAAATCTTCCAAATATGAGTCAAATGATCCTTTGCATCCTTGGAAAAAATAATAATATAATCAAGATACACCAGCACTATATCATTTATTAAGCCTTGAAAAGTCATAACCATTGCACATTGAAATGTTTCCCCAACATTAGAAAAACTAAAATCCATTTTATTATAATCATATGTGCCTCATTTATTAGTATAGTTTGTCTTGTATTGATTTCATTCATTTACCAAAATCTGATTATACTCTAAACATCCATCAAGGAGTGAGAAATTTTCACTACCTGCCACAACTTGCAAAATCTACTCCATGGAAGGAAGAGGATAATGGTATTTTAATTAAACTCTATTCAATTCTCTAAATTCAACACATAACCTAATTTCCCCATTCTTCTTCCTTACTAGGACTAATTTTGCCAAGTGAGATGAATGCTTAATAGGAAAAATGATTATTAGACTCAGTCAACTTTATAAGCTCCTTTCTCATGAGAGGCTCAATCTTAGGATTGATTGGCCTTGACTTTGATTGATAGGATTAACATTATCATCTATCTCTATGGTATGTTGAGTTAAGTTTTGATGAAATCCTTTTAAATCACTATATTCCCATGTAAAGACATCAAAAAATTCCTTTCATAATTCAATGAAAGCATATCTTTCTTCTCTAGTATATACCTTCCCAAGAGTAAAAAACTTATCTTTGAAGATTTTTACTCTCTCATAGTTTTCTTACTTAGTATACCTGCTTACCTTTTCCTTCTTTAATTGATCATCATCATTGAAAATACTCTCAATTGTGACTAAGCCCTTAGGGTGCTTGTTTGTCTTAAATTATACAATTTACCATCCATATTGTTATTGTAGTTTGGATTGATTCTTTAAGTAAAACTTAGCCTCCTCTTGTATAAAAATAGATATTTTTTGGTCACTATCAAACACTTTATAATTAGTGATATTATCAAGTATATAGGGCCTTACAGTCACTTTGATATGGGGTTATTTCTTATCATCTCTTATCTCCTTTGGAATATCAAAGAAAGCTTAAAAATATTCTACAAGATCCCACACTCTATGCTTATAGGACTTAAGAAAAGAGTTCTTAGTCATATTTTGACCTCTCACTTGATTTGCAACCAACTCACTATCACCATAAACTTGTAAATATTTCACACCTCTCTTCCTATTCCACTCAAGGATATGAATGAGGGACTCATATTCTAATACATTACAATTAAAATTGAATTGAAATCTGAAATTAGAGTAATACCTTTCCTTGGATGGAGAAACTAACATTGCTTCACCACCTGATCTAACTTTGCTTCTTGATCCATCAAATAATACTTGTCATAAACCATCCATAATTTCATTTGGCTTCAACAAATTCGGCATGAAAGATTCTTCCTCATGAATTTAATACACTCCAAGACCATATTTATCTATGAATTTTTAAGGATCATGTTCATAGTGTTCATCTCCCCGTTCATCTAAATATAAATCAAAAACTCCTTCAAGATAAGAAGTTATAGATCAATCCATGTGAAGTTTTTCCTCATCAAGAATAACATAATTGACATTTGAAAATTTAGGCATGTAGGGCTCTAAATGATTGTGATGAATAGGTTTTGATTCAATCTTTACCTTGGTACCATACTTTGTCCTAAAAACCATATATGACCAATTTTCTACCAAGTATCCACCTATCTTGTCTATAAACTCTCTTAACAAACAAAGAGCAAAGTATGGGGATAAATATATAACGAACACATCATGAGGGATGGAAAAATTAGGAAAATCATGTAAAATCAAATTCAAATCCTTGACTACTCCCAAGGTCTTTGTCGGTGACACATCCAATTGTAGAACTCCTTTAGCCATTAGTTCATACTTGAGGCCTAGTTTATCCGCGATTGACTTGGGCATAACTGAAGTACTAGCCCCACTATGTATGAAATAATTGTGAGATAAAAAATAACCAGTGATAAAAGATAGATAAAAATTAGGATTCTTATCATTTTTATTTTTATCCATCAATGGGCTGAGTTCCATTCACCAAAATAACATTTTTAGTCCTTGCTAATCTAACTAGTTTACCTAGTCCAAATAATTCCTTTTGGAGAATATCCTTTTGTCTTGGTAATTTAAATGAGTCACATAATTAAATATTCATGTGTTACTTATTCATATGAGTGACAACATTGATATTAGTGTTCATCTTGAATGGATCTTTGGAAGCACTAGTTCCTTGTGGTGTAGCATGTAAAAATGGATGTGTAATAGCTAGTTTTGAATTCTAAGATTTTTGATTCTCCTACACCTTAGGAGCTGAGTTAGACCCACCTACCATTGGGGGTGATGGAGGAGTCAAAAAATTTCCTTGAGTTTTCCCTTGTGTTTCTTCTACAACCCCCTTCTTAGATCTAGTGTTAGAGGATACATTAGCATTCACATTATTTGAACTTCCCAAATGATTCATGGCACAAAATTCTCCCTCTAAATGATTCATAAGAGTAGAATCAGATTTTACTTGTCCATTTTCCATTCCATTTTGAATTTTCACCTCAAAATTGGGATCTTGAGGTACTTAACTATTTTGTATTATCATGGCTTGACTAGGCATTTCTTTGGCATATGCAACTTGGCCTTAATTTTGGTCATTTAAAGGGTAGCATGGTTGTTCTTAAACAAAAATATTTTGAGAGGGAAAAAGATATATATAAGATGATGGAAAATTAGGATTGAAACTTTGGTAAGGTATAGCTTGAGTTATTTGACCTTATCCTTGAGCATTACCTTGAAAATGAGGCTCACTTACTTGTTTAAACTAATTGTAAGGTTGATAAGGCTTGTAATTTTGAGCTTATTATCTTTTGAGATCAACCAATTCATTAGTATCACTTTGAAGTAAACTCTTGACTTCATGAATCTCATTGGTAGGGGAAAGGGCAGACTTATCTTGACTATTAGGCAAAGGAGCCAAGGTAGGTGATGTAATTTGACTAGGAGGCTACAAATCCAAAAACAATGGCATTGGTGGTCTAAGAGTAATATTCCCTACTTGATCAAGACAATTCTTAGCTTTAATATCTATCTCATAGGCACCAATTAGTGTATTCCCACCCATGGAATGGATCATGTATACATCACTATTCAATGTTTTTAGGTAATATAAGAAGGCATAATTTGGAGTGGGTATTACAAGGGCTAGGATGTTATCCCATGTTTTTGAAATCTAGAGTTAAAATATTGCATGAACTCTTGACGAAACCTCTTGATATTATTCAAATACTCAGCTAGTGATAAATGATCACTCTTCTCTTAAAACCTCTTAAAAAATAGATCTCTTAGTTCATCCCATGAAGTAATAGAATTATGAGGTAGAGTTCTATACCAATCTAAGGCTTTGCCTTTGAAAGACAATGCCAATAACCTAATGGCTACATTCTCTTAAGTGATATTATGGATATTATAGAAGTTTTCCATGTTTCTAATGTGTGTAATGGGAGTAATAGGACCTTCTCCACTAAATTATGGAACACTTTTCAAGGCTAATCTAGGAATTTGGTCATATTGGGTAAGATTTTAAGGAGATGGTCCAGTGAAGGCTACAAAAGGAAGGTTTTTAGCCATATTGGAAATAAAATTGTGAGTATTAGGGGTTGAACCAAGTATAAATTTGGACTTTTTAAAAACTAACTCCCTTGAATAAGGATGAGTATTCAAAAATCTAAACCTTTTGACAGAATAACAAGGAAATTTCAAGGTATACCTTTAGAAATAGACCTAGTAGTCACCTTTGGCATGGAAAATAAGGATTGATAAAAAACTAAAGAGTTGAAAACTTAGTGGAGTCACTAGGTACTAAATGTAGATGTTCTTATAGTTACAATTATGCTAAGACTAATTATAATCTTGGATAATCTTATAGGATTTAGAGTCCCACCAGGCATTCTAAAAACTATTATCACTTATATTTTCACCCCTTGATGAGATGTCTCAGCTCTTCTCATCCAAGTGGCATAAGAAACACCTCTAGGATTTAGGTAGCCTAAGAATAAGATGAATCTATAGATAAGACTAGCTCCCTTGATGTACCACTTTTAGATCACTACTATACATATGCTTGTAAGGGAAAAAGGAGAGAAAAATGAAAGTAAACTTTCCTAAAGGAGGTGCTACACCAAATTTATTGATGACTACCAACCAGCTGCATGTCACACATGAGACAAAGAGACTAACTAGGCATACACTTATCTAATCTAAATCTTCTCACATCAGTATTTCATTATGAGGTTGTGATGAATGTTTACGCTAGTAATACTAGATAAGAGGCCTATAATGACACTATTTGAATATACTAACTCACTCAACTTTGACCTTCATAAAACACTTCACATGACCTATAAGAAGAAGTTTTCAAACTGTAAATAGGTATGAAAATGATATAATAATGTTAAGGAAAAAATAGTCATCATTAAGAAAGATTAATTATTCAAGTGAACACACTATGAAAACTCATGGAAAGGGTAAAAATAAATTGTCTTCATTGATCCATGGTATGAAAATGAGTAGGGATTCACCATACTTAGGTGGAGCATAATTTACAAAGGCCAAAAAGGTTAATTCTTATAGAACTTGAGAGGTAAGAGAAGAAAGAATTCTAAAGGTAATAAGGGAACTTGTCATGCTAAGAGAAGGAGTTACATGTGCATGGTAAGAGAGTGTGAAATTTATCATGCAAATTTAGGAAGAACAAGTGTCAATCTAAGGCATGAAACTCTAGAAATGTGGCATGAAATTCCCTTTGTTGGATCAAAAAACTATCTTCATAATTCACCCATATTTGAACGTCCCAAAACTTATTAAGGATAGATGTCATGATTTTAATTAGAGGGATGGGTTATATACATGCTCTTCCATGCATTGGATGCATTCTTGATCATCTAAATTCCTCTAAAAGTGAGTTATCACCATCTACAGTCAAAGAAATTTCCTTTTTCACACACCTTGTACACTTGGATTCTAAATGGATTCATTTTTACATGAAAATTAGTACAAAGTATTTTATAACACTTTTCAAGACCCTCCATGTCCTTAGAGGCATCATATACACCTTAAAAAGGTTTCTATTTAAATTTTTCATACTTCTCACCATCACACTCACTATGCTAGTCTTGACTGGCTGATATGAGAGCTCTAGTAGGCATACTTAGGATTTTTTGAAATCATGAAATGGCCATGGGTAGTTATATTAATTATATATCTTCCTCTCAAAGTTTATTTCATCTCTTGAAACCTCCTAAAACTTGCACAATGCATAAAATAGTCAATAAAAGCAATTTTAAACTCTGTTTATACATATTCCATACAACTCATCCTGATGGTAGGGAGCTTGACTAAGTCTTCTAAAAAACCTAATCATTTTTCTAGGAAAACTATGCCATTTGGCTCATTATCTCTTTCATTTTCCACATCAGGTCTAGACTAAGGGTTTAAGAGGGTTTTAAGTCATTTTTGCTCTTAAGGATTGTTCATGAAGATTGGATGTTGGAACTACCAAAAAATCCCACTAGATAAAATTTAAATAACTCCATCAACATCCTTTAACTCCTTAAAACTCTATGTAAAACCTTAGATAATATGTGAGCATCTAAAGTTTCATTGTTGAGCATGATTCCTCATTCCCACAGGTCTAATGTTGTCTTTGAGCCCAAAAATGGATTATTGATGCTTTATCTACAAGGTGGAATCTTGAAAACACCTTTAATGACCCTAAAATCATCTCAGAATCCATTATAATTCTTTCCTAAGTTTGGAAATGAAATTGACCTATCATTTGAATTCTAGGCCTAACCATGCCTTATAGGCCTACTTGCAAGTTTGAGGGTTTAGAGCATCATGTTCGGATTCATCCCTATATGAGATGTTTCCATGTTTTCCCTAGATTTTTTTCAACTCCACACACATATTTTCAATGTTCAACTAGCCCCTAACTCCCCTGACCATTGCTATTCTCAATAACTGTAGGGTTTGTGCATAAGGAGAGTGCCTTTTGTTTGAGATAAAATAGAGGGAACTTACCATATTATATTATAAAAAATGAATATTATAGGGTATTATAAAAAAATTGAGGAACTTCCACACAAAAATTCAGCCTTTTATCAGTTCATTAGACCTTTTAATTCATTTAAAATCCAAGACAGATTATGGCAAGCAGACTGTGCACAATGTTTTTTGGTATGGACTATGTATTGCCTGATTAGACCCTTATCTCTACTTTTTTATATTTTAAATATACTATGGATACCCTCATGGTAATTATTAATTTTCTTCATGTCTATTCATCACTTCAAATCTTTACATACTCCTTCCCATACCTTGAACTCTCAAGACTATATGTACAAATTCCTGACTATATTCCTTTATTTAAAGGTACACCTATAGGTGTGTATGTATGGATTGGGTTTTGAAACATTGAAAAATCCCTAATAAGACCTTAAAATATGAACTTCATCTATACTCTTGATCACCTCACACATTGGGGTTGAAATACTTTTATTTGCCTAATTTGACTTTGATCACAATTTGTGAAGACAATATTTGAATATTTAAGGTCACTTATCATCTATTTATACCTTTTTTAACCTTTTATATTCTAAATAATCACCTATAACCATGTTCATCTTATTGTTTGCCTATAGTCGGTTGTAGGTGATTGTTTTTGGGTGATAGGACACCTATAGGTGGTCATGGGATACATGGCATATAATTCCAACCTTATTTACATGAATCTTGGATTAAGAATGATTTATTCAACCATATAAAAATATTCAATCATATATTCATGGTTTGGTATTGTAACATTGGGTGAAGAATCACTTTAGGGCTCAAAACTATAGATTTCACTACCTAGATTTAGTGTATAAAAGCACAACTTTGGGCCTCCTAGAAACTAATTTCTACTAATCATATTGACTCAATATCTTGAATATGTATGATCATATGTATATTATAATAATTTTATTCATAAATATTCATTAAAGTCATTTGTAACCATGTTATAAGACCTTGACCAAATGACCTAGGCCTATGTTCTATTTTTTTGGGATTTGATCCCTGAACACATTCATTCTCCCTTTGATCATAGTTTCCAATTCTATTTTGTCAAAATCAAACCTAAAATAAGTATTCAATTATCTCACCACATGTTATGACTCTAAGTAATGATTCACCATAATCCAATTTCCCCATCAAGCATTCTCATTTCTTTGTTAACACCACATGTAAGTGGTCATTTTTATGTGTACATGCAATGAAAGGAATGAGATTAATGTGCATGTTATATGGTTACCAATGTATTTTGGACCTTTTAAATAGTTTAAAATTTAATATTCTCACTATCAAAAACATTTGTTATCTCAAATACTCTTTCTTGATATGACGAGATTCCATGAAGACACCTGAAGGTGTGTTTTAATGATAAGAGACTGTGAGTTTGGGTAGTGAACAAGAATATGTACTTATGATTGACTCCATAATATTATAAAGGGATAAAATTATATATTTTGATATAAAAAACTTTATTCAAATTTATAATCCCTACTTTCAATGTGAGATAACTTCATACACGTAATTCACCATGGTTGACTGTGTATGATAGTCATAGAGTAAATTGACTGTATAATTCTTTATGACTACACCCTCATGGATAATTTCTTAGATAATGATCCTATAATTAAATGAAAACAAAAATTTAAACATTAATACAAACCATCACCATCCTTTATCACCATTACCAAGACATGAAGATGTTGTAAGTTTTGGAAATCTACCTACTTCAAAGAATGGGACTAGTCTACAAACCTAAGATGATTAGCTCATTAATTCAACTCCAAACTTAAAAAAAAGTATGGGGATAATGTTATATGGGATTAAAATACCTTTATAATAAATCTCAATATTTAGATCATATGGATTTCTCCAAACTAAATCAAAACCTATAGGGTGCATAGATTGGCAAGCAAAATAGATAGGCCAACTTCTTAAGAATGGTTCATAAGGCACAATACACCATTATTATATAAAAAAACATCAAATAAAATATTATAGAGTGTAAATTCACCTCCAAAATGTGTTTGACTTATAACTTCTCCAACTAGTCATACCAAGCATAAACCTATTAACCAATTATGTGTCTAGAAGGGTGAAGAAGGACCATACTAGTTTTAGCTCAAATTTGGCACTTCTAGAGAATTTAAAGCATGAAAATGAGTTTAAGGAAGCTTAATAGTAATCTCATATCCTTATCCCACATGTCACACTCCCTTGTGGGATGTATAACTACCAAACTCTTTTTTGAGTTAATTACTTGATCTTCAGTTAGATAACCTACAAGTTTCAGATGAGACTAACATTCTTGATAGGGAATCTTACTTATTCAATGTTTTAAAGGAACTTAAGACACTTTGACACCTTGAAAACCATTCCACTTTCATTTATGACCCCTAAATGGCTATTAAGTGACTCAAAATGACACAAACTAATTAGACCATGAGCAAGGCTAAATTGACATTAATGATTAAACTACATTAAAAGATGTATAATACTGCCTATGACATAATATTATACCCATGAAACATCTAAAAATAATTTTTTTACCTATAAGGGTCCTAATTTGACCTATAATATCAAATTTGGTCAATAATTTGCATATAAGGTATGCCTTTTGGATTGAATAAAACACTTGTAGTCTTTTATAAAGCCATAAAAATTATGTTTAAATATTTCATCATGATTTCTTATAAGTTTATATAGATTATTGTGCTATTTTATCTCTATTTAAATAACATATGTTGAAGCTGTAACTCATGATAAAATGGTTTTGAGCATTGTGTATTTCTCTAAGTTTAAATAAATGCTAGTTTTTCACACCTTTTAGTGTTTTACTGAGCTATGTCGTATACATAGATGACATTTTGGTTGACCTAGCTAAGATTTTCATCATCAAAGTGATGCAAATTCCTACTAATTATATTGAAGTTTGTACATTTCTTGGTCATATGGGATATTACAGGAAGTTTATTAAATGGTACATAGCTATATCTATGCCCATGGAGAAACTACTATGTAAAGATAAAAAATTTAAATGGAAAATAGAATGTCAAACAACATTCATTGAGATAAAAAAAAGAATCATAAAAGCATTTATTTTAGTCTTTCCTAACTAGAAGAAGCCATTCCAAATGCACATAGATGTTTCTAGTACTATAGTAAAAGTTGTCTTAGCATATCCAGGTGAAGGTGGACTAGATCATCCTATACATTTTACTAGAAAGAAACTATCTACATCTAAGAATAAATATGATTCTACTAAAAGGGAGGCTTTACCCATGGTTTTTTCACTACAAAATTTTTATAATTACTTTTTGGATACACTATTTGATTTTTTATAGTTCACTAGGTATACAATACCTGGTTAATAAGCCAATGTTGGGAGGACACATATTCATATGGATTATACTATTTTAGGAATTCCAATTATAAATTAAAATCAAGCTAGACCATAAAAATGTTGGGCTAGATTACCTGAATAGACTTCATAATGGGGAAGAACCAAAAGAACTTGAAGATGAATCTCTAAATGTGCACCTATTCATAACTATTGTGGTTCCTGATAATATGAAAGATATTGAAATTTTCTTAGAGCAAAGAACCTTCCATACACATAATATAGAGTAGGATAAAAATTAAATGGTCACCTAAGCTATACTTTATAGCCTCATTAATGGGTTTTTGTACAAACTTGACAGAGATGATGTACTGCACAAAGTAGCTCTAGAGCATGAACGACCTTAGTTGTTACAGGAAGTAACCTTTTGAGAAATGGGGAATCAATTTTTTTGGTTCTATAAGTCCTTCAAGTAAAATAAGTCATATTTGATACATTATTATTGTGATAAAATATTTCACTAAATGGGTGGAAACTACTAACATTCCAAGTGGTGTGAAAGATGCTACCAAATTTTAATATGAAAAAATCATTACAAGATTTGTATGTCTGGTTAAGTTGATTAGTGACAGAGGCACGTATTTCCTAAATAATACTATTAAGAATCTCACTGAGGATTTTATGATATCACACCATAAGAGCATAAATTATCACCTTCAAGCAAATAGACAAGCTGAAACATCTAATAAAGTATTGGGTAAAATGCTAACAAAAATTTGTGATGTATAAAGGGATGATTTGAAAGATCACATTCTTGTGATTTTATGGGCTTATAGAACCCATTATAAAATCATTGTTAAGTTATGTTCCTAATTTTTTATTGAGGCATTAATATTTATAATGATTTCAAAGTCAAGTTGAATGTCTCTCATGTCAAAATTTAGAGTTGATGTCATTCTTGGTGAAGTGTTGTGTAAGTAAGAAGTTTTGTTTCTCTTTTGAGAGAAAAATTTAAAGCAACCTGGTATTCTTTCTAAGATTTTGATGACATGACAAGATCATGATCAAGGTATAAGGGAAGCATCTTTTTTTGAAACCCTAAATTCTAAAGAGTATACAAGATAATCACATGGGTCAATGAGTTCTTATGATGTTCCAATACAAGGTCATTATGAGATTGAGACTAAGCTCATAAGTCTGTAGAGAATCAAATTTAAAGAATGATATCATTAAAGATCCATCTTGATTGTGTTCAATCTTTGAGTACTATCTATCTTAAGAAGCCTGGTCTAGCTCTTTATGCATAATGCAAAGTGAAACCTTGAAATTTAAGTCATATCAATCATAAATAAGTTCTCTAAGCTATGAAAATAGGGGCAAGAAGCAAATAACCCTTTAGATGAGTCTAAAGAGAAAGAATAAAGATTAATTCATATATAAAGAGACTTTAATGATTAGGGTTGGTAGTATGAGAACATTTTATGATTTTATATGACATGTGAATAGAGTGTTGAAGATAGTATGAGAATTTTCAGGCTATGTTCATATTCCAAATAAGATAAGCAGTATAAGGCCTCAGTGCACAAAGTGACCTATAAAGGTCTAATGAGAGGTCAAGTCATTTCCAAGGATGACAGAGCTCTTGAGAGAATTTATATAGGTGTTAGGGATCATTTAAATCATGTTGACAAATGTTTAAGTCATATTCTATAGGAGAAAGTAATAAATTTGATGGTAAGGTTGACTATGTGCACATAATTGGGTGTTACAAACCCAAGAAGAAGTTTATCATGCTCATTGGCACATGAATTTTTTTCATGAGATCATAATAACCTCATGGTATTTGGGTAAGGTCCTTATATTTAATTCCTTGTAATTGGTTTTAGTATTGAGGGGCAATCCTTTATGAATGATTGCTAAGAAGGTAAGGTAATCAAAACCCTCCTAAAACCCTTACAAAGACTCGATAACAAAGATATAATTAGTTATGGATAAAAATGGTCTATTTGACCTTTTTTTTTGTTTTTAACATGTAAATAGCTCTTCAAAGTTTCCTCAAGTGGTTTTTGTTTGTCCTAATAGTGAATAAAAGCTACAAGAAAACCCTTATGTTTAGGGTTTTTTATTCTATAGGCAAGATTGACTAAGTCAAATCATGAAAGTGGATGGAGGATGATTTTAAAGACTCATATTTTATTCTCATGAAATTTTTAAATCAGGTTTATAACAAAAATTTTACAAAACTGATCATGGAAGGTAGTGTATCACTAAAGTGGCCTAATAAGCAGAATAATGATAAAACTAGGTGAGAATGAATATAAGTTTATGTAGAGGATTAGGGATGAATAAAAATTCATTGGGTAATCATTAAATACCTATTACTCCTATTTAATTTATATTTAGGTATTTATGATGCCTATATTTAAGCAAAATGTTGTTATCATACTGGTCTATCTAGTATAGTGGAGTCTGTGTAGAGTGATATAGTGAGATTAGTGTGTAAGACCAATATTGATACATGAAAATGCAATAAATATTTTAAAATATGTTATATTTATAGTAAAGGTTAACAAAAATCCATTGTAATATCATATAATTTCTCCCATAGGTGTTCTATAATTTTATTTTCTTGACTGCGTTTTTGGACCTCCAGGCAACTTTTTGGTGCGTGTGAAAAAGATGTTTCTAAGTCAAATTTCACTAATATTAATGATAAAAAGTTATAATATGTGTTAAAAAGGAATAATAATATCATTTTAATTCATTTTTTTCATTATAATTCCATGATCAAGTTTGTAAATTGAAATGACTTGACTATGTTTTGACAGTGTTTGGTATTTCTAAGTTATCTACAAGAGTGTTATTGAAGTATTTTGGCATGTGTGGTGGATAAAAAAGAATTTTTAATTTTTTTTGATTCATTATAGACCTATTCATATGATTTAATTAATGTTTTATGGTTCAAATTTGTGTACATGGTTCAAATTTGTAAGACAAACTTATAGGGAGCGAAAAGGCCTATTGACATAGAGACCTAATGGCTAGGTCCAAGTAGTGAATTGGACTAAATGAAGTTGGGTACCCAAGGTGAAATTATCAAGGTTATATTGGAGTAATTTATTAATTTTTTAATCCATTTTATAATACATAAATCATTCTTAAGGATCTTAATGGTAATGTGTGGATAAGACAAACCTAATTACATTAGGTCTCCATTAGGCCTAATAGTGAAATTGGTCCTTATGGACTATGACCGAATAATGTATTATTTTTTTAAATTATGAAAAATGTATATTGATCTATTTAAATCATAATATATGTGTTTTATGTATCTTGGCTGACCAAGATGGGTGAAAAAATAATTGATTATAAAGGCAAGGCCTAATAAGGCTATTTGGACTAGTTAGAAAATTGAGCTTTTGAGCGAAGTATATAGGCTTTTTATGAATAGGTTGAGGGATTTAATATAATCATAATACTGAGATAAATATTTAATTTATTTTTAAATATGTTTCTATAGGTGTTGAACAAGGTTAATTTACTTAATATTTCCAAGGAGAGGGCTTATTGAGCGAGAAAGCCTAAGAAGCTATTTGAGTGAGATTGAAGGATAAAAAACGCAAGAGAATATTTTCATCTATAGTTTAGTTATCAAAAAAAAATTTAAGGTGACCAAATATTAGAGGTTACTAAGTTACCTAAGGGGGTCAGAGCCTCCTTACAAGATTGAGCTTTCAAAAGATTAGTTGGGTGGTTGCTCAACTAGGTAGGGGTTGGAGATCCTTGTGAAGTTGGTAATTCAATAAAATTTGAATCTTCACTAAAATTTTCATGGTTCAATTGTTTTTATCCCCCAAGTGTTAGGATTGTGGAGCTAAAAGCTTCACTGATGCAAACAAGAGAGGAGGTTGCTGAAGGTTGCTGAGTTGCAGAGAAGCTGGGGTCGGTCTGATCAGCCGACGTCGGCAGGATAGCAAAGGGAAGCAACCGATGTCGGTCATATATCGGCCGACGTCGGTCACCTCTAGGCAGACAGGGACCGACGTCGGTCACCTGTGTGGTTCAGACTGTGCTTGTTACGGGCAGTTAGCTAACGAACCAAGTGTTTGCATGAAGAGATCTATTTTTAGACTGAGAGCTACGGATCTAATTATTGTAATTAGATGTCTAATTATTGTTTAGATGAGATCTATATAATAGACTCATGGTTGTATTGGAAAAGTGTGCTAGGGAGTAAGAGAGCATAATTATAAGCTCCTTCTGTGTGTGAGATAGAGCAATGGTGCGTTCCTCCTAGTGCCTCAGTACCAGGTGTGTTGGTGCTGGATTGGAGAGCCAGCTGGGTTCTTCAAGAGTGTAAGATCTTGGTCACAGTTGCATGGCCTATATAGGAGATCTACATGGTAAGTAAGATCATTGATCTGTAGGTGTATGTGTGTGCAAGGTCGAGGTTCACAGGTGAGCAGAACCGTTATTTGATTTGCAAGTGTGCAAGGTCATATAGACAGCAACACAACAGGGAGCAGTATCAGGTAGGATCTACTTGGAGTACAGGTGTGTACTCGGATAGAGCAAGAGGAAGGCAAGGGAGTTCCTTCCATAAGTATGGTCTGTTGAATTGCAGGTTGTTGCAGATTCATGGGAGATCTACTTGAAGTACCTTGAGTACTTGTGGAGCACGTGGAGTGCTTGTGGAGTGTGTGGAGCACTTGTGTTGTGCGTGGAGCACGGGAGGTGAACACCAACTCTGTATTTGAGTTGGGTGTTGGGACCTGTGAGAGGGAGAGCTTTGGGGAGAAGAATTACTATTCACTTGAGGTGTGGGAAACCTCTGTAAGGTGGTGGAGAAGAAGTGGCATCTTCTTTATTGTATTCTTTTCTATATAAAGTGTTAATACAAGTTGTGTATTGTCTCTCATATGTTGTGTTATTCTGAATTCTAGTTACTTGTTGATTCTGGTTATTTCCGCATATTAAGTTGCTTGAAGTTTGGTAATCAATTGTATGCTTCCGGTGTTTCGCATCCCTGACAAGTGGTATCAGAGCCTTGGTTGTAGGTTCTTGAGCTTGATACCAACAAGTGGTATCAGAGCTAAGGTTGCAGGAAGCAGGTTGTGTTTTGGTTACAGGGCACTCTCAGGGATTTCTGATTGAGTGGGAGTAGAGCAACGGCAGATCAAAGTAAGCTAAGAATGGAGGAGTTGAAAAGCACAGACGGTTACTCACGGTCTGATGGAAAGAAAGAGCAGGTAAAAGAATATTGTTGGTTGGTAACAGATCAGCATGAAGAAACTAAAGATACAGATGTAGCAGGTGTTGTTGCATAGGATGTGTTTGCAGGTTTCTTGGATAAAGTTGAATCTTGGTTAAAAGATTTGGTTGCCTCTTTCCATGCAGCCCTAGGTAGAGGAGCTGGTAAGCCTTGCCAAAGAATTGGCAAAGGGGAAGTGAAGCTGAAATTGCAGGTGGCCAACACATAGGTGTTGATGAAGGTCATGCAGGTCCCAGGTTTGGAGATATGGCTAATTTCTTCAGAAAGATTGGGTGATGAGAGATGCACAAGAACTCTCACAGTGGTAGCACTTGAATTAGCTGGTGGTAAGAAAATAGGTAGTCTTTATCTACTTATTTATATTACTGATTCTTCTTCTATTACAGAGACGTGGCTTCGTAGGCTTGGTCACATGAGCAGGAAGGAGATGCATGTTCTTAAGTGGAAGACAGATATATTTGACAGGCTTAAGAACTGGAAAGCCTTGGTGTTCTTGGAGGAGATGGCAAACAGAGTTCAGTGGATGAGGCTGGATACATCTGAGCAGAGCAGTTTGGACATGTGTTTTGATCCAAAGGAGCTCGTGCGTAAAAAGTCATCACTCACAGGTGAACACAGACACCGGCATCAGTCAGGAGAAACTGGCGTCAAACAGACATGTGCCGATGTCGGTCATGTGCAGACCGAAGCCGACGATGTCGGGCAGGGTAAGACCGACGTCGGTCATGGGACCGACGTCGGTGGTATGTAAGACTGATGTCGGTCAGGAGGACCGACGTTGGCAGAAGGGACACCAGCGATGGCAGGTTGGTAGTTAGGTACAGACGCATGGAACTAATGTCGGTCGGATGCAGACTGTGGGGTGGCCGAGATCGGTCACTGTAACGAATTTTGGGTGGACAGCATGTTGTCAAGGAGTCTCAAACACCCATACAGAGGACTGAAGGCGTAAGTAGGCCCTCAAATTTGTGTTCCTCTTCTTCATACTTGTTGCTGATTATAGAGCAGGAAGGATCCAGGAAATAGGTGTGAGCTTGGCAGGGATATGATGTAGAACCAGACGGGTGTCTTGGTAGGTTTGCCAGCTAGATGAAAGCATAGAGACGAATGGATTCCTTAGTAGAAGAATAGAGAGAACGGATACGTGAGACGGAAGACCAGGCATATGGTCTTGAGGAGCTGCAGGACAGTGGTACAAGTTTTGACAGGTGGAGGACGAAGCATGGCTTCAGTCAGTGTCAGGTAACTACTGTGGTTTGTCTTACCAGGAGGATGATAGTCATGACATCATTCTATTACTGTATGTGGACGGTATGTTTTGCTATAGCAGGTTAGTACATATAGGGTTTTGCTAAGCTAAGGGTAAGATTAGTTTTAGTGTCATGTCATGAGGAGTTTGGAGCAGTGGAATTCTTTGACATGGGAGGCATGGAGATCACAGGTTGATTTTGTCTCCAGTGGGAGCTGATGTGAATTAGGTGTTGGCGAGGTTTGGGATGCAGAACCATAGCACACTAAGGGCTAGACAGGTATAGTGTCCGAAATCACATGAGGTCTGGTATAGACCTGAGTATTCCCATGCAGTGGGAGCTGTCAGAGTTAGGAGCCAATTCAGGGAAGTGGGTTCTCAGGTTTTTTGAGAGGGACCGGTAGCAGGTGTTGCTATGCAGGGTCAGGACTTCACTATAGGTGTTGTAGGTTCAGATGTGGCAGGGTACTCAGATGACAGGAGGTACATCACAGGTTGTGTGGTGTGTTGTCTTCAGGTGGGAGCTTGAAGAGGGATACAAACCAGGAAACAGATTAGATGAAGTACAGGTACAAGTACAGTGCAGCTATTTATCTCCAAGTGGGAGATTGTTAGGATTGTGGAGCTAAAAGCTTCACTGATGCAAACAGGAGAGGAGGTTGTTGAAGGTTGCTGAGTTGCAGAGAAGCTGGGGTCGGTCTGATCAGCCGACGTCAGCAGGATAGCAAAGGGAAGCAACCGACGTCGGTCATATATCGGCCGACGTCGGTCACCTCCAGGCAGACAAGGATCGACGTCGGTCACCTGTGTGGTTCGGACTGTGCTTGTTATGGGCAGTTAGCTAACGAACCAAGTGTTTGCATGAAGAGATCTATTTTTAGACTGAGAGCTGTAGATCTAATTATTGTAATTAGATGTCTAATTATTGTTTGGATGAGATCTATATAATAGACTCATGGTTGTATTGGAAAAGTGTGCTAGGGAGTAAGAGAGCATAATTATAAGCTCCTTCTGTGTGTGAGGTAGAGCAATGGTGCGTTCCTCCTAGTGCCTCAGTACCAGGTGTGTTGGTGCTGGATTGGAGAGCCAGCTGGGTTCTTCAAGAGTGTAGGATCTTGGTCACAGTTGCATGGCCTATATAGGAGATCTACATGGTAAGTAAGATCGTTGATCTGCAGGTGTATGTGTGTGCAAGGTTGAGGTTCACAGGTGATCAGAACCGTTGTTTGATTTTCAGGTGTGCAAGGTCATATAGACAGCAACACAACAGGGAGCAGTATTAGGCAGGATCTACTTGGAGTACAGGTGTGTACTCGGATAGAGCAAGAGGAAGGCAAGGGAGTTCCTTCCATAAGTATGGTCTGTTGAATTGCAGGTTGTTGCAGATTCATGGGAGATCTACTTGAAGTACCTTGAGTACTTGTGGAGCACGTGGAGTGCTTGTGGAGTGCGTGGAGCACTTGTGTTGTGCGTGGAGCACGGGAGGTGAACACCAACTCTGTATTTGAGTTGGGTGTTGGGACCTGTGAGAGGGAGAGCTTTGGGGAGAAGAATTACTATTCACTTGAGGTGTGGGAAACCTCTGTAAGGTGGTGGAGAAGAAGTGGCATCTTCTTTATTGTATTCTTTTCTGTATAGAGTGTTAATACAAGTTGTGTATTGTCTCTCATATGCTGTGTTATTCTGAATTCTAGTTACTTGTTGATTCTGGTTATTTCCGCATATTAAGTTGCTTGAAGTTTGGTAATCAATTGTATGCTTCCGGTGTTTCGCATCCCTGACACCAAGAGTGTTTCCCACAAAACTTATGTGTTCTCTTGTGATTTGATTGTATAGTTGCTTGTGTATGTATTAATATTTCATGTGAGTGAATTTTTCATGGAATGTTGAAATGAATTGAATACATAAATTTTGAGTAGCTAATTCACCCTCTTAGTAGTATTTTTTCCAACATTTTTTTAATCAAATTATGTCCTTTTAACGGGTTATTGCAATCTAAATGAGATTCTAAACAAGTGAATATGGCTAGTCAAGCACAAGGTGGCTTCTCCACAAGCAAAGTTCCATTTTTTAATAGATCCAATTATGCTTTATGGAGTGATTATGAGGACATATATGATGTCACAAGGTCATGATTTTTTTAAATTAGTCTTAGATGGTTATATTTCATCTCATATTCCTCCTATGGATGCAACAGGCAAGAGATCCAGTGATAACAACTCAAAATCAATGAATGGGATTATGTGTGGTCTATCTAAATAAAAAGTTATGAAGGCTATGCATTATGTATCTATCAAATAAATTTAGGATAAATTGAAAAATATTCATTAAGGTGACTCTAAAGTCAAATTGGCTAAGTTACAAACTCATAGGAGATAAATTAAAAGTCTAAAAATGAATAAATATGAGACCATTATTGCCTACTTATTGAGGGTTGATGAGGTGGTCAACATCATAATAGGTCTAAGAGAATAATTAAAAGAGACTAATGTTTTTAAAAAGTTGTTAAGGTCTGTAATTCCCAAATTTTATTTCAAGGTATGTGTTGTTGAATAAATGTAGGATCTAGACAAACTAGAGATGGATGGACATCACGGAACCCTAACAGCCTATGAGATGAGGACAAGTGAAGGAAGACCTAAAAAGGAGGAATCTATATTAAAGGTAGAAAATAATCCAAAGGAGAAGAATACATAAGGTAATATGGCTAAATACAATGATGAATCTGATATTGATGATGATGAGTTGATAGCTTTGTTCACAAGGAAGCTAAAGATATGCTTAGGTAAATACAAGGGTAAATTACCTTTAAAATGTTTTAATTGTGGAGAGATAGGAAATTTTTATAACAAATTCCATCATAAGCATAAGGATAAGAATGATGAAGGTCATGATGATGATAAACATTCCTACAAGTGTGATAATAGCAATAAAAGCTTCAAAATATATGACAATAAGAAAAGGTTTTTCAAAAACAAAAGGAGTCTTTACACCAAGGAAGATTTCAGATCATCTAATGAGAGTGAGAGAAGTGACTTAGAGAGTGATCATGAAGATGATGGACCTAATGTTAATGAGGTTCTCTTCATGGTTGAAGAAGTAAAATACTCAAATCAAGAAGAATCTGTATGGATTGGAGGAGTTATTGGTGATTCATATGAAGAAGGTGATGAGGTAGATCTTGAAGCTAAGTTGATGAATACTCTAGAAGAAATAAAGATGGTTAAGAAAAATAATAGGGTGCTGAGATCCCTTATCAAATACTATGAGGATAAAATTAACTTTTTTTAAGATAGACTAAGAAAAGACTCCAAGGAGCAAGAGTAAATAGTCAAACAAGTGGAAAGTCAACTTGAAATTATGACTGTAGGCCTAGAAGTAAAAGAAAAAGAATGTGAAATGTATGTGTCTGAAGTGAAATCTTTGATAGATGAATTGAAACAAGCATCAAATAAGGTTAAGTATTTTATAAATTTTGAAAAGAGAACCAATGATCTAGACAACCTTCTGAGTAGTCAAAAGACTACTGATGATAAGATAGGTCTTGGTTTCATTGGAGATCAAGAGGACATAAATGAAGTAAAGAAGGTCAATAATCAACCTAAAAAAGGATGATGTTGATAGAATTAAGGCTAACATTTTTAGTCAATCTAACACCATAATGTATGCTAATCATTTTAATGGCTATTATTATTATTCATGTAACCAATTTAGTCATAGAGAAAGGCATTGTATAAGGCCCTTCAAGAATGAATTTGTATGGAACTATGAGGAGAATCATTAGCCAAGAGGTATGGGTTATGGTGTATTTCCATCTAGAAGGTTAACTTATTTCAATTGTCATAAGGTTGGTCATATTACAAGGTACTGTAAACATGATTTCTCAAGACAAGATAATAATTTTGAGACTTTTAGAATATAATAAAGAAATAACAATTGGAAACCTAAGGTAACTAAGGTGGATAACTAGCTTGCAAATTCAAATGGTTTGTTTGCCATGGTATAGCAAAATCAAGATGCAAATGAATGCCAAGAATTTTCTCTATAAGCATAGTTTATTGATAAAATAAATAGGATCAATGACTAAATCTAAAATACTACTCAAGCAAAGATTGAAGGAGTAAACTTGGAAGAAAAACTAAAACAAAAGAGTATTATGAAGGAAGTTCAGTCCTACAAAGACATGGAGATTTGGGAATCTCTTGAGCTCATATTGTTCTAGCTCTCTAGAGTAGATGAGACTCTATTAGGCTTCATGGAGGCACTTAGATAACAAGAAATAAGCATGAAGGATGCTCAGTCATATGGGGATCCTTGTAGTTTTAAGGAGACCTTTAGATTCAAGGTTTAGTCAAATATAACATGCTACAGGGGTAATCACATATGACAAGTCACAAAAAGTTTGTATGATGACTTGATCAGACCAAGTCACAATTTTAAAAATGTATTGAATCTTCATGGAGATAAAGGAAGTCAATCATGCCTCATGATTTGTTATGTGAGCCTAGTCTATATTTAAGAAAGGTTTGATGAAACTTGTTTACCCCAGGTCCAAGGATCAAATAGTTACCAAGAAGGTGAACATTTGTCATTAATGTCAAAGGGGGAGAAAGGTTATGTTTCAAGTTCAAGTATTAGAGAGTGATATGCATGATTTAAGAATATTTGCCATCAGTGACAAGGGGGAGATTGTTGAGGTATGTTCGTAATGTTTTTTTAAGGTATTAATGTTTTCATTGATGTCAAAGTCAATTTTAATATCTTTCATGTCAAAATTTAGAGTTGATGTCATGCTTGGTGAAGTGGTGTGTGACTAAGAAGTTTTTTTCTCTTTTAAGAGAAAATTTGAAGGCAACCTGGTATTCTTTCTATGGTTATGATGATAGGACAAGATCATGGTCAAGGTATAAGGGAAGTATCTTATTTGAAACACTAAATGCTAAAGAGTATACAAGATAAGCACATGGGTTAATGAATCCTTATGAGGTTATCATAAAAGGTTGTGATGATATTGATACTAAGCTCATAAGTCTATTGAGAATCAAGTTTGAAGAATGATATCATTAAAGAGACATCTTGATTGTGTTCAATCTCTGAGGACTAGGTATCTTAAGAATATTGGTCTAGCTCTTTATTCATAATGCATAGTGAAACATTGATATTTAAGTCAGTTTAGGCATAAGTAATTTCTCTAAGCTATGAAAACATGGGAAAGAAGCAAATAACCCTTCAAATAAGTTCAAAGAATAAGAATAAAGATTAGTTATTGTATAAAGAGGCTTAAGTGAGCAATGTTGGCATTATGAGATCATTTTATGATGCTATATGACATGTGAATAGAGTATTGAATATAGTACAAAAGGTTTCAAGCTATGTTCATAGCCCAGATAGGAATGGAAGTATGAGTCTTAAGTGCACAAAGTGACCTATAGAGGTCTAATGAGAGGTCGAGTTCATTTCCAAGGATGTCAGATCTCTTGAGAACATTTACATAGGTGTAAGGGATTATTTAAAACATGTTGAAAAAAGGTTGAATTCATATTCTATAGGAGACAATAAGAAATTTGATGGTAAGGTTAGATATGTGCACAGAATTGGGTGTTACAAACCTAATAAGAAGTTTCTCATGCTCTTTGGCACATGAAATTTTTGCATGAGAGCTTGAGCACTTCATAGTAGTTGGAGAAGGTCCCTATCTTGAATTATTTGTCATTGGTTTTAGGATTGAGGGCCAATCCTTCATGAATGATTTATAAGAAGGTAAGGTCGTCAAAACCCTCCTAAAACCCTTACAAAGATTCAATAAGAAATATCTAATTGGTTTTGGCTCAGAATGGTCTAGTTGACCTAGTTTGGTGTTTGGAACATGTAAAGGACTTTTCAAATTCTCCTCGGGTGCTTTTTTATCCTAATAGTGAATATAAGATACATGAAAAACCTTGTTTTTAGGGTTTTTGATGCTATAGATAGGGTTGACTAGGTCAAAGCATGCAAGTGGATGGAGGATGATGTTCAAGACTCCTATTTCATCTCATAAAAGTTTTTGAGTATGTTTTCTTGGCCAATTTTGGCCCACATACAAAGATTCTACTTGAATAGATGATCTGAACAAAGTTATGGATGGAATTAGTGGTCCAAAGATCATAGTGATTTAAAAGCTTTTGAAACACTTTAAACAAGCTTAAAGTGTAAATTATTGATCTTTAAGAAATGAGTCTAGAAATGTAATTGGAGGATCCAATAAGGTTCTCATGATGATCAATGTAGTTAGGATCATGGAATGAGTTTGCATAGGCCTCAGAAACTCATTGAAGCTTTGAAAGGTCAATTAACATTTCCTAGCATAAGTCTGAATGAACTAGGCCATCTTGCATGTCATGCAAAACTAAAGAAGTTGGTTTGCTTGTGCATTTTATAAGTATGCTAAAAAATCCTCCCAGAGCTAGAGGATCACATGAGATAAATGTAATTAGTGCTAGGATCATCCTTTATAAATATTATGTCTTGATGAGTTTTTTAATCTCAAGGTATAAGTATTCAAAGTTGAGCTAGTAGAAGGATACATGCATGGGGATGTCAAGTTAAATCCTCAGGAAATAACCATTAGGGTTCAAATATTTTAAAGGATTCCTAGGTTGAACATGCAAGTGACAAGTGGTGTAATCTTGGGTGTATAATTTAGATCCAATAGTGCATGGATAATCTCAAGTCAGTGGGTCTAGACAGATCAATGAAGTGTGTTCACTCATACAAAAAAGATCTAACAATGTATGGTGATTGATGAAGATAGTGGGTCTAAGATGATAGATGGTGCATGATTCATCTTACCAAATCAAATCAATGGTGAGTGAGAATTCAAAATTTTAGTGGATCCTAAAATCAAATGTCTGGGTGATAAGTTTCTTAAGCACACTAAAGTGGTAGAAGATCTATGGCTCATATTCATTTGTATAGAGAAAGATTAATGGTATGAGCAAGGTCAAAAATTAAATGGATCTTAAATCAAGCATAAAGCCATAAAGAGTCTAAATTTTATAGTCCTAAATCAATAATTTTATGGCCAATAAACAAAGGTGAGCCCAATAGACTTCTGGTGGAGGTCGATGAAGTTGTTTTTGACCCAGGCAAAAAAATACATAAGAGTCGAGTTCAAAGATAATCCAAGTTGAACTAGAATGGATCTTTCAAGGATCGAACATCACCATTAGAGTTCCATGGAGGTTGAATAGGTATTTTAGACTTGATATAGACAAAAGGATGGTAAATGTTGTTAAAATGAGATCAAATACCTAGCAAGCTTCATTTCATTAACATTGAGACTATAATAAAACCAATAAATTAGATTGGTTTTTAAGCTATATTAAAGACCTATTCTCAAATATTGAAAAGGGGATAGATATAAAATTATGGAGAAGTGTCTCATCTTTCTACATAGTCTTATCTTTAACAATAAGGTACCTATCATTGCTTAATACAGATATGGATTTGGCCCTATCAAGATTAAAGATATGAGGATTTTGTCCTCATAATAAGGATATGTAGAAGATAATGTAAAGTCCTAAGATTAAGATCTAGTGATTATAGAAATTAGCTAGAGAATTTAATAGATTTTTAGGGTGCCTAAGAGTTTTTTATTTGTAACCAGATCATGACTCATCACCTTTGAAAAACTCTTGTCCTCTAGTGTATTGATCAACTAATCAGAAGATTCAAAGGATATTGAGGCAAATGAAAGATAGCTTGTCAATAGAGAACTGGTGTTGATTCGATCAAAATATGATGGAACATTCATAAAAGGTGTTATCTCATTTAATGATGAGGGATAATGTGCTTCTCTCTCCCCTTCCCTTCTCCTATATCTTCCATTATCTTCTCCATTGTAAGGGTTATAAGATTTTTAGATTTTATGATATTTTCAGAGACAAGGATACTCATTAAGACTCTTGAAAAAGTGTGCTCATTTGACTAGGCTAAACCTTGTCAAAATTTATAAGAACTACCTATTAAAGTAATAATATTTACTTTTACCTATCTTTTGCCTTTGATTAGTGTTTAGTAAGTTTGTGCATGATGAATTCATGAAGGAGATTCTTCCTAGTTCATTTTCCTTATACTTACCTCTTTTAAAGTATTTTCAAGCTATTTTATAGGTTTGGATTCATGTTCTTTCTACCATTAATGAATGCTTAGTGTGAGTCTTAGAATTCCTCTTTCCTTTTATTCATTGTTTCCTGAACTTTATCTATGAAATAATTATGCAATTAGTCTAATTATGAGGTTGTGTGGGTATATTATCTTATTTTGATCAGTGTAAGTTCAAACTTATGTGAGTGTCCATTCAATTTGGTGCATCACCATTTTCATCTTTATTAGGATCCATATACCCCCTTTCTAACCCTTTTCTAAGAAGCAATATTAGTTTAGGTGATCCATCAAGAGGAAGTCAGCCTTCTCCAAATGTTCAACCCGATTATAAGATACCCATAGCCTGGGGTTAACCCAATATTGTGGCTTAGTCAAAGGGATCCTAAAGAACTCTCTCCAATGGTGTAGATTAATGCCATAACAATTTTTTTCATGCTTGATGGGACTTTATAGAACATTTTGGTGAAAATTTTTAGTGTTCTATTCATGCAACAACCTTTGGAGGCATGTGTACAAACATCAATGGAAACTCCAACTATCCATCAATTGTTTTAAGTATCCCAAGTGCCTAATCATCAATATTTGGTGACTATAAAATAATATTCAATAATCTGATTTTCAAAGTAATAACTTTTATCTCATGCCAAAGGTGACTACAAGATCAGTTTCTAGAGTTATTCCTTTTGAATTCATTAAATTGCCTTTAAATTTAGCTAAAATTCTAAGGTTTGATAATACTCACCCATAAAGGGAAAATTTCGACCCAAAACTATTTCAAGGCCTACCTCAGTAAGAAGATCTTTGTTATCCCCTTTTACTACCATAGTAGCCCCTAGAGCTTTTCTATTTGTGGCCTTTAGTGATTAGAGTCCTTTGGATCTCCCAAAATATGATCTTATGCTAGTATAATCTCTTAAAAGTGTCCCATATTTCATAAGAGACCAATCTACAACCCCTTCTGAGCACCTCATGGACATAGACAATTTTTGCAATAGTCATAATGTCACTGAGGAAAATGTAAATATCAGATTATTGGCTATCTCTTTTAAAGGTAAAGCCTTAGACTGGTATAAAGGCCTTATTTGTAACTCCATCCAATCATGGGATTAGATAGGTGATGAATTGTGTATAATATTTGAGGACAAAAGTGACCACTTGTCACTTGCAGAGCAGTTAACCACAATTAAAAGGGCTCCTCATGAAGTCATGCAAGACTTCAACACAAGATTTTAAAATACATGGGATAAAATTCTAGTCTTTATCAAAATAACTCCTAACTTTGCCTTATTTTACTATTTAAGGGCTCTAAATAGTGATATAATAGTAATGATCCAATCTATGGGAGGAAATATACTTCCAAATGCTTATGAGGTGGTTATTAGGGTAGAAAATTGTTTAGTTCAAGCTAGCAAGCTTACTCCAAGACTACCAATGCCTTTATTTCCTAAGATCATACCACCTCCTATGGTTATTCCTCCCTTTTACGTCATTCATCCTATGCCCACAATTACTACCATAACTACACCAAAGAAAGAGAAGGCTTCTACTATTCAATCTAGTGAATCCCAAGAAAACAAGAATTTTCAAGAGCTAAAAAGCATGTTCCAATGTTTTGGAAATGAGTTAGTAAATGTAAAGAGGAAACATTCCCAATTTAATATACCTTAATAAGCTTCATATCATCCTTAAAAATAATATTATTAGATAAATAGGCCACCCTATAAAGTAAATTTCCAAAGCTAAGGACAAGGGCATCCTATTATAATTGAGAAAACAACTATAATCCAAATGCTACAAACACTTTCAACACCTTAGTTCCAGTTCAGAACAATATTGCCCAAGAATCTATAGGTACCATACCTTGGCATCAGTGTTTTGGTAAACCCATTATCCCAAACACTAACTTTAATCATACCTTAAATGAGTAATGTCATTAAAGCACTAGCTATGGGTATAATCAAGCTCTAATGGCTAAAAACATAGAAGTAATCATGATGACAAAACCAGAAGAGCTTCTACAAGGTCAAGGGTCAAATTAGGGACCATGTCAGTTAGATGCTAAAATGGTCAACCATGATCAAGAAGAATGATATGCATCCAATTAGTAGGCTAGTTTTAACCAAGTAGATGTCCCAATGGTAGCTAACACAAGGTTCAAGAGAAGAAATATGGATAGTAGCTAGGTAGTAATCAAAATACCTCCTATTATTACTCCATAACTATCAACTCCAAAGGAATCTACTGCTACCCCAAAGGTTCAAATTGATTTAAAGGATTAAAACCAAGGTAGTGCTCTTGTTCCCCAAAACTCACAAGTTTAAATACAATTATGGTTCCCAAAGCACAAGAAAAATTTGGTGGTTCACCTATCAACATTGTTAAATTAATGAAGAAATACAATGTGAGTGTGCCAATATGGGACATGCTTTCTATGTCTAGCCAGGGGGATATTCTTCAATAAGTTTTGTCTAAGATTAATGTTATACCAGTTTTAGATAAGCCATCAATCAAGGTGAATGAAGTTATCACCAATACAATCAAAGGGCCTATTGAGGGACAATCAAGTAAGATGGTCAAACCTCCTCCCTTATATATTTTAGTAATCATTAGTGATTCTTTAGTACATAATTATTTGGTAGACAGTATGGCTAACACCTCATTAATTCTAAATTCCAAATTCCATAGCTAATCAACTTGGTCTAAAATATGAGCCCTAATCTAAAGGAGTGTTGTAGCTTCATGGATCTTCCACCAAGCCATCTAGTATCATCAGAGACCTCAACTTGAGCTACATGATTTTCCTAGCATCTTAGTGGCTCAAGATATGTTGATATTATATGTTCCTCCTTATTTTGAATTATGCTTATCCAAAGAATTCATAAATATTGGAGATTACCTAGTAGCAAATTGGTCATAAATGGATTTCAAAACAAGATATGGGACCAAATTATCAATTAAGGTTGATCCCATTACACAATTACACATTGAACCCTATGGGCTAGATATCATAAACCTCAATTACACTATCCTTGATGAGGATGAATTCATAGCTGGTAAAAAACTAAACACTCATCTTGAGGAGATACTTGATATGTTCCTAGATGAGTTATAGAATGACAATCAGTTAATACCTTAAAAGGTGTTGAAGAAAGGGACATAGGTGTCTACTGCTTACATGAAGAAAATAATTCCATACCATTTCTCATGAGACACCAAGAATACTCCAATGGCTTATGGAAATTTTTATTTGATGGTTCAAGGAGAAGATATGGAATAGGTGTAGGTACAATGCTAGTATCCCCTTCCAATGACAAATATTTCTCTTCTTACATGTTCCAATTTAGTTGATCTTACAATATAGCAAAATATGAGGGCCTCATCCATAGCCTTCAATGGGATAGTAAGAGAGGGATCAAATAATTGAAAGCTTATGGGGATAGTGAATTGATAGTGCATCAAGTTAGAGCCCAGAATGTCACCAAGAACCCCTTAATGAAGTCCTAAAAACATAGGGTGTGGGACATAATTGAGGAATTTGAGGCTTTCAACATCTAAGTAGTGCCATGGAACTAGAATCAACCTATTGATAAGTTACTAGATATGGGAGCTCAATTTGATATCCCCAAAGAGTTTCAAAAAACTAAGGTACAACCACATGTCAAAGTGGTAGTAATACCATCAATGTCAGATAATGAAACTCATTGGTAGGTCTTTGAAAATGACAAATAAATTACTTGTTTATTGTATCAATAAGTAGATTTTCCCTCCATAAACTAGGATAAGTTCAAAAATTAATATGATGAACAAATTGTTTAGAGAAGGTCTAACAAGCTTCCCAAAGGGTTAGTCACCCTAGAAGGTCTTTTCCATGAAGGAGATCATATGAGGAGAGATAAAGTAGTGATGTCAACTAATGAGGAGAACTATGAAAGATTTTTGATCCTCAAGGATAAACTCCTCAAGATTGGAAAGGTAATCACTAAGGCTAAAAATCATGCTTTCATAGAGCATTGTAGAGAATATGTAGACATATATGCTTGGGAGTATAGTGACTTAAAATACTTTGACACCAAGTTAGCCCAACACACTATAGAGTTAGAGGATAATTCCAAGCATATCAAGAAAAATCAAAGGCCTATCAACCCCAAAATATAATATCTTATGAGGAAAGAATTGACTAAATTAATTGAATCTATCATCTTCTTTCCTATCAAGCACTCCTCATGGGTAGCCAATTTGGTGCCTATTAAGAAGAAGAATGGGAAGATCAGATTGTGTGTTGACTTTAAGGATATGAATAGGGTTTACTTAAAAGACCATTACCCTTTATTATCCATGGAGAAACTTCTTTATATAGTTTTTGGTTTAGAACACTTCTTTCTCTTGGATGGTTACTCAGGATACAACTAGGTACTGGTAAGAGAAGTAAACCAATATAAGATTACCTTAACCACCAAGTGAGGCACATATGCTTATTATAAAATGCCTTTTATCTTGTCAAATTTTGGGGAAACTTTCCAAAGGGCCATGGATATGGTTTCCAAGGATTGTTAAATCAGATGGTGTTGATCTACTTAGATGACATCATGGTTTTCTCCAAGAAGGCTAGTAAACACTTAGATCATCTAAGGTTGATTTTCCAAAGATGTAGAGAGTATTGGATACCTTTAAATCCCAAGAAATGTGTGTTTTTTATTCATGAAAGCAAACTTTTAGGTCACATTGTCTTAAGAGAGGGATTATCCATTTACCCTAATAAAATAAGTTCCATCTTAGACTTATCTTTACCTAAGAACAACAAAGGAATCTAGAGTCTCCCTAGAAAAATAAACTTTTTGAGAAGGTTTATACCCAGTTTTGAAAACTTGGTCAAACCCATCACTACCATACTAAGGAAGAGCCAACTTTCACTTGGTCTAATGAAGGTAAAAAAAAATTTGAGGCCATCAGGAAAGCCATTACCTAAGCACCCTCACTTATAAATCTTAATTTCTCCAAATATTTTATACTGTACACCTTTATTAATGTTGAAAATATATCAACTATGCTAATGCAAAAGAATGGTGAAGTACTGGAGAAGTCAATTGCCTTTTTTAGCCAAGGGCTGGAGGGATATGAGGAAAGGTATGCTTTCATAAAAAAGTAGGTTCTTACAAATTTGAGGAGCCTCAAAAATTTTAGTCCAATGCTTTCCAACAACAATATTAATCTTTTGGTGTCTCATCCTAGAGTGAGGGATTTTCTCCTTAAAAAAGACTTTAATGAGAAAAGAGCTAGCTAGATTACCAAGGTCATGGAGTATGATGTGGATATTAAAGTCACTTAACTGGTAAGAGGGAAAGGCTTATGTGAGAATATGGTAGAAGATCTCAAAGAAGATAAAGAATCTATTTTGGTAACATAAGACAACTCATAAGTAGATACACCTCCACTTCACAACAATTGGTTCCAAGATATGACACATTTCCTACTAATAGGTGAGTGTCCCCAAGGTTTGGATAGAGAAAAAAGAAGTTATTTAAAAATTTATTCCATACCTTATGCTTTGATAAATGGGGGTTTTTTTAGAAAGGACCTCAATGGAGTACTCCTTAGGTGCATAGATGGTAATCAAGTAAAAAATATTTTTGAGTAGTTCCATGATGGACCTATAGGAGGTCATTTTGCTCCAAGAATAATGACAATAATAGTAATGAGAGTTGGTTATTACTGGCCTAGCATTTTCAAGGATGCCTATGCATGGGTAAGAAAATGGAAAAAGTGTGCTCTATTTATAGGAAAGCAAAGATTAGCATTCCTCCCTCTCAACTCAATTCAAGTAGAGAAACCCTACATGTAATGGGGTTTGGACTTGATAGGAATGATCAATCCACCTTCTAGTATAAGACACAAATGGGTGATTACTACTACTAACTAATTCACCAGGTGAGTGGAAGCAATTACCCTTAAAAAATACAATGAAATAGTAGTGTTGGACTCCTATGATAGTAGAGTCACAAGCTTTGGTGTATAGCCATAATAGTTTCAAATAATGCCTTATAATTTTTTGGCATAAAGATAAGTGAATGGGCACTCAAGATAGGCATCTACCTTAGTACATACTCCAATTACTATCTCCAAGGAAATGGACTTATAGATTCCATAAATAAGAACTTGATAAGGATTATCAAGAGAACCATGCAAGATAATTAGAGAGTATAGAACACAAAGCTAAGAATAACCTTATAGGCTAATAAAGTGACTCTTAAAGCTATCATTAGAAATTATCCATTGTCCTAGTATATAAAATGGAAGCCAAATTACCCATCTCTATTGAATTACCTACCTTAGAATTATCCCATTAGCTTGAGTTGATGGAAAGTGAACCTATGAAAATAAGGATGGCAAAGCTCATGGAGCTTGAAGAAACTAGGGATCTTGTATTAAAGACACTAGAGTCATATCAAGCTCAGGTTAATAAATCCTTTGACAAGATATCCATGGAAATGGACTTCAAGGAAGGGAACCTAATCCTCAAATGGGACTCAAATAAGGACAAACTAGGCAATCATACCAAGTTTGACATCTTGTAGAGTGGTCCTTATTTGATCTATGGATGCAAACAACATAATTATTTTTAGCTTTCCTAGCTGGATGGAGAGGTATCACCCATCCTAGTCAATGGCATTCATTTAAATCCTTATTATTAAAGGATTTTGCAACCATTGTATAATAGTGTATATATTAGAATAGATTTTATGTTTTCCTTTAAGTTCTTTGTACACATTTCTTTTAGTTGTGTGTTTCCCCTTCAATAATTGCCCTAAACATAGTTGTTATTTTGTTTTCTTTTGCCCCTTTTGCTTTAAGAGAAGGTTCCATATAGGGATAACCTTGTATCAATTTCTATCAGATAGGAGAGAAAATATTGAGACTCCATACCCAATGGATCAGTAAAGGCAACCAATATATTGCATAATAGGCATGTAACCCTAGGATATCACCATAAATGTTGCCCAATTTTGGCCCACATAAAAATATTCTACCTAAATATATTAGATAAACAAAGTTATGGATGGAATGAGTGGCCTAAATATCATAGTGCTTGCAAAGATTTTGAAACACTTTAAGCAAGCTCAAAGTTTAATTATTGATCTTTAAGGAATAGGTCTAGAAATGAATATGGAGGATCTAAATAGGTTCTTATTATAATAAATGTGGTTAAGATCATGGAATTATTTCACTTAGACCTCAGGAAATCATCATAGATTTGAAAGATCAAGTAATAGTTCTTAGCACAAATCTGAATGAACCAAGTTGTCTTACATGTCACGTGATATGAATAGGTTGGTTTGTTTGTGCATTTTATAGGTATGCTCAAGAAGCCTCCTAGAGTTAGAGGATCATATAAGATCAATTTTCTTAGGGCCAATATCATCCTCTATAAATTTCATGTCGTAATGAGTTTTCTATATCAAGGTATAAGTCTTCAAAGTTGAGCTATCAGAAGGAGACATGCACAGGATCATCAAGTTAAAGCCTCAAGAAATAGCCATTAGGGTTTAAATATTTCAAATAATATCTAGGGTGAATGTTTAAGTGAGAATTGAAATAATCTTGGGAGTATAATATAGATCCAATGGTGTGTGGACAAGCTCGAGTCAGTGGTTCCAAGTAAATCAATGAAGAACATTCACTCATACAAAAAAGATCTAACATTGCATGGTGACTGATGAAGATAGTGGGTCCAAGATGATTGATAGTGCATGATTAATCATAACAAATCATATCAATGATGATTGATAATTCAAAAGTTTATTGGATCCTAAAAAAATGCATGGGTGATAAGTCTCTTAAGCACATTAAATTGGTAGAAGATCTATGGCTCACATTTATTTATACAAAAAAAGATCAATAGTGTGAGCAAGGTCAAAAATTTAATAGAGATCAGATCAAGCACAAAGCCACCAAGTGTATAAATTTTATATTATTAAATCAATAAGTTGACAACAAATACATAAAGGTGAGCCTAAGAGACTTTCGGTGGAGGTCGATGAAGTTGTTTTTGACCTAGGAAAGCAAATACATAAGAGATGAGTTTGAAGACAATCCAAGTTGAACCAAAATGGATATTTTAGGGATCTAGCATAACCATAAGAGTATATGAAGGAATAATATGTGTTTTAGACCTGATATATACAAAAGGGTGGCAACTATTGTTGAATCAAGATCAAACACCTAGTGAGTTTCATTTCATCGACATTGAGACTATAGGAAACCAATAAGTTGGATTGGTTTTCAACCTATTGTAAAGACCTATGCTAAAATATTGAAATTATGGATAAGTGTCTCATCCTTCTACATGGTCTTATCTTTGACAAGCAGGTACCTGCCACTACTCAATGCAGACATGGAGATGGCCATGTTAGGATTAAAGATATGAGTATTTTGTCCTCATAAGAAGGATAAGAGAAGATAAAATAAAATCCTAAAATTGAAATTTGGTGATTAGAGAAAGTAACTAGATCATTTAATAGACTTTTAGGGTGCTTAAGTGTTTTTTATTTGTAACCAAATCATGACTCATCACCTTCAACAAACTCTTATCCTCTATCATATTGCTCAAACAATGAGAAGATTCAGAGGCTATTGGGACAAATGAAAGATAAATTGTCAATAGAGAAATGGTGCTGATTCAATAAAAATATGGTGGAACATTCATAAAAGGTGTCATCTCATTTAATGATGAGGGATAGTGTACTTCTCTCTCTCCATGCCTTTTCTGATATCTTCCATTCTCTTCTCCATTGTAAGGGTTATGATATTTTTAGATTTTCTAATCTTTTCAAAGATAATGATTCTCATTAAGACTCTTGAAAAAGTGTTCTCATTTGACTAGGATAAAAACTATCAAAAAATTTAAGAACTACCTCTTGAAGTAATAATATTTAATTTTACCTATCTCTTGCCTTTAATTAGTGTTTAGTAAGTTTGTGCATGATGAATTCATGAAGCAAATTCTTCTTAGTTCATTTTCCTTCTACTTACCTCTTTTAAAGTATTTTTACATTATTTTTTAGGTTTAGATTCACATTCTTTCTACCATTAATGAATACTTAGTTTGATTCTTAGAATTACTCTTTGCTTTTGTTCATTTCTTCCTAAACCTAGTCCATGAAATACTTATGTAATTAGTTTGATTGTGAGGTTGTGTGACTATATTATCTTATTTTGATCTAGTGTGGGTTCAAATTTGTGTGAGTGTCCATTAAATTTTGTGCATAACCCTTTTATATTTCTTAGGATACATACACCCCCTTTCTAATCCTTTTCCAAGAAGTAATATTAGTTTAGGTGATCCATCAAGAAGAAGTTGGCCTTCTCCAGTGGTTCAACCCTATTATAGGATACCGAAAGCTTGGGGTTATCCCCATATTTTTTATTAATTTTATGGAGAATAAATAAATATCTTCAAGGTTTTATATTAATTCCATAATAGTTTTCAGACCAAAATTGTGCAAAACCAGTCATGGAAGGTAGCCTATCACTAAAATGGCCTAATAAGCAAAACAGAGAGAAAACTAGGTGAAAATGAATATAAGTTTAGGGATTGGTTATAGAGGATTAAGGATGGATAAAAAGTAATGGAGTAATAATTAAATACCTATTAATCCTAATTCACTAATATTGAAGTGTTGATCATGCCTATAATCAAGAAAAATGCTATCATCAAACTAGCATGTATAGTACAATAGAGTCTGTGTAGAGTGGCACAATGAGATTAGTTTGTAGGACTAATATTGATACATTAAAATATGATATATAGTTTCATATATGTTATAAGGATACTAAAGGTTCACAAAAATCAATTGGAAGATCATATAAGTGCCTCCATAGGTGTTATAGAAGTTGATTTTCTTGATTGTGTTTTTAGACCTATAGGCAACTTTTCTCTTTATGTGAAAAAGATGTTTCTAAGTCAAATTTCACTAAGATGAATGATATAAAGTTATCATAGGTGTTATAAAGGACTAATAAGATCATTTTAATTAATTATTTCTCATTATAATTTCATGACCAAGTTTGTAAAGTCAAATGACTTTAACTATGTTTTGACAGTGTTTGGTATTTCTGAGTAAGCTATCTACAAGAGTGTTACTGAAGTCTTTTGGACTGTGTGGTGGAGACCAAATTATTTTGTAAAGTTTTTTAAGTCATTATGTACCTATTAATATGATTTAATGATTTTTTTATGTGTCAAATTTGTGTATATGGTTCAAATTTTTAAGATATACTTATAGGTAGTGAAAAGGCCTATTAGTGAAGAGACCTAATTGGTAGGTCTTGTTTCATTAAAATTTTAATTTATTTTTTATTAAAAGAAATATTTAAAAATTGAAATAAGGGTGAGGTTATTAAAACTTGATGTGTTGTGTATTCATAAATCTAGATGATTATGAATAATCCTCTTTGTCTGGGGAGGATGACTTGCAGATAAGAAAGCACTAAAAGAAAATGGTTGGTTAGTGAGATAATAGGGTGGATTGCCTAGCAAGCTATATCCATGAAGCATAAGATTATTTAAATTTTATCAATACACCTTTTCAAAATTTAATGTTAATAAAGTTTCTAATAATAAAGACTGCATAACATAAATGAAAGTACTTAACCAAAAGAAATAAATACTTTTCAAAAAATAATGCATTTTAACAAAATAACATTAAAAGAAATGGTAGTCTATCAAGGTACAATTTAGGTGTGGTTAGGTTGCTGCTCTTAACTTTGTATGATGACAAGGATGAATAAATAATATTTTTGGTTGGGGTTAGAAGGTATTTTAAGCTTACCATTTTGGGTGAAATAAATAATACATGATGACCATCGGTGATCTCAGTATGACTGTCAGTAGTTAGGTGACTGTCGGTAGTTATTTACCATCAACAGTTAAGGAATTTCATCAATGGTTAGATAAGACCATCAATGGTTACTATAGAATCTGGTTTGGGAAAAGTGATTTTTTGGGGAGAGTTATAGATAAGTTCTAGGTGTGGTATTTAGGTTGAATGTTGGTCATGAGATAAGAAATAATACCCAGAGGTATCTATTTTAGGGATTGGGCATTCAGGTGAGTGAGAATGGTTTGTGGATGGGGACGTTAAATGTCTAGAGTTTTATAACTCCAACATATAAAAGTGAGGTGAGAGGGAAATAAAGGGGAAAGATAAAAGTAATAAAATAAATAGAGCTAATTATTGAATTTTGATGAAAGAAAACACAAAAATTAGCTTTTAGATTTGTTTGGGATTCATAACCTCTTGCAACTGCTTGATTGATCCTAATGATCCATTATTTAAACCTTATCTTCCTCTATTAATATAGAGAAAATGGAGGTTCCAATCAAAGGCTTTAATAAATGGTTCATCACATAGTCTAATTATGCATTGATCAAGCAAAAAATCAACTAAATTTAGATAACTAGTAATCAATGAGTGAATTACAATCAAACTGAAGTTGACTCCTTTGATCATGTAAGAGATCAAGTAACCATTGATGGTTAATTTAATCATTGATGGTCGAGGGTCAACAATTGGTAGTTGGGGAAACATAGTCAAAATAGCTAGGATTAATCTTTTTCACTTATGTTTGGTGGTTGAGGAGTTAAGAAATGGTCCAAGGTAATAAAAGGGGGTCATGGGGTGCTTCGATAAATAGAAACACATTTTGCCCCCTTTTTATTATGCAATTTATGTCAAAAATTTGTAAAACAAAAATAGATAAGTTGGTAAAAGGTTGGATGCCCCAAGTATGGGAGGAGGTGTTCCCCCTCAAACTGAGAATTGATGAAGTAAAAGAGAGTTAGATTTAGGTTTGATAAGCAAATATGTGGGTCACAAGGTGGATGACAAGGTTGGTTGGTTGGGTATTTAAATGTGAACAAGAACAAATAATATGACTAAGTGAAATATCATAGATCTCACATAGACTAGGATGCCATAGTTGAGGTGGGTGTGAAAACAAGGTTAGACTAGAAGGATATGTAATAGGGTAACCAATTATAGCAATAGTATGTGTGTTGGGTTAGAACCTATAAACTCAAGTCTCCTAGGCAAGGTCAATATATTCATAGGCATCCAAGGTAGGATGTGATCTTAAGAAGACAAAAATTTTGTAGTTATTGAGACCATAAAGGGTCATGCACTAAGAAACCTAAATGGTTGGTACATAAAAGTAGTACAAGTTTAGTTTTTTAAAATATGGCAAGGTTATCAATGCAATCAAGGTGACCACCACAAGCTTGTTGCAAAAAGTGTGAAAGGTGGGACAAAATGACAAAAGTGAAGTTATTTAGGTGGGTTATCTCTAATGGATGTATGGTTGGATTATGTTCCAATTGGTTTCCCTATTTGGTGGTGAATGGGTGAAAAGTTGGTGGTTAGTGTCTATTGTGAAAAGGAGATGATTGGAAGGGAGAACCCTAAAGTGGTCGACTGTTGAGAGTTAGGGTTGATTATTGACAATCACCTAGTAACCATCAATTTTTAGATGTAAGCCCTAAAAAGGTGACCACTAAAGGTCAAATGAGGTTTTATTTCCTCATCTATAAATTGACCCATGATGTTTTCTTCATGTCATATGTGAAAATTATGAAGAGTTGATTGAGAACTCTTGATAGTCAAGTGTATACTTATGTGGTTGACTGAGATTTTACTATTAAGGTGGAGGTTTGACCAAAGTGGGCTAGGTTAGAGTAGATCTAGTGAGGATACAATGAGGCAAAGGTAGAGTGTGGGGTTGAGTGGTAACAATAGTGTTAAGGGTGTCACCATGATGGAGGTCATAGAATGAGGTTGGTGATATAGTTAAATTTGTTTGATTTACTTTAATATGTAGTTGTTTAAGGTGGGGGTTTGATTTTAAAATGGGGATTTTATGTTTTTTTTACTTGGGTAGATGGGTGGGAAATAATTTGAGGGAGGGAAGGTAAGGGAGATATTGTGAAGGTTTTAGGTACAAAACTGAGTGTGTTTATTTATGTTGTGAAGGTTGGGTGGTTTAGGCCTAGGGTTATGTCACTAGAAGTCACTACATAGTGACCATTAGTGGTTGTTATTGACTATTGTCATTCAATAGGTGACCATTGAATGGTTAGAGTGTGGACCATTGATGGTCCACTACCAAAATATCAATGGTTGAGGGTGGATTGATGATGCTTCCATAAGGAACTATCACCAGTCGATACTTGACCATCAATCATTATAAAGGTTAATTTAAGCATGTTTGAAGGTTAGAGTTATGAATGAAATGGGATAGAGAAGGTAGGGGTTAGGAATGGGGCAAAGATGGGAGTTTTGAAAAGGAGGTAAGGTAGGATAGGTCTTAAGATATTATTTGGTTTAAGTAAGATTTTGGAAATTATAGGTAAACTAGGTTAAGGTAGAGGTGAGGGTGAATGGGTAGAATATATAAGCAATGTTTGAAGGGTAAAGTAAACTAGGGCATACGTCTGACCTTATAGGCAAGGGAGAAACTATAGGTGTAGGACTGAGCCTCAGCTCTTGGATGAGTTTTGTAGTGGGAGCACATGATATTAGTGGGCCTAGGAGGTATTAAATATTACCAGCATGTGTTGAGAGATGTCATGTATGGAGTTGAGTGGTAGTAATAGTGTTGAGGGTGTCACCATGATGGAGGTCATAGAATGAGGTCAGTGATGTAATTAAATTTGTTTGTTTTTACTTTAATATGTAGTTGTTTAAGGTGGGGGTTTGATTAAAAAATGGGTATTTTATGTTTTTTTGGACATGGGTAGAGGGGTGGGAAATAAGTTAAGGGAGGGAAGGTACGGGAGCTATTGTGAAGGTTTTAGGTAAAAATCTAAGTGTGTTTGTTTATGTTGTGAAGGTTGGGTGGTTTAGACCTATGGTTATGTCATTGGTGGTAACTACATAGTGACCATTTGTGGTTTATATTGACCATTGTCAGTCAATAGGTGACCATCAAATGGTTAGCGTGTGGACCATTGATGGTCCACTACCAAAATGTTAGTGGTTGAGGGTAGATTGATGATGCTTCCATAAGGAACTATCACCAATCAATACTCAACCATCAATGGTCATTATAAAGGTTAATTTAAGTATGTTTGAAGGTTGGAGTTGTGAATGGAATGGGACAGAGAAGGTAGGGGTTAGGAATGGGGCAAGGATGGGATTTGTGAAAAGGAGGTAAGGTAGGATAGGTCTTAATATAATATTTGGTTTAAGTAAGATTTGGGAAATTATAGGTAAAATAGGTTAAGGTAGGGGTGAGGGTGAATAGGTAAAATATATAGGCAATGTTTGAAGGGTAAAGTAAACTAAGGCATATGTTTGACCTTGTAGGTAAGGGAAAAACTATAGGTGTAGGACTGAGTACCTCAACTCCTGGATGATTTTTGCAGTGGGAGCACATGATAGTAGTGGAGCTAGGAGGCATTAAATATTACTAGCACATGTTGAGAGATGTCATGATTTGGGTATCCCTCATCAAGAGATGGGACTTAGAAACCAACACATTCTTGCTATCAACTGAAGAGATTACCATTCTTCTAGAGGAAATTCACTAGATTTTGTGGCTACTACTATGAGGTGAGTTGATAGAGCATATTAGTGTTGATGAGTGAGATGTGCACATATATCAGCTATTTGGCAAATACTTTATGCATGTGAGGTAGAATGTTAGGGGATTCCACTATTCACCTATGTACCATAGGTACTTGAGAGCAAGACAACTTGTCATGATGATGATGATGATGATATCCATGAATTGTTATGCACTTATAGATTCTAGCAGTGGCATAATTCAATTGTTATTGTTAGGTGCTCTTGTAGGCATGTTGATGGACCAGATAATATATGCACGAGAACCTATAATACTAGTTTAGATATATCAAGAGTTTAGGGATTCAACATACATAGGAAGTGTGGAATTAACATTGGATTTGTACTACATTGATGGGCATATGAGCACATCAGGGTGACCTGACTAGGTGGATTGTCATGGCATTCATGGATTTACATGGACTTCAAAGTTAGCTTCATGAGATGGAGATATGATTATGCACTCACACCACCATGGGGAGGATCATGAGACCTAGAGTGATAAAAAGATAGGCTAGAGGCATTAGTTGATGGGGAAGTCATTTGGAGGCCATATACCATATTTCTAGGATCAGTAGGTTATGCCAGGCAAACCTTATCACTATAAGCTATAGGTGGATTTATGGAAAGTGGTATCATGAGGTAGAGTTGATACCTTTTGATAGGGTAAGGAGATAGTTCAAGCTAATGTAGGGTGTCCTAGGTTCTTTTTCAAGGTATATGAGGGAGGATTTAGAGTTTCTTTTGCCTGCTCTAGAGCTGGATGATGAGTATATTGATCATGAGTTACTAATAGTGAGGGAAAACATGGATGATGTGAGCATCACTGAGGATAACATATTATGATTATAAGCACACTATGATGTGGTATTTTTTGAAGTATACGATGGATAGGCTAGGCAAAATAACATGGATGTTGATATGGAGGAGGGAAGTAGGGACCAAATGGATGTGGATGCCCCTAATAGGTAGGCACTCATCACAGAGAGAGATTAGGCTAGGATAACACTAACAGTAGCATAAGTAACTCTAGCAATAGTGACCCTAGAGAGATATATAGCTTAGGGTTACATGGCCACTCTTATGTAGTATAGGGATCAAGATGTATCTTAACTAGCCTTGGTTATATAAGAGAGAGATGCCCTCATATAGGTAGGAGGTTGGGCACTGACACCTATAAGACCTTTGAGGACCATTCCTTTGGACATTTATATGGCCAATATTGAGGAGCTAAAATATTATGAGGTATTGGTCTTTAGATAGATTCTCAATGAGCCTCAATATGGTGAGTACAGAGCATTAGTTATTAGGGGAGTTAATAGTGCAATACTAGGTTAGTGGGTAGCATCTATGGGTGTATAAATAAGGCTAGGAGATAGGCTCCAAGAAGTAGTAGTGATCCTCCACCTTATACTTCTTTTAGATGCCTTATTTTTATGTATTATATGATTTTAATATCAACCTACAAGTCGATGTAGTGAGATGTACACATTTTTTATGAGAGACATGAATATTTTTGTTATATATGTGATTATTTATATTATGAGCTCATGATGTGATCATGGTTATAGATGTGGCTTATGATTTATGGTTATGGGTTATTTATGATTTAAATATTGATGTTATGATGTTTTTTTATGATATGATTATGATGTTGTGATGTGATTACGATTGTGTGGATGTTGATTATGGTTATGGATGATTTATTTTATGTTAATTATGTTGCTTATGATGGTATTTAACATGATGATGTTGTTATGATTAGCATTTCTCTTATTAGTAGATACATGCTTAATTAGATGTGATAAATGTGGATGTTTGAAATTAATGAATCTATGTTCTCTATTATCTAGATAGATGGGTGATAGATAACATAGGTGATGACTCATTATTTCATAAATGGTTATAAATGTGATAAATGATGGTGATTAATGAGATGTGATTGAGATGATTTTGATAAATGAGATGGTTAATTTATTAAAATATTTTTATGGTAAAAACACTTAAACAAATAAGGTTAAAGAAAATCACTAAAAAAATGTTTATGTAAATGTTGTTTAAAGAATTACATTGAATTAGATGAAGGTTGATTAATAGAAAAAACACATATATTAAGTTTGGATAAAAAAATGATGTGTGAAAAAAGACAAGAAAAGATAAAACAATCAAAATACTAAGTCTTAATCAATGTAGCAACAAGTAGGTATGAGAAAGAAGGAGACACAATGCTCTTTCATTGGTTAAGACCAAAATAAAAAGAATCAAGATCGACTTATGAACATAAGCCCTTCACATGCTTCACATCAATGTTTCTTGGTTGGCTAAAAATTTTCTTGCTCACATAGTGTCAAGTAAGCTCAAAATCCCTTGTTGTATATAGGGTATATAGGGGAGATGGATGATAAGGTAACATTCATATGAGGTTAGCTTTGCCTCTTATATAGGTTTCCAAAGAGTTATTATGAACAAATCTATGTCATAGATGGTTTAGACCGATTGATGTAGGAAGTCTCCTCATGGAAGTCGATTACAGCTTCCAAATAATGGGTCTTTTTATATTTTGTTATTGTTATGAGAAATTGATTGATTTGAGAAGCTTCCAAGAAATTTATTGGTTTTGAAAAATTCATTTACTTAGCCATCCTTCAAGGGAATGGTCCAATATTTTTGAGACTTGATTTAGGCTTTGGGATAGTTGTCCTTAAAGGGAGTATTCTACCTTGCATTGATTAATTTTAATGTGTTTTGGTAGTTAGCCTTCAAGGGAGTAGTTTTCTAATGCTAGAGATGACCCATAGAATAGATGGTTGTTAATGTTTTAGATTTTGATGACATAGACTTGAAACTATAGGCTAAAATGCTTGCCTTTATGAAGGCAAAACTAAAGTACAATAAGGTTAAAATAGTGGGTGAGAGGATTCATTAAGGTATAATGACCATGGGATTTCATCTTATTAGGAATGAAAATTATCCATGAGAATCATGCCATGGGTAAAGCTGTGGTACCCATATTCAGGATTAAGGCTACAAATATGATGGAAAATCACATGTTTTTGTGCTTTAATTTATAGTCCTCAAATTCATGGAATGAAAGGGAAAATATCATAAAACAAGGGATGAGTTTAAGTTAGATAGAAGGTGAGTTTGATCCTATTTAATAATATAAAGGACATAAATGTGAAGCATTGAGAGGCTTAGGTTCTAGTTTCCCTTCAAGAAAGGATAATTGGTAAGCTCTTGATCCATATTTATGAGTTATTATATAATGTCCAAGCCAATTGAAAACAAACTTTCCCCACTTGATTTTCTCCATACTAGTTACATGCTAATTTTCCTTTAAGACAAGGTCTCCAATGTTGAATTCTCATTCTCTTAGGTGCTTTTTATAAGCACACTTGATTCATTCTTGATATAAATGAAGATGGTTATGCTCAACCAAATTATGCTCATTAAGTAGATCATGTTGGGATAAATTTTCTTGATGATAATCACCTTCAAAATGATATCCTATAGGGATATGCAAATAGAGGGAATTTAGACTTTGAGAGGTAAGACCACCTCTACTCTAAAGACAAGAGAGAAAGGTGTAGCACATGTATGGGTTAAAATTATAATACAATATACCCATAAGGTGAAAGGGATATGTAAATACTAATCCCAACCAAATGCATTAACCATTTTATTCAACATTTTTAAGGGTTTTGTTAGAAGCTTTTGTTTTTCCATTAGCTTATGGAAAATAGGGTGAGGAGAAACTAAACTTAATTCTAAGCATGTCACAAAAAAACTTGGACTTTTTTATTCTTAAAATATTTATCATATTAGTGATTATCTTATGAGGAACACTGAATTGGTAGATAATGTGATGGTCGATAAAATCGACAATATTTTTGGCTTTGGTTGAGATGAGAAGAACAAATTATACCCATTTGGTGAAATATTACATCATAGTGATGATAGAATGATGTCGCTACAAAGAGTGGGCATTAATTTCACCAATAAGGTCTAGTTCCCATTTTGAGAAGGGCCAAAAATCCTTAGATACTTAGAGGCTATGACTAGGTGCATGATGTTAATTGGTATGTTATTGATATTTATCACACTTCTTCATGTAATCATAGCAGTCTTGGTTAAGGGTGGGCCAATAGTAGCCAAGGTGAAGGATATATTTAGCAATAGTTAGGCCACTAAAGTGTCCCCCATAAATTTATTCATGCATTTCCTTGATAGAATGAGAGATATCATGACTACATAGGAAACAGAGAAGGTGACCATCAAATTCATGATTGTAAATAATTCCCCCTAGTATGGTATAATGAGAGGTACTTTGAATAAATTCTCATCAACTATTCTTAGAAAGATTAGAGGGAATGATGCCTAGGTTGAGATAGTCGAAGATCTATTTATACTAAAAGTCAGGTTAGGTCTCTTCCACACTAAATACAGGAGGATGGTTTGAGTTGGTGTAATATAGATTGATAAGATGATTGATAGAGATAAATAACTTATAGTTGGAAGATGTATATGGGATCTAGGAAGTAAGGGAAGCCATCGTATCAATGAATTTATTTGTAGATCATATAATGGCTTGGATGAGATCATGCTTAAATGATGCTAAGAATACATTGACTAGATGTTTATATTATTATAAGACATAATTTTTACATTGGTAATAACTATTGATTTGATTGACCATGAGTTGGGAGTCACCAAAAGATCATCTTGACTCCCAAGGGTAAATCAATTTCTATCACTAGGGCTTCCTACTCAACCATGTTATTAGTAAAATCTAAATGAAGATTGAAAGATAAAGGGGTTCACCATCCAAGGGGATGATAATGATAGCAATACCCCTACCATGTTGGTAATTCAAACCATTGAAGAACATGGTCATTTGATATGTGATGTTCTCTCAAGAAAAAGTCATGATGGACTCGTTAGAAAACTCTGGAGGAGGAGGTTCGCTGTCTACAAAACATGCTTTGGATAATTGGTTAATGATGGCTTACCATTTTATTTATTTTTTTAGAGGAACTCAAGGTCAAACTCAACTAAAAGCATGATCCATTTTTCCATATGATAGTTTTGATATGGCTTGGAGTGTATATACTTGAGTGGATCGATGTTGGTTAAGACATAGATCTTGTGGTTGAGAAGGTAGTGGTGGAGTTTGGAGGCCATGAAGACTAGTAAGGGTCAAAGTTTATTAATATGGGTGTATCAAGTCTTATAATCTATAATAATATGACTTATATAGTAGACATCTTGATCTTTATGTTGCTCATCATGATGTACAAACATTACCCCTAAGGAGTGATCGGTGTTAGAAATATAAAGGTAGAAAGGTTGATCCTCTTTGGGAGGAATAATGATGAGTCAAGAAAGAAGGTAATATTTAAGTGATTCAAAGGCCTTTTAATAGTCCTTATCCCACTTAAAAGATACATATTTTTTTGGAAGGTGGTGAAAAGGTTAACATCTATCAAATAGCTGAGAGATGAAGTAATGAATGGATTGGAGCTTCCCCTACAAACTATGAAGTTGCTTGAGGTGGGTGGGAGGAGACATGTCAAATATTTCTTTTATTTTGGTGGGATAAACTTCAATTCATTGAAGACATATGATAAGGCCAAGGATCTTTCCTAAAAAGACCCCAAAAATGCATTTCTTGAGGTTAAGGAAAATGTAGTAAAGTATAAGGCATTCAAAAATAACCTTAAAAACTATTAAATGATCTTTACGACATTTAGATTTCCCAAGAAGGTCATCTACATAATCTTATATGGTTTTATGGATGAGGTCATGGAATATATATGTCATGGCATATTGGTAGGTTACACCAGCATTTTTTAGACCAAAAGGCATGACCCTATAATATAAGGTCCCCCATTGGGTGATAAAAGCAATTTTATGTTGATCTTCAAGAGCAATCAAGATTTGATTATAGCCCAAGAAACCATCCATAAGAGAGAACATCTCCTAGTCAGCTGTGAGAATAAAAAGTTAGTTAATGCTTGGCAAAGGGAAGTCGTCCTTTGGGCAAAAAAGATTAAGATCATGGAAATCCATGCAAGTTCAAAGTCCCCCTATTGTTTTGGTGATAGGGATGACATTGGAAACCCATTGGGTATAGTTAATGGGTTAGATGAAATTTACAAATAGGATATGTTGAAGCTCTTCTTTGACAAGAAGGGCTATACAAGGGTGTAGCTAATGAAGCTTCTACTTGATAGTCTTGACATCATTGGTAGTAATGATGTTATAGGTAGTGATGGAAGGGTTGATCCCTAGAATTTCACTATAATACCATGAAAATGTTATGCTACGGTGTCTTAGGAAGGATGGAAAATCCTAAATCTCCAAGGAATCTAGTGATTGGCTAATTTTGACAATGTGTGGGTTATCTTGAGTTCCCAAGTTAATATCCATGGTGGATTCATTCAACATGGTGGAAGTCTCAAGAGGGAGGGATTTATGGATAGAGGAATATTTTATACCAAGATAGGCAAGAAGGCAATCATCATCCTAACACCAAATGGTAGTAATAGTAAGAGAGTCATCTTCTACTATCTTAGGGTGAGTTAGAGGAATGGTTATGGTCTCCCCATCTTTTTGGTAAATTAGGGGTCTAAGGCTGATCATGTTGGAAAAAAAAAGTTAGGGGGAATGGTATCAAAATCCTTAGATTCTAATGGAGAAGGAGTTAGTAAGGATGGGACTTCCTTGTCAATGATGGTAATGGGGGAAAATTTATTAGCTCTTTAGGTGGAGTGAATCTGAGACCAAATCTCTCATGAGGCTTTTGGGTTTTACATGGAAATAAATCATGTGGTCCATGTTTGCAACTTCTTAGGACAAAGCCTTTCCAAGCACACCTATGGAGGTATGTTATGATGAGCTTTAGTTTATCTAGATAGGTTAAATTTGAGTTAAATGGTTGAAGAGTATAGGAAGTGGAGGAGGCAACAAGAAGTTGATCAAGTCCCCCATAGTTAAGATTTGTTTGGAGATTGGGAAGCCTGAGATTAATAATGGTTCTAATAATGGGATCATAATTGGGGTTTTGGTCAAGGTTATTATATTCTTGGGGATTAGGGAAGGTGTCTAAGGTCAAGAGGCAATAATCCCTAGGAAAGATACATTAGAATTTTGATTAAAAGGGGTCCTTTGTGGGGATTTGGTTAGAAGGGATGGATGAGCTCGTCGAGTCTTAGTTGGTGGAAGAGGTAGAATCATCTTTGACTAGTGATAGTTTAGTTATGGAAGGAGGAAAAAATAATTTGGATAATACATCATGTTGCATGATGTGAAAGGACTTGGGTCAGCTTGTATGGTAACTACTTGACCCTCATGCTCAAATTTGATGCACCGATGTAGGGTAAATGGCACATAATTCACGGAATGGATCCAAGGGCATCCAAGCAATTTATTTTACTTAAATTCACCTTCTACTACATATAAGATCTCAAGAAGTATATGAGGTCATAAATGAATATGGAAGATGATAGTTCCTAGATTTTTTATCATGTGTCATTGAAAGATCAGAGCACCATCGTGGTTTATGACATAATGTTCTCCAATAATTTCAACTAGTCTTATGCATGGGAGGAGATAATGTTGATATTAGTTCCTCCATCAATCATAACCCTTTTGATGTGGGTTTGGTTGATGTACATAGTAATGAAAAGGGGAGGATCCAAATCATGGGGATGAACAGAGGTAATTTCTAAATCCTTAAAGGTAACAAGGGTGGAAAGCTAGAGGGCTCTGACAAATGCTGCTAGAGGTTGTGGATCTTTTGGTTGAACCTTTATGGACTACAAATCATGTATCATCACCTAGCGGTGATGGGGAAAATTATTGATTAGTTCATATAAAATCATATTCATCAATGTTTGGTGAAGTTTCTTTAGAAATTCTCTTTGGATTGACTCATAAGGGTTAGATTGGGAGGTGCCCAAGATGGACACCTTTGTCTTGGATAAAGGTGAAGGTGTTTGGGTTTGGTTAGCTGATTGGGTAGTAGAGGAAAGGTATGTCCATAGAATGGACACCTTTGCCTTATTTTTATCCTTTTATTGGGATTATGATTTTGTGACCACATATATGGTATGTATTTGGGGAAAAGTTAGGTTAGAAGACTGCTTCAGTTCCTCCTCACTCTTAGATGAGAGTATGAGATTAAGTAGGTTTAGGTTGGTCGCTTATGGTTCTTAGAGTGGATATGGGATTATGGGAAGCTCATATGATAATAATTTATCCTCATCACATAGTTTATGGACTAGGACTTGGAGATCTTTATAGTTCTCTGTATCATGCCTCAGTGTCTTATGGTATGAGCAAATCAGATTATCATTAAACCTAGATGGATTATGACTATGGGGGTTAAATGGATTGATATGAGGTAAAGTCAAGAAATAATATTGAAATAATATTTTTAAGATGGTTGAGTAATACTTGGCTAAAGGTGCAAAGGATATTGGAGTTTTGGCTTTGACTTTTGGAGTGGAAGCCTTCTTAGGAGTAGGCTTAGTGATGGGAGGTTTGGGTGGTGAAATCTTCTTGGCAGGGGTTTTTGGAGTATATTACTTGGGGGTTCATGGTTTATAGGTATAATATGTAGATGTATATGGTTTAGAGGTAGAAGACTTGGAAATAGAAAACTTGGTAGTGGGTGGTTTGGAGGTAGAAGGTTTAGAAATAAAAGGATTAGTAGTGGATGATTTAGAGGTATAAGGTGTGGAAAGGATAGGTAGAGGTGTAGCTAAAAGAGGAGATTGGGTTTGGTTTATCTTATGGAGACTTTTTTTATTAATATAAACATGAGGTCTTAGGATAGAAAAAGGATGTGGTCCTAGAATGGAAGGCAAGGTAGAAATGGGTGGCAAGGTTTTGGTTTTTGGAATCCCAGGTGATTCCACTTTCTTGGTTTTCATGAATTGGGGTTTCTTTGGTGGGCTATATGGTGTTAAATATAACTTTAATGGAGGGTGATCAAGGCTCTAAGTGGGTATCATGCCTAGGATTTTGATTGGCTTTGTTGGGATGGTATAAGGTAATTAGGCTACTTTGGGTGGATTTGGTTTGGTTGGTTCAACAATGGTTTGAGAGGTAGAGGTTTCTAATGGTTTAGTTGGGATGATGGAAGGATCATTAGTAGAAGTGGAAGGTTGGGTTGAAAATGGTATGGTTGATGGTTATTCCTTGGTTGGGTAAGAAGCTTGAGATGGTGCCAAAATGTGGTCTGATCTATATTGGGTTGGGATAGATACTCCAAGTTTTGAACCAGTCGAGAGAAAGGCTTATAGATAGGTTTGGTTCCTTTGGTTTTGGTCTCAAAGGACAAACCCATGGGTTGAGAGAGGGTAATGGTTTCCTTATCATTTTCCTTAATCAAAGGCTCCAAGGTTTGTGAAGGTGATTCTTCCATGGGAGGAGTAGGTAGAGTGACCTCTTCCTTAGGGATGCTTTCCAAAGGAAGAGTGGATTACTCTATGATGGAAAATAAAAGTGTGTTGGTAATTCTTGTCTCCTTTAGTATGTCTTCCAAAGGAGGGCTTGGTAGTTACACTACCTCAACAAATGGAGAAAGGGTAATAAAAGGTAACTCCACTATCTTAATAAGTGGAGGAGGGGGAGTAGTTACTTCCTTTGTTTTGGTTTCTAAAGGAGTGGAAGGTGACTCCACTACCTCAATAATTGGAGGGGAAGAAGAAGTGGTTTGGGAAATGGTTTCCTTAATAATGAACTGACTAAGGACCACACTAACAGTATGGACCTCCTGGTTATGAGAGGATTCTGATTTATTATTCATGAAAGGGGCATGGTTAGGAAATGGTTATATAAATATGTCAAGTGACTAATTTGGGGGTACATTGGGGTTATCTAGCACAAGTTCCCCCTTATCAATCAATCCTTGGACAATGCTTTTCAAAGTATTGCATCTACTAACATCATGTCCATTGACATGGTGGAAGGCACATAATTTATTTTCCTTATACCAACCAGGTGTAGGGAAAGAGGAATAAAATTATTGTGGGGGTTTGATTTGAGGAAGTTGTATGATATTTTCTTTTAACAACTTTTACAAAATGGAATCATACGACTCCCTTAGCAGAGTATATTTCTTTTGGTTGTTATGGTTTTGGTTTCAGTTATTTTGATTGGAATAATTATAAGAGTTGGGTTGGTTAACAACTAGATGAGGGTTGGTTTTAAGGAAAACTACATTCATGGTTCCCTTAGTTTTGGTGTTGGTTTTGGATTGGTTGGTGGTTTTGGAGGAGGAATCTTCATTTGATTTAAAACTAGAGTTCTTGTTTCTTAATTTTAGCTTCCCCTCATCAACGGCTCTAATCTCCAATTTATGTGCCATGGTGAAAGCCTCATCAAAAGTTTTGAAAGTATAAACTTGTAATGTGGAGAAAATGTGTTTAACACAAGCCTGAGATAAAAGCTTGATCAGCTTGGGTTGGGGCAAAGAGAAAGAGATTTGGTTTATCAAACCTCTCCAATAGGCCACAAAATTAGTAATCAAATTATCCTCAAATTGTCAAATGGAGTAAAGGTCAGTAATGGAAAATTTCTTAGATATATTTATGGAAAAATGATCTAACAAGGTTTGAGCTAATTGGGCAAAAGAAAAGAGGAAGTGCTTGGTAATAACACTATACCAATCTATGTTGGACTAGATAGGGACATGGGAAAGGTGTAGAGAAGGAGAACATCATCATAATCAATCAAATAAAAAGAGTGTCTAAATGTTCTAAGATAGTATTGAGGATCTTACTTTCTCTAAAATTTCAGAAAAAATAGAAGTTCCCATTGAGGAGGATAAGTTTAGATTGGGATGGATGGATGAATTGGTTCATTATAAATTTTATCATATGATAAGAAGTTATGGTCATCAAAAATAGATGACTCCAAATTTGTCATCTTTTCTAGTAACATCTTAACTAGATTAGTTTACGAGTGTATACCCCCATATTTTAGGGTAAATTCTATTAGGGTTAGGTAAATGCAACAAAAGGGTAGCTAATGGAAGGTTGGGAGGTTACCACATATTGGTATGTGGACATAGGTGGTTGAGAGGATAACATGTATGGGTAAATGGATAAAAGTGTTAGGGTGTGGAGCTAAAAGCTTCACCTGGATGCAAACATGGAGGAGGGTTATAGTGTCATAGTCATCAATGTTAGTAGGCCAAATAGACATTGGGTAGGGGTCGACAGAAGATCAACTGACATCAGCAGGAGTCAACCGACGTCGGTCACCTCCAGGCAAACAGCGACCGATGTCGGTCACCTGTGTAGTTCTAGAACTATTGTTGATGGATAGTTAGTTTGTTGAATGGGTTGTTTGCATGTAAAGACTAGTTCAAGTATTTGAGCTACTTGTCTAATTATTGTATGCATGAGATCTATATAATAGACTCATGGGCTGTATTGTAAAGTTGTAGAACTAGGAGAGTTCTTCCCATGGTAGAATCAAGTAAGATTCTTCATGTATGTAAGATCAGGTTTGATCTGCAGGGTGTTGTAAGATCATGGTGGAGATCTACATGTGATAAGTAAGATTGGGTTGGTCTGTAGGGGTGTGTGTATGTGAGGGTTAAAAGGAGATCGATGGGGAGCAAGATCCAAGGTGACAACAATACATCAAGGAGCAAGATCATGGTGAGATCTACTTGGAGTACCGATTTGTACTTGGTTATACTGACAGTACAATGAGGTGAACAACAACGTGTGTTAGCTATGTGTTGTGACCTGTATTGAGAGAAGATTACTCTTGAGGAAAGATTACTGAGAGCCCTTGAGGAGTGGGAAGCCTCAAAGAGGTGGAAGAAGAGTGTGATCTCTTTGTTGTAATTTCCTTCTAACTGAGTTGAATACAATTGTGTGTTGCCTCTCATATTCTATACTATTTCTCATTGATAGTTACTTGTACTTCTGGTTATTTCTACATCTTAAGTTGCTTATACAATGGTAATCATGTGTGCTCTTAATTCTGACAAGTTGTGTCAGAGCTTTGGGAAACCTAGGTCCTATCAAATGGTATCAGAGTGAGGTTAGAGGTTTTCAAAGCAAGGTTTACTAACAGGTGGTTTTAGATCTGTTAAGTGTTGTTGATTACAAGGTACTCTTAGGGGTTTTTGATTGAGTGGGAGTATACCAAGGACAGAATAAGTTAAGTTGAGAATGGAGAAATTTAGACACAGGTGTAGCACCACAAGGAGTGTGGTGGGTAGTCTTCAAGATTGAGCTTGAAGAAGAATACAAGCCAGGATGCAGAGTAGATAATGTACTAGTATAGGTACAGGTGCAACTATTTATCTCCAAGTGGGAGATTGTTAGGTTGTGGAGCTAAAATCTTCACTCGAATGCAAATAGGGGAGGAGGTTGCTGAGTATCAATCACCGGCATTGGTAGGCCACAACCGACGTCAGTCAGGGATAAGTGTAAAGGAAACTGACATCGACAGGATTGGCTGACGTCAGTCACCTCTAGTGAGACAAGGATCGACGTTGGTCGCTTGTGTGGTTCCAAAACTGTTGTTGATGAACAATCAGTTAGTTGAATGGGTTGTTTGCATGTTAAAGACTAGTTCGAGTCTTGAGCCACAAGTCTAATCATTGTATGCATGAGATCTATATAATAGACTCATGGGCTGTATTGTAAAGTGTAGAACTAAGAGAGTTCTTCCCATGGTAGAATCAAGTAGGATTCTTCATGTATGTAAGATTAGGGTGGAGATCTACATGTGATAAGTAAGATCAGGGTTGGTTTGCAGGGGTGTGTGTATGTGAGGGTCAGAAAGGAGATCAGTAGGGGAGCAAGATCCAAGGTGATAGCAATACATCAAGGAGCAAGATAATGGTGAGATCTACTTGGAGTACCAGTTTGTACTTGATTGTACTGGCAGTACAATGAGGTGAACAATAACTTGTGTTAGCTATGTGTTGTGACTTGTATTGAGAGAAGATTACTCTTGAGGAAAGATTACTGGTATGCCCACAAAGTGGAAGAAGAGTGTGATCTCTTTATTGTAATTTCCTTCTAACTGAGTTGAATACAATTGTGTGTTGCCTCTCATATTCTGTGCTATTTCTCATTGATAGTTACTTGTACTTCTAGTTATTTCTGCATGTTTAAGTTGCTTATACAATGGTAATCATGTGTGCTCTTAATTCTGGCAAGCTTTGGGGCTAAGTTCTAATATGAAATTGTGTTGCGATGATGGGACTCACTAGGGATAAACTCTAATCTAAAATTGAGATATGATTATAGGGCCCTTTAGAGCTCAGCTATGATCTAAAATTGAGCTGTGATGATGGGACCTTTAATGGTTAATCTCTTATTTGGAATTGTGCTATGGAGATTCAACCAACTCAACTAATGTGATGTTCTTATCCAAAGCCTTTTTTCTATATTTTGATCAACTTTTTCATTGGTAATAGATTGAAGATTATCTGTATCAGAAAGATTTGTACTTACCATTGAGAAGGGTTGATTGCAAGCCCCAGGATATGAAGGATGAAGAATGGGAGGTTCTTGATCGAAAGGCTCTAGGATCTATAAGGTTGATCCTTGCATCGTCTGTGATTTCCAACTTATCACATGCTAAGACAATGATAGAGTTGATGGAATCTTTGGCAAATTTATATGAAAAACCCTCAGCTTCGAATAAGGTATTTCTTATGAAGCAATTATTTAATTTGAAAATGTTGGATGGTGGATCTGTACATAGTCATCTTAGTGATTTCCATGGTTTGGTAAACCAATTAAATTTAGTCAATATTGTTTTTGATGATGAAATTAAGGCTCTCTTAATCTTGTGTTCATTACCTGAAAGTTGGGAGAGTTTGGTAATGGCAGTTAGTAATACTGCGTATGCTTCTAAAATTTTAAAAGTGGATGATGTTGTGAGTGTAATCTTGAATGAAGAGATACACAGGAAAAGCATAGGTGAATCATCAGGAAATGCTTTGAGTGTTAAAAGCAGGGGAAGGCAAAGAGAGATGATTGAGCATGGGAGATCAAGGTCAAAGATAGGCAGGAGATCCAAGTCAAGGTATGGCAGAATAACCTACTGGAAATGTGGAAAGCAAGGGCACTTAAAGAGAGATTGTTGGTTGGGTGAAGATCAGCATGAAAGACATGAATAAGAAGTAGATGTTGCGGATATGTTGCACAGGATGCTCTGGTATGTTCCTTAGATAAAGTAGAATCTTGGGTTTTAGATTCTGGTGCCTCTTTTCATGCATCTCTAAATAGGGAATTTTTTCATGAGTATGTCTAGGGAGACTTTGGATAAATTTTTTTGGGGGATGGTAAGCCTTATCAAATGGTTGGCAAAGGGAAAGTGAAGCTGAAATTGCAGACAGGTAACACATGGGTGTTGAAGGAGGTCATGCATATCCCAATTCTGGAGCAGAATTTGACTTTTGTAAGAAGTTTGGGTGATGAGGGTTGCATAAAAACTCTCATAGTGGACTCTTGGAAGGTTACCAAGGGTGCACTTGTTGTAGCAAGAGGTAAGAAAGTAGGTACGCTTTATCTATCTACTTATATTATCGATTCTCTTTTTGGGTTATCTACTTCAGCTATAGATTCAAAAATGTGGCTTAATAGGCTTGGTCACATGAATAAGAAGGAGATGCATGTTCTTGAGTCAAAGGGTATGGTTTCAGATTTGAAAAGCATGAATCAAGATTTCTATAAGCAAAGGAAGAAAGTGACGTTTCTTGAGGAATCTGATGTTCGTGACAAGAATAGGAAAGTATTGGTTTTTAAGGAGAAGGTGACAGATATAGATTAGTGGAAGGGGCTAAAGAATTCTGAGCAGAGCAAGGGTGATTTGGATAAGGGTTTGATCCAAAAGGAGCTTGTGAGAAAAAGTCATTTCTCACTAGTAAAACACAAAGACCGACGTTGGTGTCTAGACAGGGACCGACGTCAGCTATGTGCAGCCTGACGTCGGTGACTCAGGGACCATAAACACTGGCATCAATCATGGGGAACTGACATTGGTGATGAGATAGTCACATGAAATTGACATCAGTCAGATGCAGACTGAGATGTGACTGGCATCGGTCACTGAGATAGATTTTGGGTAGATAGCAAGCTGTCAAAGAGTCTCAAGCACCCATATGGAGGACTTAAAGGGTAGGTAAGCCTCAAATTCATCATTTCCCTTTTTTACACTACTTTTTACTCACTGATGGTAAAGAACCAAGAAGTTGTTAAAGAAGTAGAGCAGGTAGATCTAAGAAATAGTGGGAGCTTGGCATGGATGAAGGATGTGATTCCTTGGAGAAGAACCAAATGGGATTTTTTAGGTGGAGTTGCCAACTGGAAGAAGGCATTGAGAGACAAATGGATGTTCAAGATGAAGAAGAGCAAAAATGGACATGTGAGATGGAAGGCCAAGGTATATGGTCTTGAATAAGCTGTAGGACAATGGAGGTTTGATCATTGTGTTTCTCTTTACCAGGTTGGATAATATTAGCTACATTATCCTATTACTGTATGATGTGCTTGTTGTAGGGTTACATATATAGGGAGTTGCTGAACTAAAGGTAAAGCTAGTTCAGAGGTGTGTCATGAGGAATCTGGGAGCAGTAAGATTCTTTGGCATGAGTGTGTTTTAGGGACATGGAAGGTCACAAGTTGACTTTTTTTTAGGATGATTGTGTGAGACCGATTAACACATCGATGGTTGGACAATTTTATGAATAGTGTCTTGATTCACATAATGAGGTTGAGTACATGTGTACTAAACCTGAGTTTTCCCAAGCAGTGAGAGTTATCAGAAAGTTAGGAGGCAATCTGGGAAAGAAGCACTGGAGGGAAGTTTAGTGGATTCTTAGAGGGACCAGCAGCAAGTGCACATGATATGCAGGGTCAAGTTATTTTCTACATGGGTTTGTAAATGTAGATGTGGCAGGTGATTTGGATGACAGGTGTTACACCACAGGATTTGTGGTGGTTGGTCTTCAAAAGTGATCTTGAAGAGGGATACAAAGCCAAGGGAACAAACTAGATGGTGTACAGGTACATGTATAGTTGTAGCTATTTATCTCCAAGTGAGAGATTGTTAGGTTGTGGAGCTAAAAGCTTCAACTTATGTAGACATGGAGGAGTTGCTGAGTTCAGAGATACCAACATCAGCAGTGGGATTGATGTCAGTCATCTACAGTGTAGAAGGGTAACCGGCATTGACAGGAGGTTGACTGACGTCGGTCACCTCCAGGCAGACAGGGACTGACGTCGGTCACCTGTGGCAGTTCCAAAACTATTCATTACATGAACAGTTAGTTTGTTGAACCGAGTGTCTACATGTAAAGGCTATTTTGAGTCTTGAGTTGTATGGATAATTATAGTAAATTAAGAGTCTAAGTTATTTTTTAAGTTTGGGATCTATTTATAGACCCATTGGCATGTCTTGTAATTAGTGTAAATAGAGGAAGGCCAGGTAGATCCTTCCATTGTAAGATCATTGAGTTGCAGGTTGTTACAAGCTCATAGGAGATCTACATGTGTAAGTAAGGTCTGTTGAATTGTAGGGTGTTGCAGGTTCATGGGAGATCTACTTGAAGTACTTTAAGTACTTGGTGTACTGGTAGGGTGATTACTAACTGGTTGGAGAGGTGAACACCAATTCTGTGTGTGAGTTGTGTGTTGAGACCATTTTTGGTAGGAGAGTGAACTCTTGATTGAGAATAATTGGGAGCCCTTGAGGTGTGGGAAGCCTTAGAGAGGTGTAAGAAGAAGTGGCATCTTCTTTATTTTCTTTTCTTTTTGAATGAGTATTAATACAAGATAGTGTATTGCCTCTCATATTCTATGCTATTTGTGAATTCTAGTTACTTGTTCATTCTGGTATAATTTTGTGTTTAGTTTCTTATACAAGGTAATCATATTGTGCTCTTATTTAGAAGAGTCATAGATCCTAACAAATGGTATCAGAGTGAGGTTAGAGGTTCTCAGAGAGAGGTTTACTAATAGGTGGTTCAAATCTGGTTAGTGGTTGTTGATTACAGGTTACTCTGAAGGGTTTCTAATTGAGTGGGAGTATAGCAACGACAGAAGAAGGTAAGCTGAGAATGGAGAAATTTAGACACAGGTGTAACACCATAGGGTGTGTGGTGGTTGGTCTTCAAGATTGAGCTTGAAGAGGAATACAAGCCAGGATGCAGAATAGACAAAGTACTAGTGTAGGTATGGGTATAGCTATTTATCTCCAAGTGAGAGATTGTTAGGGTGTGGAGCTAAAATCTTCACCCAGATGCAAACATGGAGGAGGGTTACAGTGTCATAGTCACTGACATCGGTAGGCCACACCAATCTCAGGCAGGGGTCAATAGAAGATCAACTGACATTAGCAGGAGTCGGTCGACATCGATCACCTCCATGCAGACAGGGACCGACATCGGTTTCTTATGCGGTTCTAAAACTGTTGTTAATAGATAGTCAGTTTGTTGAATGGGTTGTTTGCATGTAAAGACTAGTTTGAGTCTTTGAGCCATTTGTCTAATTATTGTATGCATGAGATCTATATAATAGACTCATGGGTTATATTGTAAAGTTGTAGAACTAGGAGAGTTCTTCCCATGGTAGAATCAAGTAGGATTATTCATGTATGTAAGATCAGGTTTGATCTGTTAGGTGTTGCAAGATCATGGTGGAGATCTATATGTGATAAGTAAGATCGGGTTGGTCTGCACGGGTGTGTGTATGTGAGGGTCAAAAGGAGATCAGCGGGGGAGCAAGATCTAAGGTGACAGCAATACATCAAGGAGCAAGATCATGGTGAGATCTACTTGGAGTACTGGTTCATACTCGATTATACTGATAGTATAATGAGGTGAACAACAGCGTGTGTTAGCTTTGTGTTGTGACCTGTATTGAGAGAAGATTACTCTTGAGGAAAGATTACTGGGAGCCCTTGAGGAGTGGGAAGCCTCACAGAGGTGGAAGAAGAGTGTGATCTCTTTGTTGTAATTTCCTTCTAATTGAGTTGAATACAATTGTGTGTTACCTCTCATATTCTGTGTTATTTCTCATTGATAGTTACTTGTACTTTTGGTTATTTCCACATCTTAAGTTGCTTATACAATGGTAATCATGTGTGTTCTTAATTCTAACAAGTTGTGTCAGAGCTTTGGGGAACCTAGGTTCTATCAAATGGTATCAGAGAGAGGTTAGAGGTTCTCAGAGTGAGGTTTACTAACAGGTGGTTTAAGATCTGTTAAGTGTTGTTGATTACAGGGTACTCTCAAGGGTTTCTAATTGAGTGGGAGTATAGCAATGGCAGAATAAGGTAGGCTGAGAATGGAGAAGTTTAGATACAGGTGTAGCACCACAAGGAGTGTGGTGGGTAGTCTTCAAGATTGAGCTTGAAGAGGAATACAAGCTAGGATGCAGATTAGACAATGTACTGGTATAGGTATAGGTACATCTATTTATCTCCAAGTGGGAGATTGTTAGGTTATGGAGCTAAAAGCTTCACCTAGATGCAAATAGGGGAGGAGGTTGTTGAGTATCAGTCACCGACATTGACAGGCCACAACCAACATCGGTCAGGGATCAGTGCAAAGGCAACCAACATCGGTAGGATCAGCCGACGTCGGTCACCTCTAGTTAGATAGGGACTGACGTCGGTCGCCTGTGTGGTTCCAAAATTGCTGTTAATGAACAGTCAGTTAGTTGAACGGGTTGTTTGCATGTTAAAGACTAGTTTGAGTCTTGAGGCACAAGTCTAATCATTGTATGCATGAGATCTATATAATAGACTCATGGGCTATATTGTAAATTGTAGAACTAGGAGATTTCTTCCCATGGTAGAATCAAGTAGGGTTCTTCATGTATGTAAGATCAGGGTGGAGATCTACATGTGATAAGTAAGATCAGGGTTGGTCTGTAGGGGTGTGTGTATGCAAGGGTCAGAAAGGAGATTGGTAGGAGAACAAGATCCAAGGTGACAGCAATACATCAAGGAGCAAGATCATGGTGAGATCTACTTGGAGTACCAGTTCATACTCGATTGTACTGGCAGTATAATGAGGTGAACAACAGCTTGTGTTAGCTGTGTGTTGTGACTTGTATTGAGAGAAGATTACTTTTGAGGGAAGATTATTGGTATGCCCAAAAAGTGGAAGAAGAGTGTGATCTCTTTGTTGTAATTTCCTTCTAACTGAGTTGAATACAATTATGTGTTGCCTCTCATATTCTGTGTTATTTCTCATTGATAGTTACTTGTACTTGTGGTTATTTCCACATGTTTAAGTTGCTTATACAATGGTAATCATGTGTGCTCTTAATTCTAACAGGCTTTGTCACCCAGTTCTAATCCAAAATTGTGTTGTGATGATGGGACTCACTAGGGATAAACTCTAATCTAAAATTGAGATATGATTATAGGACCCTTTAGAGCTCAGCTGCGATCTAAAATTCAGCTGTGATGATGGGACCTTTAATGGTTAATCTCTTATTTGGAATTGTGCTATGGAGATTCAACCAACTCAACTAATGTGATGTTCTTATCCAAAGCCTTTTTTCTATATTTTGATCAACTTTTTCATTGGTAATAGATTGAAGATTATCTGTATCAGAAAGATTTGTACTTACCATTGAGAAGGGTTGATTGCAAGCCCCAGGATATGAAGGATGAAGAATGGGAGGTTCTTGATCGAAAGGCTCTAGGATCTATAAGGTTGATCCTTGCATCGTCTGTGATTTCCAACTTATCACATGCTAAGACAATGATAGAGTTGATGGAATCTTTGGCAAATTTATATGAAAAACCCTTAGCTTCGAATAAGGTATTTCTTATGAAGCAATTATTTAATTTGAAAATGTTGGATGGTGGATCTGTACATAGTCATCTTAGTGATTTCCATGGTTTGGTAAACCAATTAAATTTAGTCAATATTGTTTTTGATGATGAAATTAAGGCTCTCTTAATCTTGTGTTCATTACCTGAAAGTTGGGAGAGTTTGGTAATGGCAGTTAGTAATACTGCGTATGCTTCTAAAATTTTAAAAGTGGATGATGTTGTGAGTGTAATCTTGAATGAAGAGATACACAGGAAAAGCATAGGTGAATCATCAGGAAATGCTTTGAGTGTTAAAAGCAGGGGAAGGCAAAGAGAGATGATTGAGCATGGGAGATCAAGGTCAAAGATAGGCAGGAGATCCAAGTCAAGGTATGGCAGAATAACCTGCTGGAAATGTGGAAAGCAAGGGCACTTAAAGAGAGATTGTTGGTTGGGTGAAGATCAGCATGAAAGACATGAATAAGAAGTAGATGTTGCGGATATGTTGCACAGGATGCTCTGGTATGTTCCTTAGATAAAGTAGAATCTTCGGTTTTAGATTCTAGTGCCTCTTTTCATGCATCCCCAAATAGGGAATTTTTTCATGAGTATGTCCAGGGAGACTTTGGAGAAATTTTTTTGGGGGATGGTAAGCCTTGTCAAATGGTTGGCAAAGGGAAAGTGAAGCTGAAATTGCAGACAGGTAACACATGGGTGTTAAAGGAGGTCATGCATATCCCAGTTCTAGAGTAGAATTTGATTTTTGTAAGAAGTTTGGGTGATGAGGGTTGCATAGAAACTCTCACAGTGGACTCTTGGAAGGTTACCAAGGGTGCACTTGTTGTAGCAAGAGGTAAGAAAGTAGGTACGCTTTATCTATCTACTTATATTATCGATTATCTTTCTAGGTTATCTACTTCAGCTGTAGATTTGAAGATGTGGCTTAATAGGCTTGGTCACATGAATAAGAAGGAGATGCATGTTCTTGAGTCAAAGGGTATGGTTTCAGATTTGAAAAACATGAATCAAGATTTCTATAAGCAAAGGAAGAAAGTGACGTTTCTTGAGGAATCTGATGTTCATGACAAGAACAGGAAAGTCTTGGTTTTCAAGGAGAAGGTGATAGATAGAGATCAGTGGAAGGGGTTGAATAATTCTGAGCAGAGCAAGGGTGATTTGGATAAGGGTTTGATCTAAAAGGAACTCATGAGAAAAAGTCATTTCTCACTAGTAAAACACAGAGACTGACGTCGGTTAGAAAACTGACATTGGCATCCAGATAGGGACCAACGTCGGCTATGTGAAGCCTGACGTTGGTGACTCAGGGACCATAAACACCAGCATCGATCATGGGTAACCTACGTCAGCGATGAGATAGTCGCATGGAACTGACATCGATTGGATGCAGACTGAGATGTGACTGGCATCGGTCACTGAGACAAATTTTGGGTGGACATCAAGCTGTCAAGGAGTCTCAAGTGCCCATATGGAGGACTTAAAGGGTAAGTAAGCCTCAAATTCATCATTTCCCTTCTTTACACTACTTGTTGCTCACTGATGGTAAAGAACCAGGAAGTTGTTAAAGAAGCAGAGCAAGTAGATCCAAGAAATAGTGGGAGCTTGGCATGGATGAAGGATGTGATTCCTTGGAGAAGAACCAAACGGGAGTTTTTGGGTGGAGTTGCCAGCTGGAAGAAAGCATTGAGAGACAAATGGATGTTCAAGATGCAGAAGAGCAAAAATGGACATGTGAGATAGAAGGCCAGGGTATATGGTCTTGAATAAGCTACAAGATAATGAAGGTTTGATCATTGTGTTTCTCTTTACTAGGTTGGATAATATTATCTACATTATCCTATTACTGTATGATGTGCTTGTTGCAGGGTTACATATACAGGGAGTTGTTGAACTAAAGGTAAAGCTAGTTTAGAGGTGTGTCATGAGGAATCTGGGAGCAGCAAGATTCTTTGGCATGAGTGTGTTCTAGGGACATGGAAGGTCACAGGTTGACTTTGTTTCAAGATGATTGTGTGAGACTAGTTAGCACGCCAATGGTTGGACAGTTCTATGAACAGTGTCTTGATTCACATAATGAGGTTGAGACATGTGTACTAAACTTGAGTTTTCCCAAGCAGTGGGAGTTGTCAGAAAGTTAGGAGCCAATCTGGGAAAGAAGCACTAGAGGGAAGTTCAATGGATTCTTAGAGGGACCAGCGGCAGGTGCACATGCTATGCAGGGTCAAGTTATTTTCTACATGGGTTTATAGATGCAGATGTGGCAAGTGATTTGGATGATAGGTGTTACACCACAGAATTTGTGGTGGTTGGTCTTCAAGAGTGATCTTGAAGAGGGATACAAAGCCAAGGGAACAAACTAGATGGTGTATAGGTATAGGTACAGTTGCAGCTATTTATCTCCAAGTGAGAGATTGTTAGGTTGTGGAGCTAAAAGCTTCAACTTATGTAGACATGGAGGAGTTGCTGAGTTCAGAGATACCAACATCAGCAGTGGGATTGACGTCAGTCATCTACAGTGTAGAAGGGTAACCGGCATTGACAGGAGGTTGACCGATGTCGGTCACCTCCAGGCAGACAGGGACTGACGTCAGTCATCTGTGGCAGTTCCAAAACTATTCATTACATGAACAGTTAGTTTGTTGAATCGAGTGTTTACATGTAAAGGCTATTTTGAGTCTTGAGCTATATGGATAATTATATTAAATTAAGAGTCTAAGTTATTGTTTAAGTTTGGGATCTATTTATAGACCCATTGGCATGTATTGTAATTAGTGTAAATAGAGGAAGGCCAGGTAGATCCTTCCATTGTAAGATCATTGAGTTGCAAGTTGTTACAAGCTCATAGGAGATCTACATGTGTAAGTAAGGTCTGTTGAATTGTAGGGTGTTGCAGGTTCATGGGAGATCTACTTGAAGTACTTTGAGTACTTGGTGTACTGGTAGGGTTATTACTAACTGGTTGGAGAGGTGAACACCAATTCTGTGTGTGAGTTGTGTGTTGAGACCATTTTTGGTAGGAGAGTGAACTCTTGATTGAGAATAATTGGGAGCCCTTGAGGTGTGGGAAGCCTTGGAGAGGTGTAAGAAGAAGTGGCATCTTCTTTATTTTCTTTTCTTTTTGAATGAGTATTAATACAAGATAGTGTATTGCCTCTCATATTCTGTGCTATTTGTGAATTCTAGTTACTTGTTCATTCTGGTATAATTTTGTGTTTAGTTTCTTATACAAGGTAATCATATTGTGCTCTTATTTAGAAGAGTCAGAGATCCTAACAAATGGTATCAGAGTGAGGTTGGATGTTCTCAGAGTGAGGTTTACTAACAGGTGGTTCAGATCTGGTTAGTGGTTATTGATTACAGGTTACTCTCAGGGGTTTCTGATTGAGTGGGAGTATAGCAACGGTAGAGGAAGGTAAGCTGAGAATGGAGAAATTCAGACATAGGTGTAGCACCACAGGGTGTGTGGTGGTTGGTCTTCAAGATTGAGCTTGAAGAGGAATACAAGCCAAGATGCAGAATAGACAAAGTACTAGTATAGGTACGAGTGCAACTATTTATCTCCAAGTGGGAGATTGTTAGGGTGTGGAGCTAAAAGCTTCACCTGGATGCAAACATGGAGGAGGGTTGTAGTGTCAAAGTCACCGATGTCGGTAGGCCACACTGATGTCAGGCAGGGGTTGACAGAAGATCAACCGACATCGGTAGGAGTTGATCAACATCAGTCACCACCAGGCAGATAGGGACCGACATCGGTCACTTGTGCTGTTCTAGAACTATTATTGACAGATAGTCAATTTGTTGAACGGGTTATTTGCATGTAAATACTAGTTTGAGTCTTTGAGCTGCTGTCTAATTATTATATGCATGAGATCTATATAATAGACTCATGGGCTATATTGTAAATTTGTAGAACTAGGAGAGTTCTTCCCATGGTAGAATCAAGTAGGATTCTTCATGTATGTAAGATCAGGTTTGATCCACAGGGTGTTGCAAGATCATGGTGGAGATCTACATGTGATAAGTAAGATCGGGTTGGTCTATAGGGGTGTGTGTATGTGGCGAGGGTCATAAGGAGATCAACGGGGGAACAAGATCCAAGGTGACAACAATACATCAAGGAGCAAGATCATGGTGAGATCTACTTGGAGTACCGATTCATACTCAATTGTACTGACAATACAATGAGGTGAACAACAACATGTGTTAGCTGTGTGTTGTGACCTGTATTGAGAGAAGATTACTCTTGAGGGAAGATTACTGGGAGCCCTTGAGGAGTGGGAAGCCTCACAGAGGTGGAAGAAGAGTGTGATCTCTTTGTTGTAATTTCCTTCTAACTGAGTTGAATATAATTGTGTGTTGCCTCTCATATTATGTGTTATTTCTCATTGATAGTTACTTTTACTTTTGGTTATTTCCACATCTTAAGTTGCTTATACAATGGTAATCATCTATGCTCTTAATTCTGATAAGTTGTGTCAGAGCTTTGGGGAACCTAGGTCCTATCAATAAGAGGTTGTGTAGAGGATGAATTCATATACCCCTATGGGTTTAGAATATAGCTTGGGTTGGATGCAATAGGAATTTTTTGAGGAATTGACATGGGTTGGGTTGGAGGTATGGTTGGGTTGATAGGCTAAGGATGGGCGATAACCTTGGTACTAATGGGTGGAAGGGTAGAAGGTATGGGAATCACCAAGCCTTGCAATAGAGTAGAGGTTGGTGGGTTGGAAACAAGAGGAAGGATTGCAACACTAGTAGAGAATATTCCAATGGTAAGTGGAGAATGTATGGCCAAAGGTTGGTTTGTTAGTATACTATAAGAGTTATTGGTTGGGTTGGAGGCATTTGGATGTTAGGTGGTTGCATGGGTTGGTTTTATATGGTGGTATTGGAGGGATGTTTGGTATAATAAGATGCTTGGGTGACTAAGGGTTAGGTGGAAATTGTAGTAATTGAGGTGTTACCCATAAGGTGGGATGGCATACCATAGGGTGGATCAATAGGTGGAACCAAATGAGGGGTAAGGTGGGATATGGTGTTAAGGTAATGTTGGAGGGCTATGGGGTTATTATCCATAAAGGTGAAAAAAATTGTATCACCTTGGGAAACCATCTAAAGGATACTATGACTTATAAAAGGATGGGGATATCCATCTACATCTAATATGTACTCTATGGATGAAGAATATGAAGATAGGTGGTTAGGAGGTGGATCCCGATTCATTTGTTTTCTTAGTTGTTGACTAGTGAGAACCATGCAAGGAAGGAAAAAGGAAGATACAAGTGATCCCAAAACTCAAAATAGAAGCACTCAAAATAAAAAGATCTTAAGGAAAATAATGCATACACTAAAGTGCATTAAAATCCTATGATACTTTATTATCTCTCTTTAGGCTTATACCTCAATTTTAAAGAACTTATAAAGGACCAACTTGGGCTTATATAATGGGTACTAAAAGAAGATGTATAAGGATGGTTTCAATTAGTTAAAGGATCTCAAGATCTATACTATAACTTGGTATGTGGCTTGATATTGTGGTCTACCCCCTCACTTCACACACCACCTCGATAAGGGTGTCAGGTGCTTAGCCAAAATATACTGAGTTTCTAGAGATTATACTCAACTAACTTATTGAGTTGGTTCTCCCTTTGGTGGTGAAATCCAAGTAGGATAGCCAAGGAAAGGTGACAGCTAGGTGATGAAATCTCAGTCATGCTTTATGTAAATGTTTTGATGTTTGATTGAATGTGTGGTTTGGGCTTGTGTGTGTAGAGATAAGTGAGACTATGATTAATTCATTTGATTAAATTAAGCTATGTGAGCTAATCAATACAAGCAAACAATGGATGCAAAGTTAATTTTAATCCAAAAGAAAATTTGGTGTCTTTTCAAATGAATACAAAATAACTAAGATGCACCTAGATGATGATGTAAAATCATAGGCCTAGAATGAGTACTTTTGATTTTTAGAAATGAAATCAGAAATGTCAATTTTTAATTTTTTCCCTAAGAAATCAAAAGAAACTAGAACTTGTGTTTTGGAAAGGAAGAAAGGAAATAAAGAACATTTAATTTTTAGAAAATAATGCAATGGATGACTCTTATCTAATTCAACTAAATGTCCTATAATTATGAACCCAAGAAAAAAATCAAGGGTCCCACCGAGTGTGTTATAATGTTTCACTAAAATTTTGCTTTATTTTTTTATTGAAAGAAAAATATAAAACTTGAAAGAAGGGTGAGGTTACTAGAACCTGATGTGTTATGAATGCATGAATCCAAAACATTATGGATACTCATTTTTATCTAGGGAGGATAACCTATAGATAAAAAATCACTAAAAGAGAATGGTTGATTAGTGAGATAATAGGATGGATTGCCTAATAAGCTAGATCCAAGAAGTACACACTTATTTGGAGGTTGTCAATCCACATTTTAAAAATTTAATGTTAAGAAAGTTGTTGATAAGAAATAATTCATAACATAAATGAAAGTAATTAATCAAAAGAAATAAATACTTTTAAATAAATAATGTGTTTTAACAAAATAACATTAAAATAAATGTTAATCTATCAAGGTACAGTTTAGGTGTGGTTAGGTTACTACTCTTAACTCTATATGATGATAGGGATGAAGAAACAGGGTTTTTGGTTGAGGTTGGAAAGTGTTTTAAGATTGTTGTTTTGGGTGAAATAAAGATTACACAGTGACCATTGGTGATATGAGTATGACCGTTAGTACATAGGTGACTATCAGTGGTTGTTAACCATTGGTAGTTAAAGAAGTCCATTGGCAGTTAGATAAGACCATCGGTGGTTATTATGGGATTTGGTCTAGGAAAAGTGATTTGTTGTGTATAGTTATAGAGAGGTTATAGGTGTGGTATTTATGTTTAATGTTGCTCATGAGATAATAAATAATACCTAGAGGTATCTGGTTCAGGGATTGGGTATTTAGGTGAGTGAGAATGGTTTGTGGATGGGGAGATTAAATGTCTAGAGTTACAAAACTCTGACATAGAAAAGTGAGGTGAAAGGGAAATAAATGGGAAAGATACAAGAAATGAAACGAATAAAGATAATTACTAAATTTTAATGAAAGAAAACATAGAACTTATCTTTTGGATTTGCCTGGGATTTAGAACCTCTTGTACATGCTTGATTGATCCTGATGATCCATTCTTTCAACCTTCTCTTCCTATCTTAATATAAAGGAAAGGGAGGTTCTAATCAAAGGGTATAACAAATGGTTCATCACATAATATAATTATGCATTGATCATGTGAATATTTGGATAAATTTATATAGCTAGTAATCAATGAGTGAATTATAGTCAAACTATAGTTGACTCATTTGATCATGCAAGAGTTCAAGTAACCATCGATGGTTAGGTCAATCATCAATAGTTGAGGGTCAACAATCAGAGGTTGGGGAAACATAGTAAAAATATCTAGGATTAGTCATTTTAACTTATGTTTTATGGTTTATGATTTAATAAATGGTCCAGGGTAATAAAAGGGGGTCATAGGGTGATTTGATGACTAGAAATGCATCATGCAATTTTCAAGTGTCTATAGGTCCAAGTATTTAAATGGACTAAATGAAGTTAGGGACCTAAGGTGAACTTATCAAGGGTATATTAGAGGCATATATAAAGTTTTTAATCCATTGGATATGATAGAAAGTGTTCCTACTGATCTAAATGGTAACATATGGATAGGACAAACCTAATTACATTACATCTCCATTAGCCCTAATAGTGAAATCGGTCCTTATGGGCTATGATCAACTAACAAATTATTTGTTTCACTCATGAAATGTGTATAGTGATATATTTAAATCATAATCCATGTTTCATAATGATCTTATCTAACCAATATGGGTGAAAGAAAGAATTGAGTATAAATGCAAGGCCTAATGAGGCTATTTGGACAAGTTAGAAAATTGAGCTTTTGATCAAAGTATATAGGGTTTGTATGAATAGGTTGAGGGATTTAATATCATCATAATAATAATCTAAAGATGTCATGAATTTTTAACTGTGTTTCTATAGGTGTTGAATAACGTCAATTGACCTAATATTGCCAAGGAGAGGGCTTATTAAGTGAGAAGGCCTAAGAGGCTATTTGAGTGAGATTGAAAGATAAAGAATGCAAGAGAATATTTTAATATATATTTGAGTTAGAAATAGGTGTTCTAAGGTGACTAGATATTAGAGGTGAATTGGTTGGTGCTAAGTTTACTACTAGGTTTGGAGCCTCCTTGCAAGATTGAGCTTTCAAAAGACTAGTTGGGTGGGTGCTCAACTAGGTATGGGTTGGAGCTCCTTGTGAAGCTGGTTATTCACTAAATTTTTAATATTGACATTATAGGATAGTATTCCATGTGCATGGTTTAATGGTTTTTATCCCCCAAGAGGGTTTCCTACATAAATTTTGTGTTCTCTTATGATTTTCTTATATTGTTACTTGTGTATGCATTAATCTTTCATATGAGTGAATGTCTCATGGAATGTTGAATTGAATTGAATAGATAAATGTTGATAAAATGATTTAACCCCCCTTTCAATAGTATTTCTTCTAAAAATAGCTACAAGGTTCACTCCTTTTCCACTGGTATATGGCTTGGAGGTAGTAATGCATATGGATTATATTATTCCTAGTCTATGCATTGTGATCACTGAGATTAGGGGATCAATATTCTATGAAAACATGGTTGATGGACTTTAAAAATATGGAATAAAATAGAGAAAGGGTATAATGGATATAGTAGTGTCAAAAATCATGGCATGATCACAAATTGTGATTTAAGGAATTTTGTTTAAAACAAATGATATTACTTTATGGTAGCATATTTAAAGCATTCCTAAGAAAGTTGTGCATTAGATGGAAAGGACCCTATATTATTCATGAAGTTTCATAATAGGTTATGATAGTGCTAAAATAGTTATAGGGAACCATATGACTAGGACATATAAATGGATGTAAGCTTAAGCCTTACAACCCTTAATCTCTATCATTCTGATAAAAATTGAGTAGGTGTTGAGTGGCACCATGTAGTTAGGATATTATTTAATATTTTATTTATTTATTTATTTAGGTTATAATGTTTGTACAATGTGTTCATTGTAGTTTAACACATCATAGCAACCAACAAACATTTATAATTGTAAGGTATGATCACATTCCAAACATATCTAGCCATAACTACATTAAGGATATCAATTATGTCTAAGAAGGTGGACATAATATAGGTATAGAAAAAGGGAGGCAATTGGTCATGTTAGGTCATTAATGATGTGACATTTCAAAATATTGCATCATTTTTTAGGAAAATTGAGTAATAAATGGATAGGTGGAGTCATAAAAGAAATTGGATAGATGAAAGGACATCCAATCACATCAAATAAATATCAAAGGGGTAAACCAAATATTATAAACACAAAACATCATTATCATGGAAACTTATAGTGAGTGATATTAATTAGAAGAGGAACACTCATGTATAAATAGTCAGTATATTCAAAGTAGTTGATGAGACAAAATTAGGTGCTAATAACTATATAATAATGACATATAAATAGTGCCAAAACATTAAAAACTATGGATAATAAGAGAATTATATGATCTTCTCTTTGGATACCTCCCTATAAATGGATTTTGAACCAAATCCTGATCAAGTAGAGAAATCTTTCATCATAGGTCACTAATATAAATATGGAGACATGTCAGTTGTTGATCCCACTCACAAATGTGCAGAAAGAAGAGATGGGGATTGGGTTAGGTCTTCACCAAACTAATTACAATGACTTGGTTCCATTTGATTTCATTGACATAATAGAATCTACTCTTTTTCATAGGATCCTCAGGGAGCCACACAATCAAGAGTCCTCACACTTCAATATCCACTTCAAGTTTTTGAAGCAAAAAGTTTGATTAGGTTGCCTATATTTTGGAAACTTGATGAGGTCATGATGACTTTGTCAATTTGATACAATCAATGGTATATCCATTTGTCCCAAGATATTACAATATGGATCGCTATGAAAATAATGGCATGAGCCATAAGCCTTCTTAATCATGGTAAATCCCTCATTCAATATAAATATATGGCATAGCTAATCAATTTAGATGTGCACAAAAAATATACCACACAAGAAGGTCAAAGAACACCATTTGATTCAATTAAGGATGATTTGATGTGCATTATATTACAATACATCAAAAAAAGGTTTTGGCAAACTAACAAGCAGTCAAAATAAGCAACAAGAGGGGTAATTAATATTGCATATCACATGATAAAGTTATGGGAGGACTTCAATTGGCCTAAGTTTTTCATTTTTGATATCACTTCTAAAATCGAGAAGGTAATTTTAGGAACTACACAAACATTTTAGTACCATTTTTTTTATTGTGCTTCACATAGTGGAAATATTCATTTAGACCAATCAATGTGACTACATATTTTTGGCCCACTACTACCCTCACAAACATAGCATGGATGAAAATAGGGAAATACTATAAAAATTTGGATTAGTTTAATATGTAGTGGTTAGAAGCCCTAGATTTGATCAAAACATACTCAAGAATCCCATAAGATGTCATGTAATATTTGGGATAACATGCTTCAGTCACCAAGCTGCATAATGACATTCAAATCAAAATCCATGAGTTGGCATCTTCACCTATGACTCCAATTCTATTATTTATTTATATGATAGAATCATAGGGTGAATTATATAGGTAGAAAGATTTAGCTACAAGTTTGTTTCCACCTCTACAAGTTATTCCTCTATAGGCACAACAATTAGATATAGAGTAAGCACCACCATAACAACCTCCATAATAGCCACAAGCTCTACCACCATAATATAAATGAAAAATAAAGGAACCTATGTGGCATGCCTCATCACCATCACTGAAGAAAAAGATGCAAAAAATAAAGTCCTAGTTGGATAATTTTATGGTTCCCAAGATAGTTGGTAAGTGCGACCTATCAGATATGGGATTTAATGAGTATGAAGTTCTCAAAACTATGTTGGAAGACATTGAAAAGGAGGTTTATGACAAAGAATTGGAAAGGGAATTATTATTATATAAATTAGTGTACACTTTTCAAATACAAAATTAGGTATGAAAGGAAATTTGGGTTGACATTACTTAACCACCTCTATCTATTCATATGGATACTATAGGTTAGGAAGCATCTCGACATAAGCTATAGGTGGAGATATTTCTAATTGATCCTTCCATAATGTCATCAATTGTACACATGGTAGATATAACATAATAAGGTAGTCCTACATTGCCCTTATTTTGACAACCTTGTACACACCGCACTACCAAATAATCACAAACTATTAGATAAAGTATGGTGTCTTTCAGTGAACCTATAGGAATAAATAGTGAATAATATTCATAATAAACATAGAAATAGGCCTAGCCTCATGTTTCAAAGAATAAAAAAGAGACCATCACTCCTCTAGCTACATCTAGGAAGAATTTCATACATAAGATTTGGGTGGTTGAATCAGAGTCATCTAAACATACTAAAATAGAAACTAAGCTAGTCAAGGTGGAAACTATTAAAGAACCCTAGATATAAGTGTGTTAGAGCCATCATAAGAACATGAAATTTAATAGGATACACTAGATCCTAAGGAGGTGAAAAAATAAAAGGAGAAGAATTAGAAAAAAGAAGTAAAAATAAAGCATAAATAAGTGGCGAAATAAATGGTTACATAAGAAGCACAACACAAATAACAAGAATCTATACATGAATAATAAAAAAGCAGTAAGCTGAAGAGAAAGAATGATAAAATAAATATGAGGAGGTATAGGCTATGCATAAAATAGTAAAAAAATATGAGGAAAATAGAAAATAACATGAGAAATCCCACCAAGAACAACAAGAGGTGAAATCTATGCAACAAAATTAGGTAGAGTAAGAAGCATAAGCCAAGGCTACTGAGGAATAATTCATGCACATAGTAGAAGCACAAGTAACTCAAATAAAGCTAAAGATAAGGCTAAATCAAAATTTAAGGCTGAAAATGAAGCCAAATCTAAGGCTAAAGCCAAGGAGTAAGCCAAAGCACAACCTAAATTTAATTTTAAGGCTAGGGCTAAAGCTATAATACAATCCAAGAGAAATAGGGAGGCCAAAGAACAAGTACAAGTAGAAATCATAACTCATATGAAGGTTGTAGAATAATTGTCATAGCCCAAACTACAAATATCTAGCCAATGGTTTTGGGATGTCCTTACAACATCAACTTGATGAACCACCTTTTTGCTTCCATTGGCTCAATTTACACCATCCCCTATGATACTAGCAACCACATCCATCACAGAATATCTTTGGATGCGATTTAGTTGTCACTATCAAAGTAGATTCAAGGCACAATTGCATTTCAAGAGTCGATTATGTAGAAGGATTTAGATTTGGAACAAGAAGTTCTAAGGCTACATGAGGAAAAGTCTAACGTAGAATATTAGTTAGAAAAGGCATGGTAGTTGATAAATAATAGTTGTCCCACCTAAGTTATGTAGGTGCTAGGTGATCAAGTAATGTCTAAGGATAAAAAATTCACTATTTTTTTTACATAGCTTACAAAGGATTGGGTGGTCATGTATAAATTGATCATATTATGCACACAAGGGTAGGCTATCAAGAATGAAATGGAAACTATCTGTGAACTCTTTTAATAATATGAGTAGGTCTTAGAGACAAGTTCATAATAAGCCAAGTAAATATCCTAAGATATGTTGAATTGGAGACAACATCTCAATTAGTGGAGCCTAGGATATTCTTCTCATACTTGGCACCACAAGTGGAGTCTATTCATATTATAACCGATTATAGGTCATGGACATAGGATAAAATAGACATATATGTGATAAAATGATTACATAACATATGAATATTAGACAAATATCATGTGTATATTTACTATATAATTTCTTCTCCCGACACATTCCTAGACTTAAAATGTTGTCTCACCCTGAGACAATGTCACAAGATCTTATAAAATTGTATAAAGGTAGAATCTGAAGAAGTGGTTAAAACAATAAGAGTTACAATAATCACTCAAGGCACCATTTTTGGCACTCACCTCTTACACACTACTTATCCACCCTTTTAATTTTTCAACTAAGTAGCATACCAACATACCACCCTTTTGGGTTTTTAAGAGGCCGGTGTAACTAGCTGACCACCCTTTATGGGATTTCAACCAACCTAGCATAACTCATCTTACTAGTCATTCCCAATACAAAATTTTATACAAGTTTTTTTACAAAATTTATTACTTTGTGTAGTATTTAACTTGATGGAGGTGGCATAGATGTAGATGATGACTAGCTAGAAGATTCCTTAGCCTTGGACGATGTAGTCTTATACTGAGTGATGACCTAATGGAGCTATTGTAGCATAGAATTGTACCCTAGTGGGAGATTTTCTTAGGCTCTCTCACTCCTAGCTATAAGCATTAAAACAACCTTAGGTTATGGGTATCCTATAGTGAGGTTGAACCTCTAGGATTTTTATGAGGCTAGTTCCTCAAATGCTTCACTTCAACTTTTATTTCCCACGCTAAAATCTAATGTTGACTAAGGAACAATGATAGGAGGATAACATAAAAAGGAAAACTAAGCTAAGGGGGTGATGCACCAAATAGAGAGTGATCCATATAAGCGTGAAATAAACATTAAGTCAACATAAGATAATTCTTGCTCACACAACCTCACAACTAGTTAATTTGCATAAGTGTTTTATAAACTAGGCTCACTAAACCATACATGAAGCAAAGAGGAATTTTAAAATCCACACCAAACATCCATTAATGATGAAAATATCTCAAGTCCAGACTTGAAACTAACTTTGAAAAACCTTAAAATAGGCAAGAAATAAGGAAGAAGAAGTTCATACATAAAGTTTAGGTGGTTGAATTAGAGTCATCTGAACATACTAAAATAAAAACTGAGCTAGTCAAGGTGGGAACTATTGAAGAACCCTAGATATAAGTGTGTTAGAGCCATCAGAAGAACATGAAATTTCATAGGATACACTAGATCCTAAGGAGGTGAAAAAAGAAAAGGAGATGAAGTAGAAAAAAGAAGTAAAAATTAAGAAGAAATAAGTGGCAGAATAAATGGTTACATACAAAACACAACACACACAACAAGAATCTATGTAGGAGCAACAAAAAATTAGAAAGATAAAGAGAAAGAAAGCCAAAATAAATATGAGGAGGTATAGGCTATGCATAAAATATTCAAAGAATAAGAGTAAAATAGGAAAGAACATGAGAAATCCCACCAAGAACAACAAGAGGTGAAATCTATGCAACAAAATTAGGTGGAGTAAGAATCACAAGCCAAGGCTGTTGAGGAATAATGCATGCACATAGTAAAAGCACAAGTAACTCAAGACAAAGTTAAGGATAAGGCTAAATCTAAATCTAAGGTTGAAAATGAAGCCAAATCTAAGGCTAAATCTGAGTAGTAAGCCAAAGCACAACCTGAATTAGATTATAAGGCTAGGGCTAAAGCTATAATACAATCTAAGAGAAATAAGAAGGCCAAAGAATAAGTAGAACTAGAAAGCATAACTCATATGAAGGTTGTATAATAAGTGTCATAGACCAAACTACAAATATATAGCCAATGGTTGTGGGATTTCATTACAACATCAACTTGATGAACCACCTTTTTACTTCCATTAGCTCAATTTACACCATCCCCTATGATACTGACAACCACATCCATGGTACTTGATACAACTATGATGGAAACATCTTTGGTTGTGATTTAGTTGTCATTATCAAAGTAGATTGAAGGCATAGTTGCATTTCAAGAGTTGATTATGTAGAAGGCTTCAAACTTAGAACACGAAGTTCTAAGGCTACATGAAGAAAAGTCTAAAGTAGAATATTAGTTAGAAAAGGCATGGTAGTTGATAAATTATAGTTGTCCCACCTGAGTTGTATAGGTGCTAGGTGATCAAATAATGTCTGAGTATAAACAATTCACTACTCTTTTTATATATCTTACAAAGGATTGGGTGGTCATGTATAAAGTGTTCACATTATGCACACAAGGGTATGATATCAAGAATGAAATGGAAACTATCTGTAAACTCATTGAATAATATGAGTAGGTCTTAGAGACAATTGCATAATAGGCTAAGTAAATAGCCTAATATATGTTGAATTGGAGATATCTCAATCAGTCCTTGGCTACTACAAAACCTAATTTATCCATTATAGATAAAGTTAAAGTAGGAATGGATGACCAAAAATCTATTACAAAAGTAATGGGAAAGGCACTCAAGAAAATTATTTATTCTAAGGATGTTATGATATAGAAACTACAAGTTTGGCATTTTGAAATAATGTGTAAGACCTTTGTATCCATTCAAACCTAAAGGACTACAAATAGATTGGATGAACTCATATTGGATATCTATCTCAAGCTATCTAATGCACAAGCACTACTCACCATTTTAGAGGATGAATATGTGCAAAACATGATGGTGATCCAAATACCTCTATGCAATCTGATTTTCAGGATCTATGAAGTGCTCATAGATTTGAAAATGCTTAAGCAGGATTTATCTCAAATAGATGTGATTATTTCCTAAATAATAGATGAGAAACAATTCATTCCTCCACACTAGTTCCACCAAATTCTATAGTATAAAAATTTGGATACAAAGGCATGATTTAAACAACCTCCACCATTGGGTGCACTAGAATATAGTGGGTCAGTATCTAAATAAGCATAACAACTTCAATAGTATCCCAATCAAAGTTATCCACCATTGCAAGAGTAGGTAATGCATACTTTAATTTTGTGACTTTAAGAATTTTACAATTTTTTTAAGATACCCTAAACATTAGGAGTAGGGCCAGCCTATTTGAAAACTTGTAAAGGGTGGCCACTTGGTTAGGCTAGTCTATTATAAACTAGAAAGGGTGGTAAGCTAGTATGTTAGTTAAAAACCTAAAAGGATAGCTAATTAGTACACAAAGGGTGAAAACTAGTAAATAGAAACTAGAGTGATTACAATAGCTTTTGTTTATGGATCATCTTTTCAATTTAGTTAGAATTAGGTTGTGACTTTATCTCAGAATGAGACAACCATTTAAGACTGAGAAAGTGTTGGGCATGGAATAAATCATGGTGAAATAAAAAATTATAATATAAGGACACATGTTCAAAGTATATAGTTTTATATTTTGTATAAACATTTGTATGTATTTGGTCTAATAAGCCTAATTGGGTTAGTAGAAGAATGCGAAGAGTCTTTCCTTTTATATCTCAAAAGGTTGAAATACAGAGAGACAATAGATTGTAGAAGGCTATATATAGCACTTTAATGTAATAAAATATGGTTCCGATGTGTTTATATAAAGTATTAGAATAATTGTAATATGGTTTTCATAATATTATTTTACGTATGGTTAGTGTGTAGTAACTACTCTATTTTGATTTAATCTATTTATCATATGTTATTCCCTTTGTTACCACCTTTGGTTACAGTTATGTTCTTCTTACCCTGTATGTGTAATTATGTATGTGAATGATAAATTGTAAGTTTGTAAGGTCATTCACATCTTTTCATTACTTTTTAGAGTGTAAAATATCCATGTAATTAGTATGTTCTGAGTATTTCTAGGAACCTCTGCTAACAATTTATTTTTTTATTGGTGCAAATGGTTTTGATGTTCTTAGAATATTTATTAATAGAATTTAGTGAATAATTCAAGGAATTACAATTGCATAAATTAAATCTAACTAGTGTAATTTTATTATGAGTAATAAATATAACCTTAATATATAATTAGTTCTTATGGATAATGACTAGTTGACAAGTGGGTAACACTATAGAGATTTGACCTCTAAGTGACTATTTATAGAATGGTATAGTATTACCATAATATCAAGTTAATAATTACAAGTCAATGGTATGATACTCACTTATGTGATGACATTGGTCCATGACCAAGACCATGGTGACTTACCTAGATTACAACAATGAATTGCTTTGTGTAATATGCTTAGTGATAAGTTAAAGCATGTAATACGATGATTCCTAAAGCTTATAGATCATTGTAAAATGATCTCAAGGGGATATTAATGTAATATTCTTTTCACTTATATGAAGTTTATTAAGTTTATGCATTTCAAAAACCTATTTCAATTCTAAGGATTTTATAGATATACTTTCCAATTGCTAAGCTTGATATTATGAACATCATTGATTAAGTTAGATAGTATCATGATATACTTTGAATCATGGCTTGTAAACAAATTTCATAACATCTAGTTTTAATAATAATACATAAACTCCTATATTTTATTATTTGATCTTAACATTCAAATGTCATTAATAACCTAAATACTTATCTCAAGTATCCCAAGTATGATAAGATTACCTACCCTAACCTATACCCAGGATTTAATGGATATAAGATACATAAGTAGGGTAAGGAAACCTAGGGGGTCCTATTGGGAAGGCAAGTACCCCCATATAGGTTAGGACCTATCCATATGGACCCACACAGAGATATGGCCTAAGCTAGATTTAAAATTAATACAACAACATTCTTCCCTATAGAACCTTCTAGAGGTAATTTCCTTAGGTAAGATGTTTCATACATGTGATTTTATTTATGGGTTGTGGGCTCAATATAATGAATTAAAAAGTGGTTATGCATAATAAAACATGACATAGTGGGTCCTACTCTTAACACTATTTTGTAACCCAAAAGTAACAATACTCAAAAAATAAATTGGGGTTGTTTCAAATATCTTACTGATAGAACTATGTAAGTATATTTTTGGATTCTATAAAATATGTAGAAAGAGTAATGTGGTAGGGATAGTTTTTACACTCACATTGGATGACTACACCTATCAAATCACAAAATATGCCAAAATAATTTAGACCATAATGCTGCACTTTACTTTTCATCCTCACCCTAACATGGATTCCTTTGACATGATATTTATGCCAAAACACACTTTGGGATTGGTTCAACCTACATGCATGTACCTCATTTGGAAGACTACTAGGAAAATTATGCTCATGACTATTAGGTACAAAGTATAGATTAGGGTCACTTGATCCTAAATACGATCAAATCCTTTACCAAAACATGGGTCATTGAGGGAATGGTGGATTATGTAATAAAATTTATCAACCCCATTTATATATAGAGATTAATTTCAACATTATTGTTCTAGTTGAATTGGTCCTATTAGGAGATCACTTACCTATAGTTTTAAACCTAGCCAGTAGGTTAGTGAAATGGTTCAAATAGAAACCTATAAAGTTCATAGTGGATAATGGATCAATAAAATATATGTTGTTAGTTCCTCACAAGAAGACCTTTACACTAAAATATAGGGTGGCTAATACTGGATACATTCATCCCATGTCTCTTCTAGTAGCTAATTCTGCAAGTAATTTTGATGAATAACATCTAAATCAAGATAAATTTCTCAATAAGACTTATAGAAGAGGTACTTCCTCTACAATGGTAAAATTACAAATGAATAAACATGTTCCCCCAAAATAATTTTCCCCTCCAAGTAACATAGAATTTCATGCTTATACGATGACACTTCTCTCCTAATTATTAACACCACACATCAATGCATCACTTATAATTAATAAATATGGTGATTCACTCTTATTGTAATAGTTCATAATAATTCTTAGCAAACCCTATAATCTCCACTTATTTCATCATCTCCCTAGATATCACTTCTTCCTCTTTCCACAAAGCCAAGGCAACTCACACCAACTTCAAATTTTGTAGATTCAAGGAAATAGGTGGTTATATTTATTGATGCTTCCTTATAATGAATTTAAACACTATTGGGAATAAATAAGTTGTGTTATCAGAGATTCCTAAAGCATGAGAACATGCTAAGGATGAGGATAGCTAGGTTATACTTTAGCGCATAGGATAATGCATCATATTCATATAAAAGGTTGGAAAATATAAGCATATTAAGATGAATTATTGTGAGTTAAGTAATAAGTAATAATAACTAGTAATGCATTAGCATTTATAGAGTATTCAGATTAAATTAGTTAGAAAGTAAGCAAAACATTATACATGAGAATGCATGCAAGGAACAAAGTAAGAAACACAATAGGTAACCATATCTAAATTAGTCTTTTTTGATCTCTTCAAAAGTGGAGTTGTATTATTCATACACACATAAGTATATATAGACCTTTATATTCTATGAGTATTCATATTTTTCTCATACTTGGCACCGAAAGCAAAGCTCTATTTTTCATACAAGCATAAGTATATACACCAGCTCTTACTTTGAAACTTAGGCCAAATCTTTTCTATAGATGGAAAACCAATCTAAGGCCATTGGTTTTCCTGTATCCATTTATGTCGATATAAGTATATATATTGCATAGCTTATTTTAATCTTTTAAATGTCAATGACTACTAGTAGGGGTTTAGATTTTGATGTTTGTGGGTCTGTCATCAATTCTTTTAGATAACTTATTCAGCCATTTTCTTCTAAAAATTTTCTTAGACCCTTCCCATGGACAATTTGTTTTAAGGAATTCATGTCTTCAAACTTTATGAAAATACCCCTTTTTGAAAAGGAGGTGTCCTTCAGCTTTCTTGAAAGTGACCCCTTTTTTTATCCTTCAAAATTTTAAAAAATCCCTTCGAAAGAATTGAAAAGGGGTTCCCTTTTCCCTGAGAAAATATATCTTTCAAAACTTTGAAAAGAACCATTTTCCCTTTGGAAGTGCCCTTCAAAAAAATTAAAGATATTTAGTAAGTGGGCCAAAAATGGCCAACATTTTTGGTGAATCATAGGGGTTGCATGCCTATTGATGCAAGAGAACCTAGACCAATTAGTCAAAGTCTAATCCATTAGGTGCAGAGTATCCATTTGTGTTCAACACATTGACTCGGTGTCAATCCTTCTCTAACCTCTCTTGAAATAAAAATAATGGCCCAAAAGAACAAAGAAGAATAGAGTGCCCAAAGCACTTATTGAAAGGAAACTAGCCTAGAACAAAATAAAGACAACAAACAAATTTTCTTCAAACAACACTTGGAGGTATTTAAGCAAAACTAATCTAATATATACACCCTAAAACTATGTGTACCCTTTCCCCCTAGATCAAAAGGAAAGTTTGATACTTTTCTTGCATCATGAGATAAGGGATTGAATAAGGCATGTAGCTTCTTGACCCTTGGTCTTGATGCCTACTTCCTTTCTGTTTCAACTAACTTCTTTGTCATTATGCTCAATGAGAACCAGATAACTCTAACTAGATCAACTATATGAAAACCATATAGTCTCAAATTATTCATATGGATCCTTAACTACAACCTCAAATTGTGGCTTAACAAGGCATACCTCTTTGATTTCTATGGTGTCTTCACTAGGATTGGGCTTATTATTTATTTCATGTTTTTAAATTTCATCAAGGATATGATAGCCCATTCTAAAGACCTAAAATAAGTCCAAATCTGCAATGAACTCTTGAGGTGGTAGAGTTTAAAGATTGCCCACTCCATCCCCTTTGATTTGCTTGACAAGGTTTCTCTTTTTGGATGTAACCAGACCATAGTTGCCTTAGAGAATAACATAGCTAGCTCTCAAGATCTCAAACAAGTCCTCAAATGAGCCTTTCAACTGATTGGTAACCTCTCACTATTTCACATGTTCATTAGTTTTATCAACTATTTCATTCATTTCTTCATCTTTTTTATAACATGGCAATTCATCCAAGGAAATGATAGCCCTGACCCCCTCATTCTCAACATAAAGTGGTAGCTTTGTATCGTCAATAGTGCAATTTATTTCATGCACAATTACAAAAGAGTCTTTAATATGTTGTCCTTCATTCAAAAATGTTGATTTTATTTTTTGCTTACCAAGGGGGGCTATGGTGATTTATTCATCATAATCATTGATGGCATCCTCTTTCTCAACCTCTTTGGATGCATCTTCTTGGTTTTCCTCATAGAGGAGAGGCTCTTTCTCAAAGAGTGGCATAATAGATTCTTGATAACACTCAACAAGGTGAGAAAGGTTCAGGGAAGTTAGCATAAGTTCTTGATTTTTTCCTAAATTTTCTCTAATTAGATCACCTTCACCTCCTCTTCCTTATTATTTTCCTCTTAAATAGCTCTCCATGAAGGAAAGTTTCTAGGATTTTAAGGGGAAAGGAGTGGAGGCTGCAAGGTTTCTTGTCTGACTTCAGGAATCACCACCTTTTCCTTCTTCTGCCCACTACTCTAAATGGATTTTCAAGATGGGAAAGATAGAGGCTCTCCTTTGACCTTCTAATTTTTATTTTCTTCTCTTTTCTTGTCTTCACTTCTAACTCTAATTTTTTTTACTATGTTCTCTTGAAATAGCTCCTCCTTCAGGTGGTTAGGAATAGAAGAAGGCTCTTAAAGAGGGATGATGGAGGTTTTTAAGGGTTCATATCCTTCTTTATCTTAGACTCTTAATCCTAGATCTACCTTATTTTGCCCACTCCATAAATTACCACTTGGTTCTAGCTTGAAACCTTGAAGGATTTCATAAGGGTTTCTTGTGGAAGAAAGGAACCTTAGATCTTAGTATTAGGCTATTCTACAACAAGCTCTTCATTTTTTTGATAGCTCCTTTGAATAGATTTCCAAGAAAGAAATGTCTAAGGAATATATGAAGGACTTGGAACATTCAAAGGAACACTTGAAATGGTCACTTGAGGAGGAATGGATGGCATATAATGAGGTTGAGGTAGTGTATATTTAGGCATAAAAAGTTGTCAAGGTTGCCCCTACTATTCCTTAAGTCCTTTCAGCTTGTCTTCAATGATCTAATTATAACCACCTATATCCATCATGTCACCTATGAGATTATTCTAATTTTCTCTCTCAATAGGTTCCCATTCTACTTTTATTTTTCCTAATGACCCTCTCATATAATGGATCTGGTGAGTAGGGACATCTTGACCATAACCTCTCTATGAGCACACTCCTAAAACATGCTTGTCAAGGCTTATTTGAGTCTGCCTAAGTGCTGATATGGATGGCATGTGATAGGTTTGATGAGGAGAAATATTATGATGGGTTTGTTTCCCATAGGAGGGATTAGTTAAATATTCTTGCATATATGGATCATGAGGAACTTGCCAAGGTTTATCATAGCTTTGATAGGGTAGATAGACATTATATGGATATTCACCATAGTTATTCATATTAGCCTCATATGTCAAGTGAGATATAGAAGCTAATTAAAATATACAAAGATACCAACCTAGTCTACTCATAACTAGATGCTTTAATTTGGAGTCACCTTTGGTTCTAATTACTTACTTCCAAAAGCTGATAGAGGAGTGACACACCAATGATCTTCCTCACCTTGGTCCCATCGGGTGTACCAGAAACTATTATAGTATAAAATTGCACCCTTTAGGGAGAGTTTCTTAGGATCTCTCACTCCTATCTACAAGCATTGGGACAACCTCAGATTGTGGGTATCCTATAGTGAGGTTGAACCTCTAGGCTTTTTATGAGGCTAGTTCTTCAGATGCTTCACTTCAGCTCTTATTTCCCACACTAAAATCTATTGTTAACTAAGGAAAAGGGATAGAAAGATAACATAAAAAGGAAAACTAAGCTAAGGGAGGTGATGTACCAAATAGAGAGTGATCCATATAAGCATGAAATAAATATTAATTTAGCATAAGATAATTCTTTCTCACACAACCTCACAACTAGTTAATTTGCATAAGTGTTTCATAAACTAGTGTCGCTAAACCATACATGAAACAAAGAGGAATTTCAAAATCCACACCAAGCATACATTAATGGTAGAAAGAGCTCAAGTTAAGACCTGAAATTAACTTTAAAACACCTAAAAATAGGCAAGAAAGAAGGACAATGGACATTAAAGAACACTTCCTCACAAGGCCATAATGCACAATCTTGCTAAACATAATTTTTAGGTAAGAGATAGGTAAAAATTGATATTTATTGCTTAAAAAGGTCTTTATTAAAAATTTTGATAGGTTTTTTCCTTGTCAAATGAGGATATATTTTTTATGGGGGAGCCAATGAATATATATGAAAAAAGGGAAGAAGAAAAAGAAAAGAGGCAAGCAAACAAAATTCAATAAATGAGATCCAACCACCCTCCATGAATTCTCACCCATATTTGGGTTAATTAGAACTAATCCTTCTTCAAAAAATTAACCACCATTAGCTATAATAGTATTTAAGACCTCTCATTGGTTGATAAACACACTAGAAGACAAGAACTTGTTGAGGATGATGATGTCATGATCCACTAAAAAGGAAAATTCTAGGAACATCTTTAATGCTTGAGCTACCTTTTCTAATCACCTGATCTTCATATTTCACTTCCATGCCATCCTTCACTTGCCTTACACATATAAGTACAAAATCCCCATAACTTTGAATATGGACTAAGTCAAGCTACCTCTAAATTGAATGGCTATTTGTTAGAGATGATAGCCATGTTGAAGGACAAGAGCCTCTCCATTAATTGTATACACCAGCTCCTACTTTTAAACCTAGGCCAAATCTTTTCTATAGATGGAAAACTAATATAAGGACATTGGTTTTCTTATATCCATTTATGTCTATACAAGTCCATAGATTTAATAGCTTCTTTTAATCTTTTTAAATGCCAATGGCTACTTGCAAGGGTTTAGATTTTGACATTTATGGGCCCATCATCAATTCCTTTGGACAACTTATTCGGCCATTTTCTTTGGAAAATTTTCTTAGACCCTTCCCATGGATAATTTGTCTAAAGGAATTCATGTCTTTAGAATTTATGAAAATGCCCCTTTTTGAAAGGGAGGTACCCTTTGGCTTTCTTGAAAGTGACCCCTTATTTATCCTTCAAAAATTTTAAAAATCCTTTGGAAGAATTGAAAAGGAGTCCCCTTTTCCCTAAGAAAAGATATCTTTTGAAACTTTGAAAAGAACCATTTTAACATTGGAAATGCCCTTCAAAAAATTTCAATAGCTTTATTATGTGGGCCAAAAATGGCCAACAGGAGATTTGACAATGGCTTGGACATAGGTGTGTTCAGAATTTGGGCAACCTCACTATAAAAGGGAAACAAATCAGTCTTGTAAGTATACCAATTAAGCATGACTTCTTGGATCATGCATAGTAAGGTGTACAATGGTGCATGATATCTAATGATATGCTTAATATATGAGGAATTAATGATGCTCATTTTTACCTTGGTGTTGTTGAGCCTCATCTAAATCTCACCACTTAACTATTTTAGTTTGTCTATATGACATTAAGTTTGGAGACTAGCAAAGGAACTACCCAAAAGCTAACTCTTCCAGTTGAGAATGTTATCATGTACATTATCCTAAGCATTAAGTAATTATTAGAGTTTTCTATTGTTATCATCCATAAAATTAGTGTGGCTACCCATAGTTGTCTTGGAAGTTTCAATCATGGATAAGTTTATGCTAAAATTGGCTAAAGAATCATTTAGTTACTACTTATAGTCCAGTAAATTGCATGTGACCTATTATGCTTGCAGTGCATCAATGTCTAGCATGCTCTAGTACTCCTTTAATAAGGTGATGAGTATGGTAGCCTTAGTCTTGACATCATGTCCCAATGTGTTTTTTTGATCTATGCATTATTCCTTGGTTAACTTAGAGACTAGAGTCTTGAGTCTACATTGGTCAAACATGACTTGGTCCCTAATTGCTTAAGTGACTAAATATGAATAGGCATCCTAGATATGTTTTTTAGCTTCATGAAGGTGATCCTTCAGCTCAACATTCTCTTCATTGGATTGATCCATCTCTAGCTCTAAAGAGGTGGAATTTTGTTTAATTGATTCCTAAAATGTTGTTGCACCCTCTAGTTGTTTCTTTAGTGGGAGCCTAAAAATGTCTAATGAGGCTTCCTACATGAGTGGGAGTGTGACCAATGTGCTTGTAGTTGTTAAAGGGTTCAAATTTGGCATTGTGTTAAGTGGGAAATAAAAAGTGGTACATAGAGCACCAATTATTGGGACATCCTAAAGCCAAACTCCTCCCAATGGAAATTCTAGGAGCTAAGAACCTATTTGAGCTACAACTAGTTATTCTTCTTATGTTGTCTACTTCTGCTTATGGTTGCTTAGGTGTCTATTGTTACTATGTCATGGCCTCTATTATCAATTTGATTTGGTTTGTAGTGTCTTCAACCTATTTTATTTTAACTTCCTCCTCCTCGTCCTTTTTTATTCATCTCTTCATGTGCAGCTTGATACTTTGCTTGGTATGCATCTACCTACAACTTTTGTGCATGTTCTTCCTCTTCTTTCTTTTACTCTACTAGGGTCATAGCCTTGACTTGTTCTTACATATCTTGTACCTATGCTTGTGCTTATATATATGCATGTGCTTGTGTTTATGCCTATGCTTATTATTGGTGTAGGGCTTCATCTTCATCTTCCTTCTTCTTCTTTATAGCTTCTTTATATTGATATTGTGCATGAGTGGTAGCTTTCATGGCCTATTGTGTTTGGGTTTCTATGTCATGTTTCTATTTTTCTTCTTCCTTCACCTTAGCCTTGGTATTGAGCTCAACTTCATTTTCCTTTTGTGCTTACACTTCCTATGCTTTTTGGTCCACGTTGATATCTTCTTAGGCCTTCTTATCTATGTATATGAACTTTTTCAATTCAACCTCAACTTCTTTAGCTTAGTGACTTGCTTATTATTATTGTGCCTTATCCTTTGGTCACTTCTTTTCCTCCTTCCTTACTCATTGTTATATTGTGTGAGATAATTCTTCCCTTGAGGCCTACTATTATTATATTTTGGTTTATTTGAGTGTGATCTCTTTGACCGCTTGGGTTTATGATGATGGTGGTGAATTACTTGGTTGGACCTCTGAGCTAAAACATTGTGCCTTATTGCATCCAAGGGTAATCAACCATCATTTGGGTAGTGGTAAAGTAAAGTATGGGGTAGGTTATGCTTCCTACATGGTAGTTGGTTGACAAAAGGTATGCTCTTTGAGTGTAGGGGAGACCTTGACCACATATTTGGTTCATGGTCTACACACAAGTGACCCTATTGGGATTTATAGAATGGGCATAAATACATCCTTATATGCAAAGGTAGGAGTAATTTATTATTGTAAAAATTCAATCCTTTATTATATCTACTCCACTTCTTCTCACATGTCATCAATGAAAATGGATTCTTGGTAAGGTGGTAAGTTAACCCATAGATTTGAAGGAATTTATATACCCACTTTGACCATGCATATAACCTTTTAAAATAGGAATTACTTATCCTCTTATCTATCATAGAATTCTATATCCATGTTTACAATCATTCCCTAGTGAACTTCTTGTTCATCCATCCTCATTTGTGGAAAGTTACACAAGCTTGAAATCTGGGGAACCTTCAGATCATCTAACCAGTTCATCATATTTCATGTCTTAAAATTCAAAAAATGGGATGTATATTGATAATATATGTAAATATTATGCTTTACCTTTTATGGCTATGAACTGGTATCATCTTTTGGTTGTTACATGGTAAGGATGGTTGCACTAGGTGGTATGGATTGAAGTGGAGTCATATGCTTGGATGTGAAGGATTTTTGTTTGGAAACTTCTAATTGTGCCATGTCCATGGGGAAAAAAAATGGAAGTGGTGCAAAGGGAAACTATGGTAATTCATGAATGTGTATGAATACACCTTTTGACAACAAAGTGATAGTTGATTATTGGCTCAAATACTACATGGCATTTGGTGGCACCCAAGGATGTGTGGTGATCAATTACATACACTCCTCCCACCATGATCTAAATTTTCCCTCATGTACTATGGATCCACACTCAAGTTTCCATATGAGGTTGTAAAATTACTACACTAGCCAATAATCTATGTTGGGGTGCTTTTCTCCTTTCAAAGACTTCCATTATGTGAAGCAGAGTAGGAAGATAAGGAATTGGTACTAAATTTTTTAATTCAAATATGTACAACACTTATCACTGTTGGTGAGTAGATCTTGAATGAATTATTCTAACCAATTTAATTACTCATTCTTATGGATCATATAGTGGGCAATGTCCATGACCCCTTTTAGGATTTGTTTTGTAGACTTGGTTATCTACCAAAACCTCCTTGTGCTGCATTCAATGAGGATGTGCACTGGCTCATCATGAATTTCCTCAATTAGGATCCCTTTGGATCCCTAAAAATACAAATCTCAAACTTTTTATATAATAGGGGTGTTCTCTTATTATATGGAGAAAGGGAGTCTCCTCACATTCGCATGCCCAAAGCTTAAGCCATTACTTATATGTTGATGATAATGGTGACATCTGGGCCAAGGTAGATATTACTATCATTGTATCAATCAATTAATACTTGTAAAATTTCCCCTAATTTTCTAAAATTTGGCATTCAAAGCAAGTGCTCAATGTCTGTGTTATGGAAATGGTGGGGGGCTATGAGGGTGAGTGGTTGTGCAACATCGATGGGGTTTAGATGAAATAACTTTTGTTTCTCTACTCAAAGGAAGTTGAATAGATTGAGATCATTGAAATTTTTCTACTTGAGATCTATATTGATGCCCATTGCTTCTTTTTTGTTTTGGATAGTCCCCTAATGAGTTGTGAAGTGTCCATGTTTCCTGAGTGATAAACTTGAAACTCTGGTGGCTCTTTGTGCAATAAAACTATTTTGGATCTTTAAATTTATATGTCATAAAAATATGTGCAAGAATAAAATACCAACTTGGTTCATGAGCTTATCCTTTATATATTTTGTGCCTATTGCTTTCTATGTAAATGTCATACTGAGTTATCCATTCAACATGAATGCCATTATTGATGTGGTAAATCTTATCCAATCTAGCAATTAATATAGTTAGTCATTGGCACATGTGTGGAGATACGTCATTATGCTCTTTGTTTTCCATACAAGAGTATGAATAGATGATGTTGATGGGTTGTCATTTGTTGAAGATTAAGTTAATTAAACTTTATATCTGGCATTTACTTCTGGTGGATGACCATTATATGGTGGAGATCTTGTTGATGTGACTTGTCCATACCTTTCCAAGAATTAATTACTTTTGTTCACTCATGTTAACATCCATTATGGCACACATGGATTCTCCTATGCATGATTGGCACACACTATAATTGGTATCTTAGTTCTTTAGTAGTGAAGAGATCATCTAAAAACACACACACAAAAAAAGAAACACACAAAAAACATGTAAAAATGAGAAATCCTAATCTACTTGGTGATACTTAGTACCCCACTCACTTAGCAGAATGAGATAAATTAATACTATTGGTGGTAGGTCTTAAGCCTACAACCATTTACCTACCCTGGTAAAATAGCTCCCTGAAGATCTCTCAAAATAATGGTTTTTTATTTTAATAGTTTATGTATAACATAAATCCCTTTCCATCAAATCTATAATTTACTCAAAAATTCTCTGAAATGAATATCATATAATAGAACTAGTTGATCTTTATGAAATTCCTTATGGCATAGATTCCTATCATGCCATGGTTTTTGGATCTACTTGTGAACTTCTTACATCTAAGATGCTTTACATCTATAATCATCCATCCTATTTAGTTCAAGAAGTCTATTAGTGATAGACTCGTGATCCCCTAGTCCCATGACCATTGCAATGCAAAAATTGGGTACTAAGTATTCCATTAACATAACTACTTCAAGCCCATAAACCAAATAGAATGTAGTAAAACCTAAGGATCTCTTATAGTGCATGTGATATGCTCACATAATCATAGGAATACAATATTTCCAATCATCCCTCTTGATGTCATAGATATTTGTCAACATTTTTCCCAACACTTTATTGGAAGCTTCAGCTTGGCCGTTAGCTTGTGGATGGTACATAGTACTTTTTTGATGAGAAATCATTAATTCCTTAGTAAGAGCCTTAATGGTGTTGTTCAAGAAGTGCATCCCTCAATTGATGACAAACTTGATGAAGCATCTGAACCTTGTAATAATGTTCTCATAAAGAAATCTTATTGCATCCTTCACACCACAACTAGGTGTTATAGCAGCTTCAACCCATTTGGTAAAGTAGTCAATCACAGTGATAATATACCTTGCTTTATTGCATTTACTCAGGGGATTGATGGGTATGACAAAGTCAATACCCCATTTTTCAAAATGTTTCTCAGCTAACAAAGGCTACAAATGTATTTCATCTTTTTGTAGTGGTTTACCCATGATTTTACATACATTATAGTATTATGCTAATCTATGTGCATCTTGAAAATGATTTGGCCACCATAACCCACTCTATAACAATTTATTAATAGTATCTTCTCCATTAAAATGTCCTCTTGATATTCCTTAGTGTGCCTCCTATAAGAGTTGGCATTGTTCATGTTCTAGAACTACCCTGTACATTACTTCATCCTTCCCCAAATAATACAAAACCCTATTGATGATGGTTTATGGTAAATCTCTAGTGATAAACTACTTCTTATCTCTTTTTTGGAAGCACATAAGGAATACTCCTTGTTCGAGGAAGTTAGTAATTACTTTGAAAATTTTAGGAATTGCATAAACATGAAAGAGATGAACATTAGGAGAATATTCTTGTAATTCTTCTAGTTCTTGGCCATTAATAATGTCGTTGAGATGATCCGGCCCCATGTTTTCTCTTCTTGGTTTAATGTTAATGTAAAATTGGAATTCCTAAAATAACACCATCCATCTAAAAATGTATCCTACAAGAATTGGCTTATTAAAAAGGTAACACAAATCTTTATTATCTATGAAAACTTTGAATGGTGTTACAACAATATAGTGTCAAAATTTCTATAGTGTGAACACTATATCTAGTGCTTCTCTTTCAGTTGTTGTGTAGTTCTTTTCTATGTCAGAAATTTCTAGCTTGTAAAATGAATGGGATGGTCAAGTCCACCATATCTTGGATGTGAAAGCATATCACCAATTGTAATACCTAAAGCATCAATGTTCACATGAAAATGCTTGCTCCAATCTAGAATGATAAGGGTAGGCATAGTGACCAATCTCTGCTTTAGCTTTGTGAAGACGGCTTGGCACTCAAAAGTCCAAATAAAATTCACACTTTTTCATAGTAAAGATTCCAATAGAGATTAAATTGATGCATATCCTGTGGTAAACTTCAAATAGTACCCTGTATGGCCAAGAAAATATCCCACTTCTATAGAATTGGCTGGTGGAGGCATACTCAGAATGACTACAATTTTTGCTTGGTCTACCAAAATGCCTTCACTATACACTATATGACCTAGTAAGACACCAAAAGGTGTAAAGAATAAACATTTATTTAAATTAAAATCAATGCATAGACATCAACAACATTCTAACATGATACATATTTTATAAAAATGTTCTTTAAATAGATAAAAGACTACCCAATCATTGAGATAGCCTTCCAGGAAGTCATGAATGCAATCACCATTGCACGAGAGAAAACCTTAGGTGCATTTTTAAGGCCAAAAAGAATTACCTTGTACACAAATGATCCCCATTCTATGGTAAAAGTTGTTTCAGATCTATTTTCTTATGTGATGGATATTTGATGATAGCCACTAAAACCATCTATGAAAGAGTAGCCTTCATGTCCTATGGTAGATTCCAAAACTTCATTTATAAAGGGAATTAGGAATGGATCATTCACACATGAATCATTCAAAATGTGATAATATCCACATAATTTTATCTCCCTATTTTATTAGGATGAACTACCATGGGACTAACCTAATATATCTTTTCTCTAGGATAGATTATACCTGCATCCTACATTCTATCAAGTTTGGCCTTCACTTTCAACTTCATGTTTGGATTTAGGTTGTATGGACATTTTTTTGTGGGTTGTGTGCACTCCTTGAGTTTGATATGCATTTATCATAGAGATGGATCAACTCCTTAGACCTCTAAAAATTTAGTGGGAAAAACATCTTGATAATCTCATAGGAGTTGTATAGCTTTAGAAACTTTAGCTCCTATCCAATAATCACCTATATGTGCCAATTTGGGAACCTCCTCAGTTTCAATGTTTGATACATGATTTTTAATGATATTTTGGTAAATCTTGCACTTTTCCTCATCAATAGAATCTTTTATCATTTGTTTCCCTTCCTATTCTAGAATTTGTATGTTGTGTATCTTGTCTTCCTTAGTAGGTTCTATACCAAGATCCTTTACTAGTTCTGTTAGCCACTCAAGTTCAAATAAATTAGTAAAATTGATATCACCATCACAATCAAAATCTTGAATGTCCTCTTTTTCATATTTTATTCAATGGCATATCTATGTAAGATACTTCTCTTCTTTATTGGTAGCTTTATACCTTTGTACTGCCAAATTGAGATCAAAATTTGCATTCTTCTTCATAGTGGATTATGGCATGGTGCTTAAATATTCTATGTATCCATGGCATAGGAAATTTTTTATTTTTAGTAGTGTATTATGTATTAGAAGATTTTCATCTTCAAAAACAAACATCTATATGAAATCACTTTGCACTTACACTCAATTCTTTAACTCCCTTTTGCACTCTTGATGCATATACCATGTTAATGGTAAAGAAGAAAGTGTATAATAAAATATGTGAACCTAGTATTTTAGAGCCACATGTTCTTTAGTCTAGAATTAAATGTATTTGTGAATATGAATTTCAAGATACTCACATTTTTGGAAGGAAGGCCGATTTATTTTGATGACCTACAGTAGCTAGAACCTACTAATCATGAGTTTGCACACATCATCACACTCAAATTGATCATATAATGAATTTCCCACCATGTCACTACAATTCCCTTCTAATCATAATTTAAATAATTGACCCATTGGCTGATATTAGGTACATAAACTTGTAAGTGAATAATGAATTGATTAATATCCTTGGTCATATAGTACATAGGAAGTTATCTCTCATGTGAAAAGACCATTCTCATAGGTCAAATTTCATGACCACCTTGATCCTAATTGAGTAGGTGTGTGTTTGAATATCTACTGACATATGAAACTAGTTCCTAAGGCAAATTTCCTTCTCTGGTTGGCTCTATATAATCCTGCATATGATCATTTGTTTGATAAAGAAAACTTTTGAATTAGTAAGGGATTTGGCAAACATGGATGCACAATCCTCTATGACAAATTGGGTTACCATTGGATAAATAACTACTATTTTGGGCCTCTATTGTTCAAATGTCTTCAATTTTTGAGTGATTAAATATTATACATGAGGTTTAATATGCTCATACAAAAAGTTGTACTTAGTTGTGCGTAGAGATTTTGGGTTTTATTTAGAGTTTACCTTCATCCAACTAGTTTCTTACACAACATATGGAGAATCTGGTTCAACTAAAATGATTTAAAGTTTGTGTGATCTATTTGGAGGAATGAAGATAACCTTATCTCCCTGATTGACATGTAGTTGATTTTTTATAGTATTGATAGTCATCTGACCATCATATACCCATTTCTTACCAATCAATATAAGGTAATGTCTTGTTTTTATTTTCATATTGATGACTTCAAAGCCACCTCTTAGGGTCAATTTGGTGACTTTGATCTCAACATATTCTAATTTGCCAATGAGCTCAACTCATCTATATTCAGCTAAGATTAGAGTTAATGGGTTGTAACTTAGAACTGGTCATCCAATAGCCTCCCATGTAGACCTAGGAATCATGTTGACTATGTTACCAAAATCAAAGATAACATTTGGGATTTCATATCCTGCAACCTCAATGTTGATTTGTGCATCTACATCACATGGCTTCTTTATTTAATGTACCAAACAATCTTTTCTATCTTTTATTATCCTTGTTGTGTACACTCCATTAAATTGTGTAATAATTTTGTGATATTCTAAGAGATGTCTTCATTATGCAGTGTGCTTAAAATTTTTATAAGATCTATTAGTGTAATGACAACTCCATCCTAATGCATAATGTGCATGATTTAGCCATACATTTAGGCATCTATTGTTGTAGCATCTCCTTCAATAGTGTCTTGATGGTTTATGTTTTTCAACATCTACATAATCCCCTTTTATATAGTTAGGTTTAGGTATTTATCCTATTTTACTTTTCATATTCCCTAATCTCAAGGCATTTCAAGAGGACGCAACCCTCTTTCTATGTGTTGATGTAATGTGATAGCATTCAAGAAGGCATCTTCTTTAGGCTATTTATTCACCATATTCACATTCCTAACGACCTTATCCTTTATTTGCTTTTCCAAGATAGGATAGTCTTATATTTCATGTTGGTCATATATTCTATAGTATGTGTAATAAGATTGTTTTTTAGGATTTAAAGAGCAATTTCATTTCACATGACTCTACTCTCCACACAAATAACATTGCAAAGGAGGTCATTGATTATTATTTCATCTATCACCTTAGTAACCTCTTTTGTATCCACCCCTAGATCCTCCTCTATTAGATTGATAACCTCCTCTATACCCTCTTTGTTATTGCATTGTATTCTAATGTTGATGTTACAAGGTATTGTCTCCAATTCTTAATTATTTTTTTGTACTTAATGGGGTCCAACTCATTTAATATTGTTGCATCATGGCTAATCTATAGGGTGTTGCATACTAGTATTATAGATATTTTGGTGTCCAACTTGATGAAGGAAGGGTCTAACCAGCTAGACCTTAAGGTTGATATTATGGTGAAATAGGAATCCATTGTGGACTAGGAATCCATTATCAACCTACTTAGTTTGTATAACCTTTATCAACCTTTGGACATATAATCATTTTCTTCACTAAGGACACATACTACGTAATGATGGTGAATACATCTTTGGTGATGTCTTCCTTGAGCTCTTGTAAAGCCCTAAAGTTATTTTCATCATGATTTTGTGACTTATAGAAATTACAATATAAATTATATGGGTTTTTGACATACTATTATAGAATATGGCACTACATTATTGTGTGCCCTACTAATCAATAAATTCAATATAACTTTATCCTAATCTTAGGATAATCATTCTTTTGATATCCTTTTCTGCACTCCATACACCATAGATTCAATTTAGGCTTATCTACCTCATGGTATTACTCCATTCTCTTCATAAAATCTTTAAATGTGTTTTCAATCTTAGAATTTATAATAGGAGCTTCTCCATAGTCTTCAATCTACTCTACTTTTAGGGTCGTATCTCTAGCATCCACTTTAGTAGCATATTGAGTCTGCATAGTGGAAAATCTAATTCTAAAGTGTAGTTCTTCAACAAACCACACAAATTTATCTTTATATATTAAGGTAAATTATAAATTATTCATAACATTAGATAATTTGTGATCATATTCATAAGTTTATTCTCCAGACTTCTACCTTAACTCCTTCAAGTCCTAAATAGTCTGACTTGTACATTTATTTATGTTGAACTCTACAATGAACCATTCCTTAACCTATTGTAGACTTTCTTACTAAACTTATCTATGGTATATTAGCTCAAGTGTTCTTCCAATTAGTTCCCCTACTAACTTGCACTTTTTGATAGCTTCATTAGTAATGCCCTATGTTTTCCATGTCATTTCATAGGTTAAAAATTACTATTCAGGGTTTATAAACTCATCATATGTTACTAGATTTATAAATCTTCCTATATGACCCATGTTAAGGTGTGGAGTTAAAAGCTTCAACTGTTTACAGACACAAGGAAGGATGCTGAAGAACCAGAAGCCCCGACATTGGCAGTATGACCGACGTCGGTCAGATGCAGTGGAGAAGGAGACCGGCGACGACAGACAGTCGACCGACGTCAGCAACACCAGACAAGCAGGGACCGGCGTCGGTCACCTATGTATTTCCAGAACTACTATTGACAAATAGTCAGTTAAGTGAAGCGAGTGTTTGCATGTCAAATGACTAATTATAGTCATGAGCTGTGTGTCTAATTATTGTAGTTAGATTTCTATTTTTGTAAGCATGGGATCCTATTTAAAGACCCATAAGGCATGTATTGTAATAATTAAGAAGGCAAGTAAAAGCATTGAAGCTAGCAAGGTCAAGGAGACAAGCTAAAGCATTCAAGGAGGGATAATAACTTAGGCTTTAGAGTTGTTGTGTTGAGCAAGAGAGAGAGGGAAGAAGGTCTTGAGGTGTGGCAAGCCTTTGAGGTGGAGGAAGAAGTGGCATCTTCCTTATTGTATTTTCTTCTAGTAATATTTAATACAAGAGTGTGTATTGTCTCTCAAATTCTTTGTTGTCTCATGTTTCTAGTTACTTTATCATTTTGGTATAATTTCGTGTTTAATTGCTTATAAGAAAGTAATCAATTGTGCTTCCGTTGGATAAGGGGTCACCTAACAGCTGGTATCAGAGTATATTGATTGTTGTAGGTGTTTCTTCTCTTGACAAGTGGTATCAGAGCTACGGTTTGCAAGAAGCAGGGTATTGTTTTTTATTATAGGCCATTCATAGGGTTTTTTGATTGAGTGGGAGTTCAGCAATGGCAGAAGAAAGTAGGCTACGAATGGAGAAGTTTAACAGCAAGAATTATCAACATTGGAGGATGCAGATTGAGGACTATCTATATCAGAAGGATTTGTACTTACCATTGGGTGGGGTTGCATGCAAGCCCACAGATATGAAGGATGAAGAATGGAGTGTTCTTGATTGGAAGGCTCTCAATTCCATAAGGTTGAGTCTTGCATCGTCTGTGATTTCCAGCTTATCACAGTGCAAGACAACGAAAGAGTTGATAAAGTCCTTGGCAAATTTATACGAAAAGCCCTCGGCTTTTAATAAGGTATAGCTTATGAAGCAGCTATTTACTTTGCAAATGTAAGAAGGTGGATCGGTACATACTCATCTCAGTGATTTCCATGGTTTGGTAAACCAACTAGCTTCAGTCAATATTGTTTTTGATGATGAGGTAAAGGCTCTCTTGATTTTATGTTCTTTGCCTAAAAGTTGGGATGGTTTGGTTATGGTAGTAAGTAATTCTGCATCTGCTTCTAAAATCTTAAAAGTTGATGATGTTGTGAGTGTGATCTTGAATGAAGAAATACGCAGGAGAAGCACAGGTGAATCATCAGGGAATGCTCTAAGTGCAGAAAGCAGGGGAAGGCAAAAGGAGAAGGTTCAGCAAGGGAAATCAAGGTCAGGAAGGAAATCCGAGTCCAAAGGTATAACCTGCTAGTTTTGTGGAAAGAAAGGACATACGAAGAAGGAGTGTTGGTTGAGAGACAAAGAGAACCAACATGCAGGTATGGAAGAATCAAAGGATGCAAATATTATGATACAGGACGCTCTCATACTTTCTTCAGATAGTCAGGTAGGATCATGGATCTAAGATTCTGGTTCATCTTTTCATGCATCCCCAAACAGAGATTTGTTCTATGAGTATGAATAGGGAGACTTTGGAGTGCTCTATTTAGGGGATGGTATGCCTTGTCAGATAGTTGGCAAAGGGAAAGTGCAGCTGAGATTGCAAATTGACAACACATGGGTGTTGAAGGAGGTCATGCATGTTCCAATTCTAAAGTAGAGTTTAATTTCTATAAGAAGGTTGGGAGATGAGGGATACACAATAACCCTCACAGCGGATTCTTGGAAGGTTACCAAGGGAACACTTGTTCTAGCAAGAGGTAAGAAAGTAGATACTCTTTATCTGTCTACTTGTATTATTGATTCTACTTTTGGTGTAGATTCAAAGATGTGGCCTAATAGGCTTGGTCACATGAATAAGAAGGGAATGGAAGTTCTTGATTCAAAAGGTATGTGTTCAAATTTGGAAAGCATAGATAGAGTTCATTGTAGAAAGAGGAAATTTGATGCTTTTGACAGGAACAAAGAAGCCTTGGTGTTTATGGAGGAGATGAAGGACAAAGATCAGTCACAGGGGCTGAATAAATCTGAGCAGGGCAGCATGGATAGAGGTTTGATCCAAGAAGAGCTCACGGATGAAAATTTCATCACTTATAGAAACACACAGATGTCGATGTCAGTCACATGGGACTGACGTCGGTCAGCCAGATACCGACATCCGTCATGTGCAGACCAGCAGGGTCAGTAGGTCAGGCAGGAGAAGTTTGACATTGGTCATAAGGACTGATGTCAACAGGGGGGACGCCGGCATCGGCTAGGGAAACGACGTCGGCAGTCAGGGTCAATGCAGGGAACCGACATCGGTTGGGAGCAGACTGGGAGATGGTCGATATTGATCACTGGAATGGATGTTGGGTGGATCTATAAGTCTCAAACACCCATATGGAGGTCAGAAATGGTAAGTGAACCTCATATTCATTGTTCACCTTCTTTATATTGCTTACTGATAGTCATGAACTAGGAAGATGGAAGAAGCAATACAAGTAGAATCCAGAAACAGTGGGAGCTTGGCATGGATGAGGAGTGTGAGTCCTTGAGTAGAACCAAATAGGTATTTATTGGTAGAGTTATCAGCTGGAAGAAAGCACTGGATAGAGGGATGGATTCCCATATTAGAGAAGAGAGTGGATGGACACATGAGATAGAAGGCTATGGTATATAGTCTTGTTTAGGCTGCAGACAATGGAGGTTTGACCATTGTATTTTATCTTTACCAGGTTGGATAATATTAGCTACATTATCTCGTTACTGTATTGTGTTACTTGTTGCAGGGTTTCATATATAGGGAGTTTTCTGAGCTAAGGGTAGAGTTGGTTCAGAAGTATGTCATGAAGAATTTGGGAGCAGCAAAATTCTTGTGGCATAAGATACAGGTATTACATCACAGGTTTGCATGGTGGTTGGTCTTCAAGAGTGACTTTGAAGAGGGATATAGAGCCTAAGGAACAAAATAGATGGTGTATAGGTACAGGTATAAGTTGCAGCTATTTATCTCCAAGTGGGAGATTGTTAAGGTGTGGAGCTAAAAGCTTCAACTGTTTGCAGACACAAGGAAGGATGCTGAAGAACCAAAAGCCCCAGCGTCGGCAGTATGACCGACGTCGGTCAGATGCAGTGGAGAAGGAGACTGGCGATGGCAGACAGTCAACTGACATCAGCAACACCAGACAAGCAAGGACCGGCGTCGGTCACCTGTGTATTTCTAAAACTGTTGTTGACGAACAGTCAGTTAAGTGAAGTGAGTGTTTGCATGTCAAACGACTAATTATAGTCACGAGTTGTGTGTCTAATTATTGTAGTTAGATTTCTATTTTTGTAAGCATGGGATCCTATTTAAAGACCCATAAGGCATGTATTGTAATAATTAAGAAGGCAAGTAAAAGCATTGAAGCTAGCAAGGTCAAGGAGACAAGTTGAAGCATTCAAGGAGGGATAATAACTCAGGCTTTAGAGTTGTTGTGTTCAGCAAGAGAGAGAGGGAAGAAGGTCTTGAGGTGTGGCAAGCCTTTGAGGTGGAGGAAGAAGTGGCATCTTTCTTATTGTATTTTCTTCTCGTAATATTTAATACAAGAGTGTGTATTGTCTCTCAAATTCTTTATTGTCTCATGTTTCTAGTTACTTTATCATTCTGGTATAATTCTGTGTTTAATTACTTATAAGAAAGTAATCAATTGTGCTTCCATTGGATAAGGGGTCACCTAACAGCTGGTATCAGAGTATATTGATTGTTGTAGGTGTTTCTTCTCCTGACAACCCATTGTGTAAATTAGTGTTGAGGGGATATATTGTGTAGATATTATAAGATGAGGCTACATTCTAGGTGATCCTATCTGTGTACTATGAAGATTTATCTGCACACTAGGAGAGTCAATGTGCACACTTTTTTTTTGCATTTCTTTATTTTCTTTGCTTAGTTTCAATAAGCCCTATGGCCTTTAAATACTTTTGAATTGATGTTGTTTCAAATATCAGTACCCCAAAAATACACTTTCTCTAAAAATGTATCTTCTTAACTACTATCTTCCTATTCACCTGGCTGAAAAAATCTACTAGAATATAATGAATTGGGTTACGAGGATGTGTGTTCTTTCAGTGAATAATTATTTCATATGACTTCTTCTTTTTCTACTCTTGAACTTATGATTAATCTACAATTATGTTCTATATTTTTGCTAAATTATTCATGTCCATCTTCTGATATTGCCCACTTTTATAGTTACACACTACATCTATCATCTAATTGCTCTATTTTTATACTATTCTCACCTTCTTCTTTAAACATCTCTTCTTTGTCTTGTTCTTTGCTATTTATTTCTATCTATCATCATTCATCATCTTATTTATTCATCCTTTGTTATTCTTCTCTTTCATTTCATTTATCACATCTTCTTTCTCATTCATCACCCATTTTACTACTAATCTTACCTCTACTCAAAACTACCTGGGTATTCTTTTGTTTGTTCCATCTATTCTATTATCGCAACTCATGTTTTGAATCTAGACATTTCTTCTGACTCTTTTTCCCTCATGTCTTCATTATGGATTCAAGTTAAAACTTTATCTACTCATTTAATCATCATTCACTATCATATCACACACACCCCCACACACCTGAAGTGACTACTCTATATGTGCTAAAGTAAGCACCATGGCCTTATCTAAAACCAACATCTTCACAAGGAGAGGTAGTCACTATAAAAATTTCCCTCTAATTCTTTTGACAAATAAGTCTTGTGTAACTTTGAAATATATTTATCCTTGTACTACAAACTTGGTTATGTCTCTATCTATAGTAGTAGAAACCCAATAATATATTGCTCTTATCTAGTCAGTTTCTAATTTATGTAACTAATCTATCTTTTCTTCAGTCCAGATGATTATTTATTTCATTATTGGGTTAAATCAATAGTATTCTAACTATGCTAACCAATTAGCTAGTAATTTAGGCAACTCACACCAAAATATTTCATAAATTCTCCATAAATATGTTCTCAAATGATTTCTTATATGGTAAGACCAGTCTGTTTGGATTCTTCTTTTGTGAAATTGCATACTCTTTGGTCTAACCATGTCTTAATGTCTCTCTACATTGGTAACCATCTTAACATAGTTTCTTCTAGAAGGAGTGTTTCCACACTCACCACACCATTGTTATTAGAGGTTCCTAAAGCATCAAAACATGCTAATGATGAGGATATCTAGGTTATACTTTAGTGCATAGGATGATGCATCATATTTATATAAAAGGTTAGAAAATAGAAGAATAGAAGGATGAATTATTATACATTAAGTAGGAAGTAGGAAAAACTAGTAATTCATTAGCATTTATAGAGTATTCAGATTAAATTAGTCAGAACTTAAGAAAAACATTATACATGATAATGCACGCAAGGAATAAAGTAAGAAATACATTAAGTAATCATAACCAAAATAGTCTATATTGATCTCTTCAAAAGTGGAACTCTATTCCTCATACAAACATAATTATATATAGACATTTTCAATCTATGACTATTCATATTATTTTCATACTTGGCACCAAAAGTGGAGTCTGTTCATATTCTAAACTATTACAAGTCATGGAGATAAGACAAAATAGACATATACCTGACAAATTAAGTACATAATACATGATATTAGACAAATATCCTATGCAGCTTTACTATCTAATTTCTTCTCCTAATAAGTTGGTTGATATGACATTTACAAATTTTGATACATTACCAAATATTTTGGCAACAACTCCAAAAAAAAATGCGACATTTAGGTTGGATTTTGATCCCTTTAGGGCATAGTCCATGTAAATTTAAAAACCTAACGTCAAGAAGATGTGGAATATATGACAATTTTTTATTATAAATTAAAGATTATCCCATTTGGAATGCCTAATCATGAGAGTGACATCCATAATATCAAATAAATCACTAAAATAATGATTAAAAGGTTAAATAAAGATGATATGACCCAAGAATCAAAGAAAGAAAAAATCTTGAAACTTACTAGATATGTTAATTACCTCTTGAGTCTAGTGGAAGCCTTGTCAACCTCTCAACTTTATACTTCAACTTAAATGCCTAGAACTGGCAAGAAATTTTTTTTAACTATAATCAAGTATAATATTTTTTATAATAATTTGGAAGATTGGATATAAAACTACTTTTGGAAGGGTTTAAATACATAAAAGAAGCAGTGAATACTTATGAGAAGTTTGAGATAGATTATAAAAATTGGAAATATCTAAAATATTTTTCTAATCTAAATAAAATTTGTGAGGGACCTCAAATCCCTCTTTTACCAATAAAAAAATAGGGGTTGTTTGATGTTATTCAAAAAAAACATGGAAGGAAAGGAAAATAAAATTTACGTTCATTTTTCATTAACGTATTTTCATTTCTTTGTTAATGTACTTTAGGCTTATGTTTAATGTGGTTATTTATTACCTTTTAATTAATGCATTTTAACATTTTAAAACTATCAAAACACTTTTGAGTCATTTCATATCGTGAAAAAGACAAGATCTATATTTTTTTTGTTCATGCATGACTCTTCGTCTTCCTTCTCTTTTTATTTTTATTTTAAAAGTGGAATGTGATAAAATCCACTAAATAAAATTTCTTATGAATAGTGTAAATATTTTACTTTCATATTTTTTTAGTTTTCAATAAATAGAGCCTCCTCTTAAAATAAAATATGTACCTTCATCCCCTTCATTGTTACAAAAACATCTTATTTTTCATAGTTCCAAATATTTCACAAAGGTTTGTGCATGGGATAAGTAGGACAATAGAAGGATAAGGGTGGGAAAAATTCAGATGATGCATTTATGAGGGGTGGAGATCTAAATAAATTTAGTATGGAGATCACATATGATTTTAAACATAAGATATGTAAATATGGTGAAATTTAGAAAAAAATGATTTCTACAATGGACATGGGGGATAGTTAGGTTAGGGAAACATCATGAAAAATGGGAAGGGCATGAATATGAATCTTCTATTGAGGATACATACTCTAATGAGGGAGAGAATTTTACCTTGATTAGGATGAAATTATAGAGAATCTAGATGAAGTTACTTAGGAATGTATATGCATGCATAACCACACAACAGTTAAGGAAGCATCCACCCAAGATATATCCAAAGTTCTAATTCATGTGTTTCTTAATGGTATGGAATAAATCAAAATAAATTATGTAGATTTATATTAGATAATGGAGTTTATGAAACAAAATGTTTTAAAATTATTTTACAATAAGTGATGCCTTATAAATTGTTAGGACTAGTATCAACACCAACAAAAAAATCTAAAACCCCATAAATGTTAGGCATGACACTAACTAGGGGTGGTAATTCATTAATAAAAGCTAGTAGTAACACATTAAGAGAGATAATGGCTATGGTTGTATTAGTGACTAACCCAATTAAAAATATAACCATAGTTCAGCCAAGTGATAGGTTGGAAGGAGTACATGCCCACCTAGAGGAAAGCTTGGTGGCAAGGGTGGAAGCAACCCTAAAGGTGGTCAGAGTTTGAGTGCTCATGTAATAATTAGTGCATTAGTGGTGTAAGTTCCTACCTTAAAACACTTCATATATGAAATATATTTAGGTATACTAGAGTATTGAGGAGTGGATAAAGTTTTTGAGCATGTCTACAAGTGTGAAATTATAGTGTGTTAAGGGTTTCACTATTACATAATAAAATCTAGCTAGTTTTCTACTACACTATTATATTTTGCACATACATGGTACCACAACTTTGATATACTACAAGGTATTTTGGATTATAAACCTTCTAATGGAAGTGTTATTAAATGAATTTGATATTTCCAAATATGTAATATATTATTTCAAAACACAAGGAAATCAAATAATATCTTATCAAAAATGTCCATGCATATGATGCAAAGTTCAAAACCTTGATCTCCAAGATCTCAGATGAGATCCACCTACTCCAACATGAAAAATGTTTCATTGGGAGTTCACTATTACCATTCAAAAAATATATATCCATGAATAATTTTATCAAGCTATGAGAGTATTTAGAAGTATATTTGAGAGCTAAAGTAGTTGAAAACATAAACATAGGTATTATCCCCATTATGGAAGTGAAAATTTCCATAATGGCCTCAAAAATTTATAAATTGATAGCTAAAAACACTCACAACACCTTCAACATGTTTTATTTTACTAATTATGAAGTTGAGTGTCATAAAATAATACTTGTCTAAGGTGAAATGTTAGAGTGTTATTAAATTCATGTGATATTTTCTAAAAAGGCAAAAATGTTAGTTATTTCCCATTTATATATAGGGTAACACAAGAAAAAGATTCATTATATTGTAAAATATGTGAATCATCTAACTAAAACATTGAATATTTATGGGTAATGGATGAAATCTATGAGGCATAGAGATAAGGGACATGATATAAGATTAAAACACCTAAAAACTAAGAGAAAGGTGGATATGGTGATAAGTGATCCTATAGAGGAAGAGGTGATGAATGATTAGGTGGAGGACACATTTCCTCATGTACCTACTATAGGTTCATATTTTATAGAGCATTACTATATAATTTTACTAACTTCCCCACTTGTGGATATTTTCAAGGGGAGCATGAAATTGAAGAATGTGCTAAGGTTTATGAAAATATAACTCAAAGGGAAAAATTAGAAAAGGGTGTAGTGATGATCCATATAATACTACTAGGATATATATGGATACCAAAATATGTTAAACATAGACTACATTAAGGTCCAAGTTTTAATATCACAATGCACAATAGTGGCACAAATCACTTATAAACAATATAAGCATCAAAGGATAAAGTCTTTTATGCATAACCCTCCTTGGTTGTTGATCATCCCAATGGTCTTAATTAGAAGCTAATATTTCATTAGGTGATGGATGTAATATAGATTTTATAAGGAAATATCCAACACTTGTGGGATATGGAATCCAAGGTAAGGGAGGATCTCCATAAGGGAGATATTATGAAAGAGATTGATGACATATATAAGATATTTATTGTACTCATAAGGATTTGCCGCATTGATTGATATTTGGTTAATTTATAACATTACAAGTATAATAAAATAATACAAGGCTATAAATGTGACATGAGGTCAAAATCATGTTAAACACCTATTAGGATGAACAATAATTAATTTATGCCACTATTGATGGGTGGGTCATGTTAACTGAAAAAATTATCAAGGGGATAAATGTGGACTTTCAGTCAATAGTGTGGGGATATAATCCTCAAATAAGTCAACAACATGGGGACAAAATAACTCTCATATTAACAGGAAAAGCTACCTTTATTGAAATTCAAAAAGGGAAAGTAGGGAAAAAGCTATTCATAGCAATTTATAGTAAAAATGTTCTCTATGGGATTTTATATTTTTAACCAAAAAGTACAGAAAGGAGATAGAAGGGAAAATGATGGAAATGATGGAAAAGAGGGGGGGAATGAGAAATGAAAGGAGGAAGGGATAATGGGATTATTCTAGTAAGTTAAACATATAATTTGCTAAAATGATCCCAATAATGAAGAAGGTCAACTCTAGTTAGCTAAACATAGAAACTCACTAGAATGGCCAAAGATTTGAGATTGTGATATGGGAAACCTTTATTATTCAATGGATAGAAAAGACATAGATGTGTCCATAATAAGACACAACATACACCAAATTAATTTTCTATAATAGATAGCGTAATGTCACAATCACTTTGTATTTCATTGTAAAAAGTAACTAGTTACTATTTCACTTGACCAAGGTTTTACCAAAATAGAAATAACAAATGTAGGTTCGAATAAGAATCACTAAAATAGAAATTTTAAATTTTGACTAGTTTATAACAATTACATTAACACTTGAAATCAAATATTTGAATACATGTAGATATCATATACATACATAATCCATGAAGAAATCTTGAACACAAAGTTTGAAAAATATCCTTGTATTGATATTTGTTAGGTTGAAAATATAATCTCCTCTTTCAAAAATGTATACTAAAAAGTTTAACTATTAATAACCCTTATAAATGAGCCCCAACCTTATATTTATAGGTTGAAATGGGTGGTTATGGTTTATAACCACCTTTTTGCTTTTTCATAGACATACATAATCCATGAAGAAATCTTGAACACAAAGTTTGAAAAATATCCTTGTATTGATATTTGTTAGGTTGAAAATACAATCTCTTCTTTAGAAAATGTATACTAAAAAGTTTAACTATTAGGAACCCTTATAAATGAGCCCCAACCTTGTATTTATAGTTTGAAGTGGGTGGTTATGGTGCATAACCACTTTTTTGCTTTTTCATGGACTTATAAAAGAAAATTAATTAATTTGCACAACTTGAAATTTGAAAAAACATGTTGGTAAATTCACATAAATTATAAAAGTTTGATGACCAATTTTCATGACTTGTAAAAATTGGTGTTTTGCACAACTTGAAACTTGTAAAAGTGTGTTGAGAAATTTGAACAACTTGTAAAAGTGCAATGAAAAAATTGCATGACTTGTAAAATTGCATTAATAAATTCATAAAAATTTTAAAATTGAAATGAACAATTTACATGACTTTAAAAATTTTAATTTCTAATTTGTGAAACATGCAAAAGTGACTTGACAGTTTTGCACAACTTGAAAATTGTAAACTTTGCCATGTTTCTACAACTATGATTCTCCCCCTTGATTTTTGAAGTTCAAAATGAAATATTTTCACAATTTATATTTAAGGGGAAAAAATATTTATCAAATTCTTTCCAACACATTAAATGAGATCCAAATTAGAATTTAGAAGCAAAACTTATGGCCCGAGGGAGATTGGATCCTGCTTGGACACATCTAGAATTTTGCCTTGTTTTTACAAATGTGGTTCTCCACCTTCATTTTTAAAGTTAAAGATGAAGTTTTTGTAACATGGTTATTTTGGATAATTTTTTCATCAAATCTCCTTTCCAATGCATCTAATGAGAGTGAAAACAGAGTTTAGATGCAAAAGTTACAAACTGAGGGAGATTGGACCCTGTTTTGGCAATTTTTGCTTATTGAGGTGGCAAAATCCGACCCTCTACTTGAAGGGGTGGTAAAATCTGACCCCTATACTTGTAGTGGTGGTATAATATAACATCATGCTTATATAGGTGTAATTATCCCACTTCATTTTATTAGTTCAAGATGAACTTTTTATACCAAGTGTTTATAGTCAAAATTCATCTTTCAAATCTAGTCTCTGCATTGGGATAAAAATCAAGAACTTTTGGATAATTTTGATTTTACCTTAAATTTTCAATCTTGACTAGCTCTAGATACCACATTGAATTTGTAAAGGTAACTACCTAAAGTATTCCACTATATTGAATGCTCTAACCATTATTTGTTCTATGCACTATATGCATTCTTTACCAAAAAATGGCAAGATCTATGAGCCCAAAGCTTATGTGTGCCTTATTATTTTAGGGGGTCTAAAGTTGACATCTAATGAAATCCAACTACCAATGTTTTGAGTGAAACTCTTCTCTTTATTGAACTTATCATACATGATCAAAAATCAATCAATCTCTAACAAGTGTGTAGATGGAGGGCTTGGACTCTGATGGGTTTATAGACAGAGGTGGTAGATTCCACTAGGGTATAGACAGAGTGATTGGGATTTATGGATTATGCTAGCACACTTGTCAGGATCCATGGGTTATGAAATCACACCCATCAAATTTTTATAGGTATTTCATCAAATGTGTCATGGTCTAATAAGGATATGAATAGATTTAGGATAAAGTGAAGTAAACAAGTAGGGTGGGATCTAATTGATGTGCATGTAGATAGGCTAGGTTCTACAAATGTTGTTGGTAGTAACATCGGTTTATGATGGTATTTTCAATAGTAACACTATATTATATGGGTCATGCTAGCACTCCTATTGAGTTTCAATGAGGGTGTTAATAGACTACTCGAGTTCCATGGGTTGTGCTTGCACTAGCATCAAGATCTGATAGGATCTTTTGCACATTTTGAATTTGCAAAGGGAAGATATAAATACTTGATAATTTTTAACCCTTTTTGAATTTCTGACCAAATTTGTTTTTTTTACTCTCCTAACCATTTTCATTCAAAATACCTGTCATTTTAGCCTTTTGACCCTCAAAAGATCACTTGGATCTTATATGCAAGAGTAGTCTTCATACATTATACTACAAATAGTATCATTGATTATTTCTCCCTTTATAACATGATTTCTATATACAATCACAAATGTATCATATTTATAAATCAATCCTAACTCAAATAATATAGATCATACTTACACTTTCAATTGGGGATACATTAGATAATTGAGAACATGACCAATATATGGATCCACTAGACCTAATTAGGGGATATATTATCACAATAAATAATGCTAGGGAGGGTCCCAAAACTTCCAATCAATCATAATCATGTAATAACCCTAACTAAGCCCTATATTTTCATATTCACTAAACTAATAATAAGTAAAGTAAAGTCTAATGTAGTGTTTACTAAATATTGTGGCATAAAGTAGGGGTAATAAACATTAAAAGTAAACATGCATAGAAGGCATATACTCGTGTTAATGTATAAAAAATCCTAATACATAGAAGAGAATTAAAAATGCATATTTATCTACTCTTACAAAGGAGGAACAAAGTATATACCTTTGAAGATGAACCCATCAAGCCTCAATCTCTCCCCTGGCCAAGGTAATTCACAAAATGTTGTTGTGGTATATAAGGATGATAAGGATAAATCAGCTCTAGGCTATACAACTTATCAATGCATCTAAAATACTTCTCCACAAGACAAGATTTGTATCTCCAAAGAAATTATGAAACCCTAAGCTTGCTCCTCAAGTAGAATGGTGGATAAGTAGATGTGTAATAGCTCTTACTTCTTATTCTCTTCTCTAAATAATAGAAAAATGATCTTGTATATATAGTTGGAATTAACCCTAAACTCTTCCAAAAGTTTCAGTCGATAGGGTCAACCTAGTTGACCTAGTATTTTAATTAATAAAAAACATACTAGATAATGAATTAAGTTGGCCATGGATGACTTAGTTCTTAGTAAGCTCTATTAATAACAATACAAGGTTAACATAACCAACATAGTCATGTAAACTATTAAAAGTGGTTTTAGGTTAGGAAAAAAGGTACAAAAGGTGGGAAATGATTAGATAAGTGTGAAAGAGAGAATAATAAGCTTATGGGAATGGTTTTTAGGAGACAAATGTGTAGATAACAAGTGGTAAAAGGGATAACAATCTTGTGAAGTACCAATGGTCTGCCCACCCCTTTCTTAGTGCACCCCTTAAGGCATGCACTCAGAGATACTAAAATTTTATGGGTTTTTACAAGATAAAGAGAGTCAATAATTGAAATATTTTTAAAATATTATGTGTATACATATGTCCCACTCAAAACTCATCACGTGTCATGTGAGTGCAAAATGGGATGGTACTTTGGGAATAAAACATGATGACACATAACATTGATGCTAAGTAAAGTATAGTAAGGGGGAAATAATATAAATGAAAGGACATAATTGAAAAACACATACCTTTAATTACCTTAGTGTTTTATATAAAGGAGACTGGAAGAAAAGTGAAGGTGTCTAATGTGAGGAACATTAGGCAAACCTATAGAAATTAGTGCAAAAAATAGCAAAAAATTATTTTTTTTGGAATATAGGCATATAGTAATGGAAAATACTCTACGATGTCATGATTCTAGAGCTTTTTATGGTTCAAAAAATGGGTTAGTAAAAAAAATGATCAAAATAAGGAATCTGATAGTAAATATTTGAAAGGTTAAGAATTGTCAATAGTAAGTTTAAATAGGGTGAAAAGAAAGTCATTTTTTTTTGTTTGACTTATTTGGAGAGAAATATAGATCTTAGAGAGACCAAATGAAATAAAAAAGAGCTAATATGACAAGGAGAGGATAGCTGAGATAAGAAGGATGCCTAGTGGTTGTAATGTGTACAACACAAGTAAGCAATAAGAATTTCAAACTTGTGTTTGAGTATTTTATTTGAAATTAAGTGTTTTATCTCATCACATCTATAATTTAGGCTAATTATAGAAACTAGATTGAATTCTAGAAAGTTGTTAATGAAACTAGAGGTCAAATAGGGAACTAGGTTGAAAGGAATCAAAGTAATAAATGTCAAAGGCATTTATTACAAGTGGGTCATGGAGTCAGCAATTTGAAAGAACTAGGTCAACCCAATCAACCTAGTAGGTTGAAAATCAGGTTTTGATAGGGTTGACCTAGTAGTTATAAGATGACTTAGTTATTTTGAGAAGAATGATGACTTAGTACCCTATTACTGACTTACTTAGTTAAACTAAATTATTGATTTAGTACTAAAGGGGGAAAATGAAAGGGTCAACTTAGTTTGTTAAGTCCACATGGTCAACCTTGTACCATTAGGTCAACTTAATATGTTATTAAGTGGTTGGTATAGTACTGAAATGTAATAAATTGGCCAAAATAGTAATTTTAAGGCTCAGGCTACCCGATTGAGTAATGAAATGGCTAACTAGGCTAAAAATAGATGAAATTGGTAGGAAATGAATAGAGTAAGGAAAATTAGGTTTGTTTTTGTTAAAATTGAAAATGATGTATTTGATTATAAGTGAAATGGAGGTCTAATACATATTTTATTATTTGATGGTTTTAGGGGCATCAAATATTTTGGTGACTAGTGGATGTGTTATGGCTACCATATCTATTAGAACACCTAATGAAGGTAGACCTATCTAGATTAGTCGTGTTAGGCTTGGGAGGCATCATGGAGATGTGATGAGTTCTACTAAGTGTTGATTTAGTGGTTATGTTCCTAGGAGCCTGGGAATGCTTGACCAATACCTTTAGATGGGTGGTGGATGGGGATACCGTAGAGGTTGGTATCACATTAGAGTATGTCCATATATTACTTGGACTTTTGATAGGAGGGACACTAATGATCATAGTGATATCAAATGGTCAGGAGGAGAAATGAGCATTATCCTAATGGAAAACATGCTTAGATAGGATATAATTAGGACTAAGGGTGAGTCTATTTCATGTCTATATCATATAAATTTAATATTTATGAAAGGTTGTTATATGACTTATGATAGCACAAATGTTGTCACAAGTAAGATGGTAAGGTATCATTATATGTAATAGCCTTGTGTGAGTCGATATTAAAGTATGGGTACTCTATGAAATGGGTTCTATCATCTACGTTTAGCTCATCAATGATATGTATGAGATTATATCTATAGGGCAAAATACCATGGGTCCAGTGGTATTAATTAATGCATGTATATATGAGAGGTTCTCAATGTATTGACTAGTTGGGTTACCCCATGTGGTCGATGATCGATTACCTCAAGTGTTGAGATGGAAATAAGATTAGGTGGTGTGGGCCATACCCCATGTGTTAGTGTTATAGATAGTCATATAAAGAGAAATAATTTGGTATCATTATGCACACATTATGATATTTTGGGTTAGTTAAAATATGGTACCACCAAAGTTGGCACAAGTACAGATCATGGGCCACTACACTTAGTAGGTAGAGATACATCTAGTGGTATGCTTTCCAAGATAATTAAGACTCCATCTGATGGCTCTTATAGTAGTACCCACATTTTTTGCTAGGAATATGAGAGAGATAAGGGGGAGAGGAGGAGGAGGAGAACTACCAATCATAAGACTATAGATCAAACCATGGTGTGAAAGACCTTGGATAGGTTGGGCATCATGACCAATAGCTAGAGAGGGTATGGATGTGGATGCAAGAGTGTTGCAAGTACCAAAATCAACACCATACTATAAGGAGAAATGAGCACCTTGGCCACACTATATAAGAAGACACCAATGATGAGAGAGAGCATAGAGGGTGGTCATCTAGGATGACTTGTCAATTAGCCCAAGGTAGAGCTAGTCTATAGAGGCACCACTGAGGAGATGCTTGAGGTAGGCATGGGTGGTGACCCCAAGGTTTGCATTGATTGGGAGGCATCCCATGGATGAGTTACTTAGGTAATGAATTGATAGATAGATCATGCTTAATAGATGAACAGAAGGGGAAATGGTGTTTGGTGACACTAGGATAGTTAATAAATGGTTGAAATTTACTTAAGGTTTGAAATTAGACTACTAGTTGTATAAGATTGATTGATATATTGTAGATAGATAGATATTAAGATATATATATGTGATCTAACATCTATCTAGTTTTAATTTTTATAGATCTTGTAGACAAGGAGGAGACCAGATGGGGATCTCAAGTGAGGAGAGCACTTTATGATATTCTAGATGGGGCATTGATGCCATATGACCTAACACATAGGATGATCATATGGTACCATCTACCCCATCTCAAGCAAGCTAGTTCAAAATAACAAGAGATGCCAAGATGTAATTAAATGAATATGGAGATGGGCTATAGCCATCAACATGGGTGGGAGCAGGAGAGGCAAAGGTATGGAAAACCTTGGCTTAGGAAAGAGACATGCATTTGGTTACCATGATTCATATAGGATAGGTATAGGTCCAGATGGCCAACTTATAGGGATAGGTAGCAGGTTTGAGATCTCGAACATCCTCTTTACAACATAATATTTAGAGGGGCTATCTTAGGAATCAATGGGAAATGTGGTTAGGCCATGAAACAAACATGATAGATCCCATATTTAGAACTAGAGAAGTGTATTTATATATATATATATATATATATATATATATATATCTTATTTTGGTAGTTGGATGTTGATCTTATGCGTTTGTATTATGTTTTGGTTGTGTATTCATGGATATATTGATTTCTAGAACATGTATTTATATTTTTTTGTATATTTTATAGGAATATATGAGTTGTGGTTTTTTTATAGCAATGTGTAGGACACATGCATGGTTGAAAATAAATAGGCAAACAAAATACTTGGCTAAGTATAATCAATCAAAAATAAATGTACTACACACTATTCCACATTGGGAAATATATAATAACAATAAAATGACTAAGTATAAGAAACCAAAGGGTGATAAACAAGAGGGTAAAAATTTTGTTTTTAAACCATGAACATTATTTGGCACCAAACTAAAACAAGTAAAATCACACTAAATCATGTTGGTAAGTATGAAAGTAATGTAATAAAGTGGAAAACATGTGAAACAACAAATGGTATAAAAATAAATTAGTTAAGTCAATCAATCATATTAAATCACTTTGGGAAGTATAAAAGAAAAATAAAATTGGTCTTAAATTTATCACACTGATTCAAGCTGGGAAGTATGAAAAACTTAAAAAAATGGTTAGACTCTTACATGCGATCAGAAAATATGAAGAAAAAAGTGAAAGAGTAATGAAGTAAGCATAAAACATACTAAATCAATATGAGAATAATTTCAATGATGTGTAACTTCATGATCAATCAAATCTTATCTCATATTTGACACATGTAATTTTTTTATGACTTAAATTATTAGAAAATTTTGTGAGGAAGGCCAAGTCCTATCCATGGTATTACACTACAACTCATAAAGGGAACACCAATTAGGTGTAAATAATGTTAAAATATGGTAAAAGGGTATGTTTATAATGGTAATGAAAAGTTGGTAATTTGTGAGAAAGGCCAGGTCCTATCCATGGTCTTACAATGCAACCGACAAATAGAATCCCTAGGGGAGTGATCAATAAACAAAACAATATTTCTCAAGGAGAATATCAGGGTTGTAGGGAGTGAAAAAGAGAATGTAAAAATCTTAATGTAATTTTATTATGAGAATACCTTAGGAGACATGAGGCAACTAAGGACATCAGAAGACACTAAGTGACTAGTGACCATCAAATATACAAAGGATACCTATTCGCTATAAACACAAAGTTGTGTAGGAAAATAAATGTGTTACTAAGATAAACTCATGTAGGTAGTTTTTTTCAAGTAAATTAAAATGAACCTACCCCTCAACAACATGTTCCCCATTCCTCACGACCCCTTACAGAGTCATTAGTCTACTGTGAATATTATGTACTTGCATGAGAAAGTAGGTAGCACTAAAAGATTTTTTTATTATCCTTTATAATCTACTAGCCTACTACACCCCAATGGACCTTGGCTTTATTGTGAGGCCAACTATGGATTTTGAGCTTCGATTAGGAAAAGGAGATGTGCTTAGAATCACATATTTTAGTGTGATCTAACTTTTGAGATTTTTAAATGTTACCTTATGGATCATTGCATTTTATTTCTATTTTATGTTTTAGATTTTAACTTTTTTTGGATTTTTTTACTCCTCATCCATATGGATTTATAGAACCAAACATGATTGAAATAGGTTAAAAACATAAGAGAGTTTACACTTGGTCACTAGAGAAAAGGACCTAAAGACCAAGGTGTCTAAAGACTCCTAGATTTTCCCACAAGTAAGTGTGTAATCTCAAAATTTACATATGTGAGCCTCAAATGCAAGGAAATAAGGGAAATGTGGGGATGATGAGAGATCCATCTATGTATTAATTGATATAATGATGTATATGCTTATAACTAATCACAAGGAGGTAAAATAGTGCCATAAAAGAGACAGGGCTATGCTTATGATAGTCATGCCACTAGAGAAGCCATGCTAACCTATAATAGATCTAGTCAAAATAGTAATGAAAGTATTAGTCATCCAAAAAAGTGGTTTAAAGATTTTTTAATGTGGTAATTTATGAGGAAGACCAGGTCCTATCCATGGTCTTACACTACAACTCATAAGGTGAACACCAATGAGGTGAATGGTAAATGAGGGGAAAAATAATCATAAAGCTACTAAAATAAATAATGACATAAGAAGACAAAAATGAAAAAGATACATAAGAACCAAAATCAAGATAAATGCCAAATTTAATGTGTAATAAAACCAAATAACCCTAGTAAAGTGCACAAAAATAAAGAAACATGAGACAAAAAATAACAAGATCTATGCTAACATCTATATCAAATATGAGCATGTGAAATACAAGTCTATCAATCTCGAAAGGTTTTTTTAAGTTGAATTTTCTTGTTGTTATGAATTGTAAAATAAGAGTGGGCATCATAAGATACCCCAATGGGTAATTAGATGTAGGGATGGGCATCACAATATGCCCCAAAGTCTGAAGGGACATGTGAGTGGGCATCACAATATGCCCCAACATGTGAGATGGAGTGAGGTAACATTGAACCATTAAAATGATTTGCATTGGGTTGGTAGGTGCATTTGGAGATAGGTAAGTGAGTTGATTTGTTAGATTTTAAGGATGTTGAATGTGACATAGGATGTGTAGGAGAGGTATGAGGAGGTAAAAGAGAACCATGTATGATATACTATAGAGTAGGCATTTGAACTAGGTATTCCTTTGGTTTATGTGACCTAAGAGGTTGAGGTTCAATGGATGTAATGATATGTTTAAAGTTGTTCATGTTAGTTATCCTTTCCTTATTGGTGTAAGAAGAAGGATCAATTATGGTTTGAACAACATTAATAGATGAGGTGTAGTATGGGATAATTATTTTTATTCATTAGGTAGTTGATTTTGATGTGATTGTGGTTCTTGAGATTGAATTTGAGAAGCTTGAAGATAATATTGATAATGTTATTTTGTGAGGGTATAAATATTGAAATGTGGACCAAACAAGGAAGAAAGAACAAATTGGTGAAGATCACGACAAGACTCATGAGAATGACCTATAGTATCATGCCACTAATAAAATTTATTAGGATTGTACCATTTTTGGAAGGATTAAATCTCATGGGTTTAGAGGGTGGCAATTTCTTATTAAGCTATTCTAAACTCAAGGGAGGGAGGGTTGGGTTAAAATTTGTTGAACTAGATGCTCCATTTTGAGGTTGTGGAGGCTTAGATGAATCAATGTTATGGAAAAATTATTGGAAAGGTTATTTTGTAGTTATTTGATGTGTTTCAAATTGAGTCATACAAAAATTATTCCTTTTTTGCTTGGTCTAAGGCTTCATCTAAATTCTTAAGGGGAAAATATTTGAACTTTATATTGAAGGGGATCTTTAAGAGTAGTAACAAATAGTTTTTAAAAAGTATCATCATTCATGTTATGGTCCACTTTGTGATATAGATAATTCTATCATTTGATGAAAGTGTGATCGGATTCATTAGGAAGTTGATTGGCATTGATGAAATGGATAAGGTAATTTTTAGGAAGGTCATCATGCTGGAATTACTTCACGAGAGCATTGACTAGATCTTCTAGTTGTGAGATGGAATGTCTAGGAAGTTGGTTGTACCATTCAAGTGCATCACCAATAAATTTTTTGGCTAAGAGATTAGTGGTATCAAAGGTGTTAGTTTGGACCCATTCTTTATAGAGATTACCAAAATACTAAAGAAATGTAGTAGGGTCCTTAGTTATATCATATGTGATAGTTGGAGAAATGTTTCCAATATCTATGGATGCAATGAATGGGGATAAAGGTTCATTTTGAAGATGTTGAAGCATTTTGTTATTCATTGGAGGTTGGGGGATGATATTCCCATTGGCATCTCTAAGAGGAGGGACAAATTTTTGATTTGGTTGAGACATGATGACTTGAGGTGGTTGAATAATCATGTGTAATAAATGTTGTTACATGTGCATCATTTGAGAATGATTAGTTTTTTGCATGATGTTTATTTTTTGAACCATTTGAGAAAAAAATTGAGTTGTGTTAATTTTTGCATTAGTATTTGAAGGTGGGGTATTAGTGTTGTTAGGAGGATGATTGGTAGTGTTGGTGGGAGGAGGGTTATTTGTAGGTAGAGGATTCCCAACATTGGATGTAAGAGGTGGAACATAACATGACGTTCCAAAATTTAATGTAGATGGGTTGATGAGTTTAGGAATGTTAGGTTTATAAGGTGTAAAAGTGGTATAAGGTATATAATTGTCATGGCTAGGGATTTGTCTACTATGATTCTCTAGATCTACTATATGGAATAGGGTAGATCGAGATTGAGAAATTTAGAACCATGTAGTAAAAATACGCATCATAAAGAATTGTCTTATATGGTGGACAAGTGAGGTAGGAGAGAATAACCCATGTAAATTTGGAATCGGTTGAGACTGTCAATAAATAATTTGATATGTGGATTCATGATGCCAAGCAAGGTTGGAGATTAGGAAGTTAGGAGAAAAAATAGGGATAAAATTGGAAAAAAAAAGTACAAGATCAACCTAGAAGGTACTAAGTTAACCTAGTCAACTTAGTATGCTAGGGAGATAGTTCTAAATGATACTATGTCAACTCAATCGACTTAGTATGCCAAGGAGATAGTTTTGAATGATACACAGTCAAATTAATATGTTTAGGAGATAGTTCTAAATGATACTAAGTTGACACAGTCAACTTAGTATGCTAAGATAGTTTTTAATAATACTAAGTCAACACAGTCAACTTAATATGCTAAAGAGATAGTTATGAATGATACTAAGTTGACACAGTTGACATGTATGATAAGGAGATGGTTCTAAATAATAATAAGTTAACTTAGTATGCTAAGGAGATAGTTTTGAATGATATTAAGTTAACACAGTCAACTTAGTATGCTTAGGAGGAAGGTGAATCAGTCTATAAGATATTGTGTCAATAGAGATGACAGTGTTTTAAAAACAAGAAAAAATTAAATATACTTTAAAGTAAGAAGTGAAAAGAAACACACAATCAATTGGGTCAATGAGAATGGTCCAATTGAGGCACATAACACAAAAACTTGAACCGATGTTAACCAATGTAATTTTTTGCAATACAACATATAATGAGTAAAGAGCAAGTAATCAACTTGGAAAGTAAATACTAACTAAGTGGTCATCCTGAATGTTGTTATATTACTAGAGTGTGATTTTAAGTGTGATAGGGAAGTTACCTAAAAGAAGGGAACTAAAAATCAATCTATGGATGATTTTAGGATATTTAGACTGAAATGGATCTATGTTGGTAATGGTACTAGCTTGGTATTGGAGCTTACCCCCTCACTTCGCAATCCAAAACTAATAAGGGTGTTGGGTGATTTTCTAATATATACCATTAACCATTTTTTTATACTTAGTTAGAAACCCAAGCTAGCTTCCCCCTTAGTGATGAAATCCAAGTAGGTAGGCCTTGGTTAGACAATTTTTAAAGTGTGTTCTAAGATTATTTGACTTGGCAGTGTGTGCAAGAAAGAGAAAAATAGTGAAACTAAATGGTATATTGAAAAACCACCTAATTAGACTATGTGGTCTATTCTAACCATGCAAACAACTAAAAGTGAAAGTGTGAAGAAATTACTAGAATATAGATGTTAATTCTAACTTTGAAACATAGTACAGTGTTGGTTCAGATGACAATGTATGTAAACATTATAAAACAAAGTTGATAGTGTCACTATTGTACTATTAAATCAAGGGTCTATTAAAAACTATGTCGGTAGGGTTGACCTATTCTTATAGACTAAAGATAGAATAAATAACTAGGTCAACTAGGTCAACCTAGTTTGTTGTATAAGGGCAGTTTTAAATACTATAAACTATGAAAAATAAAACTGTAAGGAATAACTAAAATGATAGATAAAGAGAGAAAGTAATCTTGGTGGGTTGGAGGATGCATAAGAATGTGATATTGATGTTGATGTGCCTTGAATGTTACTCACAAATTTTGTCAACTATGTTGATTGAGTCAATCTAGTTCTATAGTTCCCTATTTTTTAAAGCCTATGAAGATGACTATACCAGCTTGGTTAATCTTGTATGTTTTATGGAAGTCTATCTGGAATATTATACTGGCCTAGTTGACCTAGTATGTTTTTTGGAAGTTTGTAAGAGTACTATATCTTGGTCGACCTAGTATGTTTTCAAAATTTTGTAAGAGTAATGTGTTGACCTATTCAACCCAATGACCTATTTGGAACTGAAGACCTATACTTTATCAACCTATTTGATTTAGTTACTTATGTCTAATGAAGACCTATATATAAATAATAGATTCATCTTGATGTGAATATGTGTTAAATATGTGCACAAAAGTTAAAAACTATATTGGCCCTATCGACCTAGTATTGAAAATATATAAAAATGATAAATAAAATGATAAAATAAAGAAAAATGTGAAAGAAAACCTACAAGGGTTAGATTCATGTCATGTTCACCAAAATTTATGAAATCATAGATTCATCATGTCTATAAATCAATCTTAACTTGGAGAAGATAGATCATACGTACACTTTCGATTCAAGATACATTAGATAATTGGGAACAAGACCAATATATGGATTTGATATACCTAATTAGGGGATATTTTATCACAATAAATAATATTAGGGAGGGTTTTAAAGCCTCTAATCAAGTATAATCATGCAATAACCCTAACTAAGCCTATGTTTTCATATTCACTAAACTAATAACAAGTAAAGTCTAATCTAGTGCTCACCAAAGCTAGTGGTACAAAATGGGTGTAAGAAACACTAAAATTAAACATGCATATAAGACATATACTCACATCAATGTATATATAATCCTAATACATGCAAGAGAAGTACAAATTCATATATATATATATATATATATATATATATATATATCTACTCTTACAAAAGAGGAACAAAGTTAGGAATACTTAACTTTGAATATGGACCCATCGAGCCTCAATCTCTCCCTTAGCAAAGGTGCTTCACAAGAGGTTTTTGTGGTATGTAAGGATGACGAAGATAAATTAGCTCTAGACTAGATAAATTGTCAATGCATCCAAAAGAGTTCTCCATAAGATAAGATCCATATCTCCAACGAAAGTATGAAACCCTAAGATTACTCCTCAAGTAATAGCACTTACTTCTCTTCTCTAAATAATGGTGAAATGATCTTATATATAGGCAGATTTAACCTTAAAGCCTTCCAAAAGTTTTGATCGATAGGATCGACCCGGTTAACCTGGTATTGCAATTGACAAAAAACATACTAGATAATGAACTAAGTTGGCCATGGATAAATTAGTTCTTAGTAAGCTTTGTCAATAACAATATAAGGTTGACATATCTGACATGGTCATGTAAACTATCAAAATGGGTTTTAAGTTAGGAAAATGGATATGGAAGGTGGGAAATGCCTAAAAGAGTGCGCAAGAGAGAATAATAAGTTTAGGGTAATGGTTTTTAAGAGTCAAGTGTGTAGATAATAAGTGGAAAAGGGACAACAATCCTACAAAGCACCAATGGTCTACCCACCCCTTTCTTAGTGCACCCCTTAAGGCATGCACTCAGAGAGATTGAGACTTGATAGGTTCTTACAATATAAAGAGCATTAGTAAGTGATAAAAGTTTGAAAATACTATGTGTATACACTTTACATGAGGAAAAAAATCTTACAATGACATAATAACAATTATTAAATGTTTTCATACCTTATGTTGCAATTAAAATACCCACCTTATTCTATCAAAATAAGAATTGTCAACGTATCTTCAACATCCCAATTTTGTGACTCAAAAATATCAAATTCAGGCTAACCAATATATTCTACTCAATTGCATTTCCATCCAAAATGCTACTCTAAAACCACTAAATGTATCACCATCTAGAAGCTCAAAGGATAGTGCATATCTTAGCAAGTGACTTAAGCTTTGTCCATTGGGTTTTAGTGTCGATGTCCCATTTTGATAAAAAAAAATTATAGTCTATCATTAAAACACCTCTAATTTATTATGAGAGTGAAATCATGGGTATTGTCAAAAAAATCAAAATTTCACAACAACTAACTCTAATTAGGGGATCACATTTCCCAAGGGAATGCAAAAAAACTCTAGAATTTTACATGGTTGGTGCCTCATTACCATAGATTCTTGAAAACTTATATGTAGGTTACATGTGTATGTCCCAATTTATCCAATTAATATCCATTTCACCTATCTCAATCGTATGAGAAATGAACATGCACTTTTGGGTTAAATCCCCTACTCTAAAAATTATAGATCCTGATCTGATTAACTGACAGCTAGTTCACCTATCTCAATCATATGAGAAATGAACATGCTTTTTCAGGCCAAATATTTTGTTTATGAATATTCTAATGTTTACCACCTATTTATTTGAAAATATTCATGAAAAACTTATTTATTATGTCATTTAATAAATGAACATTCACATCACCATTTTGAATATTGAGAAAACTATCTTCTAAATACATTATTGAATGTCCATTTTGGAGACCCATTTTAACTGAAATGTTTCACAAGTTCTATTCTACATGTCATTCCAAAAACTAAAAAATCTCTTCACTATAAAATTGGCATAGGATCAAAGATTTTAAACTGATTTGAATCCAATGTCTGTGTCTAAGGAAATAAATATGTAGACACCAAACCATCAAAAAATAATCATATATATCCCCTAAAAATGCGATATCTTCATCCACTCTGAAGAAATGGATATTTTGGTATTTTTAAAACAATGCGATCATCCAATGAGAGTTTTAAGGTAGGAAACACAGTTACAGGAATGTGTAGACAAAAGAACCAATACATGAAAAAAAAGGAACAACATACAGGTTGTTGCATTTATTGAAAACAACACATGCACACTAAAACAAAGATGGAAAAAAAAATAAGCCAAAATAGGAAAAGCATAACTATTTATAGGGAGTAGAGGAAAATGAAAAAACTATACAAAATTGTTCACTAGCTGGGAGAAGTACATACCATTTTATAACAATGGATTTAAATTATAAGGCTCAAACACATTCAACAGAAGTGACCAAGTAGGTGGAAATAGTAACTTATAATTACCATTCACACAAAGACGATCATGAATGAACAAATCAAAAAAAAATTCCTATTTTTAAATGAAATCATTGTGAACTCTCCAATCTTCTGTGAGCACTCTTGAGCAATACTAGACTTTTTCAATGTCTTCTTAGGTGACTTAAAAATCATATATGCTAGATATAGTATTTGAATTGGAGAGAAGTGTGTCGCATATATGTTTTTGATCTAGAACCATAATAGGAATATCTACTGGGATGAACTGAGTGTAGATGTTCTTTTCCACATTGTTTCCCATGATAGAGGCAAATTCATAGTTGAATGAATCATTGTCATCTTTTTTATTGATCTCTTTATCCTTGATAGTTTTCATTTCACTTGTGATGAATATTTGGCACTATTCAATTTTTTCTACCTTCATATCTTCTTTGATTTTGTCCTTCACATGATCATGGTTTTCAATATGGTTTTCAATATGTACAGGCTTGACTTCTTTAGGTTCATATTCCACAGAAAAAAATTTAATAGTAGAATATGAAAAGGAATTGCTACTAGAATCTTCACTTTTGATCATTGATTCATCTATTATGATACAAAAGGAATCTTCTTATTTACTAGAAATTGGTTTCATAATATTTTCTCCTTCAGAATTTGGAACATTACACTCTGCATTAATGTTCCTTTTTGTTTGTGGTTCAACTAATTTTTCCTCAAATAGCTCATTTTTTGCTCAGACTGTTAAGTTTAAGAAATTTTATTAAACATGTAAATATTTATCTTATTTTCCAAATGGGAAGATAAATTATTCATCTATTCTCTAATTAATCATTAGTTCTTCCAACTATTCACCTTTTTCTACAATTATGAAACTGAAACAATCATATATGACAAGAAGAAAATTTTCTTTTTCTCTGTTAGAGTTCCAACATGTTTGATCAATAATTTTCCTTTCAAATCTCTTTTTTGAATGATGAGGATTCTTTATTATATTAGGTTTCAGTAATTTTTTAACACTTATGGTAATTGTTGCACATTTTAAAACTTATTTATCCAACATCCTAGATAGAATCATGTCATCTTCAATTTTGATAGCTTATTATTGCATAACTTCCAAGTCATTTACCTTGTTCTCATAAAGATAATTTTGATCTTTGTGTGTAGAGAACCAATGAAGACAAAAAATTTATTGTTGGGACTTGGTTGATCTACCTTAGGAAGTAGTCCCAATAATTTGTTGAAGTGGGCTATGAACTCTCTCATCTACTCATCATCTTACTTTTGAATTTGAAATCAATCTAATAATAATGCACACACATCCACAAATAATTTGAATCTATTTAATAACTTGTTATTCAAGGAGTCCCAAATCACAATGCATCCATCCTCCATGTGCCAAAACCACTCAACAACAAGTCTAATAATAATTTCAAGAAATATTTTGATATCAATGTCTTCACACATAACTACCAAGATGCTATAGGATACTATGAAGGCTAGGATATGATCATCTAAATCTTAACTATTCTCTGCATAAAAATTTAGAAATATCTTATTTGAGCCTGATGGTAACTCATTGTATTGGGCCAAAGTAAACAACCCAAAACATTTTCCCCATAAGACACAAGGAATATTGGGATTGGGGTAAACCAACCCCATTTATTTGATCAAAAAGATTCAAGCACTAGGTACTATATCTCAATAGAGTTATCAACCTCCACTATAGGGTAAAGTTTCTTGAAATGTCTTAAAATCATGTGCATAAATCACCTTGATCCCCAATGTAGTCACCAAAAAATGTTGGTTGAAACATTTATCAAGGGAATAATTTGGAATTTTAGTCAATAGTGTGGGTATAGATTATAGACACCAAAAATCTGCACACCACAATTCTAAATGGCAAAATTCCCCTAGACTACCCTAGGATCCCCTTGAGACCAATCTAATCCTTTGACCACAAACCAAGACTAACCATAGTCAGTTTGACCAACTGCCTTAACCTATGAATTTACTCACTTTTACCTTCACCCTCAACCACCAACAGTTAGGATGACCACTGATGATCACCCTAACTATCGACTGTCAGGGTGTACCTCCTTAACTAGAAACATGCAAACCACCCACCTTGATTTTATAAATATAACTTATCTTAATCCACATGCAAGCCATTATATGAGTTATTTATAATTAGAAGACCCAATTAACATCTTTTTACAGCTCTCTATCTTATGACTATAATAAAAGAGGATCAGGGAGGTGAAGATCATCTATAATTGCTATCAAGAGCTTATGCATATAGAGTTCCCTTGTTTTGTAGGTCAATCATCATCAACAAATCAATGATCCAACCATCATGTTAGAGAGATAAATTTCCATTTTCACTCTAACAAAGTACTATTACTTTATCATAATCATGTTAGACTCCATTGAGTCAACCACCTTCAACACTCACCTGATCAATCATCTTCAATATAAGTATTTGCTTCCCCATATTCAATTACTTTATTTTCCTTTTGCACTCAACCCAACACCAATCCATCTTCTAGAATCCAAAATTGTGATCCCATGAATCTAACCATTTACCAATCTAGACCTACACATAATAAATGTCGATGGTTGTCTCAACCACTGATGGTTTGCTCAATCACCGATAGTTAGCTTGACCATTGATGGTCAACTCAACCACCAATGATCACTATGGCAAGAAATAATAGAAATTTATTTCCACCTACCTACCCTTAGCCTAATATTTTTTTATGTTCCTAGCTATTCATAGATCCCTACCTAATTTTCTAAAATAGACCCAAGCCATTTAGCACTAGTGTTGGCTTTCTTATTGATATATTAGTCATTTCTAGTCTATTTATTTATCAAGCATTTTTTGTGTTCAATTTCAATACCTTTTGATTATTGATGCAAGTAATTTATCTTTTGATTTATAAAATTAATTGTTTAAAACATGTGGATTGACAACCCCTGAGGAAGCTCTTGCTTTTGGGATATATCAAGTGCTAGGCAATCTACTCAGCTATCTATTTAACCAACCATCTACTTTAGTGTTGTCTTATTTGTAGGTCAGCCTCCCAAGCCAAAGAGGAGTTCTTCACAATCTTCTAATTCAATGTGTGCACAATCAAATAGGTTTTTAAACCATACCCATATTTAGTTTATTCTTCCCCTCCTAAAATATAAGCATAAATTCATTTAACCATTCTAGCATGCCCAGTGGGACCTTGAATCTTTACTTTGGGTTTTTTTTCTCTTCATTTGTATGATCTTCTCTTTATTTGTACTCATTAACGAAACTAAAATTTCTTTTGGGTTTGAAATTAAGTCTATACATTGCTTGATTCTAATTTTAGCTCACTTTTAGTTTAAATCACAATAATTTTATCTTAGCATCACTTTTGTTGCACACACTAAACCAACCCACCTTCACCAACTAAACCTCAAACAAAATCGAGACAAGGCCCAACTAGGATTTCATCACCTATTGGTCACTGTTGTCTCTAAATCTTTCACCCTAAAAGAGAGTGTTCAATCCTCTTCTAGATTTGGGTAATGTTGGAACATCTTTAGGCATGTGGGTATACCTATAGGGGAAATGAACCTATAGATTTAAAGGGATAGCTCCCTAAATGTATCTTTACAAAAAAACCTCTATCTAAACCAGTTTGATTGAAGGGAAAGAGTTAGAAATTGCATAAATAAAACCTATCCTAAGAATGGTGATACACCAAGATTATTTTCCACATTAATACCATACCCTAGTATATGATACAATAAAAAACACAGACTATTTCCAAGCTATAAATATTCTAACATAAATACTTCAGTATAGAGGTGAGATGTATGAAGTGAGGAAAGGTAAATGAACTGAAAGACAACCTATACATTCCAAGAACAATTATACACATGCAGAAATTTAACATGATTAGATGTACTCAATATGACCTGTTAAACCTAGAACCCTTACTCAGACATGAAGGACAAAGGATAAAAGGATTAAAACCATCACTTATTGTGACTATATGTCACTTACACCCTCAGGTAATTGACCAAAACTTCAAATAAAATAGACTTGTACTAATGCTTAAAGGTAGGATATCATTCCAGTAGGGCTTCATCATACTCTATGGCATCTCCCTTTATACTATCCCAAGGGATATATTTATAGAAAAAAGGAAGAGAGAGGAAGAAGCCTTTGGTGCCAAGAGAAGGAATCAATCTTCTAGAAGTCTTCATCATCAGTTGCAACCATCTTTTCAAATGGTGTTCATTTGGGCCATTTGATTGATATGTGTCACCTCCAGTGGTTACATAGCTAGCTTGCTCTCTTAAAGATTCTTTCTCAATGGTTTCATTAGTAGAAAAAGATATTTTCAAGATAAGTAATGGCATCAATCAGTTATGCAAATGAGAGTCCACTTATTTTATATTTTTCCTAATGCCTAACATCTTCCCACTAGCTCATTGATGTGTACAATGGCATAGAGAAGAGTCACTTTCATTTTGTTTGTCCTTGGAGAGGTATCACTTGAAGTCTATGTGCATGCCTCCATGACATTTATCAAAATCCTTTGAAACTTGTTCCATCTCAACTAAGTCTTTTGCTCTTTTTGATTGGTCATCACAAATGATGTGGATCATGGTCTAATCAATGGTGAGATGAACCTTCAGATGGTCTTTGGTGGATGAAGAATGTGATCCCTTGGATCTATATGAGTGATTGAGGACCATTAATCTACCTAGGACCCACTATTTTAAATGTATAATAATAGTCCATGACCCTAAAGATGATGGTCATGTAATTGTCACTCGACTGAAACCATTCCTTTGAATTTTTTCCCTGTGGACCCTTCACTTTTCTCCCTTTGAAACCATCCTTCTATGGAATTTTTGGATTACTCAAACATTCCCTTTCTATAGACTCTACAGGTGTCCCTTTTTAACAATATTTACAAAATTTTCCCTTCAAATTTCTCAAACATGCCTTTTCTACAGACTCTATAAGTGTCCCTTCAAATTGCTCAACATGCCCTTTGACAATCCTTCTACAAACTCTGCACAAGTGTCTATACCCTTCAATTTTTTTCTCGAAAGACACTTTGGCATATAAATACCCTTTTGGACCTTAGGTTTAGGGCATTTTATCTAAAAGGTGACCCTTCAAAGCTTTTGAAAAGTCCCTTCAAACTTTTCCCAAGTTTCCCTTCAGACCTTTAAAATTGTCCCTTCAAACTTTTTCTAAAGGACACTTTTTTAATAAAAAGACCTTTCAAACTTTTGAAAATGTCCCTTCAAACTTTTGGAAGTGGACCAATTTCTAAGAAAGACCATTCAAACTTTTGAAAAATGCCTTTCATAGAAATGAACTGTTCCCTTCACTCTTTTTTTGAAGGACACTTTTGAAGAAAAAGACCCTTCAAACTTTTCCCAAGTGTCCCCTCAGACTTTTTTAAAGTGACCAATTCCTTCAGGCTTTTGAAAGTGACCAATCCCTTTAGGTTTATGAAAGTGACCAATTTTTGAGAAAAGACCTTTTATAAATGTTGCAAGTGTCCCTTCAAAATTTTTGAAAGTGTCCCTTTGAACTTTTTATGAAGGACACTTTGAAGAAAAAATACCCTTGGATAATCTTACAAGTGTCCCTTTAGATTTTTTTAAAGGACGCTTTTGAGAAAAAAGAACCTTTGGTGATATGTAATTACCCTTTAGAAGGATTGTTTCAGACAAAATTCTAAAACAATTCCTTTGAAAAAGTTGCAAAGGAGAATTTTTTCAAAAAATTTGCAAAGATCAATTCTTTCAGACTTTTTGTTCAAAACAAAAAAGTACGAAAGAATTCCTTTAGACTTTTTGTTTTATACAAAATTTCCAAAAGAATTATTTTGAGACTTGGATAGAAAAACTAAAGTAAACTTCACCGAAAGAAATAAAAAAATACAAAAAGAGACCAAAATAACACTTATGAAAAGATAAAACCAAAGGATTTGAAGGTAAAAAACATTTGATACTTTTTGTTGTGGGGATAAATAAATAGAATGTTGTACTTAGCTAAAACAAAAGATGTACAACCTGGGAGTGAAAAATGGCTAATATTCTTGTTGATTCCAAGGCGAAGCATGCCTATTATGCCTAAGACCAGTCACCTAAATCCTTCCATTGATCATGGAGTCATGCATATAGGCACCTCAAAAATGACTTGAATAGACCCTTGGCTCAAAAAACACAAGATGGATTGATTCACATGCATAAGGTAGAGACACACACCAAATAAAATGAAGGAAATGCAATTGTGCTATAAATCACTTAGGGAACACAAAAACAAACCAAAGGAAACACACACCTAAACTACTATTTACAAAATATACTTAAAAGGACTAATAGAAAAACTTTAGATGTATCCCATTCATAGGGATAGGCAATTCTTCTCCATTTATCTTGGTTAGCTAGAAAGAGTTGCATTGCTTACACCTGCTAATAATGTAAGGGCCACTCCACAAAGTGTCAAACTTTGTATGTCTACCTAGCTTTGTTCTATCCTCATCCCATTTTAGGACCAAGTCACCTTCCTTGAACACTCTTGCACTTGATCTTTTATCATAAGAATTTTTCATGAGTACTTGGTGGTGTTCCATGGTCTTGTGTGCATTGCCTCTTGTTTCTTATAGCTACATAAGTTATATCAATCTAACTTCCATTAGAGTATTTTCAAGTAGTTCCAATCATTGTGCAATTTCTATAGTAGGGAGTTCTTAAGATATGGACAACCTAGCCTCTCTCCCATAAACAAGCAAAAAGGGAGAATTACCAATTGATCTCTTAGGAGTAATCCTATCAGCCCATAAGGCTATCTTCAACTTGTTATGCCATGCTCTTTGATTATTCTCCAAAGTCCTCTTGATGATCTTGATGAGATTCTTGTTACTATACTTAGCCAATCCATTACCTTTAGGGTAATAATAGGATGAGGTACTTAAGATAAATCCATTCCTATTTGCCCAATCAAAAGTTTTAGTACATATGAAATCAAGTGCATTATCAAAAATGATAACATGGGGAACTCCAAACCTTGTTATAATGCTCTCATAGAACTCTAAGATTGCATTTTCATTTGCCTCCTTCAAATCAATAGCCTCTACCGACCTTGTGAAGTAGTTAGTAGTAGTCAATATCCATTTGTGTCTAGCACTTGATGGAGGGTTTATCATACCTATGAAATCAAGGCCCCATTGCATGAAGGGCTGGTCTACTTGGATAGGATTCAATATAAGGGCTACAAGCTTCTATTTGCCTATAAATAAGGCACATTGAGGACACTTTTTAGCCCAATGATAATAGTCCTTAAAAATACTAGGTCAATAGTAACCAACCCTCATTATCTTTCTAGCTATTGTCTTAGGAGAGAAATGACCTCCATCTGTACCATTATGAAACCTTTCTCATAGCATATTAAACTAATCATTGTTAACACACCTCAGAAGCACACCATTTATGTCTTTCCTAAAGGGAACACCATCTACAAGGTAGTAGGGAATGGTTTACAATCTAAAATAACTCTTTTGAGACTTATTTAACCCATTAGGGCACTCACCATTTGAAAGAAAACTAAATATGTCTTGTGTCCAACTTTAAACCTATACATGATCAACTAGTTCAGGTTAAACCTGGTTGATCAAGACTTCCTCCTTTGGCTCTTGAAAATCTGAAGCTAAATGCTCACATAACCCTTTTTCTCTTACCAAGTTTGTAATCTTAACATCCACATCATACTCCATAACCTTTGTAATCCACCCAAATCTCTTTTCATTAAAGTCTTTGCTTAGGAGAAACTCCTTAGTACTAGGATGAGAAACCATGACATGTATCTTGTTTTTTGAAACCATTTGTCTAAATTTCTTCAATCATGTTATCACTGTTAGATCTTGCTTCTCAACAAATGTATACTTGACCTCATAATCTTCCAATCCTTGGCTGAAGAATGCAATTAGTTGTTCTACCTCTTCATCATTCTTTTTTATAAACATAGTTGAGATTGTATCAAGGTTATCAAAGGTATATAGTATGAAATCTTTGGCAAATTTTGGGTTTAATAGAGTAGGAGATTTTATAGTTTCTTTCTTGATTGCCTAAAAACTACTCTTACCTTCCTTTGTCCAAACAAAATCTTGGTTCTTCTTGAGCATGGCTATGATAGGCTTTACCATAGTTGCAAAGCCTAGAATAAACCTTCTTACAAATTTTATTTTCCCCAAGAATCTTTGTAGTCCTTTCTTGTATTGAGGCAAAGATAAGCCTAGAATAGCCTCAATACTCTCAAGGTCAATAGACAAACCTTATTTCTAGACAATATGACCTAATAGCTTACCTTCATGGATAGAAAAGATGCAATTTTTTATTAAGGGATATTCCATACTCCCTACACTTCTCAAATACCTACCTTAGATTTTTTATATGATCAATAGCATCCTTCAAAAAAATGGTTATATCATCAAGATACATAAGCAAAAACTTATTGATCAAACCTTTAAAATCCATGTCCATTTCCCTTTGAAATGTATCTCCAACATTGGATAAACCAAATGGCATCTTATTATAGGCAAAGGTCCCCCATTTTGTAGTGAAGTTTGTCTTGAACTGATCCTCTTCATTCACTAGTATTTGATTGTAACCTAAATAACCATCAAGAAGTGAGAAGCATTGAGAACCTGAAACAACTTGTAGAATTTGTTCCATGGAAGGTAGTGGATAATGATCTTTGAGAGAAAATTTATTAAGATCTCAAAAATCTACACAAAGTCTGATCTCTCCATTTTTATTTTGAACAGGTACAAGATTAGCCACCCAAGTTGAGTGTTTGATACAAAAGATAATCCTAGACTCAATCAACTTGGTCAGCTCTTTCTTCATGAGTTCCTCTATATTGGGATTGATAGGCCTTTCTTTTTGACTAATTGGTTTAGTTCCTAGTTCTAACTCAATGGTGTGATGAGCTAGAATTAGATAAAACTCTTTCAAATGTTTATATTCCCAAGTAAATATGTCATGGAACTCTTTGCATAATTCAATAAAGCCCTGCCTCTTGGACAAAGAACATATCTTACCAATTTTCAAGAGCTTGTCCTTTTAAATCATGACTCTCTCATAGTTCTCTTATTTTTTTGACATTCTCACTCTTTCTTTTTTCTTTTAATCATCATCATTGAAAACACTCTCCAAAGCAATCAACCCCTTATGTATCTTGTTTGTCTTCAGTTGAATAACTTGTTCTTCATATTGATTATGCAGTCTCTTTTGGTTCCTTGAGGATAAACTTGCCTCATTTTATAATAAGTGTGTAATGTGTTCATCACTTTGAAACACCTACCATGACACTTCATTATATAGAATATAAAGTCTCATAATGACCTTGATATGAGACTGATCTTTCTCCTTTTCTACATAGTAACTGCATCAAACTATGCTCCTATGCTAGCCAATCTATCATTACATTTATTTGAATCCCTTGGTATGGGATGTATATTGAAGGCATCAAAGTCTTCAAGCAGGTCTCATACCCTATAATTTTAGGATTTAACCAAGGTATTCTTAGCTACAATGTGATTTCTCACTTGATGGATGACCAATTCACTATCCCCATAAACTTTCAAATTCTTGATCCCTCTCTTCATTGCCCACTGGAGGCCATGAACTAGGCCTTCATATTCTACCACATGGTATGTGTAGCTAATGTGGAATCTATATGAGGATTAGTATTGATTCCTTTATGGAGAAAATAACTTAATGCTAGCTCTTATACCTACTTTGCTTCTTGAGCCATCAAAAAATATCTCCCATATTCGCTCAAGTTCATGATCTTCATTAGTGAGTGAAGGGATTGAAATATCCTTTTCGTGCATACAATATACTCCCAAATCAATCTCTTCTATGAAATTATATGGATAAAGTTTATGCATTTCAGGCTATACTTATAAATGAAAATATCAAAAATACCTTCAAGGGGGGAGGATGCTTCACCATCCTTGACACCTTCTTCTTTACTAAGTAGACAATTATTATTTGAACTTGTCTCCATATATGGCTCAATATGAAACCTTGCTAAGGGATGAGTCCTTATAGTCACCTTGGTTCCATATCTTGTTTTAAAATATATAAAAGATAAATCAATAGAAAGGAAACCTCCTATCTTATCCATGAAGTCCCTTGACAAGTAGATAGAAAAATGGGTTGGAGGGTCTACCACCACAATGTCTTGTAAAATAAGGAAACTTGGGAAATCATGTAGGAAAACTTTTAGACCTCTGACTAATCCCACTATCTTGGTTGGAGTCCCATTAAGCTACAACACAACTTTCTATATATTTCATACTTTAATCCCAATTTATCAACCACCACCTTAGGCATGATAGTGGTACTAGCTCCACTATCTACAATACAATTGTGAACCAATTTGTCTCCCATAATGAGTGTGAGGTAGAAGGGTGGAGGCTTTTTAGATTTTGTGGAGGGATATCTAAGACATGACTTGGAGAATTGGTAAATGCCACACTATTTTTCTTTGATGTTTGAGGGGCGACATGAATGTTCGCTAGCTATTCTTGTAACTCCTTTTGACTAGGCATATGGAAGACTTCCCAAAGAGATATGCTTGTCTTAGAATTCTTCAAAGAATAAATAATGTTTAGAGGGATGTATTCACTCTTTATTGAATTATTGAAGGTAGTGAGGGATTTTTAACCTATTACATTGTAGGCTTGACAACCCTACTTGCATTCTAACTTTGTTGAGGAGCATGACTAGTAATAGGTATTGCACTAGGATTCACACTTTATAGCCTTAGAGAGGCATAACTTGGAGTCACATGTACTCCTGGAACATCTCCTAGAGATCTCTTCTTGGCTCTTGTGTTGGCTGAAATTTATGTGCTTTGATTAAACATATAAACATCCTTAGCTTGAAATTTTATCATATTTACACTCTAGATGCTACCTTCTCCATGAATATTCCTTTGACTAGGATTCACTTCTTTTAATGTCATATAAAGAGTAGTTTCTTCTTAAGCCACCAAATCTTGGATGTTTTCTCCAACATCATGCATAACTTGACCTTTAGGTTATCCCCATTGGTCAAAATGATCCTCTCCTTGGACTAGGTTAGCATGTACTGGAACAACAACCTTCATGGAAGGAGTGAGATTAGGATTATAGGCATTGGGTTGCCTATTGAAACCTTGTTGACCTTGTCCGCTTCCTTAGTAGTTATATTGGGGTGGAGCTCTATAGTTTTGTTAAAGATAGTATTGATGGTTAGGTGGAACACTTTTTTGGAACATTATCCATCTTCTTGGGAAAGGTTCTCAGCTTGACATTAGCATTAGGAACTTGTGTCATGCTTGGAACTTCAACTAAAATATGAGATAGCAAAGGCATGGAAACTCTTGGAGGTAACTGCCTATCATGTATTAAGTTATTCTTAGCTTCAATAGATATCTCATATGCATTTATTAGAGTGAATCCTCCCATTTAATATAACATCACCACCACATCAGTACCAATATCCTTGAGATAAGTAGGGAACATAAAGCTAGGAAGAGATCTCATGACAAGCATCAACCTATGCCAAGTCCTTTGAAATATTTCATTAAAATATCCCATGGATTTGTAAGGACATCTCTTTATCACATTCATTTAATGGATCAGTGAAGTATGGTCACTCTTACTTTCAAATCTAGTCACCAAAAATTCCCCAAAGCCATCCTAACTTGTAATACAACCACCTTCCAAAGTCCTATACTAGTCAAGTGCCTTGCCTTTTAGAGACATAAAAAGCAATCTAATGGCTATATTGGCTTAGATGACATTATAAAAGTTAAAAAAATTCAAAATGTCCCTAATATGCTTGGATGGGGTAATAGGACCCTCTCCATTGACACCAGGGAAACTCTTGGTAGCATTGGGAGGAATAGGGTCATATGCAAGAAGGTCAATTGGATTTTGGGTGTTAAAGGCTAGGAAAGGTTGTTACCTATACATTTATCTTATTTCCTATTGAACCCCTATTTCTCTAAATTCTTTAACTTCTTCTTTTTCTTCTCCAAAACCTCCTTACCAAGGATCTCTAAGCGCTAGGAGTGGTTTAGGGCTTTGTTCTTCAAGAAGAGCTTTAACTAGAGGGGCTTGATCAGAATTCCTAGATGGCCTAGTGAGGACAATGAAGTATAATGTGGGAAACTTGATCTAAAACCAGATATTATCACCTTCTGGAGTCACTAAATGTTGGATTAAGAAAATTTCTATAACCTTACACTTGTCAAGCCCAATATTCACCTTGACATGTAAATAATTTGTCTCACTAGGCGTGTCAAAACTGTTGTCTCCAAATATTGCACCCTAGAAGAGAGTTTTTAATCCTCTTCTAGATTTGGTAAATGTTGAAACATTTATAGGAATGTGGGTATACCTATGAGGGAAATGAACCTCTAGATTTAAAGGGTTAGCTCCCTGAATTTATTTTTGTAAAACATCCTCTATCTAAACTAGTTTGATTGAAGGGAAAAGAGTTAGAAATTGCATTAAAAAAACTTCTTCTAAGAATGGTGATGCACCAATATAATTTTCTACATGAATACCATAACCTAATGCGTGATACAAAAAAATACATAGACTATTTCTAAGCTCTAAATATTCTAACACAAATACGTCAATATAGAAGCAAGATGTATGAATTGATGCAAGGTAAATGAACTAAAAGACAACGTGTAAATTCTAAAAATAGTTATACACATGTAAAAATTCAACACACTTGGATGAACTTTATATGACCTGTTAGACCCAGATCACTTACTCAAGCATGAAGGACAAAGGATAAAAGGATGAAAACCATCACTTATTGTCACTATATGTCACACCCTTAGGCAATTACTCAAAAATTAAAAGAAAATAGGCTTGTATTAATGCTTAAAGGTAGGATATCATTCTAATAGGGATTTGTCATACTTTGTGCCATCTCCCTTTACACTAGCCTAAGGGTTGTATTTATAGTAGAAAGGAAGAGAGAGGAGGAGGCCTTTGGCACCAAGAGAAGGAATCAATCCATTAGAAGTCTTCATCATCAGTTATAACCATATTTTTAAATGATGCTCATTTAGTCCATTTGATTGATCCATGTCACCTCTAGTGGTTATGTAGCTAGCTTACTCTCTCAAAGATGCTTTCCCAATGGTTGCACTAGTAAAAACAAATATTTCTGAGCTGGGTAATGGCATCAATCAATTATGAAAATGAGAGTCCACTTGTTACATATTTATCATAATGCCTAACAACTTCCCACTAGCTCACTGAGGTGTGCAATGGCATGGAGAAGAGTCACTTTCATTCTGTTTGGCCTTGGAGAGGCATCACCTGAAGTCTACATGTATACCTCCATGGCATTTGTTAAAATCTTTTGAAACTCATTCAAGCTCGACCAAGTCTTTTACTTCTTTTGATTGGCCATCACAAATGACATAGATCATGGTCTGATCAATGATGAGATGAACATTTTGATGGGAGTTTGTGGATGAAGAACATGAGCCCTTAGATACATATGAGAAATTAAGTGAGGACCATCAATCTACTTGGGACCCACTATTTTGAGTGCCAATAACTAGTCCATGACCTTGAAGTTTATGGATGTGCAACTATCACTCTATTGGGGCCATTCCTTTAGATATTTTCCTTGTGAACCCTTCTCTTTTCTCCCTTCAAAACCATCCTTATACAAAGTTTTTGGATTTCTCAAACATGCCATTTCTATGGACTCTATAGGTGTCCCTTTTTATAAACTTTTTAAAAGTGCCCCTTTAGATTGCTAAAACATGCCTTTTCTATAGAATCTATAGGTGTCCCTTTGGATTGCTCAACATGCCCTTTAGAAATCATTCTATAGACTCTACACAAGTGTATATACCCTTCAGACTTTTTCCCAAAGGACACTTTGGCATGAAAAAAACCTTCAAGACCTTGGGTTGAGGGCATTTTGTCTGAAAGGTGACCCTTCAAATATTTTGAAAAGGCCCTTAAAACTTTTCCCAAGTATCCCTTCAGAATTTTGAAAATGGCCCTTTAGAATTTTTTTGAAGGACACTTTTTTTAACAAAAAGACTCTTTGGACATTTTTCAAAGGACACTTTTGCAACAAAAGACCCTTCAGACTTTTGTAAGTAGACCAATTTCTGAGAAAGACCCTTTAGACTTTTGAAAAATGACTTTTGGAGAAATGAATTGTTCCCTTCACTCTTTTTTTGAATGACACTTTTGAAGAAAAAGACCCTTTGGAATTGTCCCAAGTGTCCTTTTAGACTTTTTAAAAGTGACCAATTCCTTTAGGATTTTCAAAGTGACCGATTCCTTTGGGCTTTATGAAAGTGACCAATCCCTTTGGGATTTATGAAAGTGACCAAATTCTAATAAAATACCCTTCAAAAAAAATTTAAGTGTCCCTTTGAACTTTTTGAAAGTGTCCCTTCAAACTTTTTATGAAGGACATTTTGAATAAAAAAGACCCTTCGACAATCTTGCAAGTGTCCCTTTAGATTTTTTCTGAAGGACACTTTTGATTAAAAAAATACACTTCGGTGATCTATAATGAACCCTTTGGAAGGATGGTTTTAGACAAAAGTCTAAAAAAATTCCTTTGGAAAAGTTGCAAAGGAAAATTCTTTCAGAAAAGTTGCAAAGATCAATTCTTTCAGACTTTTTATTTAAAACAAAAAAGTCCAAAAGAATTCCTTTGAACTTTTTATTTTAGACAGCAAATTTGAAATAATTCCTTTGAGACTTGGATAGAAAACCCAAAGAAAACTTCATCAAAATAAATAAACAAATGTGAAAAGAGACCAAAATAACACTTGTGAAAACACTAAACCAAAGGCTTTGAAGGGAAAAAATAGTTGATGCTTTTTTACCATGTAGATAAATAAATAAAATGTTGCACTTATCCAAAACAAAATATTTAAAATTTGGGAGTGAAAAATGGCTAACAGTCACCTTACCCTTTCCTGACAATCCTGCTTGGAGGTTATTGCCAAGGGGAGAACCAACTCAGCTCTTTGGTTGAGTATAAACTTTGGAAATTAGTATATATTGGATAAGCACTTGACACCCTTATCATTTTAGTGTGTGAAGTGAGGGGGTAGGCCCCAATACCAAGCCATATATTGATTCCCAATATAAATTCCTTTTGAGTGCCTAAACAACCTAAAACCATCCATAGATTTTCTCTCTAGTACCTATTCTACAAGCCAAATTTTAGTCACATAATTTATTGATAGCTTAATGCATAAGCCAAAAGAGAGACTAAAAAAAACCTTTAGGACTTAACATAATTTTTAGAGTGTGATTTTTTTTCTTTGATCATTTTTGGGTTCTCTCTATTTGAGTGGTGAGATTTTTTGTGTATTCTCTCCCTTACTTTGGATGGTTGTTACTCGCTAGCAGTGAAAGAATATAGCAAAATAAAACTCATCACTAAACCAATTGACCTATTCCACCTCCTCACCTATGGACTACGTCTTTGAACTAGTAGACTCTCCTCATACTTCAGGAAGTCCTCCCTTCCCTCAATAAGTTCCCTAAGGAGATGTAGACTTTTCCACCTTCTTAGATAATAACCTATGGCCCTTAAACACTACCTTAACACTATGCCTCAATGTACCCCTACCTTAATTTTGAGCCTATGGACCCACCTTATGGTATGCCTTTCCACCTCATGGGAAACACCTCTATTACCATAGTCACTACCCAACCATTGGCTAGCCAAGCCTTTTCATCTACCAATAACCCCTTTGATAAAACTATAAAAAACCAACCTGCCCAAACTATAAACACCTTTATACCTTCTACCCCTACCAACAACTCCTCTACCTTAGGAGCAAACCAACCACTAGCCACCAATACTCCCCTCATTGTGGGAGTACCTACCAATATCATTTCCAACCTTATTTCAACAAATGCCTCACTTCAAATTCTTTTGGTGCCCATACCTTCTACCTTACTCCTAATTAGCATAAAGGTCACCTCCCTCCCTTTGGTCACCAACCTAACCACTGATCCTACCCAAAATGTGTTTATTACACCAAATCTAGGTTACATCCCTAACCCACAGAGGCATATTCCTCTACCTACTACCCAACCACCCATATTCACCTACCCTTACATATATTCCACTCAAGCACTAGTCTCTGTATAGCAATATATGATAGCCTCTCAACCCCCTACCAGTTATCAGTATGTCACCTAACCACCATAATAATATGCACCTTATAACCTTCAAGGTGTACAACCCCAAGTAGACCTCATGAAGATTCTCTTAGATAAGATGGCTACCTTAGATTTATCCATTTCTAGAGCTCAAAATATGCTATCATATGATCAGATCTATAATGAACCCATTTGTCCCTATCTAATTGTATCCTCCTCAGTGGAAGCTTCCTAAGTTCTCCAAGTTTTAAAGTAAGGAGGATCCATAACATCACCTTAGGGCATTTAGACACTCATGTTACTTGATTTCCTATGATGATGTTCTCCTTCTCTACACTTTTCCTATGTCTTTGTCAATATCAGCATTGGATTGATATAGTGCTTTAACCAAGCACTCCCTCTTCTCCTTCACCCAACTAGCTCAAACTTTCTTGGATCAATTTTTGATAAATATCTCCAAGAATTTTTCCATCATTAACATCTACTCCATATGGTAATTTGATGATGAATCTATTGCCAATTTTTTATCTCATTGGAGGAGCCTAATCAACTAACTTTCCTTTTCTTTTCCCCAACCTAAATTGATCAAACTCTTTGCTTGGGCATGTACCAAGAACATCTCTTCCACATTGCATGTTTAAATATTCTAAACCTTTGATGAGGCTTTTACCATGGCACATAAATTAGAGAATAGAGCCATCGATGAAGGAAAGCTAAAACTAAAAAATAAGAACTCTACCTACAAAACTAATGAGGCTTCTTCTTCCAAACTGAATAACCAAACTAACACTAGGACCAAAATCAAGGGAACTGTGAATGTGGTGGTCCTTAAATCCACTTATCCATCATCTACCAACCAACCAAATTATTTTGGTTTCTTAAAGCAAAACATGAGAAACCAAAACTAGAACACCCTAAAGCAATTTACTCCACTTGGATAATCCTATGCTTCAATCTTGGAGAAGTTATTAAAGGCCAACATCATATAGCTTCCCCTTATCAAACCACCTTAGTAATTTGATTTTCTCATCCCACACCTAGTTGGTATAATGAGAATGATCTATGTGCTTTACGTCAGGTAGTAGGGCATGATGTTAGTAGGTGTAACACCTTCAATAGCATTATCCAATCCTTCATTGACAAGGGTGAGCTTGTGTTGGATAACCATAATGCACCTCAAAACCAAGACCTTGACATCTTTAGGAAACCTTTCGCCAACCATATGCCTACCAAAATTGAGATCAACATGGTTGAGTGTTCTCATGATGCACATATTTTTAACATGGTTCTTGGCATGCTCATCACTGAAGAACCTACTACTCAACCTATCTATTTCACACCCTCTCCACTTATTGAGGTAGTAGAGTTACATTATCCTCTTTTGGAGACCCAAATCATAGAAACACCCCTTTCTCTTCCTCCACTTAGTAAGGTAGTGGAGTCATCAACCCCTCCTTTGATTGAAATACCATAATAAGCACCCATTTTACCTTCTCCCTTAACCACCGAGTAACTTGTTACCCCTTCAGAGATCATTCTTGAAGAGGAAACCCCCATGTCTACACCTCCCATAGAGGAGTCACCCATTAAAACTTTAAATCTTTTTATTAATCAAAATTATGAGGTTACCATCCCTCTATCTCAACCTATGGGATTATCTTTCAAGTCCATTATCTAGGGAATAAAACTAGCCTACAAACCATTCTCTAGGTTAGTGAAAAAATTGGAATTTGTCTCCAAACCCAACATGGATTGATCCACCTTATGGAATCAATTATGGATACCTTATATCACCAATCAAGAACCTCTAACCACACCTTTAATATACCAACCCACCACTCCTATTATCCAAACCCCTATCTTACCAACCAAATCGATGGAAACCTCTACCAACCCAACAATTCCTCAGCCATCTAATAGACTTAAACCCAAAGCAATCATATCACCTTCTCCTAAAAAATCAACCAAAACAATTGAGAACCTTGGCACCTTCCCTACATAGAGCCTTAATCACCCATTTATGAAAGTGGAGCTTACCTCATCAAACCCAACAACCAAGTACCAACCCAAATCAACCAAAGGAGTAGAAACACCAAAAGGCCAAAGGGTCAAATTCCTACCTCCCTCCACCTTCACCTCCATGTTAGGACCTCATCCCTCCACTCTGAGTAAGAAGTTAGTTGTCCCAACTAAAAACCAACCATCATTGTTGGTTACACCAACACTTGTTTTTTGACACACTTATTTTCACCAAACCGTTAATGACCAATTTGCCTACCTTGAAACCTCTTCCCTTGAACCTATAAACCTCAACCTTACCAAAACTAAAACCACCAACCAAATGTGCTACCTTATCCAAACCTTTCATCACCAAACCCACTCCTAAAAGGATTTCCACCTTACCAACCAAGACCAAAACCCCTAAACCCTCTCCACCTTTAGTTGAATCCTACTCTACCATTTTCCATAGGTTATTTCAATCTTCTTGCTTGACCTTACCCCCTATCAAGCCATTTGAACCTCTCATTTCAAAACCCATCTGATATAATGATCACCAAGTGTGATCTTATCATAAGACACTAGGCCATGACATGGATAATTGCGAAGCTCTCCAAACCTTTATACATTGGCTCTATGATGAGGATGATCTACTAATAAACAAAACTCCCATGGGTTCATTACCAATATAATCACTGATAAACACTAGCCAAACCCTATCTATTCCTCCACTCTCACCTCAGAGTGATGAGGAACCAAACAACTCTCCTACCCCAATTCCTCCCTCTATCCATACCATTCATATGGTCATGAGAGTACAACAAAAGGATAATGAGAAGGCCAAAGTATCAATCTCATGGACATACCCATCTTCCACTTCCCAACCAACCCTATCCAAACATCTTCACCTTCACCCAAACCTAAGGTATCTATATTAGGTGCCTCCCAATCTAACCCCTTCGAGTCCATCAAGAGAGTGGTGCTCAAACAAATCCACTAGACCCCAACAAAGATGAGATTATATGAATTGAATACTAATTTACCTCATCATTTCCAAGTAATGATAGAGGCATTGCAATTGATAGAGGTCCAACCTAAAGACCCTCAACCTCTAGTAGCCTTTTTCATCACTCTCAAAATTTCCAACCTTATCACCTTCAAGGATTCATAAATATGTTCTATCCATTTGGATGACCCAAATCCCCCTCTCTTTATTATTGCTTACATTAACCAAACTTGCATCAAATGGGTCATGAATGATGGGGGAGATATTATTAATATCATCTCCTCCCATGCATATAACTAGCTCAACCTTCTAGACAATGTCATGTTCAAAACCTTAACCATCCTTTAATGACACTATGACCACTACCCTAGGAATTGTTGTCCTTCATATCCATGTAGGGCCTCGTACACTCCCTAAACTCTTCTATGTAGTGGAAGGTGAATTCTAATACAATGTTTTTTGGGATGACCTTGGATCTGCTCCTATGAGTTATGTCTCCTCTACCCTTCATTGTTGCATTAAATTTGAACACAAATGTTAGGTAATCACCATCCAAGCTGACCCAAGTCCCTTATCAACATGAAACATGACCTACCAACCCAATTACATCTTCCTACCTCCATCTAGAATACCCTCCTTAACTAAGGACAAGACCTCCACCATGAAAGAGGAAGCCATACCTCCCTCTACCAATGAGGCATCCACTAGATCATCCATCCTTTCCAATCAGATCCCCACCTCAAACCCTCTAGAATCCACATTCTAATGTATTTCACTGGGGGAATATTGCCTCCTTGCCCTTTATGCTTTCACTAGTCCCCAAGAGTATGGGAAACCTAACCACCAACCTAAGTATGACCCTAATGTTAGAGCCATTATTCCATTTAAACCTTTATAGTATCAAACCCATTTCATCTATGGGGTACTTTAAAAACCACTTGGCACTTCCACTAGCTCCCCTTTGCCTTGACCATTTAACTTCAACTTCTCCTATCTATACAGGCTAAGTTCTACCAAAACATATGTCCAAAGGTGTGCTTGGAAAGGATTTGGTCTTAGATGATATGAGCATGACCTACATGAGTTGATTTCAATCAAGACTAGAAAACCTCATGAGAAACATGGCCTCAGTTTCATCCTACACAACAAGACCACCTACCATCACCATTGTTGAAGAAGACATACCTTCCTCACCAACCTCTCCCACACCTATGTGTGAGGATGATGACATCATCCCACCTAACTTTTTTTTCATCAACATGATTAGCCTCGAACCCCTAACTTATCAAAAGGAAGGGGCAATCGTAACCATCTTTTTAACCCATCCTAAGATGATAGGAGATGACTCCTCTACCATTAACACAGTTCAGTGCCAAGATGATGATTCCATTCTCACTTACTTTGGTGCCCCATATTCTTCCATCCACAAATCCCCCTCTTAATATTTTGATCATGTTAAAAAAATCAACCATGAATATCAACTTGGGCATCTTGGATAACCCCTATATTATCAAAATTAGTTAATCATTAAATGTCAAGGAACTTCAGAGTTTCCCCTCTTTCCTCCAAGACTGTAACATAACATTCACTTGGTATTATAGCAACATGCATTAAATTGACCCCACCATTGCCACCCATAACATAGTCACCCATCATGATTCTTATCCCATCAAGAATAAAATTTTGTATATGCACCCTCGCATAGCCCTTCTCATCAAAGAGTAGCTTCAACATCTTTTATCTATAAATTTCATTCAACCCATTGACTGTACCCAATGGGTCTCAAATGTCATACCCATCACCAAATCCATATGGGGACTATGCATTTGTGTGTACTTTTATGACCTTAACCTCACTTTCCTTAAAGATGACTTTCCTCTACTAAGCATTGACCATCTAGTTGATCTCACAGTCAGCCACAAAATGTTCTCTCATGGACAAATTTTTAGGTTAAAATTATATCCTAATTACCCCCAAAGATTAACACAAGACCACCTTCACACCCCATCAGGGACCTTCTACTATTGATTCATGACTTTTAGATTAAAGAACACTGGTTCAACCTACCAACATGCCATGACTTACATTTTCCATGACCTTATCCACAAGATTGTAGAGCACTATGTGGATGACCTTCTTAAAAAATCCAAACTCTGAAAGGATCATTTGACTATTCTCAAGATCATCTTTAAGAGGATTATCCATTACCATGTTCACCTAAACCCTGATAAGTGCATTTTTAAGGTCTTATTGGGAAAGCTTCTTGGTTTTATTATCTCCCTTCATAGTATCGAAGTCAATTCTACCAAGATTAAAGCCATCCTTGACATGCTTCCTCCATTTAACCTTAAGCAACTCTGTAGCTTGCATGGTAAGCTTAAATCCATTTGTTGCTTCATATCCTAGCTTTTAGACCAATTCCAACCCTTCCACTACCTTTTGAAGAAGGATGTCTCTTTTAAGTGGAATAGTGACTACCAAAAGGCCTTTGATTCACTGAAAAAGTACCTTTTATCTCCTCCTATCCTCACCCCTCCCAAGGATGACCAAATTTTTTACCTTTATATCTCTACCACTAACCACTCCCTAGGGGAAATTCTTACTCATTAGGATGAACAACATAGAGAGAAAGCCATCTACTACATTATTTGCACATTTGTAGAGTATGAAACTTGGTACACCCATATCAAGAAGCTTTGCGTAGCTTTAGTATTCATGGCTAACAAACTTTTCCACTACCTCCTTAACCACAAAACCTGTCATAACTAATACCAACCCACTCAAGTATGTTCACTCAAAGTCATATAAAAAACCAATGTATGGCCAGATGGATCATGCTTTTAATAGAGTTTGAGCTTGAGTTCTTTTAGCATAAGTTAATTAATGGGTAAGTCATTACAAACCAATTAGCCAAATCACCATTAGCAGATAACCAGCCTCCTCTTGAGTTCCCTGATGAGTCCATCATGACGCTCTCTTAGGTGAACTTCACCTATCAAGTCACCATGTTCTTTTACAGATTGAAATGTCAACATGGTGGAGGAGATGGTATCATCTTTGTTCCCTTTTATGGTGAGCCTCTTCCTTTGTCCTTCAAGCTTGATTTTGAATTTTCCAATAATATGACCAAGTATGAAGCTTTAGTGATAGGGCTTCATACTGCATTAACACTAGGAGTCAAAATGATCAATATATTTGGTGACTCCTAACTTGTGGTCAATCAAATCAATGGCTCTTACTAGAGCAAGAATGATGTTTTGCAATAGTATAAACAACTAGTCGATGAACTCTTAGCATCATTTGAACACTATCACATCTAGTCAACCCCATCATCGACCAATAATTTCATTAATACCATGACTTCCTTTGCCTATTAGATCCCATCTACACCCTCTGACTCGAACCTATCTATCATTATCCAGACTTACCTAGCTTTCCTATGTCAAATAAGATTTTCCCACCATTTTCAATGTGGAGGAGACCCAACCTAACCTTTGGTATTAGTAGACCTTCAACTACCTCAACCTTTCCATTATTTCCTCTAGCCTCTCTACGAATGATCAAAGAAAATTTATCTAGAGTACCTCACATTACACCATTATGGGAGGAATTCTTTACAATCATGACTTTGATGGCCTTCTCTTTTGGTGCCTATGCAATCATGAAGCCTCTCATGCTATCAAGGAAACACATGATGGAACATATGGGGGAAACATTAGTGACCTTATTGTGGCTAAATGCATCTTTCACCTTGGTTATTACTAGCTTACCCTTAACCAATATTGTTGTGATTATGTGAAAAAGTGTGTTAAATGCCAATAACATGCCAATTTGCATCATGCACCTAAACATAGTCTTCATATTTATACCAACTTTTGGCCTTTCTCACAATGGGGTTTGGACCTTATTTGTGAAATTAACCCTCATTCCTCATAGTGACACCATTATATTATCACTATGACTAAATATTTTACCAAATGGGTAGAGGCTATTCATGTAGTCTCAACTAAAGTGAAGAAGATTATCAATTTTATCAACCATCACATCATCTACTGCTTCGATATTCCTCAAAATATTATCATCAACAATGGTAAGTTTTTTAAGAAAACGTAAGTCCAAGGTCTATGTGATGCATTCAACATTAATTTAAGCTTCTCCTCATGCTATCACCCTTAAATGAATGTATAATAAAAATCCTCTAACAAAACTCTTAACAAGATGCTAAATAAAATGGTCAATACATGTAGTCAAGATTGGCATTTGGACATCCCGTTCACCTTATGGGCATATCATACTAGCATTATAACCCTTATGGGTGCTATCTCTTTTTATTTTTTGTTTGGATTAGAGGTCATCTTGCCTCTTGAAGTTCAAATCCCATCTCTTTGCATATCTTTATAAGATCTAATTTATGAAGATGATTATCATCAACATCACTTAGCTCAATTTGAGATACTTAATGAGCATTGCTTATCATCCCTTACCCATCTCCATGTCTACCAAGAGAATGCCAAATGTGCCTATAAAAAACACCTTAGAGTGTGAGAATTTAACATCAGATACCTCATCCTAAAGGAAAATCAACATGTCACCAATATGGAGAAAATAAAGTGGGGAAAATTTTCTTTCAATTGGCTTGGACCCTATATCATAACCCACAATTATGGATGAATAGCTTACCGGTTGTCTTCTCTCAAAGGTAACCCAAAACTTAATCCCCTTAATGCTTTGCATTTACATCTATTCTTCTATTAAGAAGGCTCAAGTTTACCTTTTGGTTAACTTAAGCTCATTCCTTGCTTTCAACCATATTCATATCCCTATTTTTTGGGAAACTAATTAAACCTAGATCATGTGATTATCTATGATAGTCATAGCCTAATATTGAACAATGGGTACCACAACTCTACCCATGGCATGATCCTCATAATACTTTCCATCCCTCTCCAAGGTCAGATTCCCATAATCATTGTCACCTAAACCTCTTTACACCTAATCAACCTTTTTGTGATTTTAGTTTTGCCTTCATAAAGGTAAACCCTTACACCTATATAAGCATGTCTATGTCATGCAAAAAATAAATAAGCACAAAGAAAAATCCAAACCAATAAAAATCATGGGTCATTTCTAGCATTCACGGACTGCTCCCTTAAAGGATAGCTGTTGAAAACACATTTGAAATTTCTCAAAAATAAGGTAGACTACTCCCTTGAAGGATAACTATCACAAAGCCTTGGATAAAGAAAATAAACATAGACCACTCCCTTGAAGGATGACTAATTAAAGCATTTGTCAAAAGAACAACAATTTCTTGGAAACTTCTCACATCAATTAGCTTCCCATATACAATAAAAAAGTAAAAGACCCATTTTCAAAATCACAAAAAAATCAAACTAATCTTGGAAGTTGAAATCAGCTCTCACACAACAAAATAAAATGAAAGCTACAATTGGCTTTCACAAGTAGACTTCCCGCATCGATCAGTCTACACTTTGAATGACATAGACTTGTTTATAGTGACTCTTTACACACCTATAAAAGAGGCATGTAGTCTCATAATAAGGTTCCATTTTCATCCATCTCCACTTTATACACTATAATAAATGGATTTTGAGCTTACTTAACATTATATGGTCAAGACACCTTTTTAACCAACTAACGAATGATAATACAAAGCATTCGATGGGCTTATGTTCATTAACCCAATCCTACAATGTTTTTTGTTCTAGTCCCTGTCAAAGAAGAAGCATCATGCCCTCTTCTTAGCCAATCGTGACCAGTTGGTATTTTCACTACGGCATTTTTTCTCTTGATTATATTCTCTATTCTCCTATCTAGTTTTGTGCAAAATAACAACAACCATAATCATCCCACACATATGCACGAGTGTCATAAGCAAACACATAACCATAATAAGCATAATAAAACCATATCATCCATGATAAATAAAATAACTAACCATTTTCAACCACATGTGTAAATATAAATAATAAAGAATATATTCCTTAGTATTTGGTATTTCATAAGAATAACCATAAATAAAAATCATCTCATACCTATCTAACTAAATCTACATCAGTGTCTAGTAACAATAAGCATAAATCCATAAACCATATAAACATCACAACATAAGCATTGAACATCAATGCATGTCATAAACCATGAACATGAGAAATAAACAAAGATTATATATAACTCATGAGTCAAATAAAATAATATTGTATACAAATATATATACATGTCTCTCCCTCTCAAAATGTACATCTCACCACATCAACTCACAAGCCAAAATCAAAATGATATGCAGCATAATATATTATGTCCTATCTATGTCCTAGGGGCACTAATATCTCCTAAAGTACCAATAGATCTTGGTTTTTATCCCCTAGTTATCCCTATCTATCCATATATATATGTGGCCCACTGACTTGGTATCACCACAGTAGCACTACCTACCAAGCTAGCTCTATGCTCGCCCCATGGAGGCTCTATTGGGTGGTGAGTTAAGAATATCACCTCATAGTACCACAATTTTTTTATAGTGTATATGTACATATACATATCAATGGACCTTGTTGGTGTTATTATTTCCCCTCTACCCTATCTTAGAACATCTTTCTCTTAGGTGACCTAGACTAGTGTAGCCCCAACCTAGTCCCACTCACCTATCATGGTGGCTAGTTACCCCCATAACATAGCAATATAACCTTGTAAGGTAACCACTTACCCTTTTAATGCTATGACTTGTGCTTGTATAGTGGCTAATACCACTCTTACTTATCCCTTGAGGCTATCCCCCTAAACTTGTGCCCTCTAACCCCCTATCCTAGTTGGGTCCATGGCCATCGGCCCCTACCACCATCACCATTACCAAAGTCTATAGCTACATATAATTATTGGTACCATGCCATGTACCCATATATAAATCTAACTCATCTATTTTTGGCTTGGTTAGTAACTCCTCATGATCTAGTAACATTAGTACAAGATGTGTCTCTAGTAATAGAATCTTTGAGTCCTCATGCCTGTATTTAGGGAATGCACCAAGAATACCTTGAAATAAGTCAAACTATCTATGTACCTTATCAAAGGGGATAATATATACCTCCTCATCCCACCTACTAAGTATCCATTCATAACTCTATAGAGATAGGGTGTACCTCATGTAGCCAGACCATACTATAAATTAGACATAAGGTCTCTAGGTAATGTCTTCAATCACTAGTGCACCCCTGAACCAATCTACATCATGGGCTCCTCTTCCTACACCTAAAGTGGTTAAGTCACCTCTCCACCATATAAATCTAAATAATAACTCTATCTAAGTTTATCCCATCTATGATAGCCCCACTGGCCTTAGCACCTAAATGTGCTTATAGACCTAGCAGTGTAGAACAAGACCACTACTAATGTCATATCTCTAGTGGGCCTTGAATCCCCACATCTCCCTATATATTTTCACCAAGATTATAGGTACCTATCTAAATATTGTCTACCCCAATAGTAACTCAACTATCACCCCTAGTATCAAGTATGGTAGTCTCCCACTACTCGAGTCAAGAAGAGAAAAAAATGAGATGGCCATCAGAAGCATCATCATGAGTCTCCTCTTACCTAGAGCTCTTTGGTATAGGGTGTTGTACCTAAACCCCCCAACATGCCATCTAACCTAGTCACTATCATCTCCATATAATAACTCAATGTGATCTTCTGACTCCTCTCACTCTATGTGATATATTAGATCACCTTAGAGAGGTAGCCATGTGATCCTATGCATATCCTCTAGCAAGATCATCATCTTGCTAATCATTAGTAAAAATGTGTTCATAGATGGATCCCATCTCTTAATGAGTGCTAAAATCATAGATGCATCTTGAGGCATAGGTGGATAATGCCTTATCTCCCCAACCTAACCTCCTCCATATGGGCCCAATCAGTTGTGGTCATCCCCTGGTAGATCTCTATAAAAATGAGTGGTACTCGATCATGCATACGTATTTATTTCCTATCCTACAATAATTCATTCAAAAACATATCTTAGTCACCTACACCATTATTGCCTACCAACACTTACTCTACCTTACCCTTCAGCTTTACATAGTGACCTATTTCTTTACCCACTTTACCTATCTTAACCCTCTAACCTATAAGGTCATCCTATACCTAGAAACTAACATCTAGTTTGCCTCTAATTTTTAAACACTTTTCAAAAACTATCTTTATCACTAAGAGATCATTGATGATCAGACATCCATTTTTTTAGGGATGTCAACATCGATAGTCAAACTTGACCGTCGATGATCACTATGGGTGTTTCATGAAGTGGAATACCAAAAACCTAACCTACCCCAAAACCAACCAAATAATAGCTAAAACCTCTTGATTTTACACCATTACATACCTATCCACCCATTAAAATTTTCCAATCACCCATAAATTTACCTAAATCACAAAAAAACCCTAACTAGGGCATAACTATTAAAACCCACACATTTAATCCACTACCATCAAACCCTAATGCAATTAAAAAATCAAGCTAATATACCAATTTTAAATCATCCCCTACCTTATTTTATAGCTAACATCATGGAATAAGTCATATACCCACCTATCCTCATTCATGTCCATGTGCTCCATGCATCCTCACTAGTCCCCTAGGTCCTCTCGATCGCACCTACTCAATAAGTCCACCTTAGCAGTCATCATCAATAAGATTTTCACTTAAAAACACAAAATGCCATAGCTTCATAGTCAAAGGTGAAAATGAGTGTAAATAACACTCACTTTTCACTTTTGACCTATGGCCTTTTAGGGTTTACACCTTGATCATTGATGGTTAGGAAGCTCACCTTTCTAATCTTACCCCTAAATAGACCCTTTTTTCTTAGCATAAACATATCACTTAACTACCCATCAAGACTATCTTCTCTACCCACATCGACCACCTCATCATCTCACCATTAGTCCATTTTAACCCACCTAGCATGAATTTTATGATGACTTTTGCTTGGTCCCTTTGACCAAAGTGAAAACATTGCTATGTTGACCACTTTTTTGAACTTGCACCACCTCATGCTTACCTGACCCACTTGTGTCTTCTTAGGAGAAATTCCTACCTTGGATACTTATGACACTTGATCAAGTTTGTGTTTTTATGAGGATTACTTCTTACCTTGGATACCCATGAAAACATATAAAATACTTAGGAGACTTACGAGTGTTCCCAATTACCATGCCTAAATGCAGTCATGTAGTCCACTTATCACTTACTATTCTAACATCTACCTTTATTTTGACCAACTATGACAACCTATTCTATGCATGATCTTAACCATTGCACCTTTTTATCACACTTTGTGCACATGTTTGTTCTTCAAGTTCCCAACCTATCACCCACCTTTATAATATACACCTTTTTCATCACCTTCATCCACCTTATCAAACCCACACCCAATTTTATTTTACCTCATCGACTCCTAGTTTGAGGTGAAACACCTCCTCCCATACTTGAGGAAAGCAGACCTATAACCAACAATCCATTTTTGTTTTATAGCTTGGTGATTTAAAGATGCATAATAAAAAGGGGCAAAATATAGACTCCAAAAATCAAAAATTAGCACACCATGATTTCAAATGTTAAAATTCCCTTAGACTGACCTAAGACCCCTTTGGGATAAATCTGACCCTTTAAATACAAACCAATCCTAACCATAGTCAGTTTGACCAACTACCTTAACCTACCCTTTTACCCACTTTTTACCTTCATCCTTGACTCTCAATGATCAAGATGACCGTTGATGGTCACCCTAACCACCAATAGTCAAGGTGCACCTCTTTAACCAGCAACATGCAAACCACCCACCTTTATTTTCTAAATATAACTTGTCTTAATCCACATGTAATCCATTGCATAAGTGATTTATAATTAGAAAACCTAGTTAATATCTTGTTGTAACTCTCAATCATGCACCTATAAGAAGAGAGGATCAAGGAGGTGAAGGTCATTTATAATTGTTATCAAGAGCTTATGCATCTAGAGTTCCCTTGTTTTGTAGGTCTATCATCATTAGAAACCTAATGATTCAACCATCACATCAGAGATCTAACTTACTATCATCACTTTGCCAAAGTGTGAAGTACTGTTACTCTATTATTATCAAGTTAGACTCTACCAATAAGTCAGCCACCTTCAACACTCACCTGATCATCCTTTTACAAGATAGTTATTTATTTTACCATATTCAATTACTCTATTTGACTTTCACACTTAGCCCAACACCAACCCATCTCTTGAAATCCAACTTTGTAACCCAATTAATTTGACCATTTACCAACCTAGACCTACACACAATAACCATTGATAGTTGTCTCAATCATTGATGGTCTGCCCAACCCCTGATAACCAGCTTAACCATTGATGGTCACCTTAACCATTGATAGTCACCCCAACCATTGATGGTCACTATGGTTATAAATAATAAAAATTTATTTCCACCTACCTACCCTCAACCTAATCTAATTTTCTATGTTCCTACCTGTTCACAAACCCCTGCCTGATTTTTTGAAATAGACCCAAGCTATTTAGCACTAGTGTTGGCTTACATATTTATATATTAGGAATTTCTAGTCTATTTATTTATTTATTTATTTTTGTTTAATTTTAGTACCTTTTTATTATTGATGCAATTACCTTATCTTCTAATTTATAAACTTAATTATTTAAAATATGTGGATTGACAACTCTTGAAAAAGCTCTTACTTCTGGGATCTAGCTAACACTAGGAAATCCACTCAACTATCTATTTAACCAACCATCTTCTTTAGTGTTGTCTTATTTTTAAGTCATCCTCCCAAGCTAAAGATAAGTTATTCATAATATTTTGATTCAATGTGTGCATAATTAAATAGGTTTTTCAACCATACCCATATTTAGTTTCTTCTTCCCTTTCTGAAATATAAGCAAAAACTCATTGAAACATAGAGTCCTCACATTAGTCAACAACATGGGGATAAATTCCGTCTCTTATTAGTAGAAAGAGCTACCTTTATTCAAAACTAAAAGGGGAAAATAGGGAAAAATCTATTCATGCCTATTTATATCAAAAATGTTTTATGTGGGGGTTTTATACTTTTAATCAAAAAGTATAGAAAGAATATATAAGAGAAAATGATGGGAATGATGGAAAAGAGGGGGGAAATGAGAAAGGAAAGGAGGAAGGGAGAATGTGATTATTTTGTCTAGTTAAACATAGAAGTTGCTAAAATGATCCCAAGAATGAAGAAGGACAACTCTAGTTAGCTAAACATAGAAACTCATTATAATTACCCAAGTTTTTATATTGTAATATGGGAAAAATTTCTCATTCCAAAGATAGGAAAGACATATATGTGTCCTTAATAATACATAACATACACCAAGATAATTTCCTATAACTGATAATATAATGTGATAATCACTTTGTATTTCCTTGTAAAAAGTAACTAATTACTATTTCACTCCACCAAGATTTCACAAAAATATAAATAACAAATGTAGGTTCGAATAAGAATCACTACCATAAAACTTATAAATTCAAACTAGTTTGTAACAATTACATTAACACTTTAAAATCAAAATTTTGAATACATGTAGATAACATATACATACATAATCCATAAATAAATGTTGAACACAAAGTTTGAAAAATCTCCTTGTATTGATCTTTTTTGGGTTGAAAACATAATCTCTTCTTTCAAAAATGTATATTGAAAAGTTTAACTATCAAGAACCCTTAGAAATGAGCCCCAAACTTGTATTGATAGGCTGAAATAGGTGATTATGGTGTTTAACCACCTTTTTTGCTTTTTTAGGGACTTTTAAAATCATATTAGCTAATTTTCACAACTTAAAATTTTCACAAATGTGTTATAAAATGTGCACAACTTTTAAAATTTTCATGACCAATTTGCATGACTTGAAAAAGTGCATTGGTGTTTTTGCACAACTTGAAACCTATAAAAGTGTGTTGATAAATTTGTACAAATTTTAAAAGTGTAATGAATAATTCTCATGACTTTAAAAATTGCATTCATAAATTCTTACAACTTTTTAAAGTTTAATGAACAATTTACATGACTTTAAAAAGTGTAATTTCCAATTTGCACTTGTAAAAGTGACTTGATAGTTTTTCACAACTTGAAAACTATAGACTTTTCCCTATTTCTATAACTATGATTCTCTCCCTTGATTTTCAAATTTCAAAATTAAATATTTTCACCATGGATATTTAAGGAAAAATTTCATCGCATTATATTTCCAATGCATTGAACAAGAGAAAATCAGAGTTCAAATGCAACATTTATGGCCTAAGGGAGATTGGACCCTACTTGGACACATCTAGAATTCTTCCTTGATTTTGCAAATGTTATTCTCCCCATTCATTTTTGAAGTTCAATATGAAGTTTTTGTACATTGGTTCTTTGTGATAAAATGTTCTTCATCCAATTACCTTTCCAACATGACTATTATTTTGGTACTTTAAACATGTAGCTAGGTTGTCCTTTGATTGATATCATAATAGGGTAGAACAGGAAATTTTTTGGTAAATTGAATGCTTCTTGATTGATATTTTGGTTTGATTTTTATGTGAGTAATGAATGAGGGTTAGTATTATATTTATACAAATCCTATTGGGAGATAACTCACATAAAATCACTTAGGATGACTTTTAGGGCACTAGACACTTACGTTGGGCTAGGATAGTAGCATCGACACTACTATTTGACTTGAATGTTAGTGTCTAGGGAGAAGGAGAGAAAGCAAAGGCTCAAAACTTGCATAGGTGTAATATAAGTACATTTTAATCATTTTGGGTGAGATGGGATGTTTGTGTCATCAATATAATGCTCATTAGACTAAGAGATAGGGCAAGGGGCATAAGATAAAGTAAATTTGAGGCTTTCATAAGCAAGGCATGTGTATAACTAAGAGAAAATACCTTGGTCATGATTTTTCCAAGTGTACAAGACTAAGGTGCTACATAATCACAAAATATCATCTACATTTCCCCCCTTTGATCTAGTGATGAAATTGTTGGTTTAAAGGAAATGAATAAGTACAAGGGTGTGTATGCACACCTTGTCTTTACTTAAGTTGAATTTGAGTGCTTAGTTAGCACTAGTTTTGAGTGTTTTATTAGTGACTGACCTAAAACCAAGAGCATGTTATAATTTATAATTAGTGTATATAATATGGTTTAAAAGTACTTGAAATTGATTAAAATTAAAAGAGTAATATTTAAGAGTGCACATGTGTGGTGATGTAATCACCTTGCCTATTGGCAAGTTATTTTTAAAAAATATGTATCATTTTAAGACTCTAAAACAAAGATTATGATAAATATAGATAATTATTTAAAGTGCATATATCCAATGAGATAAAGAGAGAGAGATTGGAAGGCACATGCCCCCAACTTGGAGCAAAAGTGAGTTACCACCTAGAAGTTGATATTAGCTCAACCATGCCACCCAATGATACTTGTAACCTAGTGAGTTTGGATGATTAGAAAGATTTAGTGATTTAATCACCCCAACCATACCAAAAGGTGAACCAAATATTATAATAAATTGGCTCACTAAAGTCCATAAATATTCATTGGATATTAGTATGTGTAATGATTTTGGAATCTTAGATTGATTTGGATTTTGAAATATTAGGCACATGTTGCATAGCATATGTACCTATTATTTGTCTCATGCTGAAATTGTGTGTAAATTTGGTACCATGTATAGAATTTTACCATAAATGTGTATAATAATCATATAATTTTATGTTTTGGCAAATTTAGAAAACTATGTGTGGAGTACATGCTTACAAAGCATTCCCCCACTATATATCGATAAATATAAAATGATATAAGTACTAATGTGGAGGACATGTTTCCAAAACATGCCCCCACTATAAATTGGAGATGATGAAAATTGAGTAGGTGTAGAGAACATGCTTCCAAAACATGCCCCCACTAAATCTATCAATTATAAGTACCATATTGAATGAATGTGGAAGACATGATTTCGAATAATTCCAAGAATAAATTTGAAAATGTTAATGTGTGGAAGCCATGTCCATATGACATATCCCCACTAAATCTTCAAACTGGTGTAAGTGCCATATACTATGTGAGTGTGGATAGCATGCTTCCAAATCATGCTCCCACTATAATCTAGAATTGTCAAAATATGTGGAAGCATGTCCATGTGACATGCCCCCACTAATATTCCACCTTTGAGGTGAGGTAAATATAGTACCTGGTAGTTATCTCACCTCAAAAGGGTAAGACAACTGTAAATCTTTGAATGTAACCATGTAGTATATAGAAGGAAACATGTATAGGTAGACGTAACATTGAAGTGCATAGAACCAATGTGATCACATGTAAGCCTAATATGCATGATAAATATCATGTTAATTCCTATATTGTAACAATATAGTCTCAACAAGTAAATAAGTACACACACGAGATCACTCAAAATCAAGTCAAAAGAAAATTGTCCAAGGAGACTGCAAATAAGGAACATGTTCAAATGTTGTGAAATTAAATGGACATGACTTAATAAACTATCCAAAAAAGTAAGGAATGACATATTCAAATGTACATAGAATGTAATGACATATTAAAATGTCCAAGAAGGCAAACATAGGCACAAGGGCTGCATATAATGGATCATATTCAAATGCTTAAAAAATTAAGACAATATCAAGGCAAAACACTCAAGTAAGTGTGGAAAAGTATAATTAACCATCATAAAAATGTCATAGTGGCCCATAGATCAAATGTGTTAGTAAAAAACATCAATTACATAGCATATAAAGTACCATTTTCAATATATAAACATAAATATTAGGCATGTGTAAGTACATATGTAAGATAAAACATGATAGTGTAGAGTGATCATCAAATCATATAACATATGTATATCAAGATCACAAAAGATGGATTCCCCCAACATCCTGATGACATGAGTAGAGGGAATACCCAAAAAAAAAATGTATCATCTATCTGTGTATGTCTATGTATGTGTATGTAGAATTAAATGATATGTTAGTCCTCAACATAGAACTAACACATAAATGCCAAGAGGCTAATAGAACATGTAGGTGTTGCATGTGTTTTTATATTTTTGAATGTTTTTTTTTTAAAGATACAAGATCATCCTATGATCTCATCCATGTTATTATGATAGGTATATCCCAACTCATAACCTAGTGTAAGAAACCAATGGTACTACCGAAGAGCATGAATAGTTGTAATATCTATCACTGTGGTATCTGGGACACTCAGCATATATATAATCATACTCTAGGGTCATGAAGTACCAATAAAAGGAATAGGGGTTCTTGGAACCCATCTCTATGTAGTATATGGTTTATTTAAAATAGAAATAGTAGGATCATGTTTAGGTGCTCTTGAATATGAATATGGTGCATAGAAGATGAAGATTTTGTGGAACCCACTATCTACCTCTAATGTAAAGGTCTCTCAAGTACTAGCCACCTAGTAAAGGGGATTGCCTATTACTTACCCTTTTCTATTGGATTAGCATTAATAGACTTGATAATTAATTAAATGGGTATGAATTTATCTTGTTCAATAGGATGGTCATATGGAATATTGAAAACTACAATTACCTGATTGGCCTGAATGTATTTAATACACACATGCACTATAGAAGGTAATACTTGAAGAGTGTGTATCCAATATCATCCCAAAAACATGTAAAATCCACATGTATAAATTATTACTGATAAAGTAGTAACAACATGTTTGGGACTGACCTATAAAGGGAGATCAATCTCACCAAGAACCTTTTGGGAGGTCCCATCAAATGATCTAGCTGATCTAGTAGAGGGGTGTAAATCATGATGAGCATAACTCAAATGTGTAAGTAATGTCATGGTGCAAGCATTTTCACTTTCACCATTATCAATCATAATGATGTGTATGGGGTTTTTATCATGGTATGCTTAAATGAATAGATAATAAAGATCAGATTTATCATCCTTAATTTCACTGTCATCAAAGGAAATAGTAGATTTATGAACCATAGATGTGTATGTCTCTTATAAGTACCAATGACCCCATCTAGTGGGTGTCCATAATATGATGGAGGAGGATGTGCACTATATGTCATTTGAACATTTTGTCCTTTTTATAATACTCTTGTAAAGGATTGTTAAATATTTTCTATTTATGCTGATCACTCAGTTGTGAACCTGACTCCTTTGGAGGATTGTCAAATGTAATATGTTGGTCATCGATGAGGTCTTGGATATTATACTTTAGGATAAAACATTTATTCTTAGAATGCCCAAGGCCTTGGTGATAATCACAATAAGAATTTAAATCATATCCCTTAGGTAGAGGTCTATTTTTTTCAACCTTTTTAGGAGGGAGAGATATAATATGGCACTCTAGCAACCATGGGAGTAATGAAGCAAGAGGTTTAGGTAAATGTGTAAATAGTCTCCTTGGTGTATTAGATAAGATAAGCCAATTAGGTTGTTGTACAATTATGTTAACTATGGTGGTTTTTTTTTAGGATTAGAAGGTTTTACTTTATAACTTGGTTTAATTATAAATTTTTATTAGATTTAGATGTAGTTGGTGTGTTTGCTACACACTTGAGCTTATTCGATGTTACAAGATTCATTTCATGGTCCCATACAACATGGTGTAAGTCATCAAAAGATTGAAACATTTTTAAAAAAATGAAATCTTATAAAGGAGTAAGCAAACTTTGCTTGAATGTCTTGAAAATCTTTGTCTACCATAGGATTGGTCATTTTGGTTAGCATTGTCTTGTATCTCAAGACATATTCATTGGCTAGTTTATTGGCTCCTTGTTTGATATTTATAATTTGAGCATAGGAAACCTTTACGATACTATTAATAGAAAAGTGTGCCAAAATTTGATCTATAATAGGTTTGATGATTTCATGGATTGGAGAGGTAAGTCATAAAACCACCTCAAAGTATGAGGTTCCCTAGAAATAATTTGATAAAAATTTTATCAATTGAAGTGTAATCAAGGCATTTTATGTAGAAGGTTCAATTATGTTGTTTAGGATCACCCTTGCCATTATAAAATGTGAACTTGAGTACAACAAATCCAATTGGGAAAGGGAAAAATGATATCTCCTTAAGTGTAAGAGGGTTATGCAAGACATCTTATGGATTTATGGCATGTGAAGACACTGAATCCTTTCGTTCAATGTTTATAACCTTATCCTACAAGGTTTTTACAACTTGAAGGAGTGATTTAACTATATGCCCAATGGGATTTTGATTAATAATTTGAGTAGTCACCATAGGAGCTAGAAACATGTTTTGGGTAGTAATAAGCATTGAAACTAGTATTTTCATTAAAATAATAGGTAATTTCCTAATATATGTATCAATAGTAGTGTTAGGTAACAAAGGTTGGAACACATAATCTATGCCCCCATTATATGTATTTAGTTTTAGTGTGTTCAAGGAGATGGACGTATCTACTAAATTTTTTGCATTTTTAGATTCAAGTACAATTTTTAAGATTTTATCAATATCTTCAAGGTTTCATCAAATGCACTCAAGAAACATTGTAATTGCATACACTTGGTCATTGTCTACTTGGTATTTTCCATTTGTTTTTGGATTTTATTATCAAAATTTTCTTCTATGATAACCTTATCAAGATTTGTTTCATTGTCAATATGGGTATCATCATGATCCAAGGTATGAGATCCCTCATTGGTTTGAAACATCTAGGATGGGTTGAGGGTAAGCTCAATATGTTCAATAGACACACCCCCCAATCTAGGGCTACACCTAGGTTTTATTTAAAATAATACCAATATGAAATTAAAAAGTACATCAATCTAAAACCTTAGCTAATTTAAAACCCTAGGAATTAAAAAAAATGCATTCACATAGATCAATTTCACCAAATGTTTAACCTTAATTTGGACATGGATCCTATTTAGTGTTTAGGGTTAAGGATATATAAATTATAGGGTATAAGGGTGAATATCATATCTACAGTGGGCCAATTAATGTGTTAAACTCAGATGTACCATATGTTGAATTTATAAAACTAAGATAAGCTATTAATGGAAGGTATAACTATGTTATATATATATATATATATATATATATATATATATATATATATATATATATATATATATATATATATATATATATAAATGATATAAAATAAAGTACTTAGTTAATTCTAATGTTAATACAATGTTGGATATAGTACAAGAAAAATGTAGACAGGAAGACAGTTCTAGATCAATCATCAAATTTTAGATCTGTTGCCTCTGGCTCTTTAAACACTTGAATCATCCTAGGATAGATACATTAATGCTATTGTTTGATCTTAATGATAGAGTACTATGTATAATATGCACTAAAATAGGATGTGACCACCTAGATGGTTTTGGGTTTTCTTTCAACTTCATTCTGATGCATTAGATTTGGGTCATGGATTGTTGTTCCTAGTGAAATGGCAAAACCCTAGATTTGCATCTTTAATGTGACCATGGGGAAAAATGGTTTAGTGGGTACATAGTATTGAGTTGACCTAAAATTAACCCATTTTCAAAGGGTATTTCCTACATATCCAATATTCTAGAAAAGGGCCTCAAACTCATGTAGTTTTTCCCTGTGTTGGCTTGTGTGTGAATCATGTAATGTGTAAATCAAGTACAATAGTGACATATCTTGTAACTATCAAATATGACCTTATGACTAATCCTTTAGTAATTCAAACTTGTAATTGGGTTATTCCTTTAACTGATATTAGAATATGATAGAATAGGAAAATTTTTGGTAACTTAAAGTCTTCTTGAGTGTTATTTTGGTTTGATTTCTAGATTAGGAATGAATGAGGGTTGATATTACATTTATACCAATCCTATTGGGAGATGAATCACACAAAATAAATTATGAAAACCACTTTAATACATTTCATTTGTAAATTAGATGACTTTTAGGACACTAGGCACTTATGTTGGGCTAGGATAGTAACATCGATGATATTATCTGACCCAAACATTATCATCAAGGGATAAGTAGAGTGGGCACAAGCTCAAAACTTTTAGAGGTGTAAGATAAGTACATTAAAAGCATCATGGTAAAGATAGGATGTTTTTTTCATCAATATAAGGCTGGTTAGAATAAGAGATAGGCCAAGGGGCACAAGATAGAGCAAATGTGAAGATTACATAAGTAATGCATGTGTATAACTAAGAGGAATAACTAGGGTCATGATTTTTCCAAGTGTAAAAGACTAAGGTAATACATAATCAAAAAATATAATTTGCAGTAAGATGGGGAGTCTAACATTGAAACCATATCCTCATTTCCTATTCATGGCTAAAAACACCCACATATAACCCTTAGGGATATTGAAGAATGTCTCTGTCAATATTTTGGGGCTAAAATTTATCACCAATTTTGAAATGATATAGTTGGATGAAGTAAACAATCATATTACCTTTTCTTTGTTGACTTTGGTGCTATACCAAAAATTTCAATGTGTTTTTTAAAAATCACTAAATGATATTTTAAAATAGAGAACATTTTATGGTCATACTCTAGGATAATGAACATGGGTATGCATGTGTATAAAGTGTGGATATGGATGAGGAATTTAACCACATATATAACATCATTATACAAGGGGTATAAAATTATAATCCTTAAGATGATGGAGTCATAAATTGGGATGATTCCTATGATTGTTGGATCTAATAATATTACTAAGTGTCTAGGTGCATGTGTGGCATGTTGAACATAAAACCTAAGAATTTTATTAGATGTAAATTTTTTAGGGACACTAGGTTAAACATAACCATATCCCAAGCACAAATGTTTGGGTACCATGAAACATGCCAAATATGAAAAGGGTGTTCTAAATTATAATTGGGAATATTGCTACACTTACTCACTATAATGGTTTAAAAAGATCTTCCACATATGTGAATGATATATAGGGGTGTTTATCTAATAATAAGGAGATATTAATCACTTTTATCTATACCTTGAAGAGTATGGTTGTATGTTAGTGGGAAATACATAAACCTACACTACCTATATTAGCTACTACAAAGGAGGTAGTTTGCATCTATTTTTAGTCTAAGAACATTAAATGTGGTTTTCCTATCTATAATTTAAATTTATCCTCAAACACACATCTATGTAATCTTGAATAAATATGAAAAAAAATCACATTATCTTCCCATGGAGTTGTGGTTTCATAATTTCCATGGTAGCTTGAAGACTTAGATGCATGCTTGGTACATCATAAGTGAGATGCATATAAATATGGAAAACTAAGAAATGATGAAGGTTTATCTCATCCACACATTTTCATTTTCCAATCCTAATATTTATAATCCCTTACATTTGATGCATAGAAATATTATGGAGGAGGATGTTATCATGGAAGAGTGCATGTAGAAGATGCACATTGAGAAAGGTCTAATGCTGAAATTAATGTTTAAGGAATGAAAATAGGATAGTGACTCAAGTGAATAAAATGAATAGGTCTAGATAGAGTGTAATTGTAATTTTAAACATAACAAGGAAAATGATGTTTGCAAGGTAGATGAGAATAAACCTAAGGATAACTCAAACCACTCAAACATAGAGACCTATTATGGAGAATGTAATGTTTTGGATGAAAAATGTGAAAAAAAATACTAAAATGGACCCTTGAAAACTAATAAGGTTAATATAGGTAAATTATATGAGACAAATATTTTTACCATTAGGGAATTGGACAAATGAAGAGTTGGAATAGATAGTTAAATTATCACATAAATATTAAGATACATTCACACACAAATATAAATAGATAATAAGTGTGCACCTTTATCTATGGACAATTATTATTAGACTCACCAAGGGCATAAGACCAATAAAAAACATGCCATACCATATGAATCCAAACCTCCTTGCCAAAGTTAAGGAGGAGATTGATAATAGGCTTTCCAATTGGGTCATTTATCCCTTTAATGAATCAAAATGGGTAAGTAAAATTGTGCTTAGCCTAAATAGGGATGGGTACATTTTAATTTTCATTGAATTTCTCTTTCTCAATGATACATTTTTTAAAGATCCATTCCCAACCCCATCTATTGAATAAATCCTAGGAGTTTCTAGGTGCGATATATAAACATTCCTTAATGGTTTTTAAGGATACTATCAAATCCAAATCAAAGAATAATATAATTAAAAGATGATTTTTTCAACCAAGTAGGGTCCTTGGCATACAATGTGATTATTTTTGGCTGAATAATGCACCAGTAGTGTTTTCACACATCATAATTATACCATTTAAAGACTTTAACCACCAATTTATACAAGTATTTCTAGATGATTTGGTTGTCTAAAACCTGGTAAAATATCATCCTACAAGCTTTAGGATTATTTTTGATAAGTTGTATAAGCTCAAAATATTAATCAACTTGAAAAGGTGCTTCTTTGCCACATCTTTTGGAAACTCCTTGGACATGTCATCTACAAGACAAGGAAGCTTGTTGATCTTGAAAAACTTATCATTATATTATAACTTGAGGTGTCCAAAACTCAATAGGATGTGTGTGATTTATTATGATATATAGGATATTATCATAAGTTTATTATAAATTCTATAAATATAGTAGGGTCTCTAGAAGAAATTTTGTAAAAGGATTACCCTTTCATCTGGACAAACATGTAGAAATAAGTTTTTGATACAATGATATATAATCTCACTAATGTGCCAATATTGCATTTCCAAGACTAGAAGACTCCATTACATGATAGTTTTTATGAATTTGGGTCAGTCATTGATGGCATATTATCAAAATTAGGAAATAAAAAATTTAATCATCAAAATTAATTCACTAGAAGGAAGTTATCACCGAATAAGTACAACTATACTATAATTAAGCATGAAGTGCTAGCTATGGTATATGCACTCCATAATTTAAAAAATATATATCACTTCCTTATTCATGTTATTATAAAATCATGAGGATTTTAATTAACTTTCCAATAAACCAGTCTTACATGGAAGGATTTGTAGTTGGATTGTATTATTTCAAGAGTTTCAATTTTTAGAGGTTATTAAGCTAAGAAATAAAAATTGTGGAATAGACCACTTCTCATGAATAAAATAAAGATAATAATCATATAATATTGAGAACATAATTATTTATGCCAATATTTATAATTTTTAACAAGTTATTAGATATATGGCCAATATAGCAACAATTCTCACTTTAGATGTTGCCCAACACTACTAGAAAATAATGGATAAAAAGAACCTATAAATTTATGCTACCTATATCAACTCTTTTTTTTCAAAATATAAAATTTGGGAATGTTTATGTGTTATGCTAATATGTTTTATATCATGAGTGCATATATGTTTTATTTGAAGGACACGAATGAGTCATTGGTGGCCACTATGCAGAATAGGCCATTATGTGCAAGATCCTATTTTTTAGACTTTGTTGGCTAACACTATACAAAGATGACAAATAATTTTTGAAAAAGTGTAAAATATGTCAATGGAATCAAAAACCAAATAGGTGGTATGAAATTTTGTTAATCCTAATCACTAATTAAAATCCATTCAATAAATGGACCATCAACTATGTTAGACCCATTTACCCTATTATGTGAACGAATAGCACATGATATATCATAATGAATATGGATTATCTCACTAAGTGGGTGAAAGAGGATCCAATTAATAAATACACTAATACCATGTGAATTCAAATTTTACCTAAGAATATTATAAATAGTTATGGGTACCCATTGATCGTCACCAATGATCACTATACACACTTTCAAATTTATATGATGTAAATTTTATTAGTTGAATTCATGGTGGCACATCATAAGAATACCCATACTATCCTTAAGAATTTGGGGTAGCAAAATATTTCAAAATATATCCTTAGGATGACTCTAACCAATACATGTGATGTAGGACACAAGATTGGGATGATTGTGTTTTTATAATACTTTGGGCCATTGGGACAACCTAAAAATGATTTAGCAAACCCACTTAATTATACTTGGTATTCGATAAGGAAGTTATTCTAGCCACATATTTTTTTATTCCTTCCTTATATATTGCATGTGCTATATGGATAGATGATAAGGATTCACTAGATGAGTTGTTATAAGATCTCATGAAGCTAGATGAAGACCACATCTTCGTAAAGTGGAGTCAAGGAGTTGAGAAAGAAATTTATAAATAATGGCATGACAAAAACATCAATTTTCAAAGAGGTGCATGTGTTACTATACAATTCAAGGTATGCAAAGCATATAATAAGCTTCATATTCATTGGATAGAACCTTTTAATATTCATGATGTTTTAGAAATTAGCGCATGTAAACTATTCACTTTAGATGGAGGATTAATACTTGGAAATATAAATGGGAGTGTACTCAAGCCATTCCATTTGTATTATATTATGATCTAATAAAATAAGGCATATACTAAGATGTAACATGTAAAAAATATTTCTCAATTTCTAGTTATTTTATATAGTTATTTTTGTTTTTTTCAAAAAAGTTTCAATTTTTGGTTGTGTCAATAGATTAGAAATAAAAAAAACATCTCTATAATTATATTTTCATGATTAGAGGAAAGGTTTTATTCGATATCATTATACTCGATGTCTAAGTAGGTCTAATGTGGAATTTTCATGCTAATTTTTATATGAAATATTTTAGTTTCTTTATCGTGATAATAATAGATAATATTTTCTCAAGTATTATGTTGTTCTAATTTGTGATGTGCATACGGCATAAATCTTTCATGAAATGCATATCATCTACTATTTTTATAAAAAGAGGGTTATTTTAGAAAATTTTAAGTATCATTCATCCACATATGTGAAAACAAAGTATGAAGTAAATGGGGTCTCTATGGAAACACATGGATGTTGAGTTAAAATAGGACATTGTAAACTAATTGATGCATTGGATGGAATTTCACATTATTAGTTTGGGGTAGGATGAAAAGAGAGGCTCACACCATCAATTCATAGATATTGGATGTGTGTGCATAAATTATCATTTATCCATATGTGAGGTCTGCAGGGCACAAGAGCCAAAAAGTGGGTTATGTGGTGTACCCAAAAACATTAGAAGAAATAAATGGTGTAGATCACCTAATGGAAGTAAGACAAGGATGAATTAACCATGATTTAAGATGGATATATGAAAATGTCAAGGACAATAAAATAAAATCCAATCATAGTTAAGGAAATTATTATTGACAATTGATATAAATTAAACCCTACACATCATTTGACTACTAGTATTTTCAAAAAAAAAATCATGTAGCCACAAACTTCAATGTACATAAAACCCTAGGGCACACAAAATTGTAAGTTTTAAGTGAATCTGAGGTCAAAATTTAATACAAAATAGGATCACATATTGATAATAATAGAATTTGAGAAACATGACTAAAGGATGTCCAAATTTATAAGTAGAAGGGTTTGCAGAATAAATATCAACATTTAGAACTCACTAAAGGTTTGAGTTGAATAAATAAGTTAGGGTACAAAAGGATAGATTGGTTAAGGTTTTCATGAAGGTATAGAGACCTAAGTTATCACTAAAGAGTAAATTATATCTGATAGTAGCTACAAAAAATAACCACATGCACATTTCAAAAAAGAGAGGAGGAAACTCAAGTGTTATTAAGGAAGTGACCATATAAAAATCAAAAGGAAAAAGTGTATAGGAGGCACCAAAGGAGATAGATGAAGTGTAGTTTTTTGACACATGTGTAGGTGTTGAGGAATAGACCTCCAAGGTTCCCAATGCAAGGTCAAAGACTAGAACCACCACATATCCAAGGATGAGTCAAATTTGAAAAATAATTACATTATAGAGAATACAAAATTAGGAATAGGTGGAATGATGATGTAACATATGAGAGATGAAATTAATTTGGAAAACATATGAATGTATACACATAATATTTTCACTTTGTTATTTATTGGCACTTTCTCTTGTAACAACTTATTGAGCATATAGCTCCCTAAGTTTATGCCTTAAAGGGTGTACCAAGAAATGGGTTGGAAGGTTCATGGTGCTTTGTGAGAGATTATGTTATTAAATCATGATTACATCATTCATAATACCATCCTAACTTATTCATATTACCTTGCCATTTACCTCCTTCCATCCCATCTTCTTTAGCTATGTGAGTTCCATAATATCCTATGGCATTAGATAAGTTGATACAATTTTTTTAGTGAATTATCCATTCCTATACTTTATCAGCTATATTGATGCATTTATGAGCCTATCTTCTAAAATTTGTATTATATTAGCCTAGTTGATACCATTCTATGTTAGTTGACATCTTTCAACTGCATTGGCCTAGCCAATACCATAAACTTAGTGTTTAGGGTTGGTTTTGGGTATTAAATGAGTATATATAGGGGTCATAATTCATTCCAATCATATAATATACACTTTATTCACATTTTTTTTCACTTTCACTTCTACCCTAAGTCATCTTTGGAGGTGTTTGTGGTCTACAACCTTATCTTGAAGAAAAATTTCATGTGGTAGTCTTTGGAGCTCAATAATATGAGTCATTGGGAGTTATTAGCTAAGGATATCATGAGTCTTTGTTCAACCATTTGAGTTGTTCAACCCATGGCATCTCTTAGAAATCTCCACTTGAGCCAAGTGGGAGATTGATGTTTGACAGGTCCAATCCAGGGTAAGGATTTCTAACCCTATACTATTTATTTTATTTTATTTGTAGTTAGATGTTGCTTGTCACTTAGTGAATGAATGTGTGTGTATCCTTATATAGTTTCTCTCTACACTTAATACTAGTGTGTCTTATAGGTGTTTGTGGTCTAGAAGCTAATATTAAAGAATATTTTCATGCGGTATTCTTTGGATCTCAATAAGAGGAGTCATTTGGAATTCTTAGCTAAGGATATATTTAGTCTTTGTCTAACCATTTGAGTTGTTCAACCCATAATATCTCTTGTAAATATCCACTTGAGCCAAGGGGGATTTGATATTCAATAGGTACAATCCAAGGTAAGTATTTATAACCCTATCCTCTTTCTTTTATTTACTTAAGAGTTAGATGTTTTTTGTCACTTAGTGAATGAATGTGTGTGTATCCTTGTCTAGTTTCTCTCTACACTTAATACTAGTGTGTCTATAAGATTGCTTAGACTTTACATATTCCATTTGAGGTTCCTTAGAACCCCATTTGGTTGACCATGGCACCTTACCCTTTATGATAATTTTAACTCTTCCCTTCTAGTTTAGTTTAATTTACTTGTATACTTACATTGCTTATTTGAAATCATTTAATTTCATAGAGATCTAGTGAGAGTTATTTCCTTATGCCATGGGATTAGGATTTAGACCATTTCTTCTTGAAATTTTTTACATAGGAAACCCTTTAATAGATATACATATTTCATTAGTCATTACCTAAAAAAATTAAGTATCACATGCTCTATTTGATCACCCTTATCCAATTCTGAGTCCATTGAGATAGGATCGTTGTAAGTTTTAGATTAAGGTAAAATCAGGTTTTGAAGGGGCCCCAAAACCCTTTAATAGAATCAAGAAAGATAAAACATTAACAACCACTAGGAAAGGCATTCCTAAAACCTACTAAAAAATAGTATCTAAATCAAGTTTTACAGGGCCCTAAAACCACTAATATAAACCAATAAAAGCACTCATGTTTTACAAGGACCTGAAACCTAAATAAAACTAGGCTAAACAACCTAAAAACTAGGTTTTACAAGGACCTAAAACCTCATTAACAGAGACACCATCACCCATCTCCAAAATGAATAGAGCAGGCTCCCAGGTTTGATCTAGCAGCCCCAAGAACACAAAGTTAAAGGAATTGCTCGCAAATGGTAGCCATCAAAATTTTCCTTTGCAAGACCACCAATCAATTCCCACAATGGCTGGCATGCTATTATCCCTTAGCACCAATCTGCCACACCCATCATTTTTTCCTTGAGTAGGGCTCCTTTGCAGCTTAGGGTTTTCTCCATTTTTTCCCTGAGTAGGGTGCCGCAGCTCACTCACTAACCATAAAGGGAACAAAGTTTCCCCCATCAATACACTATTTGATTCGCAAACTAGATCATGATGGTAGTCCAACTCAGGCTAGAAATATAGCCCAGTTCCATCTGCAATACAAAAATCTAAAGCAAAATAATATACCACGCAATAATAGATCTCTCATTTCCACACCGTGCATAATCACCATGGCTCCCTCCGTATGCACCATAGTCCAGACTAGGATCTAGTCACCAAATTCTGAGAAGGTGGCTGCAAAGGTTAGGGTTTCAGCATGGCCACATCCATAGTCATGCTCCCTCTTCCCTCTTCCCTCCATGGCCCACTAGGATAGTTATAAGTTAATCCTAACCCTGCATATATTTTGATGAACCTAATGTGAAACCTATTCCAACCTTCCTTCCTTAAACAAACTAAATTTCTATCCCAATATGGTTTATTTCCTTTAGTGAATTTTATTATCCAACCCAATATAGTTCTTTGTGTATCTATGAATGACATTGGTCAGCCTAAGTGCATTTTGTGTTTGCACATACTATATTAACCAACATGATATAGTTCTATTCTTTTATTTCAACTATATTGACCATAATAATATATTTTTATGTGTTTTATTTCAATATATTTAATTTATAATTGTATTGGCTAGTATGATACATTATCTTCATGTCTTTTTAAATTTATTTAATGTTACAAATTAGTTTTCGACATTGATTTTCAAAATTTATTTTCTCTTTGTTTGGCTTTCCCTAGAAATTATGTTCTAATAGTTTTAAAATTACTTAGTTGTTATCATTATGGGTTAGGAAACTACCTATTTCATTGAAACTATGGTGTGAGGTTACTACCCTAATAACAAAATTTAGTTTTCACATATCTCATGGTATATTATAAATGCTTAGGATTCCTTTTTTATTGAACTTTAAGGAACCAACCATCTATTTGATATTTTGGTGCACCTAAGAGGAGCATATTACCCAGGGAAGTTATTCTCATTGTACCCTAAGAGATGTATAGTGGGTTATAGAAATGGTTTACCCTTTATATTTAATGTTTTGAAACATTGGATCAACACTAGTCTAAAAATGAGCAACTATATTTGAGATTTTACACTATTAATCAAATCCTTTTAGTATATCATCTCGATCTTGTTTTTGAAAGTTAATTAGAAGAAATTTACTACATAATTTGTTTATTATTTTATATACTATATCAACCATATTTGTATCATTGTATTGTTTGTAATAACTACATCAATTAGCTTGATATAGTTATCTATGTATATGAACTATAATAGCCAGCCTGATATGGTTTCTTATGTTTGTCTCTTATTGAGTATTTTTACCACAAGTCAAAATAAGTCAACCCCTATAGTTAAAAATTAGATTTAACAGTATATTAGGGTCTTATCTGGTGTTCCATGGTCCTAATGATGTCATTTGATGTGTCTCTAGCCTTGATCATATTCACTTTTAGTCCTTGTGTCATTTCATCTCATTTGAGGTCATTTAGAGCCATTTAGTGGACTTGTACAATTTTCATAGAGAGAAAAGTGTTATAAAGTGTATTTAAATATTTCATGTGTCAATGTATGTTAGAGATATTATTTCATAACTGACAGAATGTAGGAGTAACATCAGTTTAAGAAGATCAAAGGTAGTTTAGGTAGTTTTCAATTATAGTAGGATATATGAAATAAATGTGGCACATGTGGTAGGATTAATAGTGTATATTCAACTCCCATAAACTCACTTCCACACTTTGGAAGCCTTGAGAATCACAAAAATGGCAAAAAACTATTTTATTTCTCCATCGCTCTCCTTTGCTTACATAAATGGTCAAAAAAATTTGGTTTAGTACGAACAACAAGAGATGAACTGGGTAAAATTATTCTAAGTGGTGATATTAATCTTTATCCAATCTAATTTCATGTAAATATTTCCAATTTTTGTGTACTAGGATTTATGAACCATTGTTTAGAGTGCTAGTGACTCATTTTTGCATGCTCATTCCCATCACCTTAAGGGTTTTCATATATTTATATTGGTCCATAAAAACTAAGTGTGGAACATGTTATTATAGAGTTTGGTAACCCTTATATCAAGTTTTCCATCCTTGATTTCATGTGTGGAGGAGAATTGATGAGCAAAGTTATATTAGTTTGTTAGTTGAGAGTTTCATTGTTAGTTTGTAGATAGTTTCATTAGTTGTAGAAGATTATCTTCATTTGTTAATCTTAAAAAAAATGGTAATAAAAGATGATGTATTATTTCCAATCCATTATTTCATAGTGATTATTCCTTCCCAAGGAGGTTTGGTCTCAAAACCATCTCTTAATAAAGTGAATAGTCATAAATCCAACACAGTCAGCCTTCCTTTGCAAAAGCCACTTACAGTCAGATGAAAAAGACATTTACACTACCATGATGGCCAAACATAAAGGTTTCAAGGTGGTGATAATTATTTCAAGGTGAAATCAACATTTTTAAACTATCTAAATAGTTTTAATATCGATTGTGACAACCAATTCTTGACACACTACATTATATCTTGCATGTGCACCTACAATGGTCTAACTATGACTCTAACAAAGGTTTGACCAGAGTTGAATGAAGGTGTTTGGCCTTGTTTAAACCCTATTTAATATCTAATGACATAGAGAGTGCCATAGTAACAATAGTGGAGTGCTAAAGGTGGCAGGCAGAGTTGAGAGCCATGTCCATAGTCAATAAAGTTCCTAAAAGGTTACTTTACCTTAAACTTTCTAAAATAGGGATTTTGATTTACTTTTGATCCTTCTATAGTAAAGTATCTAAGGTCTAGATAATTTTGGGGGTTTCTATCATGTGGCCTAGGCATAAGGGTAATTATTTGACAGATAAGTTGGTTATTTGATCAAAAGAAGGTAATATAAAAAGGCCTCCATCTCAAGTATTCTCTCACTATAGAATGTCAGTATAGTCTATAGTATTTTAAGTTCAAATGGCCTTACAATACCATGTGACACAATGGAAGTATAACTTGTGGACAAGTTATTCCATTTAGATAGAAATGACACCATGATATCCATAGTAGCCAAAGAGTAATTGATAGTTTGATGTTTAGGTTTTAATAGAGATGATCACCTATAGGATTTCTAATTCTAGAATGTAACCTACAGTTGTGTTTGGTACTTTGAAAGACTAACCATGATGCTTGAAGGATAAAATTCCTAGTCATTAATGAATATGGGGTATATGATAAATCATAATGGCTTAGTGACCCTAATAAAATTCAAAGAGAGTGAGACAAGTTTCTTAAGGTATATTAGCACCTATAGGAGCTTCAATACTAAAAACATCACCTATAGTAGTGTTCTAGTGTTTTGAGGAGAGTTTGTTGGTGTAAGCAGTCCTATAATAGATAAGTAACCTAGTCAATCTAATGTTGAAAACCTATAATGTTCACAATAAGGTATAGTTCTTTAAAATTTCTAAGAGTGTTAGGTAACTCTCACATAGAGTCCAATACTGGATGTTACAGCCTGTACACCCTTTAGTCTAGTACACTAACTTGTGCAAACATGGAAACCATGATACTAAGAGATGAATGGTAGTATGATTAGTAATTTTAGGACTATTTGAAGATTTATTTGAAGGAAATAAGGTTTTAAATGAGATTTTGAGGCTACTAGAATCATCTCTCAAGTGGTTGCATACATATAATAGTATTAAGAAGTATGTTGATCTAGTGTGCTCTCACAAGCATCATATTGAAATATCCTCCTTATGAATGGTTGTAGAGTTACAAAATTGAGTGATCAAGATTATTTCATGCTTAGAATGATCATAAAACCCTCCACATATAACTAATATGGTAATTAAGTCTATCTAAAGTTGAGCAAATGTCTTAGACCCTGCACAGTCATTCCTGAGTGATAGTTTGGAGAGATTGGAGATGTTGAGGATGCTAGAGAGGTGATCTAACCTAAATATTTGGTAAAAAATGTATTTATGACCTATTTGATCCCCCCGATTCTCATTTTTATTGATAAAATAGGGTATATTTGCTCTATTCTATCTCAGATAGAGAGCACTCCAGGAAATAAGATGAATGCAGGTTTGACATGAAGTGATAAGGGGATGTGTTGGGAACTATTAGAATACTAAGGAAAGGTGTGTAAGGTTTGTTTGAATATGAAAAAACATATAAAAGACCCTAAAATCTTGATAATCCACTCAGATGTGACTATGGGTAACTATGCATAGTCAAGCCTATTAGGCTTAGCCTAGGCCTAAAGCCCTAATGGGGTCTAGTTATCACTTCTAAGACTAGATTAACCTTATAATGAATTGGATGACCTTAAAGGGAGAGGTTATGATGATTTAGAGCCATTGGTTTGTATACAGATCACACGGGTCATTCATTATCCAATTCCATCACAATGTATGTAGAATACACTCTTAATCTTGATATGTCATCTTTGAACACTTTCACCTATACAGATTGGTTGCATGGAGACACAAGGAGTTGAGGAAATTTAAGGAGGGTCCTGAGATTGAAATTTATGGACTTTTTTGGGAGGTTGGAGGTCTAAATTGTATGAATAATCCTTAAGAGTCCAAACCCTCCAAAAACCTTGCTTGAGACCCGATTGGAAAGAAATGAGGAAAGATGCATTTAGGATAGCTAGTTTGGTCTAGAATTGGTTTTGAATTTGTAGAGGACTCTCCCATTCTCTTCCCCACATATTTGGTTTTTACCCTACTTTTAAAAATAGGGTTTATTATAGAATTTATATGTTTTTTAGGTGTAAAGGAGAGTTGAAGGTGTTGAGCATGGTATTGAGATGCATGATTTCCATGGATGTCAAGGTGATCTTAGTACATAATGCATTAATGAAAAATTAATAGGTTCCAAGTGGATTTGAGAGTGTATGTCATGTGTGCAAGCCTTTGAGGTGATTGACCATATTTGAGGGGTCATATGAGGTGTTAAGAGTTCTTGGGGAACTTATGAAAGCTAAAAGAATTCATTAATTAGATCAATCTTATGAAGGTTTAGATTATCCTAGTCATCTTGGTAGAATTTCTTGAGTAAGTAGATTGTTGATGTCAAAATTAGCATGTGTGAAGGTGTCAGAAGAAAGTGGTCACATGGGTTTGTTTAGATTTTTGTCTAGATCTTGTTTTTCAAATTTTAGGTATTGACATTATGTATAGAAAAATTTATCATTGTGCAAAGTTAGTCTCTCAAGCAAATTTCACTATTTTCCATACTTAGCCAAAATTGAAATATCAAGTGACCATTGAAATTCCAATGTTTGAATTTACAAAGAAAAGCCAGATTGTAGTATTTCATTTATATATTTTGATATAGGATGGATTTTATGTGGTGTAAAAAGCAAATTGGTATAGGAATTCAATGGATATCCAATAAAATTTATTAGGAGTTTTGACTGGTTATATAATTATATTTATTGCATGTGAGAGTTGACTATTGTTAGTTATGTTTTTTTAATAAACCAAGGTGCAAAGAAATGATTGTATAAGTCAAAATATTGATCAAAACTTGTTGTTATAAAAATAAAAAATTAATTAGACTGCATAGATAATCATCCTAAAATTTGTTTGGAGTTTTGAATGTTCATACAGGTGTAGTTATTGTAGATCAAAGTTGACTTTTGTTGATTATAATTATTGTAGGTTTGAGTAGGCTTCTTGCATTAATGTTTATGAGCCTTTAGAGGATGAATGAATGCATCTTATAGATTGTATGATGTTCCTAAGGTCTTGATATTTCCATCCATATGTGGATTCTACATGGAAAGTTTATATATTGTTAGTTTGAGCCACTTTTGTGAAGATAATGTTTTTGGGCTAATTAAGCCTAATAGGTATTTAAGACCTAATGGAGGTTTCAAAGTATGATAAAATGAGTTTATGTTTATTAAGAATTAAAAAGGCTCATAGAGAATGAAATTAAAGTGTTTTAAATGGTTTGGGTCATTGGGAAGGTCTATCTTAACCATAATGGATCAAAGTGTTCCATGAAGGTGAATTAGGTCTCTATGGGACCTATTGAAGGCTTGAGGGCTAAAAGAGGTTTCATAAGGTGAGAGAGTGACTTGGGAGTATTGTATGATTTATTAAACATAAATAAGGCATGGATGACCTTGTGTAAACAAAATTAAAAGGGTTCCATCTTTGGTTAAGATCTATCGGTATCTAAGTGGAATGTGTGGCCTAATGGAGGGCTAATTGCTTAGGTCTTGCTTAAGCCTAGTGTGTTGTTTTGTGCCATTTGAAGCATATCCAACCTAATGAGTTGATGTATACTATATGTAACATGTCCAAATATATATTTTTATTTTGATCCAAGAATGTAAATTTTTATGTCTAAACAAGTAAATGTGATGATCATGAAAGCTCTATAAAGGACATAAACAAAGATGAAGGTTTTTAGTGTTGATAAGCAATTGATAGAGAATGGAAAGCATGTTTGGTGGATAGATTGAAGAGAAGAGAAGTGTGAAAGATATGTTTGTGAATTATAGGTATTATTAATGATGTTGTAATATTGTTCTTATAGGTTTGAATATTGATCATGAACTAAGAGGTGTAGAGTGACCCAAAAGGTTATTTTTGGATACATTTCTTATGAGTTAGGCAATTGAAGAGTGAAGTGAATGGTATGAGAGTTTTTAGAAGTGTGTGAGGGAATGAAAATAATCATAATAACATGTTAAACATGTCATGAATATTAGACAGACAATTGAAGAGTGAAGTGAATAGTATGAGAGTATTCAGAAGTGTGTGAGGGAATGAAAAGCATCATAATAACATGTTGAACATGTCATGAATATCAGACAATGGTGCTAAAGTTAATTAATAATTTTTGTATTTATTCAAGGCATGATTAGGCCTAGTTTGTCTAGATGACCTAGAGTGAAGAAGTGCATTAATTATATGTTGAAATAGTAATGCATAGGTTTTGTATGACTGATATTCATGATGTTTCAAGACTATATTTACATCTAAGAAGATCATATTGTTAAGGAGGAATGACCTCAAGGTCATGATCATGTGTATGAGAAAGTGTTTGATTAAATAAGAGAAAGAGTCATTATATGCTTATGTAAGAGGCAGATTTTAGTTTGTATGAACTACCATCAGTTGTATGAGATAGAGAGGAAGGTTTTTAGGTGTTAGAGAAAGAGAATACTATCATCAAGTGTGTAAGACATCAGATCAAAGGTGTATATCAGTTTGGAGGTGATTGAGATGGTGTTTGATCATATATGGGATTATATCCTTCTTGATAGTTGGTGATAACTAAAGGTCTAGTGGGTGCTTGACCAAATTGAGGGGTGGGTACTCCTTGATCAGCTAGTGTTGATCTAAATTGAAGAAATATTTTTATAGGACATTAGTCCAAAGCTAGTTTCAAGTGGGTTTTCTCCTTCATTAGGTTTTACCACATAATTCATGTGTTATGTGATTTGACTTTGAATTATTTTCTTTATTCATTATAATGAATGGTTTATATGCTTCATTAATTATTATGTTAAATGGTTAAGAGTTTGAAGAATTGGAATGAAGTTGATTTGCCTGCATCACTTATTCATTTTGACATCTTAGTGATTTTTTTCCAACATAAGGATGAGGATCATTGGGGAGGTTAATTCATAACTATTATAACTCTCCATGTCCATTTTTTACTTCAAACAAGCACACAAACATCTCTACTAACTCATTCACTTCAGACACTCTATGGTAGATAGTGAAAATGAAGAATGACTGCCAAGTAAGATGATGATAAGTCTAATTAGGAGGTATTTAAATTTTTATTCATGAATTTAAGGAAAGGGGAATCATGACAGGTGTCATAATTGTCCTTTTATGGATTTGATTGAGAAGTTGAAGATCATTTACATGACAAATGTGAAGATATACCTATAAAGCTAGTGATGGAGATAGAGATGATGAGAACAAGTGTCCATAAGAAGACCAATAGTTAGGAAAGCATATAATGACTATTAAATCATGTTTATAACCTTATTTAATGGTTAACATGTGTCAAATCTCCCTATATTAGTTTCAAATAGTTAAAAGAGGCCTAACCATGAAGGCAATTTCAAGAAGGTAGTTGAAGAGACCCTATGTCAGTTTCAAGGAGTTTGATGCTTTTGATGGACACTTATCTAAAAAGAAATTTCATGGTAAATTTCATACTTCATTATCCTATAAATTTAATTATTTCTCTTAGCTTGAAACTTTTTATTGTGACCTTTTAACTTCATTCTTCTCTCTCCTCTCACACATTCTATAAATGCAAGTCATTTTGGCTCTTGTAAAAAAAGACTTCCACACTTATTATGGTGAAGCCTTGCTAGTTTGATATTATAATTTGCCTTTGAAATAATACATTCAATTTATTTTTGATTTTCATAAACTATATTGTCTAAGTATGTGAAGTGATGTATAGTGAAAATTCAAGTGATTGTCATCTATCTTTGCTTTCTCTCAATCCTTCCATGTTTGATGCAAGTTGTTCCACTCTAATAGGTCACATGAAGTGTTTTCATGGGTCTATTTTAAAGTGTAAAAGTAACCCTAGTTTCTAAAACTAATCTCTGGTTCACTTACCTTGAGTATTTTTCTTGCATATCACCTCCATGTTTGGAATACTAATGTTGGAGTATTTAAGGACTTAGAAAGTAGTGTTGTAGGTCATGTCTCTTAGTGCAAGAGTATGGTAGTCAAGTGGAGACCTTTTTGGTTTATTAAATTGAAGACCTTTTTGGTTTATCACCTCAATATAATATCTTAATTTTCATGTTATGTCTAACTCTTTTCATCCAATCAGTCAGTTAGTGTAGGTGATAAGCACTTAAGGATCAATCTTGGGAGATAACCCTTAAACCAAGAGGTCTAACTCTACTATAAGAAACTCACATGCCTATAGGTATTCAAATGTTTCCCAAATATTAGATTAGGATTTCACAACATCCTCTAGGTTGTGATATTTGGTGATAAAAACTTTGGCATGATTGGTGGAACCATTGTCCTAAAGATAACTTGTCAAGGTGAAAACTGGTCTTGACAACATCATAGTTTCATATGGTGTGATAATCAACATTTGGCAACTCCATTCAATGTAAAATATGTTTTTCAGCCATTTTTTTATCATATTATTATGTTCGTACTTCATGGTCATTACTAGGTCATCTTTTAGTAGAGTTTTCAAGCCCATAAACCAACCTCTTTAACCTAAACTTCCTCTTGAAGTTTAACATTCTCAACCTGTTATGACATTTGAAGAGCAAGAGGACTTTGATAGATAATAAGATTAGTAAAGTAAGGAAGAGCTTAAGGAGAACATGTATAGGCAATAATCATTCCCAACATTCAACATTAAAAATCCAATCTACCTCAATGCATATGATGACATACCCCCTAATGCTACAAAGAGTGTTCCCACATTCAATGGTGAATGTCATGTTACCCTTAGTGAGATTATAGGGTATATCTCAAAAAAAATTAGTTTTCACAATTTCACACAATATTTCCATTAAAATCCTTGCCATGTCCCTTAGAGGGAAAGCACTTGACTAGTATAGGACTTTGCCCAATGAATGTATCACAACTTGGAATGATTTTGGAGAGCTATTTACATCAAGTTTTGAAGACAAGAGTGATCACACATCACTCATCCACCAACTCAATGTAATTCAAAGATCCCCCAAGGAGATAATGCATGATTTTATTGAGAGATTATAAATGACTTAGCATAAGTTACCTCCTCCCATGAGACCACTTGTTATCTTTATGTTTCCCACATATGTAAGGGATATTAGTACTAACATATCCATAATGTTATAATCTATGGTTGGATACACCTCACCTAAAGCATATGACTTTTCCATTAGAGCTGAGAATGGCCTCATACAAGATAGAAAGTTTCCTCCAAAAGCATCCATGCATCTACTACCTAATACTTATTTTTCCACCCCAATTATTTTCCAAATTTCAAATGCCAACATTAAGCCTAGAGCTACCCCTAAGAAGGTAAAAGATGCCATGGATAAAGATGCAAGGATTTAGTTCTTAGAACCTTATATTATACAAGCAAGTCTAAATCAATGTGTTCATCAAAACTCCTACCCCTATCCTCAATAAGGAAATAGGTTCCCACATTATTAATATGGTCAGGGTAGAGGTCAAGGACAACCTAACTTCATTAGGCCTACCAATGAATATAATCCCACTTCTACCTCCAACACAAGATATATGGTACTAGTGTATATTAATCTAGTACAAGGAGAGGAATGGAAACAAGGTTAATTCATGGATGCTAATGAAGGTGGAGAGAAATATTTGGTTGATCAAGGAGGAGTTACTCCTTAACTATCAGTAGAAGATGAAGTCCTCATGTAAGCAAATGAAGGGTGGTAGCTTCAAGGAGTGATTTTCATGAACTTTCTAGTTGAAGATACTTATGTTCTCAACCAAGGTAATTCAATTGTAGATAATACCATATCTAATAGAAGGGATCTAGGTGATACTAATGGTGTTGATACAACTTCAAATAGTAATCCTACAAGGCAAAAAGGTGTGATTGCAAGAATAGCAATCCATACAACTCCTACACCTTCTTCAAATTAGAATGTTGGAAGGGTTACTTAAGGTAATTCAATACACCAAGCTCCAAATACATCTTTTCCTTCAAATACTGAAGAAAATTTGGGTACACATGATTTGAACATTGTGTATTCTTTGAAGAATGCTAAGGCATATATCTTTCTTTGGGATGTCCTTCACATGCCTGGACAAAAGGAACTTTTACAAAAGTAGTTATCTCAAATTAATTTTAGTCCTCAAACATCAATCCATGGTGATATTGATCTCACCAATGCTCCTAATCCCATTTTTGAGCCCTCTTCTAAATCTAAAAATCCACCAACCTTTTATCACATTCTCATTGTGGGGCACAAACTTGTTCATAACTACATAGTTGATAGTAGAACTAACACTTCAGTGATACCCAAGGTTGTAGCTGATAAGTCAAGCCTAAAATATAAACCATATAGTAAAGGGTTACTATAAATTTATGGGACACCTACTAAGTTTTTAAAACTGTTCAAAGGTTTGAAAGTTTTCCTTCATGATTATCCTAACTTCCCCATCCTCCAAGACATTGTGGTTGTTGACTTGCATACTCACTTTGTTATCTACCTCACAAGAGATTTCACCACCAAGATAGAAGAATACCTCTTAGTTTATTTGTCCTTATTGGTCTTTAGGACAAGGTATGGATCAAAGGTAACCATCAAAACTCAACCACTAGCTAAGGTCCACATTAAACCCTATATAGAAGAAAGCTTTAATCTGAATTGTGTCATCAATGATCATGAGGAGTCTACTATGGATGATGAAACATATTCTAAGCTTGAGGGAATATCTGATATATTTTTGGATGAGTATGATTTAGACAACTATGGACATGATCCATACACATACTTTGAGAAAAATGATCTTGTCACCTATATCATCCATGAGGGACCATGTGAGAAATCTGAGGTAAGCATTGAGCACTCCTTTTCAAAATTTGTTGAAGGCAACTACCTTATTCATGTATATGATGATGATAGTTTGAAAAACATGAGAAGAACAATTTCATTCTCCCTATAACTGATGAAGAAACCTTTGAAGATGATAGGCATGATGAGGAAGATAACCTATGGCAAAGGTTTAATACCCTAAATTAAGAGTTTGTGCAGTTGGGTAAGTCTAATTTTCCTCCTAAGAAGAGTATATCTTATGGTAAGTTTGTGAATGAGCCTAAAAATAAATTTGTTGAGTGTATTATTAAGCATGAAGGTAAATGTCTTGTTAAGAATGAAGATGAGCATAAAGCTATTGTAAAAGAAGTTATTGTCATAAAGAAGTTTAATGAACACAAGGTATATATGTTTGTGTTGGAGGAGAAATCAATGCATCAACCTAAGGTTAAACCTTTCTCAGATGTGTTGAACCATAATGAGGACAAGCATGATTTTCCCAAGCAAATGCATCATGTCCTAGATGAGAACAATGTTGAAGTAACTTTGATAACTTCCAATCTATAGTTTGAGAAGTGTCATGTGAACATGATAGAATTACATCAATATAAAAGATCAAAGAGGATTATTGGAAGGAAAAAAGGAGTATCTTTGAAGGATCTAAGTAGCACACTTGCAAACAGAAGAAGAGCTAAGGATGGTAAGCTTTTCTATCATCCACATAAGAAAGTGTATGTTGATAAGCATGCCTCACATGATTAATTACTTTCATGGAGAAGAAAGGATGTAAAAGGAACCATATTTGACCCTATTTGAATCATGTGAGTTTTTATTCACATTAAGTGCTTGAGGTCTTGTAAATATTAGGATAGGTGAGTTTTTGCTTCTATTGTGTGCGTGTTCCATAAGTGCTCTTGAGAACACATGTGGTGTGTTTTTTATGTATTTTTCCTATTTTTTGGTGTGTTTTATGTGTTTTCAAATGAAATTCAGTGTATAATCCAAGCATAGGTGAATCCATATCCCAATGGATAGGAGTAAGCTACTGGTTTTTGGCATAGATGGCTTGCCACCCCTAGGAAATCACCAAGAATGTTGACTATTTTGACCACAAATCAAAATAAGTCAACCCCTTATAGTTGAAAAATTGATATAGGAGTATATTAGGGTCCTATAGGGTGTTCCATAGTCCTAGTGATGTCATCTGATGTGTCTCTATCCTTGGTCATAGTCACTTTTAGTCCCTTGTCTCATTTCATGTCATTTAAGGTCATTTAGAGCCATTTCATGGATTTTTATGGTTTTCATAGAGAGGCAAGTGTTATAAAGTATAATTAAACATTACATGTGTTAATGTATGTTAGATATATTGATTCATAACTAAAAAAATGTAGGAGTAAAATCAAAACAAGAAGATTAGTGGTAGTTTAGGTAGTTTTCAATTATGATATAGCCTACTCAGACCATTTGGCACATGTGGTAGGATTAATAGTGTCTATTTAGATCCCATAAACTCACTTCCACACTTGGTTAGACTTGGAAATCTCAAAAATGGAAAAAAAAAATCTATTTCTCTATCCTCTTCTTTGCATGTAGAAATAGTCAACTGATTTTGGTTTAGTACAGACAGTAGGAGATGAATTGGGTAAAATTATTATGAGGGGTGATATTAATATTTATACACTCCAATTTCATGGAAATATTTCTTATTTTGGTGTACAATTATTTATGAACCACTGTTTAAATTGTTAGTGACTCATTTATGCATTCTCATTCCCATCACCTCAAGGTTTCTCATATATTTGGATTGGTTAGGACAAACCAAATATTGAACATGTTCTTATAGAATGTGATAACCATTATCTCATTTTTTATAACTTTTATTATATGTGTGGAGATGAATTGATGAGTAAAGCTATATTAGTTTTCTAGTTTACAGATAGTTTCATCAATTGTGAAAGCTTATCTTCCTATGTTTATCTTCAAATAAATTGTAATGCAAGATGATTTAATATTTCCAAGACATTATTTAATATTTATTATTCCTTCCTAAGGATGTTTCATCTCAAAACCATCTCTTGATGAAGTGAACAGTCATAAATCCAACACAATCAGACTTCCTTTACAAAAGATACCTGCAGTTAGGCAAAATAGAGCCTTGCATAGTCATGGTGGTCAAACATAAAAGTTTCAAGGTGGTGATAGGTATCCCAAGGTGAAATAAAAATGTTTGAACTATCTAAATAGTTTTAAAATTGGTCATGACAACCAATTCTTGACACACTACCTTGTATTATGCATGTGCACCTATAGTGGTCTGACAATGACTCCAACAAAAGTCTAACTAGATTTGAATAAAGGTGTTTAGACTTGTTTTAAAACTCTTTGAAATATAAAAACATGGAGAGTGTCATATCAATAATTTTGGATTCCTAAAGTGGTAATCAGACTTGAGAGCCATGTCCACAATTAAGAAAGTTTCTGAAGGGACACTTTACCTTAAACGTTTTGAAACAAGGATTTTGCCTTACTTTTAATCCTTTCATAGTAAAGTATCTAAGGTATAGACAAGTTTGGTGGTTTCCATCATGCATCCCAGACATAAGGTAAATTATTTTATAGGATAATTTGGTTGTTTAATCAAAATAAGGTAATATAGAAATGCTTCCATCTCAAGCATTCTCTCACTATAGAATGTCTGTATACTCTATAGTATTTTGAGTTCAAATGGCCTTACAACACCATGTGACATAATATATAAAATTTATTCCATTTAATATTGAACATGTTCTTATAGAATGTGATAACCATTATCTCATTTTTTCTAACTTTTATTATGTGTGGAGATGAATTGATGAGTAAAGCTATATTAGTTTTCTAGTTTACAGATAGTTTCATCAATTGCGAAAGCTTATCTTCCTATGTTTATCTTCAAATAAATTGTAATGAAAGATGATTTATTATTTACAAGACATTATTTAATATTTATTATTCCTTCCTAAGGATGTTTCATCTCAAAACCATCTCTTTATGAAGTGAACAGTCATAAATCCAACACAATCAGACTTCCTTTACAAAAGATACTTGCAGTTAGGCAAAATATAGCCTTGCATAGTCATGGTGGTCAAACATAAAAGTTTCAAGGTGGTGATAGGTATCCCAAGGTGAAATAAACATGTTTGAACTATCTAAATAGTTTTAAAATTGATCATGACAACCAATTCTTGACACACTACCTTGTATAATGCATGTGCACCTATAGTGGTCTGACAATGACTCCAACAAAAGTCTAACCAGATTTGAATAAAGGTGTTTAGACTTGTTTTAAAACTCTTTGAAATATAAAAACATGGAGAGTGTCATATCAATAATTTTGGATTCCTAAAGTGGTAAGCAGACTTGAGAGCCATGTCCATAGTTAAGAAAGTTTCTGAAGGGACACTTTACCTTAAACTTTTTGAAACAAGGATTTTTCCTTACTTTTAATCCTTTCATAGTAAAGTATCTAAGGTATAGACAAGTTTGGTGGTTTCCATCATGTATCCTAGACATAAGGTAAATTATTTTATAGGATAATTTGGTTGTTTAATCAAAAGAAGGTAATATAGAAATTCTTCCATCTCAAGCATTCTCTCACTATAGAATGTTTGTATACTCTATAGTATTTTGAGTTCAAATGGCCTTACAACACCAAGTGACATAATGGAAGTATAACATATATAAAATTTATTCCATTTATATATAAATGACACCATGATATCCTTAGTATCCAATGAGAAAATTATGGGTTGATGTTTAGGTTTTAACAAAGATGATCATCTATAGGATTTCTAATTCTAGAACATAACCTACAGTTGTGTTTAGTACTTTGAAAGACTAACCATGATGCTTGAAGAATAAATTGACTATTCATAAATTAATATGGGTTTTTCAATAAATCATAATTTCTTAGTGACCCTAATAAAATTCAAAGAGAGTGAGACAAGTGTCTAAGGTACATTAACACCTATAGGAGGTTCAATACTCAAAACATCACTTATAGCAGTGTTCTAGTGTTTTGAGGAGAGTTTATTGGTGTGAGATGTCCTAGAATAGACAAGTGACTTAATAAATATAATGTGGAAAAAATATAATTTTAATAAGAGGGTATAGTGCTTTCAAATTTCTAAGAGTGTTAGGTCATTCTCACATAGATTCCAAGACTGGAAGTTACAGTCTGTACACCCCTCAATCTAATACACTATCTTGTGCAAACATGGAAACCAAGATATGAATGAAAGTATGTTTATTAATTGTAGGAATATTTTAATATTGATTTGAAGGTGAAAAGGTTATCAATGAGATTGTGAGGTTACTATAACAATCTCTTAAGTGGTTGCATACACAGAATAGTATGAAGAAGTCTGCTAACCTAGTGTGCTCTCACAATCATAATATTGAAATATCCTCTTTATGAATGCTTAAATAGTTGTAAAATTGAGTTATCATTCTGATTTAATGCTTTTAATGATCATAACACCATCCACATATTAATAATATGGTAGTTAAATATATCCAAAGTTGAGAAAATATCTTAGACCCTACACAGTTAGTGTTGAGTGCTAGTTTGGAGAGATTGGAGAAGTTGAGGATGATAGAGAGGTGATATAACATAAATATTTTTAAAAAAATGTATTTATGACATATTTTATTCCCCCATGCTCTCATTTTTCCTGATCAAATAGGGGAGATGCCTCTATTCTATCTTAGATAGAGGGCACTCTAGGAAAGAAGATGACTATAGGTTTGACATGAAGTGATAAGGGAATGCATTGGGAATTGTTAAAACACTAAGGAAAGGTGTGTAAGGTTTTTATATGCATGTAAAAACATATAAAATACCCTAAAATATTGACAAACCACTTAGAGGTGGTTATGGGAAATTATGCACAGTCAGGCCTATCAGGACTAAACTAAGCCTAAAGCCCTAATGGGGTGTAACTATCACTTATAAGACTACATGAACCTTACAATGAATTGGATTACCTTCAAGGGAGATTTTATGATTATTTATATCCATTGGTTTATATATAGATCACATAGGTTAGTCATTTTTTATCCAATTCCATCACAAGGTATACAGAATACATTCTCAAGCTCGATAGGCCATCTTTGAACACTCACACTTGTATGGATTGGTTAAATGGAGACCCAAGGAGTTGTTTAAATTTATATATGGTATTTATATTTAAATTTGTGGAATTTTTTTGTAGGTTGGATGTCAGTATTGTATGAATAATCTTTAAGAGTTCAAACCCCCTAAAACCCTTGCCTGAGACCCGATTAGAAATAAATGAGTAAATATGAATTAATAAGAGATATTTTGGTCTAAAAATGATTTTTAATCTATATAATACTCTCCTATGATCTTCCCCACATATTTTTTTACCCTAATTATACAAACAAGGTGAAAATAGTGTTTCTTGTAGGATTTTATGTGTTTTGAAGGTGCAAAGGAGATTTAAAGGATTAATATCATTGGGGGAGGTCAATTTGGACCTATTATAACTCTCCATGTGTATTTATCACTTTATAAAATCACAAAAACATCTCTACTAACTCATTCACTTCAAGTAGTCTATGGTAGATAGTGAAAATGAAGAATGGCTGCCAAGTGAAAAGATGATAAATCTAATTAGGGGGCCTTTTAAGGTCTAATTCATGAATTGGAAGGAAATGGTACTGTTTAAAGGTTTCATATCACTCATTACATGTATTTTAATGAGAAAATAACTATCATTTGGGTGACAAATGTGAAGATAGACCTATAAAGCTAGTAATGGTGACTACAAATGATGAGAACAAGTGTCCAGAAGAAGACCAATGGTTAGGAAAGAATTTGATTATTGTTGAAAGATTTTTATAAACCTTAATTGATATTTAACATGTGTTAAATCTCCCTATCCTAGTTTAAATTTCTCAAAAGAGGCCTAATCATGAAGTCAGTTTCAAGAAGGCAGCTGAAGAGACCCTATACTAGTTTTGGGAAATTTGTTGCTTTTGATGTACACTTGTCCAAGAATACCTTTCATGGTCTATTTCATACTTCATTATATTTTAAATTTAACTATCTCTCTCATTTTGACACTTATTCTTGTGACCTTTGATCTTCATTCTTCTCTCTCCTCTCACACATTCTATAAATACAAGATATTTTGAATTTGGTATGGCGAAGACCTACTGGTTTGATATTGTAATTTACCTTTGAAATAATACATGAAATCTAGTTTTTTTTTTATGATAAAAATTCCCCTATTCTTATAATGGGGACCTTTTTTTCTTCAATTTTATAAAAAATCCTAAGATGCCAAGCATATTAAACTATTCAACTACATCAAGAATTGATTTGATACTTATACAATTTTTGGTTAATCATTAATTTTGAAATAAGGATTGATTCTTAGAAATATTCAAATTATTTCAAGTTTTTATTTGGTAATGAATCATTGACCATGAATGGTTCAATGATATGCAGACAAGATTTTGCTAAGGAAGTGTGACCTAGCTTTCTAATACACATGAATGCAATAAACTTCATTGGGTCCTATTGAACTAACATTATAGTGTGTTTAAAGAATTTTCTCGAAGATTTTTTATTTAAACTTGTTTAAATTTCTTAATATGGACTATGACATCTTCAAGAAAGTAACTTAGTTTCTCACGTAACCTTATAGGATGTCAAATTAAAGTTATGGTTTATGATGCCTCACAAGACATCAAAGTTCAAACTAAAGACTAAAAGGAAATGTGTCCACCTCACTAGGCCTCAAAATGCATTAAGGATTAATTTCATCCCATGCAAGACACATAGATCAAACCTACCAATTTTTTGAGCTATGTGGCATCATCTAGAGGTCTCTCAAAGAAATTAGCCATTAAAATTCAAATCTTGGGGCTACATGTCAGGATCTTAGCCCATACAAGTAGACCCATACAATTTGAGTTTCCATGTATCTCACCATAGTATAGAATCCCACAAGATGACACATCATGTCTAAAAGGTAACCAACTAGACCCGAATGACCTTTCAAGGTGACACATGTCCCCTTAGGTTCATTTGAGGTCACCACATATCTATGCTAAATTACATCCATCCAAATCTCATGAGAAATTATAAATCAAACATCTAGGCTACACTTGAGCCATATAATCAAGGTTTGGTGATATACAGCTATTTGAGTTACATTTTGAGAATGACACTTGGTAGAAGAATAAACAAAAACCTACAAGAGTGATTCATGTCCCCTTTGGGACCATGCAATGATGTCATATGGCATTCCAACATTATTTCCATTCAAGATCTATGAGATGACCTCTGAGGGAGATGCATGTCTCAACTTGATCCCTCTGATTAGTGATGATTTATTGACAATTATCCAAAATCATTTTTAAGGAGACACCTAGTAAGGAAAGTTGTGATTTCCTTCTGAGAAAGTCACTTGGCAAAGACAAGCTCCAATTTATTTCAAGAGTGATGCATGGCACTCCCATGACCAATCAAAACTAAAAGGCATTACCTGAGAGCTCATTATGAATAGCAAGATTCCATGTGGTGAGATACAAAGGATTAATCATGATAAGTTACATCCTGAGAGCCCATGAGGCATTTAAAAGGTGCCACATGTCCAAACTTTGAGCTAACTAAGTAGCTTAGTCATATTCAAGCCCCATGAGTACTAGCTAGATTTAAGGTGGTATCCATGTGTCAAAAGGTAGTAATATTTAGATTTCAATCTAAAATTAATGGTAAATCAAAGATGAATTAAATTTAAATTTGAGTTCTGGTGAAATTAATTACCAAAAGAAATAGTTCAAAGATTATTTCAAATATATGAAAAATTAACAAGCTCATCATTAATATGGCACGAACCAAGATAACCATCAACATTGCATTAATTAGAGTGATCTTTCAAGAGGATACATAATCAAAGTTATTCTTATTTTTATTTCAAAAGCTATACGCATTTTTTCTCTCTGTTGTTTGCACTCTTCCAATTTGATAAAGCTCAAGACATTTGCAAACTACACTCCCAATTGCCATTATCAGAGCTCAAAAGTTTTAGAGGGATACAACAAGGTATTGATTATTACCTATAGCATTGTAAAGATGGCATAAGTAGGTCCCTCATCTCTAGGTAAGAGAATTTATTTTGGAAATGATGAATTCTTATTCTAATATGGTACTTCTATAATCTTTGAAGATGCCAAATTCATTTTTGATTCCATAACATATAGTGACATACACTACAATAGAATTTATTTCAATGTATAAGTAGTTAAGATTGTTGATGAGAATGATACTATGGCTCATATAATCCAATTAGTTTTTGATATCCTTATCATTAATATAATTAATATCCACAAGGTCACAGCTAATCCAAAGGTCATTCCATGTGCTAACCTAGTTTATGGTATCTTTAGGAGGTCAAAGTGTGAAGATGGGCTACTCAAGTCAATTTCCCAAGGTCTCCCAATCACTTTCATTTTAGGGCCAATATTTGAGATGTATAAATACCTTCCTTCCCCATATATATATTACAACTAGGACATCATCAACAATTGGTATGAAGTGCACTCCCCAGAGAAGGTTTTAGCTTTGTGGGTGACTGATCTAATGGGAGCTATTCTCATGAATGATCAAGGAAACTTTCCTATCCAAAAATTTAGATAGGGATTTATAATTGGTATATCCCTCTTAAATAGATTATTTGGAAATCCACACATTGCATATTTAGACTAAGGGTTATTCTATTACTATAGATCATCCTGGAGGATCAATAGTTTTCCCCACTTAAGAAAATTATTAACAAAAATCTAGTATATGCAATTTAGGACACTTGTAAGAATGGTGCCCCATTTTTCATGATGAGTTACTTGTTAGATGCAATCTATGAAGCTATTTAACTAGGTCAAAATTCATGGTCTCCTAAGTGATAAGAGATTATGCCTTAGCTCTTCTTTGTAATGCACATCTATCGATTCAAATGCAACATAAGAGAGATTTTAAAAGAATCCTACCTATTGATTTACAAGTTAATCACTAAATGTGAGATGCAAAAGGTTCCCCAAAAGTTAGGAAAAATTTAAGGGATATGGGTATCTATTAGGTATACCTAATCTATGTAGTCATCAGAATCGAGGGAATGATGGTGGCCTCTCTTAGATTATTAAGGAACATGCCAATGAAGCTAGTAAAAGACAAGATGGATTATCAACGGTTGCATGGAGTTGATGGAGTATTCAAAAATAAGAATAATATTCCCCCCCCTCAAAAAAAAGGATTCTTACAAGTTTGGGAGGATTAGGATCACAAATTGTCATGATATCATCATGGTTACTACGCATAGGGATTCTTACTTATTTCCTAAGGATGACTTCAGACTGTGGGATCCCAATAATGTCATTGCCAAGAATATTTTCAAATTCAAGAAGGATATATCAATGGATTAAAATAATCAATAATAATTCCATGTGTGGATATAAACGTATATTATGAATGATGAGGTGGTACTCAAGAATGCAACAAGGAATAACATTGACCTAGAGATGAGACTATATAGGGAAAATAAAAATGAGGCTATTATTAGGTCTCAGGCACCACAACCCATGAGATCATTTTTGATGTTGATTATGAGGAAATATAAGAAGAGGAAGAATAAGTTAATTATCCTCTTATTATGAATAACCCATGTAGACCTCCACTACTTTCCACTTCAAGCGGTCAAAGACTACCTTCAAGATTTGAGCAAGGAGGATATAGCAGTCGACCTGGCCCCTCCCAATGGCCCACATTAATCTCCACATCTACTATGGGAGCCATTATCTAAATCTTGGATCAACCTAACCCTACTACCATTGACCTTGAATAATTTTAAAAAGGTATTGAGCTATCCATGGAAGAATTGTAAGTGTTGGCTAGGAGGAACATTGAGAAGGTCTATAAAAGGAAAAGGGATCCCAAGACCACTACTACTACTGCTACCACTATCATGCCTCAAGTGGCCCTTGGAGCATAGGATCCCACTATAAGTACCTTCCCAATGCCTTCCTTTCCAATAATAATTACATCTACTCCTACTTTTGCTTTTACATTTGTTCCTCCTATCATTGTTTCCCCATTAGCTTCAGCATCATCAACATCTACAACTGCCAATGCTTAACCTTCAGTTAACACTAGCATGATCCAAGATAATGATTCCTTAGGATTCACCCTCCCCTATTTAATCTCTCATGCCACTTCAAATATTATTTATTCCTAGGCAAACACAAAAAATTCATCTCTTGTTATTGGTTCCCTTAGATGAACAAGGCCATTAAGGCCCATTTCAAAGTTACTCACTTTCCCAAAGACACCTATGCTTGTAGTCCCAATCAATATTAATATAGATACAAAGATGAGTGTGCCTCTAAAATTTCCCTCATTTATCAAAACATGGGTCTTAAAATATCTCTATTTGGCACACTTTTGCGAATAGACTGAATAATCTTATCTCACATTCTTTCTATAGCTTTAGCGTCTACCTTGATTCAAGCACCTCCATTATAGCCACCTCTAATAAAGCCAACACTTAATGTTACCCCAAATTAGATCAGAGACATTATATAGGTATCAAGATAAGAGAGGCCTTGGGTGGTCCTCATTGCACACAAATTAGGATGAGATTTCATGTTGCTATAGGTAGAATGAAGAGACTGATGAGGAGTTAGGTTAATCAAACCCAGTCTATCTCAGTTGTGGCCCATGAGAGTGAAGAGTCCCTCTTCAATTTGAAAAATAAGAGGAAGGCTAGACCTGGTGGGGTGGATGAATATGTAGAGTACCCTATGTCCATAGTTTAAGTTAATGTAGAATCCACAGTGGTCTTGATGAAAGGTATATAGTAAGATATGAATAGACTAAGGGCAAGGCATTGCCTACAATGCTATAAAACACCATAGCTAAGATGATCCATGTAGTCATCAATGTCTTCAAACTATACAAAGTCATTAAATTTGACCAAAAACTTGCACTCTATGGTGTCAAGTTGGCAAACCTGGCTAGAGTTGTAATAAGCAGAAAGTTCCTAGACCTCAAGGTATTACCACTTGATGATATCATCCTAACATAGACCATCTTAATGAACAAAATAAGGATACTAAAAATATGGTTGGATCATGTCAAGGATGTAAATTGCATCCTTATAAAAGATAAAATTCAAGATTTCCCTCTTGTTAAAATATGTTATGGTCACTAGAGTGACCAAACTTGATGACACCTTTATGGATGACCAAGAATTTAGGGCTCAAATAAATGTGTTTATTTAAAAGTTTCAACAAGACATAGCTAATGCCAAGACTACCACTAAGGTAATGAACATTATGTCTTTTTCCAACTAGAGGCTAGAGAGAGCCAAGGCCATTGAAGAAGCACTAAGGCCTGTACTTGTAGAACATAATAGGCTCATTCAAGAAATGACTAATTTATTCCAGCCTATGATCCTATATTTTGGCAAAATTGACCAAGATTACTTATCATTCATACAATTTTGGATGAAGGAAGAAGTAGAGAAGCAAAGGTAATACCAATAAGCTGGTCGCTAACCTCCTCCATGGCCCTAAGGAATATTTGGCTTAGTTTTGTAAATTTAAAGTTAGTATATTCCATTGTAATATGTGGCATTTTAGCCACTTGGATATATTTTAACATCTTTTATGGGCCCACTTGAATTTGTATAGGTAATTTTGATGCTTATATATAGGGGTATTTCCCCTCATTATAAATTAGGAATAGTTGTTATAGAATTAATACAAAGAGCTAAGAATTTGAGAGATTATCTATATGTTTTATTGTGTACTCTATGGTTTTTGATTCTCACACTTTTAGAGAGTTAATGGTTTCTTTATTGCTAAATAATCTAATAATAACATCACTATATGTATCTGTTGGTTTGAGTTTAACACTAGGCTAACAAATCTACTAGTATATACACTCTATTTTCATCTTATTTGTAGTTGAATGTGCTTATGCAATTTAATGTGAATGAGTAACTTTTATGCAATATATGATTTTAGATATATGCATTTATTTTCCTCTGAAGCTTCAACTATGTTCATTTGGATTTGAGTATTATGCTACGGTCAGTGAATGTTATTTTTAAATGTTATTATTTAAAGGTTAAAATAATTGACACCTTTGATCATCTGAAGCAAACTCTGTTTTCTACCTCACCCTACTTACCTCTAGATCTAGACCATGACATACTTTAATTTAGTTTATTCTATAAATATGCATGATTTGTTTGTGTTTGGTCAATAATTGGTAAAGTTAGAAATATTCCACAAAGATTAGTAGTAAATAAGGTATTAGTGCATATAATTTGTTGTCCCTATAGTAGGGTATGTTTATAGACTTACAAGTGGTGGCCATATCTCTACTATTTTGCTATGTCTAGTATTATTTATGTAAACAACTCGAGCCCCAAGTATATTAGGATTTAAATTTAAGTTAATTACTTTCCCCCCATTCCCTAGTGACATAAGGAGCACATTAACTGCATCAATAGGAAGGGAATTTGTGGTGCTATAAGGAGGGCCTCTATGCAATTACTTTCATGCATCTTAGTTAAACTGTAGTGTACTTCATTAAATATATGCATAATTATTTCAAAGTACACAAATATTGTTAAAGAACACTAAAGACCTACATTATTTATATGAATCTTTGCATTCTTTGAAGGATTTCATCAAATCAAATGTTCATTCATTAAAATTTGGTAAATAATCTAGATATTTGTCTAAATTTTTGTAAAGATAGGTGAAATACCACATTCTTTAGGAATATTGAAGGTTGTTTTGGTCATCTTTGCAAAGGTTGGTAGAAATTTGGTAAATAATTTGGATATTTGTAAGAATTTGTGTAAAGATTAACTATTGTGACCTCACTTGTATTGAATCTGTAGACACCTAAATCTAGCCACCAATGACCCAATCAATATTTTGACCAATTTCCAACTAAAGTGCACAATTTATCTTAACAACACTAAATCACATTAAAAGGTTTGAATCATATATATTCAAGTGCTGATTTTGGCTAGAGTATCATTAAATGGGGTAATATAATTTATGGGCTAGCTAACTTTGATCAGATCATTTCGAGTCAAAATGTTAATTTTACACCTAGGTACTTTGGATTGCTCTTTTCTATCTAATTTGTTGTACAAAATGTCTATCTTTATTATTTGGTGTTGATAACATCCTAAATGGGATAACAGATCCAATGCATCTGGCATTGACTTCCAATTCTAATCTAGTAAAATTTTAGACCAATAACAAGGCATTCTGATCAATTTGAGTAATTTATGCACAAAGTGCTTAATCATGCTTAAGATAAAATTAAACCAAATTAGAGATTAATTAAGAATTCCATGGAAACTTGTTGAATACTTATTTTTTGAAATGAATATTGAATATCTACATCATCAGGTGACCTCATTTCTTGGGAAGACATCCCTAGGCCATAAATGCCATAAATATCAAGATTATGGGTCGCCCATGCCTCATAATGACCCTCCATCCTTATTAAATGCCATTTTTTCCAATGTTATGATGAGGATAATTATATAATTAATTCCAAAAAAATGAATTAATCCTCAACCACACATCTTCATCTCAAGATGGATGGTTCAGGTTGATTCTGAGCAATATCAAAAATCTATAAATAAGAGGCCTTGCCTATTGAATTTTAAGCTATTTTGGTGCAAAGTTATAATACACAAATATCTACAAGAAGCCATTATATTTAGTGTTACCATGCCAAATTTATTCTAAGCCAAGCTAGAGCCATAAGGTGCTAAGGAGAAGAGGAGATAACCAAGCCTCCTTTGATGAAGACTTCATGAGCACAAACTGAGCAAGCCACTACAACAAGAATTTCAGAGAATCTAAAGAAGGTAAAAGCAGGTTTATTTTTCATTTTAGTTGTGTGTTTTATTCATGTTTTTTAACTAATCTCTCCCTAGTTTCTAGGCCTAGAGATGTTATGCTAGTTAGTGTGTTGCTTTCATTTTGTTTTCATTTTGAAACTAACACAATACTAACCATCCTCTCTTGAGTCAAATTCCTAGGTCACATAATGGCATGACTAGTGGGACCCAACACATCCCACACATGAATAAGAGCATTATTAAACTTTAAAATCTTTATTTGGATCATTAAAACTTTTGTAATTTGATTTTCTAACTTTGTTTTGCCATTTTTCTTTGTCATGGGTTTACATAGTAATCGCCATCAGTTGAGTAAACCACCGATGGTCATTTTCAACCATCATTAGTTAGAACTAGTAAAACTAACCTTAGTCTTCATAAAAAAAAATTGATTATTAAAACCATCATCGGTCTATACAAATGTCACAACTATAGGTTAGTATAACTGTCGATGGTCACTATTTTTTTTTTACACAAAACTAAGAGATCATTTTTCTAAGTTGGTTATTTCATCTTCAAAAGTGCTTCTAAGATAAACTTCTTGATAACATTTTTTTTGTAGATTTTACTTAAAAAATCATCAAATCATGCTTAAATAGATCCTTTTAAACTTCTTTAAGGGTGTTTTAAAATTAATCAAACTTTTCATTTTGGTGCTTAAAAGAAAATAATTTAGGGTGATATTGCTTAAATCTTGTAATTAGCTTTCAAAGTTACAAATTAAGACCAAGGAGTCAAATGAAGACCACCAAATCTTTCATTTGGGCTTAAAAGTGAACACACTTGTCATTTTTATCTTTAATAGTTATTTGATCTAATTTTTTTAGCAAAGAGAGGGGTGTTGCTTATATGCTCTTCCATTTGTCCCCTTTAGGGAACCCTTGGAATCAAAAGAGCCATTCTTATTGTAAAAATCCTAGTCCAAGGCTTAGAAATAATGTCATCTAAACCACTCCCAAAAAAAATTTCAAAGTTTGGGTGACCTTGAAAATGACCCTAAAGTCCTATTAGTCATTTATTTCATGCAAACTTGGCTTGTGAGGGCGACATCATTACCTCCCACGAGTTATTTAGGGAAGCTTTGACCTCGGGTTTCATCTCCTACCATTGACTTTATTTATATCCATATTAGAGTTTTACATGAGATGTAGTGGTGCTTTGGACATCACACTACACTGAGCGAACAATAAGATGTAGTGGTTACAAAAAAGACTAGACCTTTATACAATAAGCCAAGTGATATGGACCCAAAATCCATGTTTTTATTTTACATTATTTTATGTGAAAGTCATTATGAAATTAAATCCCCTAGAATGTTTGGTAACCTTTAGATCTTAGACAAATCCCCACTTTCCATGAAAGTATTGTTGGTGCAAGGTGTGCCTCAAGGTCCATGTCATAGTAATGTCATTTGAGATAGGGGGTGTAAAAACCCTACTATATAATGCATGTTTACTTTTGGATGAACACTTAAAATCCTCTTAAATGATGTATATTGATAGATTCCAATAATAACAAGAAAACTTTCAGCTTAGGATCTAAGGGTGATTAATTAGTTGGTTTTGTCCTAGATTAAAGTCTTGTTTGGAATCAAAACTTGGTGTACACAAAAAATTCAAACCAAACACATGGTCCTAATTTTCCTTTGAATAAAGAGTAATTATGTTTCCCACATGAAATCATCAATTTTCCTTGTTCAAAATTCATCAAAACTTGGAGTCATATCATCCACTTTAACATAGTTATGCTACCCAATTGAGTCTAGATCTTTGTCAAAGTTGTTTAAGTCCTCCATTTATAATCTAAATTCAAAATTGCACCTTTATAAGTTCATAGGGTTGATGTGCTAAGTGGGTTTGCCATTTTCACTAAACTTGAGGGAACTTAGCTTCAATTTCCAATTAGGGTTGAAGGCCATTTAAAGACTCATGATCATTATCACCACTTGATAGACTTAAGTCATTTTTTGATAAACACTTGCACTTTGAGTCTATGTACCACAAAATTTTCATTCAAGAAAGGTATTATTATGATGACAAATTTGTGAGAAATTATCTTTTCCTTAGAGAGTGTTTGAAATAAGCATTTTGTCACATGTTTTGGGTAGTCTAACATTGTTAAACTACCCAAAACATTTTAGATATTGTTTCATAGGCCCTCTTGTATAGATTTCAAATTTGTTCCTACATTTTCAAACCAAGCCGAGTATACCTTTTGTGAACCTTTTTCTAGCACAGTTAGGTTGTTCACTTTTTCTCTAGTTTATTTTTCAAAAGAACCAAGTTTTATACCATTATTTGTGAGAAAATAAACTATCTCTAAGTTGCCTTTTGTTTCATACCTTATACCTATTTGATCAAGTCCATGTCCAAGAATCAAATGCCTAGTTTTTATTAGAAGTCTTTCAAATATGTTAGATTAAAAATTTCATCTATTTTAAAGTCTAGATTTTGACGCTATTTAGCCAAGAATCCTAGCGCATGCCTTATTTGAGCCTAGCTTTTGACGTCGTGTTTTAGCGACCTAGCAAAATTTAATTTACTAGATTAGACTAATTTGAAATAATTTGACCTTAGAGTTTGGCATTTTTATTTTTGGTTTATTTACTTTATAATTTTGTGTAAGATGTGTGACGTTAGATACTTAACGTTAACTTATATTATCACAACTCTTTGCATAAATTTTTTTGATCCTTTTGATGAATCTAGACCAAGTTTGAATATCGGCTTTTAGAAATTGTATTTTTATAATTTGTATAACTCTTTGACATTTTATTACAAAATCATTGACTATGGATCACAACATGTATTCCTACACTCATAATGAACTCATGTACAATTCAAGGATTAGTAATGTCCTTGTGTAAGAAAAAATGGTGCAAGACCCATACGTAGATAATATTGATTATGAGATGGATCTTTATCCCTCTTATAATACTCAATTAGAGGCATAAAGCCAAGATCCATTATCTAACTATTTGGTTAATACACCACCTTATTTAGAACAAGACCAAGAATAAACTGCATAATATCTAGCTACAATACCCACAACTGCTGAACTAATTCTTCAACAGTCACACTCTACTAATACACCTTCCACTTATGATCCATTTTTATTTGAACATCATTTTTTGGAGAACAAATATAATATTTTGGTTAGAGCCATAGAGGTAGGGGCCAAGTTTCCAGTAGACTTCCCTTATGAGAATTTACCAAGCCTAGTAAGAATGCCCCACAACATAATTTATGATCAATAGGCTTCTTTTATCAATCCTTTGGCTATATTCCAAACAATGTATCAGGACCCTAATATGCCTAACAAAGGCAAAAACCTCATGGAAGACCACTTTAACCAAATACAGATGGCATATCAAACCTACCTAAATCTAGCACGTAATTTCAATCAGATGACCATGGTGAGAAAACCTCTTATTGACTTAGTTCCTTCAACAAGAGTTTTGATAGAGTTAACTAGTCATGAAAATTAAATTTTAGACCCATTCATGCAAAAAAAATCAATAGATAACTTGCTTCATATGCCCATTATTGAATAGGTTTCTTCTGCTTCTACATAGAATAATGAGCAAAATATAGTGGACAATGTGCAAGCAACATCTAATCTAAATCAAAGTGGTACTAACACACAAACAACTAGTCAAAAAAATGTTCCTCTAGTTAATATCATGAGTAAACCATCATAATAGGGAGTAAGAGTTTCTACATCCTAACCTCAACTAGCTATTTCATCAACCATGCAACCAACAAGAATAGGTAATCAATGAACAACCAATGTTATGCCTCAACAATAGAATGTGATGAATCGTACTCCTCCTCAACAAGTGACAAGTAGTATTTCACAATAGTAGGCACAATCTATTGTACCAATGTAATAGAGGCTAAATGTATTTCCACCTCAATAAGGTGAAACTATTGTTCCACCTCATTAGGTAGTGATAAACATACCTCTTCAGTCACAAACCAGTGTACCAATCCAAAACCAAATGATGACTAGCCAACAACATGTAAATATTGGTCAGCAATAGATGCTAAATATTTAATATGATTTTGCTTCTTAATAAGGATTCATGTAATAAGGAGGCTCCTATGTTTCTCAAGTACCTACTCATTCAAAATGTGCCATAAGTTCAGAGACAGGGTCTTGGTTCAAAAGTTCCCACTCAATAGTAAGGTTTGATTAGTCAAAAACTTGTCCCTTTTCAATCATAGTAGGTATAGTATAGTTATATCCCTCCATCCCAACCACAAAATACTCCAAGTCAAACATTCATATCCAACCTAAACCATAATATCGCATAGCCAAATGTGCAATTTCAAGTACATCCTAATCCATGTATGCATATTCCTAATCCATTTCCCAACCAAACTAATATACCCCAATAGATATATCCATCATACCCTAGTCAAAGTGTCCCACTTTGGACCTCCTAACCATCTACCCAAACCAATGTTCTCCCTCAAACCAATGTTCCTTCCAATTTCATATCCCAAGAATTACAACACGTGAAGGACGCAATTGTTACCATTCAAGCTGGGAAATAGACTAAAAAGTTTAAGTTGGATGACATGTGTTCTTATCTATTCAACATGGAGTACTTATGGATAAAATTTCCTCTAGGATACAAACCACTAAATTTTGACAAATAAAAAGGGAAAGATGACCCTGAGGCCTATTAAACTAAGTTCTTTGTCGCATGTCAACTAATGGCATATAGTGATATATACCTTTTATTGTTATTTTTAAGGATATTGGTTGGAAAAGCCTTGGATTAGTTCTTAAAGTTGCCCAAGAATTTAGTAACATATTTTGATGATCTTTTTGATAATTTTACACAACACTTTTCCTATAATCTTGAACATGAGATTTCATTGGTTGACTTAACACAAACAAAACAAAAGGATGGTGAGTGTTTTTCAAGTCATCTACAGTAATGGAGAGCCCTTGTAAGTTGATTCACTCATATTTTACTAAATAAATAATTAGTCACTATGTTTACTAAAAATTTTCATAGTGAGATAGTTTATCATCTAGAACTATAATGTGCACATACTTTCAAGGAGATCATTAACAAAGGCTTGTTGATTGAGTGAGCCCTTATTAAAAAAGGGATCATAAAGCTTACATCAACTAATTAGAATCAAGTTACTAATTAGGGAAGTGGCCAAAACCAACATCCAATCTAAGTGCAAGCATCACAACTAGCATAGGCCAATAACCAAGATAGACTAAAGCAATTCAACCGTAATAAGAATGTTATGGGTAATGGAGTAACCAAGTCACATCACATCCAAATAGTGAAAACATTCTTTACACCACCTTTTCAACTTACTCCTACCCAAAAACCTCTCTAAGTAATGTCACAAGCACAACAATTGAGACCTATGTAATAAATATAGTAACCTTTAACATTAAAAACCCCTCCTCCAAGGAGAACTATGCCTACACCTCATGTCTTTAGTGACCTAGGAGAGCCTATTGAGTTTGTATTTTGAAAATTGTCCACTACTAATATGATTATTTGGCCTATACCAAAGTAGTATCCACAAGGCATTCCTTATCCTAATTGGTACCATGAAAATGAATTATATAAATATCATCGAGTTAATGGGCATAATCTATGAAGATGTGTGAAAATCAAGCATCTGATTGAGAATATGTTAGAGAATAGGGAGATAACAATGGATAATGGTACTTCCACCTATAATAAAACTCTTGAGATTTATCAAAACCCCTTTCCCTAGCATAACACATAGTAGCAACATAACAATCAGCAACAACAACAACACTAGTTAGTACAACAATAAAATCAAAAGTATCAAAATCAAAGGCTAAACTAGTAGAATTAGTAGAATCAACAACATAACACATAACATTAGAATAATGGGTAAAACCAAGGTCAGAATGGTAATAAACAATAAACCTATCATGTAGTTGCACATGACTACAATAGGATTATAGGTCATATTGTAGGGGGTGGCATTAGTACCATCTCCATTAATCCTAAACTGAACACTAATCAATCTAGACCCTTTCTAAAAAATACCACTCAACCAAATTATATGGATAATCCTTCTTTGACCTAGGATTGCACATAGGCAAACCAGCAAATCGAGACTCCCACTTTTGGACCATATACCGATAACTCACCCTTACCACATGACCACATACAAGTGCATCAATAATTGAGACTTGTCTTATTTGGTCCCACACCATTCCCAACATTTGTTAACAATTATGGTCTAAAATTTAATCTTGATTGTATAAGCATAAATCAGAGGTCAAAGATTACTATCTTAGGTCCAAAACCATCTGCCACTTTGTCTGTTATCCAACCAACCATTTAGCCTCAAAATAAACCATTCACCATTGACCAAGATAAGAAGTTTGATATTATGGAACAATTGAAAAAGACACCAACACAATTTTCTATTTTAGATTTGTTGCAAACATCAATAATTAGAAAGAACATTTTGAATGAGTTTTTAACCTAATCTACTGTTGCTAGTGACATATCCCCTGATAAATTTCAAGATTTGGTTGGACACCTAGCTCCAACCCAACAAGTCACATTCAATAAAAGTGATATATCTTCCCTTGGCCCACTCCATAATAATCCATTATATATAAAATTTTATATAAAGTGGCATAAATTGAAGTGTGTCCTTATACACAATAGATCAGGCCTCAACATAGTGTCTCTAAAGCTCATCAAGCTTCATAGGTACACAATGGAAAATCTCCAACCAAAATGATAACTATCAAAGCCTATGATAATCAATAAAGAGAATCACAAGGCACCATTATCTTACCAATTATCATTGGGCCTTTGACCTATGATACACTTTGCTATGTGTTTGATCTTGAGTTATCATATAATATACTTCTAGGTAGGCCTTGGTTACGTGAGATTCATGTAGTCCCATCAACATTGCACCAATGTATCAAGTTCTCCCACTCAAGGATGTAAGTGAATATTCCAAGAGATTTACACCCATATGAACACTGCAAACATCTTGAGGCTGAGTTTCAAAGTTACAATTATCAATATGGCATGAATCCAATTTCTAAGCAAGATAAAGGAAAGGCCATACTTATTGATCCTCCATAGGATAAATGCATATATCTTAATACCTTGGATTTCCTTTCCCACATGCCACTTCCTAAAGCTTCCAATGATTTCACCATTTCATATAATAGCCCAGGGGAGTATGTGACCCATGATACCTTTCATATTTCTAATCTTCCTCAGAATCCAAAAATATTTAGGTGACCTAAAAATACCCCACACATGCATTGGCAACCAAAAAACAAAGATAAGGGACTTGTCATGTTTGTACCAGCATCTGGCCTAGAACCAATCCTTCTTGAAGGGGATGAATCATGGTTATAAAATGACAACCAAGTAGATTATTATAAAAATACAAAGTATCATATTCCCAATAGTATCATGGAGCATCAAGATTATGAAGGAAGAGGCCTCAAACCACATCAACAAGGAACCATTGAGCCAATCTCTATGACTAAATACAAAAGACCCTATGGACTTGGATTTAAACTACTTGGAGGTGATCCCACATATCTTATTCAAGTTCCATCATCGATGGCTAGTGATGATGTTAATAGTGAAGTAGAGTCCGATCATAGCCTCACCTTTGATGATCTAGCTGAGACTAACATGTTTGATAATAATGCCATTTGTACCCTTACCCCAGTCATTCATCACAACCCATTGCCATTATACTATCCCTAACTGATAAATTTGGACCAACAAGAATCCAATTTACCAATTGATGAGTTTCAAAATGATGAGGCATTCTATGACTTTTTAGGCCTTCAAGACAACATTTCATTGGGAGATTATAACTCAAGATTCTCAATTACATTAGATCCTACAGCCTATTTTGGAGAGAGGATGAACACCCTTAGCCAAAAACAAATAAATAAAGCATTGAGGTTTCAAAGTGAAAACCTCTTTGAGGCACTTTCTAACTAGGGAAAAAATAAAGATAATGGCCATTCTAGTGGTGAAAACCTATTTTTAGGCACCATTAGATGGGGGTATTCATTCTTCTTCAAGTTTAGACCAAGAGACCACCAACGATGAACTTGTCTATGGATCTGAGTTTAGTTTTATGCAACAACAAGTATTTGATCAAATTCTTCAAGATTTTTTGACTATTTTTATCGCATAGCCAAATCTCCCATTAGGGGACTTAGATTCATCATGCCTAGGAGATGTTGAAGAGTAAGTCCTAACAGAGGACCCTGATATAGTCCAATAGTTCAAATCTTTGCCTACTATTCTAGAAGATGGTTTGACATTTCTAGTCAAAGATAAAACAGAGATAAATATCAGGACTTCATCAGACCCAAAATATATGAAATTAAACATGTCCCTCACTAAGAAGGAATGTGAAGTCTTTACAACTCTATTGAGAGAATTTGTAGATATCTTTGTATGGGCTTATTCTAACATGCTAGGTTTGGACCCTACCTTAGTTCTTCACCACCTTGTGGTCAATCTTGATGCCAAACTAATGAAACAAAAGTTGCATAATATGTATCCTCACATTTCTATCTTGGTCAAGAAAGAGTTGTAAAAACTCTTAGAAGTAGGATGTATCTAACTATTAACTACTCAAAATAGATACCTAATGTTCTACATATTAGAATAAATCCTAAAAGAATCTAAATCTGTACTAATTTTTGAGACATAAGCAAAGGTTGTCCTACGAATGACTTTCCATTACCTAATATTAACATGATCATTAACTCCAAAGTGGGTTATAAAATTCTTTCACTCATGGATGGCTTTTCAAGATACAACCAGATTAGATAGCACCAGAAGACCAACATAAAATAGCATTTACCACTCCATGGGGAACATTTTGTTATCAAATAATTTTATTTGGTCTTAATAATGCTAGAGCTACATATCAAATGGCCATAACTATCATATGCCATGATATGATGTATGATATTGTTGAATACTATATCGATGACATATTAAAAAAATCCAAGACCAGGGCTGACCATCCAATAATACTACGTAAGATATTTGAAATATTGTGAGAGTACAAATTCAGACTCAATATGAAGAAATGTGTGTTTAGAGCAACCTTAGAAAAGTTACTTGGCTTCATTGTATCTCATAGGTGTATTGAAGTCAATCTAATCAAAGTCCATGCTATAATCAAAATGTTGTCACCAACCAATTTGAAACAACTCTATAGTTTATAAGGCAAGATCCAATCAATCTGACACTTCATCTCTCAGTTAGTAGACAAGTGCCATCCATTTACACATCTTCTAAAGAAGGGATTTGTATTTCACTAGGATAACCACTACCAAATAGCTTTTCAACAACTCAAGGACTATCTAGTTAATCCACTTATTTTGTTACCTCCTATGTTAGGAAAGCCATTCTTGTTGTATCTATCAGCTACTGACAATGTCTTGGGGGAAATTTTAGTTCAACATGATAACAATGGAAAAGAGCATGTAGTATACTACTTAACCCATACCTTGGTTACATATAAACACAACTATGCACCTATTGAAAAATCTTGTTTAGTTATGGTCTTCATAGCTCAAAAATTGCATCATTACATGTTGAACAATAAGACCATGGTCATTTCAAAAGTAGATCCACTTAAGTATCTACTATCTAAAATAGCTTTACAAATTAGAATGGCCAAATGGATCATGCTTCTTAGTGAGTTTGATATAGAGTATGTCAATCCAAAGGCAATCAAAGGGTAGGTCCATACAGATCAACTTGTTGAAACACCCCTTGTAGACATAAAGCCACTCACATTTCATTTTCTTGATGAATACATAATGATCATTATTGACACACATCTTGAAGAGTAGCACTAGTATCTCTATTTTGATGGTTCATTTACTACACATGGATCAGGAGTAGGCCTCTTATTTATTACACCATAGGGGGATCTAATCCCTAAACAATTCAAAATTAGTTTCCTTGTATAAACAATATGGCTGAGTATGAAGCACTTGTCATAGGACTTTGATAGGTAGTACAATGGAATATATCTCATCTTTAAGTTTATGGTGATTCTCAATTAATCATCAATTAGATCACAGACCATTTTCAAACCAAAGATGACAAGTTGGTTCCATATAAGGCTATAGTCAATACCCTAAAGCAACAAATTGAAAATATCTAATTTGAGCATATACCAAGGGCTAGTAATAGAACTACAAATGCCATGGCTACTATTAGCTCTCTGATTTGACAAATAGACAAAGCTAGAGAGTATCAGTTCTCCATCAAGAATTTGGTCACACCAGCTCATGAACCTTCAACTATGGTAAAAATTTGTGATATTTTTCTTCCTAATTCTATCTAGTACTTTAATCTTTACAACTACCTTCATGACCAAGTTCTACCACCTAACCTATCTCAAAAATAACTAAAGCCTTTATTGATGAGGCCAGGATATGCTCGATAAATGTATAATAAATGACTTCATCTTACTCTCTCTTTTTATTAAGTTTGATTGTATTTTGTAACTTTTATTTTGATCTGAGATGAGTTAGGATGTAATTATCCATCTTTTGTTGATTGTGATTCTAACATTTAAAAAAACCTATAATTCCTAATAAGTGTGTTGGAAAATTCAATTTTTGCAATAAAATAGGTCATCATTAGGCTAAAGAATAAATATGAAGTGGATTGAATGTTTTTGGAAGCATTGGAATTAATTCAGCTTAGTTCTGTAGCTCCACCATACTATTTTAAGTTGTCATATTTCTGGACTTAGCTCTGAAACTCTATATCTAAGCTCTAGAATTATCTGAATTAGCTCTGGTACTCCTATAGATAAGCTCTAGAACTTTCATGACTAGATATGGAACTGATAAGGATCTATTCCAAATGGTCAGTGATCTGTCAGGTCAATGATCCCATTAAATCAGGAAAAGATTCCTAATTTCCATACTTGCAGATCCAAGACATTTATCACACAGTTGGACATCTAGCCACATCTTGATTCAGCATCTATTTTGGGTATGATTTAGTTCCATCATATCTATGAAATAGTTATAGCCATTAAAGCATTTATATATACAGACCTAGGAATTTAGGAAGTAATAGAAAATCATTAAAGAATAGAGAGAAAAGGATAGATTAGTATATTTTTTAATACAGAACATTTTATCAATGAAATAGCCATTTCTATTTTAAAAGCAAATTAAATTGTTCAATCCTGTTTCTAGGTAGAGAAAGGGCCCACTCCTCCAAAGAATCAAGATCTTCATTTTTGGTCAGTATTTATATTTTATTTGCAAAATCAAATAGGTAACTCTGTTAAATTTATAAATGCTTCCAACTCCTTAAAGTTAAAATTTGTTGTAAATTTGTTCTTGCATGTGTTTTAGATTAAATTCTCATTTCTTTGCAATCATTTTCTAGCAATCTATTTCATTCTTCAAAAATATGTTTATTTCCATGAATCTATTTCATTCTACAAAAGTGTGTTTATTTCCAGCAATCTATTTCATTCTGCAAAAGTGTGTTTATTTCCAGCAATCTATTTCATTCTACAAAAGTGTGTTTATTTCCAGCAATCTATTTTATTCTGCAAAAGTGTGTTTATTTCCAACAATCTATTTTATTCTACAAAAGTGTGTTTATATCTAGCAATCTATTTCATTTCTACAATGTGTGTCTACTTCTAGCAAATTTGCATAGTTGATTCTAATAAAGTTTTAACCAAGAAGTCCTCAAGACATTAAAAATCCCCCAAAACAAAAAAAAAATACAAATACCTACAATCAATTACTAAATCGCTATGAGTCTTCTTGTTGCATATAGCTTTAGACATAGCCCTGGTTAAATATGACATCAACAAAAAGTTGATTAAATGAAGGGAATAACGACACCCATCATTTTTGGTGCTGTTGTCAGGGACTCACTAGTTGGAATTTTCTAATTACATGTCAACAAGAGCAACAATCATTCATTTAGTAATTAAAGAAATTTTCCCTAATTTATGAGTAGACCACAAGACTCCAAGGGTATATTTTTCCCCAAAATATTTGAACAAGAATTTCTATCATCTTCTAGTTTAAGAAAGGATGTTGAGCAAGAATTGGAGGCACCATTATCTCCTACAAGACAAGAAACAAAATTACCATTTTTTGGAATTTTTGGATTAGTCACCAGAACCAAGTAGAACCTTAGGGAGGAGGATTATTTCTCAAGATCCATTAAGAGAAATTTTTGATTCTCAATTGAGTAGTCAACCTCATACTCCTAACTTTTCACCATCCCCAAAATAGACCACATACCACATTGACTGGGAGGAGGGACTAGAAAATACTAGAAAGATGGCACGAGAAGCTAGAAGAGAACCTAAGAGAACCTTTACCTATCCCATTCAGATCGAGGATGATGAATCCACTATGAAAAACATTTCACCTGCACACTTGCCCATATTTAGAGGAATGTCATCTGAGGATCTTGACCAATTTCTATTTGAGTTTAAAGTACTATGTTAGACTTATAATTACAAGACAGATAATCAAAAACTGAAGTTGTTTCCATCTACCCTTAAGGATGTAGCAATGAGGTGGTTTATGGGATTAACATCTAATTCTCTTACCAATTGGGAACAAATGGAAACTGTCTTCCTAGACGAATATCAAGATTATTGTAAAGGAAGAAATTGAAAGGAAGAATTTTTCAAAATCAAACAGGAACAAGATGAAAATATGGAAGACTATTTGGATAGATTCCTTTTTGTGAGTAAAATATGTGGATTTTTACTTCAAGAAGATTTAAGTAAAACCATTTTTTTCAAAGGTCTGGATGATGAATCTAGAGAAACCCTTGATTTAATTAGTGGAGGAAACATTGCTCAATCAAGAATGGACGAAATCATAGAAATTTGTAAAAATTATTTAAGGATAAGGGGTGGATCTAGAAAGGGGAAAATAGTTAAAATTTTGAATCTAGATATGAACAAATTGATAGATGAATTGGAAAACTTTAAAATTGACATATTAGTTCAATTAACCTCCACCATGGATGGATTGCAAGCTAAATCAAATGCCCAACTTGAACTATTAGCCATGTATTGTCTTAGATGTAGGAAGAAGCATGCAATAAGGGAATGTCCTTTAGATAAAATAGAAGTATGTCTTGTCTATGAATCTAAATAATATGACACTCACACTTGTTCTCTTTTTCCACTCATAAAAAATTAGCTCAAACAAACCAATATATCATCCACTATAGAAGAATTAAATTTTGTTCAGAGACAACCTAACTAAGGAGAGTTTATGCCAAGACCAGCTCCTAATCCCTAGATGATGCCATGGGCAGCTCAAATAGTATCACAAAGTTGGGGATAGCCACCTTGGGCCCCTCAACCCACATGTCATCCTTAGGATTGGGCAAGTCAATCTTGGTATACTCAAGGACATCAACAACCTTAGGCTGGTCAAGGAAATCCTTATGCTTGGCCACAACCTAGATGGGGCCCTAATAATTATGTGCAAGGGAAAACATATCTAAATTAGAACCAACAAGCCATAATGGGACCTCCAGCACAAAATCCATAGGTTGAAAACATATTCCAAACACAAATGCCAGCACAACCAGTAGCAAACCTAAGAAACAAACAAACAACTCTTGTATACGAAATAGAACTAGAAAAATCAATCGATTTAAAAACAATGGATTATAAAAAAATTCAAACCAAATCTGGAAAAATAGTTAGCATTCCACCTATTATAATCACTAAGATGACAGAAGAAGCTAAAATCCCTAGAACAGTTACACTTAAGGAAGATGACAAAGAAAAAGATAAGGAACCAGAAAGAAATTCTACTGAGATTCTATTTCTAGAAAGACTTAAAGAAACCATAGAACTTAATGAATCTAAATTGGTCTAGGAACTAAGAAGATTGAATATTGAAATACCATTATTACAAGTAATTAAGGATATTCTAGATCTGAACACGTTAATCAAACTGTTATATTTTAAAAAACCTAGAAGAAATAAGTAGTATCCCAGGACTATTCCAGTAGATGGGAAACTTGTTGATTTATTAGTAGGAAAAATCCTACTACCCAAATATGGAGATCCTGGAAGCCCTGTTATTTATGTTTCTATAGGGAATAAAGATATACATAACATTTTAATTAATTTGGGCACAACTATCAATGTAATGATAGTGGATACTTTGAAAACATTACCATTAATAGGCATGCAACCTACTAATACCATATTATAGATGGCAGATCAGTCTATAGCAAACCCAGAAGGAGTTATTAAAGATGTGGCAGTAATGGTGGAATCATGGGAATATCTATTCAACTTCCTTATCTTACAGCTAAAAGGGAAAACACTTGGTTATCCAATTATTTTGGGGAGACCATGGTTAGCTACAGTTGTTGCCTTAATTAATTGTAGGTCAGGTGATATGACTATTTCAAATGGTAAGAATTTTAAGCAAATTTCATTATATCCCTCTGCATGACCTTTTATTAATAATCAAGTAAAATTATGGGTTGATAATCTTGATATTAATGAGAAAAATCTATCTTCTTTGGCTATGATAATATTGCAAGATCATATACAAGAAATAGATGATATGGTTAATCCTTCATTAAATGAACATCAATCATTATTGGAGCAGTCAAGATTAGTTCTAAAACCTACAAAATATGTTCTAGAACCATCACAGTTAGTTCTAGAACCACACCAATTCTCTATAAATGAAGATAATTTCACTCTGGAAGAATGCAATTTCTCTTGGGGAGAGGAAGGATTTGTAGCTTCAGCATTACAAATATCAAGAGATGATGAAGAATTCTTGGAAAAGAGCAATAACGAGGAGTTCAACCTACAACAAGATAAGTATCATAACTCTTCCTATTGTCCTTTGTCCAGCATTTTGCCTCTAGGAACTTTCAAAGATGTTGCTACATATCATATATTGTTACCACATGCCTGTCCACTAAATACCTTAATGGAACCCTTTCAACAAATCAACTCATCATATCCTAGAACCAAACATGTTGAGATTTAACCAAGAAATTTTTTGAATATTAATAGTTGGTTAAAGAACAATGAAAAAGTCAAACTGTTTGATGTTCTGAAGGATCATACTAAAGCTTTTACTTGGGACTATAGAGATATGAAGGGAATTCATCCAAGTATCTACACCCATCACATTTATACTAAAAACATTAAACCAGTTAGGCAACCTCAGAGAAGGATTAATCTAGCCTTAAGGGATATAGTCAAACAAGAAATTGAAAAACTATTACAAGTAGGTTTTATCTACCCTATCTTAGACAGCCAGTGGGTGTCTCCTCTTATAATTATCCCTAAAAAGAATGAAAAATGAGAATTTGTGTTGACTATAGGGAACTAAACAAATCCACCCTAAGAGATTATTTTCCCTTACCATTCATAGATCAAGTCTTAGATAACCTTTCAAGTAAATAGTACTTTTCCTTCTTGGATAGATTTAGTAGATACAATCAAATTAGAGTTGCTACTAAGGATTGGGACAAAACTACATTTACTTGTCCATGGGGTACCTTTGCTTACAAGGTATTGCCATTTGGACTATGTAATGCTCCAACAACCTTTCAAAGAGCTTTATTAGAAATTTTTGCAGACCTAACAAATGACTGTGTAGAGGTATGCATGGATGACTTTGTTATGTATAGAGATACATTTGATGATGCCTTAAAAATTTTGGACAGAGTATTAACAAGATGTGAACAACATCACTTGTCTCTTAGTCATGAGAAATTTTTGATGATGGTTGATGAAGGGATCATATTAGGGCACCATATTTCAAAAAGAGGAATTCAGGTTGACCAAAACAAAATCAAGATTATTTTAGACTTGCCTATTCCTCAAACTCCCACAGATATCAAATCATTTTTAGGACATGCTAGATACTATAGGCATTTTATCAAGGATTTTAGTAAAATTGCTACCCTCATGTTTAAATTGCTTACCAAGGACTGTGAATTTCTTTGGGATGAACAATGTCAACATGATTTTGAAGAAATTAAAGAGAAATTAGTAACTGCCCCAATATTGCAAGGACCTAATTGGGATAAACCTTTTCACATCCAAACTGATGCCTCAAATAGCTCAATCGGTATAGTTTTGGGACAGAAAGATGAAGAAATAAGAATGTATACTATTTACTATCTCAATAAAAATCTTACTCCCACTGAAAGAAATTACACTACCATTGAAAAAGAATTTTTGGCTGTGATCTATGCAATCAATAAATTTAGACATTACATTATAGGTTACAAAATATTTTTACATACAGATCACTCAGCAATTAAATATTTAATGAACAAATCAGTGGTTGGAGGTGAATAATTAAATAGTTATTATTTCTACAAGAATTTGATATTACCATTATGGGCAATCTAGGCAAATCTAATGTGGTAGCTAATTTTTTGTCAAGATTGACCACTACAAGGGAGCAGGATCCAGTCAAGGATAATTTTCTAGATGAACAATTGTTTGTTATTTCAGCTAATACACCATGGTTTGCTGACATGGAGAATTATCTTATAACAGGGAAGTTTCCTCCTTTCACTAAAAAACCAAATAAAAAAATTAATCAAAACTAGTGCACAGTTAAAATGATTAAAAGGAATGCTATTTAAATGTAGTCCTAATTTGGTTTTACATAGGTATGTAAGAGAAGATGAAATCTTTGACATCCTCCAAGCATGTCATGATGAACCAAGTGGAGGACACTGTTCAGTGAAAATAATAGCTCACAAGATACTTGGCATTAGTTACTATTGGCCATCTCTATACAAAGATGTGAAGAGAATATATCAGGTGGTGTGATCCTTGTCAAAGGATGGGACAGCAAATCATTACCAATGAAATGCCTCTGCAACCATAAGTAGTGATTAAACCATTTGAGAGATAGGGATTGGGTTTTGTTGGACCCTTTAATCCTCCTTCATAGGGAAAAGAGCACATTCTTATGTGTACTGATTATGTAACAAAATAGGTAGAAGTGTAGGATTTAACAAATGCCACTGAAGAAGCAGTTACTAATTTCCTTTGGCACAGAATTATGGTAAAGTTTAGAGCACCAAGAATATTAGTTTCAGACTAGGGACCACAATTTATGTCCAATATGATCTAGGCCTTCACAATGTATTATCAAATCAATCATAGGAATTCATCTCCCTATCACCCACAAACAAATGGACAAGTTGAAGTAACAAATAGAGAATTAGAAAACATCCTCACTAAAATAGTTGAAGTTGAAAAAAGAGATTGGGTAAAAATACTACTTGAAGTTGTCTGGGCTTATAATACAACTTGGAAAACCACAACAAGATTTTCACCATATGAGTTAGTCTGTGGGAAAAGCCCTTGTTGCCTATTGAGTTTGAACTATAGACATTAAGGACAATAGCTAAGGTGGGAATTGAATTAGATGTAGCTCAAAAGAAGTGAATCCTTTAACTCAATGAATTAAATGAATTCAAAATGGAAGCACTTCACCAGATAGAGATAATCCAAGGTCAAAGGAAGCATTGGCATGATTCACATATCAAGGAAAGATAATTCAAAGTAGGATACTGGCCATTGCTATTTGATTCTAAGTACCAATAATTCAAAAGCAAATTAAGAACCAGATGGTTGGGACCTTATCAGATCAAGTAGATATTTGACAATGGTTCTATCCAATTACTTCCCATTGATGGCAGCAAAAGAATACTCTTGGTCAATAGACACAGGCTAAAACTTTATAGGAAGCCTCCTACTAAGGATGAATTCTTGAAGCAAATTGAAGCAAATAAAGAATTTGATTATATGGAAGAACCCAGTTCTTCCAAAATGATCAAATAATCAGATGAAAAGATCCAAAATAAAGGGAAGAGGATGAAAACTAGTAAATGGCATTCTCTTCTTCTTCAAAAAAAAAAGATCAATTGAAAACCAGTGATGGTGGTTGATCTTCTCAAATAAATGGTTAATTCAAATAAAAAAAATTATTCTAGCTAGTTTTTCTAACTATTTTTTAGGAATGATGAGTCATCATGACAGAGGGATTACATCATCAAGGATGGTAATTATGTTTTTAACTTGTTAAAGGTTAAATTAAAAGTTTACATGTGTGATTAGACTTGATTTAAAAGATTAGTATGATGAGTCATCTATTGTACATCATGGTTAAATGTGTAAAATCATGAGAAGGATATTGATGATGGAATGAGTTGGTGGATAGTCATAAAGAATCATTCTTATTATTGCATCAACAAAGTAAAAGCTAACTACAAAAAAAAATTAAAAGAGATACAGTAAATTACCTCTGTCAATTTTGTAGCTGAGTATAGTAGTTCTATATTTAAAATCACTAAGTTTCATAGCTGAGTACAGTAATTCCACTAACAAATTTGTCAGATCAGCAATCGAATCTGCTAGTTATGTAGCTAAAATCATCAGTTTCACCGATAAGAGAAGCAATCTTTAGCTAACATGTGTAAGATTCAATAAGAATGAATCATGGGAATCAAAAAGAAGTTAGAACTATAAAATGATACCCAAATCCTTACAGATGAAGAAGTAGCAACTATCTTTCAACAAGCAGGATGGCTGGAGTTTCTGAGAAAATTTCCCAAATATAATGATGAACTAGTAAGAGAATTTGTTATCAATTTAGAACAAACAAGAACAAAACCATCAGATTAAATAGGCTCTATTTTTTTCTAGAGTAGAACTCATTATCAAAGAAAAGGATGAGGAATTGAACTTACTCAAACTCAAATTAGAACAAAAAGAAATGCTCCTTGAAGAATTAACAAACTAGTTCACAGCCAAGAATGAGGAATTAGCAGAGATTAAAAGGCAATTGATGGAGATCAAGGAAAAATGTATAATATAGACCTTTGTGTCAACAGTCTCTACACAGAATGAATTAACTTATCTACCACTCAAGCAGTTATGGGATGATATATGTAGAGAACTCAGTGTAATCAAGGCATCTAATACAGACTTGAAAGGCAAACTGGTAGAAGAAGAGAAAGCAAGGAAGGAATGGGAAGAAAAATTTTACAAGAAATAAAATGATAAGTATAAATGTCTTGTGAAAATACAAATAGTTTGTATGATGAGTGAGAAACTACTTGCATGCAGAAGACCTTTTCCTATTTATAGCATATTTTTAGAGGAACAATTCATTCACTGGCATTTGGCAAGGATAGCATGTGGCCTTCCACATGAAATAAAATATGAAGCTGATTTCTTAGCTGCCTACTCCTTAGCCAATACAGAATAGAAAAACCTCTTTGTGAATTTTACCTCTGCAATTTTATGCTAGAAAGAAGATCAATTTGTATGTAGGGGAAATTGAGCTTAACGCATTTGTCTCTGTTCTTCAAAATCAGATTACATGGAAAGAAAGGGAGACAAAGCATTGGTCAAATTCTAGTTCATCTGGTCTCTGTATGAGAATTCATTATGGTAACCCACTCATATTTACTACACATTTCCAATCCCATGCATTTAATGACAAATTCAAGGGACTTTATTTTTTCAATTTATAGCAAAACATGGATGTCTTCACCTCTTATGAGAAGACAAATTTTGATAATATCTATGATGCATGTTTAAAAATATGGGAGTTTCTTTCGGTGGCATTGAAAAAAGGGAAGTAATATCCCCTTCAAATTTGATCTGGAATCTAGAAAGGGCAAAATATTTATGCACAATAATTCCTCAAATCAATGAAACTCCCTTGTGCATATGGATAGGCATGCAGACAAGGCCACCTCTACTTCTCACTCCCATATCTCCTTGGAAAAATAGAGAACTTCAAAATCCCACTCAATTTGCAAAATGGAAAAGAAAAGTAGAAGTAAGAGCTGGGTATAGTACCTTTGAATCAAAGCGTTGGGATATTTAGTTCCAGCCATTTGATCTGAGTAATCAAATGGAATGCAAGATATACAATCCCAAATTTGAAGAGTGAAGTTTGTAAAGGGACTTACAAACAAGTAAGTATGGGGAAAATGATGAGGCCAGGCTATGCCTAATAAATGTATAATAAATGACTTCATCTTACTCTCTCTTTTTATTAAGTTTGATTGTATTTTGTAACTTTTATTTTGATCTAAGATGAGTTAGGATGTAATTATCCATCTTTTGTTGATTGTGATTCTAACATTTAAAAAACCCTTTAATTCCTAACAAGTGTGTTAGAAAATTCAAGTTTTGCAATAAAATAGGTCATCATCAGGCTAAAAAACAAATATGAAGTGGATTGCATGTTTTTGGAAGCATTGGAATCAATTCAGCTTAGCTCCAAAACTCCACCATACTATTTCAAGTTGTCACATTTTTGGACTTAGCTCTAGAACTCTATATTTAAGCTCCATTATTATCTAAATTAGCTCTGGTACTCCTACAGATAAGCTTTGGAACTTTCATGACTAGATATAGAACTGATAAAGATTTATTCCAAATGGCCAATGATTTGTCAGGTCAACAATCCCATTAAAACAAGAGCAGATTCCCAATTTCCATACTTGTAGATTCAAAACATTTATCACACAGTTGGACATCCAGCCACATCTTGATTCAACATCTATTCTGGGTACGATTTAGTTCCATCATATCTATGAAACAATTACAGCCATCAAAGCATCTACATATACAGACCTGGGAATTTAGGAAGTAATATAAAATCATTAAAGAATAGAGAGAAAAGGATAGATTAGTATATTTTGTAATACAAAACATTTTATCAATGCAATAGCCATTTTTGTTTTGAAAGCAAATTAAATTATTCAATCCTATTTCTAAGCAGAGCAAGGGCCCACTCCTCCAAAGAACTAGGATCTTCATTTTTGGTTGGTATTTATATTTTTTTTGGAAAATCAAATAGGTAACTCTGTTAAATTTATAAATGCTTCCAACTCCTTAAAGTTAAAATTTTTTTTAAATTTGTCCCTGCATGCATTTTAGATTAAATTCTCATTTCTTTGCAATCATTTTCTAGCAATCTATTTCATTCTACAAAAATGTGTTTATTTCCAGCAATCTATTTCATTCTACAAAATTGTGTTTATTTCCAGCAATCTATTTCATTATGCAAAAGTGTGTTTATTTCTAGCAATCTATTTCATTCTGCAAAAGTGTGTTTATTTCCAGCAATCTATTTTATTCTACAAAAGTGTGTTTATTTCCAGCAATCTATTTCATTTTTTCAATGTGTGTCTACTTCCATCAAATTCTCATAGTCTGATTCCAATAAGGTTTTAACCAAGAAGTCCTCAAGACATTAAAAATCCCCCAAAATAAAAAAAATACAAATACCTATAATCAATTACTAAATCGCTATGATTCTTCTTGTTGCATATAGCTTTAGACACAGCCCTAGTTAAATATGACATCAACAGAAAGTTGATTAAATGAAGGTAATAACGACACCCATCATTTATCCATCACTCTACTCATTATACTCTACTTAGATCCACCCTTTACCACTACATATTTGATGAAACTCTACTTCATTGTTTAACTTCAATAGAGTCTATGCTAGAATTAAGAGAAGTTCATAAAGGGGTATGTGTAACTCATTCTAGCAAGGTAGTCCTATCTAAAAAGCTCTTGTGTACTAATTATTATCCCATGATGGACGTAAATGCAGCTACATATATAAAGAAGTGTGATAAATGTCAATGGCATGCTAATCTGATTCATGCCCTAGCATAAACTTTGAAACTAATGTTGACACCATGGCCATTTGCTACATGGGGACTCGACCTCATTGGGAAAATCAACCCCACTTCATCTGAAGGCCATAAACATATCCTTATCACCACTAAGTATTTCACTAAGTGGGTTAAATCTATACCCCTCACTTACATTACTATAAAGTAAATTTTCAAATTCATCTTCAACTATCTCATTTGCCGCTATGGTATCCCCTCTGACATTATATATGATAATGGAGGATCATTCAAGAATAAAGATGTAAACTAGATATATACCAAATATAAAATCACACAATATTTTTATACCATATATTACCCTCAAGGTAATGGCTAGGTTGAAGCATCAAACAAAACCATTGTCAATATTCTCAAAAAGATTATCAATGATGTCAATTGTGATTGGCACCTGCAGATGTTCCCTACCCTTTGGGCATATCTTACCAATCATCATACCCCCATAAGAGCCACTCTATATGCACTTATTTATGGGATAGAAGCCATCCTTCCCATTGAGGTTGAGTTGCCTTTACTATGCATATCTTTCAAATATGTCTTAGATGATCATGACTATTGATTATTTCACCTACAAGAGCTAGACCTACTTGATGAAAAATGCATAGTTACACTCAATAATCTTTAGGCATATTAGAGATGACTCAAAGGCCACTACAATCAGTGGGTCAAGTATAAAACATTTGAACTTGGTGATCATGTTCTTAAAGAAAACCAAAAGAATACCATGGCTGAGAAGAAGTATAAATGTAAATTCAAACCAAACTAGATAGGGCCTTTCATCATTACTATAGATTATGGATCAGGAGCATACAGGCTTGCCACACTAGACAGAGATGAACTACTTAAGCTGATGAATATTATTCACCTCAAGTGGTACTATGCTTAAGCACTAAGGTGTATTATCTGTAAGGACCATTTCATGTTGTGTTGTTTTATCACTATTATTATTTGTACAAATATCATGCTTATCATCCCTTTTAGCCCATTCCATCCATTTTACCATTCTATTTATCAACCAAATGTGTTCTAAAGCCTAGCCTACTTAACCTTGGTTTTTGCCATTTGTTACACATTTTCAACACTAAGGACTTTGATCAATTTCATCAGTTGTTTCAAGTACTTTAGATAGAGATCATATTTTGGAGTAGTATGATAGAAGTTTTGGTAGTTGCATCCTTCATTTTTTGTTCCTTTATTTTTACCGATCTTGTTACTAATTATAACCACCTTTGGGCAAATTAGTATCATTTATCCATGCCATTGTGTCCTAGTTATAACTTCTTATGGGAAAATTAGGGGCAAAATTTATTTATTGAGCCTTAACATACCACCTTGCCACTTCCTATGCCATACTATGCATTTTTACCAACTATGCATGTTTTGTTTAAATTGACTATTACACTAGTCAAATTTCTCTACTACTCTAGGACTATGTAGGCAGTGCTCGATACTTATTAAGGTCAGCTCAATCACCCTTTCCATAATGCTCTCATTGTTTTATGAGCAACCTAAATTTAAACACTCTCACTGTTTTATGAGAAACCTAATTTGTACGCTCTCACCATTTTGTGAGCTTGAACCATTTAGTGTCTCGTCATTCTTGATCAAGTTGAGATACTTCAAAAAATTCCAAAAACATTTGTAAAATCATTAGGAAAAACCAAAAACATTGACCTTTTCTTTGCCTTAAGGATTCTAGGAACCCTTACTAAGTTGCAAGCAAACCACTTGTCACTTATTTTCCCTATCCTTTTTGGCCTTTTCTCTCATGCACTTGCCATTTTTCAAGACCATTCTTATTCTTCTATCACATCCATTCTATTTTTTCATTAGTTATCCAATTCTTCCCATTCCTTGAGAGAACTATATTTGGTCTAAAGTTTTTTTATTGGATATTACATCCATGGAACTATGTAGGTAGTATCCACTTGCCTAGTGCATATGGAGATAGCTTGGCCACCCCCTTCTTTTTCTTGTATTCTCTCATTTTGTTCATTTGTTAAGTTGTCACTTATTTCCTAGGGGCAATGTTTATATGGTTTTTATTACATTATTTGTTTGTTTGTTTCTACTTATTTTGTTTATTTTTATGCCTATTTATTTTCTTTTAGCATTGTTGCCTTGATTTGGTTTATGTGTGTTCATTAGGTGATTCCTTGCCCACACTTATACTCAAATCCATCCATATTTATTGTTTACATTGTCATCATGGTTTTTATCATTGGTGCATTGTTTTCTATTTAAGTATTGGATTTTAGGAGTCAATCCTCATGCATTTTTTGGCCAAGTCCTCATAATGTTATACCATGATGCCTATTGACACGTGCTACAACAAAACTCAGCTTTAAGAAGTCTATTCAGCAATGGTGACATCAACATCTCTTTGGCACTGACATCCTGATTCGATCCCAATCATATCCTAAATAGAGTAATTAACCATAAAATAATTTCAACTTTTATTAGTTCAAATTAGCATCTCCCTACTAATAGGTTGTTCCAATTCATCATTACCCTCTATGTTAAGTTACCATCATCAATCAGCCAATCAATCATGTTTGTCATAATCAAGGTCCAATGATTATAACCACCCATGGAAAAATTATTGTACATTATCCCACCTACATTTCTAAATGATTATAAACACCTTTAGGCAAATCATTATGTTGTCACCACTTTAATTTTTTTTCCCATACAAGGGCATGTTATTATCTTATTTTTCTATCCTAACTAGGGTAGCTCCATCTTCTCAATGATTATAACCACTTTTGGGCAAATCATTGTGTTATTATACCACATTGCCACTATCAAGATACAATGCTTATAACTACCTTTGCAAAAACCATTGTATACCATCCCACATGAATTCTTAGTGATTTTGACTACTTTTTCAAAATCATTGTGTTTTCACCCCATCATCTTTCCTTTTTTTGGTCCCCTCATTTTGCTTCTTTCTTTTCAAGGGACTGTTTATCAACCTACTTATGCCAACCATTCCCTCGAGGGGGAATCATATAGTTAGTTTATCATCATTGTAGTTATAGGCATACAAGACCTTTTCATTCTTTGAAAAAATGTTACTATGCTTATAGCTTGCAATGCCTTCCCAAACAGGGGCAAACTGGAGACTCCTAAATCTAGCCACCAATGAACTCCAATCAAGATTTTGACTAATTTCCACTTAAAGTGCACAATTTGGCTTAAAAACACTAAATCACATTAAAATATTTGAATCATACATATTTAAGTGCCAATTTTGGCTAGAGTATCATTAAATGGGGTAGTGTAATTTATGGGCCAGCTAACTTTGATCAGATCATTTCGAGTCAAAATGCCAATTTTTCACCTGGGTGCTATAGATTGCTCTTTTCTATCAAATTTATTATATAAAATGTGTGTCCTTTTTATTTAGTTTTGGTAACATATTAAATGGGATAATGGATCCAATGCATCTAACATTGACTTCCAATTCTAATCTAGTCAAATTTTGGACCAATAACAAGGCATTTGATCAATTTGAGTAATTTGTGCACAAAGTGCTTAATCATGCTTAAAAGATAATTAAACTAAATTAGAGCCTAATTAATAATTTCATGGAAACTTGTTGAATACTTATTTTTGGAAATGAATATTGAATATCTACATCATCAAGTGACCTCACTTCTTAGTTAGGCATCCCTAGGTCATAAATGCCACAAATATAAGGATTATGGGTCTCTCATGGCTCATAATGACCTTACATGCCTCTTCAATGCCTCTTTTTCTAATTTCATGGTGAGTATAATTATAGATTTAATTCCAAAAAATTGAATTAATCCTCAACCACACATCTTCATCTCAAGATGGATAGTTTAGGTTGATTCTGAGCAATCTCAAAAATCTATAAATGGAGGCCTTGCCTATTGAATTTTAAGCTTAATTTGTGAAAAATTACCATGTCAAATTGATTCCAAGAGCTCTTACATGAAAAATTTATGATTACAAATTGATTCCAATGTAAATCAAGCCAAAGCCACAAGGTGCCAAGGATAAGAGGAGATAGCTAAGCCTCCTTTAATGAAGACTTCATGAGCATAAAATGAGAAAGCCACTACAACAAGCATTTTAGAGCATACAAGGAAGGTAGTGTCTAGGCCTAGAGATGTTATGCTAGTTAGTGTATTTCTTTCATTTTGAAACTAACATAATACTAACCATCCTCTCTTGAGTCAAATTCCTAGCTTACAGAATTTAAGATCATAATTTATCTAATTCATTTAGGATTGGGTAAACCTTTGCATTACTTTATGATAAAAAATATTTTGAAGTGCTTAAACACTTTTAGATTATTAAATTAGGCATAGACATTCTTTGAAATGTTAGTCTAACACTGATCTTTATAGGCTAATATGCAAAACTAATAGTATTTGTGTAGGGACTAAAAATTTTAAAGGTTTCAAATCTTGTATCCTCAAATATCAAGGTAAAGTTATTAGATCTAGTTTGTAGAGGCTTTTCTATAAGAAGATTGACTTATCGTTGTAGTATTTGACACCTGTGAAGATGCCTTTGAATTACTTTTGATTTCTATTTATTAATACTTGTTTTTCATCTTAGAGTTGCCTAAGATGAGAACCAGATCTTGATCTAAACCCAAGGTCCCTTTAACATCCCTAGAAACCCATAGGAAAGCTAAAGCAGATAAAGGTAAATGTAGGAACTCTAAGACCTAGCAAAATTCCACATCTAACCAAAATTTTCCACCTTTATTTCCAATCATGGCATGGTTAGTTGGCTCATCCATCAATATCCCTAGATTTTTGCATGATCTACCAAAAAAATCATAAAAATAGTTGCCTTTATTTACCCCTATAGGTAGGGTAACTACTAGAGAGCATATAAAATCATTTAAAGCATCTTTGAGGCTTCTTAATATAATCTATGAGGATGTGGCTTTTCATCTCTTTCCCTTTACATTTTGAAATGTGGCTTATGATTTGTTTCTCAAATTGATGGAGGATTCTATCATAGGATGGGGTCAATTCAATGATACTTTTTTTTCTTAAATTGGTAGGGTAGTAAGCTCAAGAATTATGTACCAATAATTCACCACCCTCAAAAGAGACATAAAGGAACTAATTAGGACATTCAATGAAAGGTTCCACAAGATTTATAGCTTGAATTTCCCACCTTATAATCCAATAGATGATTTGGATTTATAAATATACAAAAATTCCTTAGACTTAATGATAATTATCTTCTTGAGAAGAGCCTTGAATATTGACATGTTGCCTTTAGCATATGTTGAATCCATCTATATTGATGAGCAAATATACCCACAGGGGCATCCCACCTTTGCTATACCAAATAATGGCCCAAAAATTTCCACTCTAAATTTCATACCCAACATGAATTAGAACCTACTCATATTAAATTGATTGCCAATAATTGACTAGTTGCCATTAAGCCATGCTACACCCAACCATCAACTAGGATTATTCAACGAAGTGAATGTTAGAGCACGTCCATAGAAAAATATCAGTCAAGCACTGGTGCCCATAAATAAAACTAAAGTTAAAAATACAACCCAAAACAAGAACTCAAAGCTTCCAAATGGAGAATTAGATTCAATATAGAGAACTATTCAAAAACTCACTAATAATTTCTTAGATCTCAAGAAATAGATGGGGAATACTGGTCAGAATTCCAATAGAAGTTAAAACTTCCAAAGATATAATAGACCATTGAATAGGTCTAAAAATAATAGTGATCCCACTTTGATTAATTTTCTTGAGATCAACATTTATGAGTTAGCCTTGCCTAACTAGTGTCGAGTGCATAATATTGTCAAGCATGGAAACCTAGACTACATGGAATTCTATCATGCATTTGAATCCATTCAGAGCAAAATGGAAGAGTTTGATATGAATCCCATTGATCAAATAATGATAAAGGATCTAACAATACCAGTGATGCCTCTAGATCTTCAAAAATAGTCCTCATGGTTGAGACCTATGATTTACCCAGCGAAGATGAAAATGAGCATGAAGACAATGTTGAAGAGGTGCATGCTTTCCAACAATACTAGAGGAGTAACTATGTTTTGAGAAGTAAAGATCAAAAACCACCTCTAAAAACTTCCACCCTACCTAATAAAGTATATACACCTCCTAATGGTAGGACAAACAATAATCCTCCCCCCTAAAGGTAAGGAAATTCAGCCAACAACAAAAACTCCCTACACAACATCAAAAGGTGGATATAACATAGTGGAAGATGTGAAAAAGATCAAAGCAAACATAACATTACATGAGCTAACTCAAATCACTGAATAGCATGATTTACTATTAAAATCATTGAATGAAAATCCGAGCTCCAACAAAGTTAAACCATCTCATGCAAATGTGGTAATGTATAAGAGTAAGCATGAAGTTCCACCATTTTTATTGATTATAAGGATTTTTGGTAAGAATATTTATAATTTCTTGCTTGATTATGGTGTTTTAGCTAACATTATGCCTTTAGGAATCATGAAAATTTAGGATTAAACCCATTCAAATCAGACAAGTTAGTGGTGCAATTGGACAACTCAAGAGTGAAAGTGGTATGTGAATTGTTAAAGATTCATATGCAGCTCACTCATGAACCCCAAATCCAGCAATTCATCAAAATTTAAGTCATTTAATTACCTAAGGCTTACAAATTGTTATTGAGTCATGATTAGACTAAATCCTAAAATGGATATATGTCCACTAATTTTTCCCACATGTGGCTATCTTAGCATGGGATTCTCAATCAAATAAGGATTGATCAGGAACCCAAAATGAAATACATGATCACTGAATATAATTCCAAGAATGAAAAACTAAATTACCAATCCTTTGACTTAGGTATTTACACTTTGGAAATAATTAATGTTATTATAGATAACAAGGAAAAAGAAGAAAGCAAAGTCCCTTGGACATTTCACTTTGATGGTGCCTGAGCTAAGCAAGGTTCTGGCATTGGAATTATTCTAACAAATCCCAAAGGAAAATAACATCTAGCTTCTTATAGATTATAGTTCATTTGTACTAATAATTGAGAAAAATATGAAGCTCTTATTTTAGGACTTCAATTTAAAATTAAACATAAGGTAAAATAATTTTTAGTCTTTGGTGATTTAGAATTAGTTATTAATCAAGTCAGGAGTATGGAGAAAAACTAATCGGTGGATGTTCTAGCTCCAATGACAGCAAACCTAGTGCCTCCAGAACCATTAAAATTGCATGACTTTATTATGGAAATAATTTCATGCCCCTTTGTGCTAGATAACATCAATCACTTTCAATTTTTTTTATGACGATAAGTAGATAATTGATTTCATGTGTAATGCTAGCATATTCAAATCCCACTTTATCGATGAACAGGATGAAATTTTTGTAAACAATTCAAAAGACAATGAAGATGAAGTAATCCAACTCAAGGAAAAATGATTACCCAAGGAAATGATCTCCTCGAAAAGGATGTTTAACCTGGATAAACAAATAATTAAAGCTTAAAAATCTAAGGTGATTGAAAAGGATTTAAATTAAGTCAACTTGGTAAGTCATAAGAATGAGCAGAGTATTAGCATTGGTTTAGTTTGCATTGATGATGAGATAAAGGAAGCCACTGCCCTTTTAACCAAATTCAAATACGTCATTTCTTGGTCATATGATGATATTAAGATATTTGATTTTAGTGTTATTACTCACACTATCCCATTAAAATAGGCCTGTAAACCCTTCAAGCAAAGACAAAAGCCATTGAATCCAGTGTTGGAACTACTGATTTATAAGGAAGTGAAAAAATTGCTAGATGCAAGGACAATCTTCCCCATATGGCACTTGACATGGGTTGAAAATATTTTTCCAGTCTGAAAGAAGAATGGAGAAATCAAACTTTATGTTGATTTTAAAAACTTGAATCAATCCTTAGAGAAGGACAATTATCCCTTGCCATCACTGGATGAGGTCATTTAGTTGGTGAGTGGGTCTAGAATTATTTCATTCCTTAACAATTTTTTAGGCTATAACCAATTCCTAGTGAATAAAAATGATATAATGAAAACTACCTTCACCACCAAGTGGGGAATGTTTGCATACATATGAATGCCATTCAGATTGATCAATGTAGGAGAAATTTTCTAATGAGCAATGGACCATGCATAACAAGGATCAATAGGTAAGTGCATCATTATTTACATGGATTATCTAATAGTTTGTTCTAAAATAGGGGTGATCACATGATGCATTTATAACAAGTGTTGGAGAAGTGTAGAAGGTATGGCATCTCTTTAAACCCCAAGAAAAGTATCTTCTGTGTGACTAAAGGTAAACTTATAAGAAATGTAATTACCCAAAAAGGTATGACTATTTAACCTAATAGAATAAATGCAATTTCAAAGGTAGAATGCCCTAACATCAAAAAAGAGTTTAAATCTTTCTTTGGAAAGATTAAATTTATAAAAAAAAATTAACACTAGTTTTGCAGAGATTTTAAGACCACTCAACATGATGTTGAAGAAAGATGCAAAGATAAAATGGACTAATAAAGCAAAGAAGGCATTTCAAGACATTAAGGATGTTATTATTCAATTTCTTATTCTAATAATTCCTAATTTTATCAAAGACTTTTATCTATATTCATTTACTTTTGATCACAATGTTACCATTATCTTGACATAGAAAGAGGATGACAAAGAGAACCCAATAGCATTCATGAGAACCAAATTGAATAATACATATATTAACTATCATATTCTAGATGAGTAATCCTATGCTCTAGTAAAATCCATCAAGAATTTTAGACATTACATCCTAAGGAACAAGATGTATGCCATAGTGTCTGACCAGACTATCAAATTGATGCTGGGATAAAATAAAATTGGAAAATGAAGAGGGAAGTGGATGACCAAACTCCAAGAATATGATATAGAAATAAAATTTTCTAAGTTAGTTAGAGGCCAAGGCTTAATCCAAATTATTATAAATTTTGATCCGTGCATTGACATTTTATAGGTTGAATCAAGTCAAGTGTTTGGTACAAGGATATTGTTCACTATTTTTTGTACGGAGTGTGTCCCCCATAACTTAAAAGAGAGCAAAAAAGGGCCTTTAGTCTAAGATCATCTCATTATATGATCAAAATATGAGTCCTCTATAGAAAAACTTATGAGAGGATCTATTTAAGATGTGTTTCTAGAGCTGAAGCCACAAAAATCATGAATAATTTCCATGATAACCTAGGAAGTGTTCAACCTTCATGGTATACCAAAACACATAATATATTGAGAGCAAGCTACCATTTGCCAACCATATTCAAAGATACCCATGCTCATGTGTGAACATGTCATCAATGTCAAGTTTTTTATCAATGAGAGACAAAGGCAGCCATGTCTTTACAACCAGTGAATAAAATGATGCCATTTACACAATGGGGCCTTAACTTCATAGGAATGATCAATCCTAAATCCTCAATGGGAAATAAATTTGTATTCATTACCATAAATTATTTTACTAGGTAGATTGAATCAGTAGCCACCAAGAATAGTAGATCGATTGACATCATCAAATTCTTGTAATAAAATATCATCACTCAATTGGGAATGCCCTTGTATTTAATATATGATAATAACCTAGCCTTTATGTCAGTCAAATTCACCTAATGGGCTTATGACAACCAAATAATCATCAAGTCTATTTCAAAATATTACCCTCAGGATAATGGAGTTGTACAATCTACCAACAAAAACTTGATGAATGCCATCAAGAAATCTATAGAAAAAAAACCCAAAGAATGACAGTCCCTACTAAAGTATGCTTTATGGTAGATAGAACAAAATATAAATAGGCACTCAAGGTATCCCCATTCCTACTAGTATATAGACAACATATTTTCATATCACACTAAAGTTTCCCACCTATGAGTTTATGGATGAGTATATGGAGGATAATGAAAGAATATTGTCCCAAATATTGAACATCATCCAAATGGAAGATGCTAGAGATGAAGCATTGAATAATTTTAGCAAAAATCAAGATGTTGTAAAGAGATGGTATGATAAATGACCCAAATTTAAATTTTTATGCATATCAAACTTATTCCTACTATGGGACAAGGCCCACAAGAAGAAAAGACAACATGAATTATTAGGGTAGAATTTGATATCTGAAAGTAAATTACTTCTAGACTATGTCTTTAAAAAACTTTACACTTGGTTAATTTTGGTTTCCAACCATTCTAGTTTATGAATGTAGGTATAAAAAAATGACACACCAATGAAGTGAAATCATAAACTGCTTTAAAATTCTATGAATGGTGATTTAGACAATATCTACCAAGGCTATGGACACCTAGATAGTAGTATAACAATTCTCAGAGTGGAACCAAAGGTATATCTATTGGGGCTATGGACACCTGGCTAGAAGTAGAGCAATGCCTAAGCCATCCTCAACTAAGTAGATTATAATTATATAAAATCTAAAGAATGCTTAAGTCATTACATGTTTGATGTCTTAAAACTTGAGAGTTATCATTTTTGAACCCAATGGCAATGGTTAAGGAACCTCAAATCACACACATAGTATGATTATCTATAAGTTTTAAACTCTATTTCTAGCTTGTGGGCTTTCATTAGCTCTAAAAAATAGTTTTGATATTGACTGAAGATCATAATGAGATAACCAATTTTTTATTCATCTTTGACCAAAATATCTAGATTTTAACATTTTTCAATGTTCCCCATAGAGGTTACCATTGTTGATGATCAATATTCCCCTATTCTCAGAATGAGGACCCTCCTTTATTTAATTTTATAAAAATACCCAAGATGTTGAACATATTAAACTATTTGACTAAATGAAGAATTGATTTAATATTTATATAATTTTTAGTTAATCATTCATTTTGAAATAAGGATTGATTCTTATAAATATTCAAATTATTTCAAGTTTTTATTTGGCAATGAATTATTGACCATGAATGGTTCAATGATATGCAGACAGGTTTCCACTAAGGAAGTACAACCTAAATTTCTAAAACACATGAATGCAACAAGCTTCATTGGGTCCTATTAAACTAACATTATATTATGTTTAAAGTATTTACTTGTAGATTTTTGCTTTAAAATTGTTTAAATTTCTTAAGATAAGTTATGACATCTTCAAGAAACTAACTTAGTTTCTTGCATAACCTCATAGGATGTTAAATTAAAGTTATGGTTTATGACACCTCGTAAGAAATCAAAGTTTAGACTAAAGCCTAAAAGGATAGGTGTCCACCTCACTAAGCCTCATAATGCCTTAAGGATTCATTGTACCCTATGAAACATATAGAGTAAACTTACCAAGTCCATGAGTTACATAGCATCATTTAGAAGGCTCAAGAATAAGATAGCCACTGGAATTCAAATCCCAGGGCTACATATTAGGATCTTATCCCCCAAGATCAAGCCCATCTAATTTAAGTTGTTAGTGCCCAAAATTTCATTGAATTAATTAGGCCCTTGTCAAGTACAAATGCCTAAGTCCTTAGCCTAATTCATGTTTTCAAGTGTTTCTTTGAAAGGTCAAGTTCATGTGGAAATTGGCTAAGTCTTAATTTGGTCTTTGCTTTATGAATGTGTCTTTCCCTTAGATTTTTTTAGGGATTTTTAAACAAACACAATATCTGATGGAAATAGGTATTTGGTATTTTTATCTTAGACAAAAATTCCAAAGACTGATTTCTATCAAACATTTTATCTACTACAAAAAGTCTAAAAGAATTCAATGTCTTGACTAGGTCCCATTTACATTGGGCTAAGTGTTTCACAAAAAATTTGAAGGGTCATTTATTTTGAACATTTTTTTTGTGACAAAAGTCTAAAGGGAACTTTACCTTTAGGAATTTTTCTTAGACAAAAAGTTTGAAGGGCACTTACCCTTCGGCAAAAGTGCAAAGGTTTGATTTCTTTGGTAAAAAAGCTAAGTCTAATTCCTTTGGGAAAAGTGTAAGGTCTAGTTATTTCAAAAAATTTATCCATGACAAAAATTTTGAAGGGAAATTACCCTTTGGGAATTTTTCCCACACAAAAATCCCAATAAAATTCCTTTCTTTGGCAAAAGTGCCAAGTTTAATTTCTATGGGCAAACTGTTTTAGACAAAATATCTCAAACAATTGTCTTGACGATGAAAAAATGTTGAAGACTATGTTTCAGTGAATTTGAGCTTATATTTCAAAAAGGGAGAAGAAGAAACTAAACAATGGGTATGGTTAAAAAAACTCTTTGATTGTGTGTACATTGAATCAGAAGATTATAAAGAACTCATCTTTGGCTTGGGAGGATGACCTATAAATAAGACATCACTAAAGTAAATGGTTAGTTAGATAGATACTTGAGTGGATTTCCTAACACTATCTAGATCTCAAAATCAAGAGATTCTTTGAGGGTTATCAATCCACATGTTTTAAAAAATTAAGTTTATAAACATAATAGAAAGTACTTGCATCAATAATCAAAGATACTAAAATTGAACATAAGAAATGCTTGCTAAAGAGGTAGACTATAAATGACTAATATAATGATAAGTAAATCAATACTAGTGTTATATGGCTCAAGTGTACCTCATAAAATCAAGTAGGGGTCTGTGAACAAGCAAGGACATAGAAAGCTAGATTTGGTTGAAGGTAGGTAGGTGAAAATAACTTGATATTATTTCCTACCATAGTGACCATTAGTGGTTGATGTGACTATCAGTAGTTAAGGTGATCATTAATGGTCAAGCTAACCATCAGTGGCTGGGAAGACCATCAATGGTTGACTCAACCATTGATGGTTATTGTGAGTAGATTTGGGTTGGCAAATGGTTGATTGATGGGATCACAAAGTGAGATTCTAAAAGATGGGTTCGTACTGGATTAAGTGTGAAAGTCAAATAAAGTAATTAAATACTAGAAAATAAATATTTATCTTATAAATAGTTGATTAGATGGATGCTTGAGGTAGTTGAGTCATTGGTGGATTCTCACATGATTTTGGAAAAGTAATAATACTTGGTGTTTTGGTAGAGCTATGACAGTAAGTTAGCTCTTTGATATGATGGTTAGGTCACTAGATTATTGATGATGATTGACCTACAAAACAAAGGAACTTGGATCCATAAGCTCTTGATAACAATTTTAGATTATTTTCCTTCCCTACTACTCTTTTCTTATATGTAAGGTAAGATATTTGTAACAATATTTTAATTGGGCCTTTTAATTATAAATCACTCATGTAATGGCTCACACATGGATTAAGACAAGTTATTTTTAGAAAAGAAAGGTGGGATGACTTGCATGTTTGGGGTTAAAGAGGTGCACCATGACCTTTGATGATTAGGGTACACCATCGGTGGTATCCTGACCATCAGTGGTCAAGGGTGATGGGTCAAAGTGGGTAAAAGGTTGGTTAATCTAGTTTGGTCAAATTGACCATGGGTTAGGCTCGATTAAGGGTCGAAGGGTCAGATTGGTCCCAAGGGCATCCTAAGGTGGTCTAAAGGGATTTTGAAATTTGAAATCATGGTGTGTCTATTTTTAGGATCTACATTTTTCCCCTTTTTATTATGTGTCTTTGAATCATTAAGCTACAAAACAAAAATTGATTGCTAGTCGAATGTCTAATTACCTCAAGTATGGGAGGAGGTATTCCCCCTCAAACTAAGAGTTGATGAGGTAAAATAGAATCAAGTGTGATTTTGATAATGTAGGTGAAGGTGATGATGAAGTTGGATGTCATGAAAGTGGGTGATAGGTTGGGCATTGAAGCATAAATAAGGACACAAAGTATGACAAAAAGTATGACAGCCAAGACTGTGCATAGACTAAGTTGTCTTAGTGAGTAAAAATAAAGGTTAGTGTTAGAAAGACAAGTGAAAAGTGGACTACATGACCCTAATTAGGTGTGTCAATTAGTTACACTCACAAGTCTCCTAAGTGATGTATGTGTTTTGGTGGGTATCAAAGGTAGGAAGTGTTCATGGTGAAAAACACAAACTGGTCAAGTGTCACCAGTATTTAAGGTAAGAAGTGCTCCCAAAAATACACAAGTAGGTTAGGTAAGCATGAGGTGGTGTAAGTTAGAAAAAGGGTCAACATGGCAATGTTATCACTATATTCAAAGAACCAAGCAAAAGTCATTGAAAAATGTGTGTTAGTTGGGCCAAAATGGACCAAAGGTGAGGTGATGAGGTGGTTAGGGTGGGTAGAGAAGGTAGTCCCTATGGGTGGGTAAGCAAATTGATGCTACTAGAAAAAAGGGTTACTTAGAGGTGAAATCAAAATGGTTTGCATTCTGACCATTGATAGTTAGGGTAATCAAAGGTGATCGTAGACGGTCACCTTGATCATCAATGGTTATGGTGTAAACCCTAAAAGGCCATAGGTCAAAAGTAAAAAATGAATTACTTTTAACTCATTTGAACCATTTTCCATGGTTGAATTTGAGCTTTGGTGTTTGGAATTTTTGGTTAAAAGGGTTATTAATGGTGATGGCTGAGGTGGACCTACTAAGTTGGTGTGATTGAGAGGACTTGGGGGACCAGTCAAGATGTTGAGAGCACATGAGCATGGACAAGGATGAGCAAGCCTATGATTGACCCCATGGTAGTGGTCATGAAATGAGGTAGGGGATACCCTTAATTTTATAAATTAGCTTGAGTGTGTGTATTTACATTGGGATTGAAGGGTAGGGTAGGTTTGAATGCTTAGGTTTGGACTATTATTCCCTAGGTAGTGTTTTTTTGGAGGGATTTAGGTAAATTTATGGGTAAATGGGAAAAGTGATCAATTTGGTAGGTGAATTAGGATAAGTAGGTACCTTAGGGTAGCAAAGTAGGTTGTATTGGTTACATTTTATGTGGTTTTAAGGTATGGTAGGGTTTGGGTGTTTCACTAGAGGAACACCCACAGTAACCATTGATGGTTGAGTCTGATTGTTGATGGTTGATACCCATAAAAGTAGGGACACTTGACCATCAACAGTCATCATGACCACTGGTGGTCACTATGACCATCAATGGTTGACTTGTCTAAGTGTTTACTTGGGTGCTATAAAAGTGTCTTGGGTTAAGTTGGGTGGAAAAAAGTGTTGGGTTTTGCATATGGGTGAGGCTAGGTGGATGGGTAGATAGGCTACATGATAGCAAAGAGAGAATGGGTAAATGTTAGGAGGGTGATGGTCAAATATGTGAAGGGTAGATAAAACTAGTAAATAAGAGAGGGAACTAAGATATGTGCTAATAATTTTTCACAAGACAGGGAGCAGATACAGATGTGTGATTTAGTATCACTCATATTTATATAGATTCACTAGGGGATGACCCCAACCAAATGGGTCCATATGGAGGAGGTTAGGTTGGGAGAGATGAAGCACTATTAGTATGTGCCTCAGGATGCATCTATGATCGTAGAGATTATCGAGAGATGGGATCTTGCTATGAACACCTTCCTAATATAAAATAGAGAGATAACAATATTTATTAAGGATGTCATAGGATCATATGGGTTCCACTCTAAGGTGACCCAATCTATCACATAAAGTGAAAGGATCAGGAGGAGCACATTGAGCTTTTGTATGGAGATGATAGTGATCAAGTCTGATGGAATGTTGATGGGTTTAGCTACAGCATGATATATGCAAGGTCTCCAAGAAAGAGGATAATTTTGATGATGCTTATGATGGACATCTTCTACTTTACTCTTCCTAACTTGAGTAGTGGGAGGTTTCCATATTTACTACTAGGAGTGCTGGTGGAGTTGTTGCTAGGGTGGACTATGCTTGGTTGGGTACATGTTCTCTTGATACAAATATACAGGGAGCTAAGGGGGTTTAAGGCCCATAGGAGTTATGGTATTAGTGTCAGCTTGGTTATACATTATTAGGCTCATGAGCACATCCAAGTGTTGAGGCTAGTGGGAGTGTCGTCGGTAGGATACACACAAATAGATTTCCCAATTGGGTTCATGCAATAGAGAGATGACTTCATTATGTTAGGTGTAGGAGAAGGATCCCATGATGTGGATTGGTTCATGGGTGCACTAGGTGAACTAGTGATTAGAAATATTACATGGAGACTTTATGTTTAGTTTCCATTATGTCCTAGATATAGGAGGCAAAAAATCTCCCTACAAAGTTACAAATGAATATTTGGTAGATGAGATGGGGAGGTGGAGCTTATCCCTTTCAATAGAGTGCATATATATTTTGACCTAGTATAAGGTATTATAGGCACACTTTTGAAGTATAGACATGAGGACTTAGAGAGTTTATTTCCAAAGCCATACCCCAGCTGACTTTGCTAGACCATGAGGAGCTGTCAGTCAGGTTATAGATAAATTGGATACATGACATGGTACTAAGAATTATATGTGGTGGTAGATATTGGCAGGGATGATGGAGGTATGAGGTCGATGGATATGGACCCAACTAGGGGAGGGGGATAGAGGTCACAAGCATAGGGGGTTGGCCTTAATGGATAGGTAAGAGTGGTACTAGTTGTTGCACAAGCACAAGTTACAACATTACAGGGATAGGTGGCTAATCTATAAGTCAGGTTGCTACTCTTATAGGTGATAGTGACCAAGTGAGGGATTCACTATTCATGGTTACATAAGAGAGAGATTCCCTAAGGTAGAGAGGAAGAGGGGCAATGATACAGGTAGGACCATTGGGCACCATCCCCATGGTATAATACCTAGCTACAGTGGAGGATCTATGGTATTATGAGGCTATAGTTTTGAGTCAATGCTCTAAAGAACCTTGTTAGGGTGAGTACAGAGTGATATTATCAGGTAGTACTAGTGTGGAAACACCAAGGTAGTGGACAACATCTATAGGTGGGCAGATAGGTGCTATAGGTGGATAGGTACTAGGACCTAGCGATGCACTAGGAGATGGTGGTGCCTCAAGGGTATAGACAAGACATAGCTTATGAAATTTATGTTGTATAGCATTTTTATTTTGGCTTGTGAGTTGATGTGATAAGATATACATTTTTAGAGAGACATGTATATCGGCTTATACACATTATTATGTTATTTGACTCATGAGATACATATATATTTGATCTTTATTCATTTCTTATGCTCATGGTGTATGATTTGCATGTTTCTTAATGCTTATGATGTGATTTTATATTGCTTATAGATGCTAGACACTGATGTGGACTTAGCTAGCTAAGCATGAGATGGTTTTGATGTATGGGTATGCTTTTGACATGATAAATTTTGATGAGTATTTAGATTTCATTATTTAGATTTAGACATGTGGTGGAAAATGGTTGTTTGCTTTATTTCTCATGGATGTTATGGTTTTATTATGCTTTTTATGGTTATGGTTATGGTTATGGCTATGCATTTGCTTCTAACACATTTCTATATGCTTTGTTGTTAATTTGTTTTAAGGTAAAAAACATGAGGTAGTTTAATTAACAACACTAGATGAGAAGACAGAATATAATCAAGAGGCAAATATCATAATGAAAATATCAACGAGTCACGACATGATAATAAGAGGGAACAATTCTTCTTCTTTGACAAAAACTAGAATAAAACCAAAGTTGGATTGGTTTAATGAACATAATCCCTTCAAACGCTTCACATTAGCATTCATTAGTTGGGTGAAAAGGTTACTTAACCACATAATGCTAAGTAATCTTGAAATTAGTTGTTTATAGTGCTTAAAGGGGATATGGATGAAAATGGAATCTTTTTGTGAGACTAGCATGTCTCTTCTATAGGTATCTGAAGAGTCAGTATAAACAATTCTATGTCATACAAAGTGTAGACTAATCGATGTGAGAAGTCTACTTATGAAAACCGATTATGATTTCCATCATATTTTACTGTGTGAGCCAATTACAGCTTTCAAAATTAGTTTAATTTTGTTGTGATTTTGAAAATGGGTCTTATGATTTATTGTTATAAATGGAAGTTGATCAATGCAAGAAGCCTCTAAGAAATTTTTATGCTTTTGATAAATCCTTTACTTAGTCATCCTTCAAGGGAGTATTCTGAGCTTATTTGCTTTGTGAAAGGCTTTCTGATAGTTTTCCTTTAAGGAGGAAATCTACCTTATATTTGTGTAATTTTTAGTATGTTGATGTAGCTATACTTCGAAGGAGTAGTCTATAAATTCTAAGAATGACCCATGATTTCTATTATTTTGGATTTTGTTTTTTACTTATTTGATTTTGCTTGACATAGAAATGTTTATATAGGATTAAGGGTTCACCTTTATGAAGGCAAAACTAGGAACACAAGAGGGTGATTAGGTGTAAAGAGGTTTGGGTTACAATAATCATGGGAATTTGTCTTAATAAAGGGGCAAAAAATACCATGATAATCATGCCATGGGTAGAGCTATGGTACCCATTGTTCAAGATTATGCTATGAATATGATAGATAATCACATGACTCATTTTTAATCATTTATCTCTAAAACAGGGAGATGAATGTGGTTAAAATCAATGGATGATCTTAAGTAAAAACAAAAGGTGAACTTGATCCTTCTTAACAAATGAATGGATATAAATACGAAGCATTGAGGGGATCAAGTTCAAAGTGGCCTTCAAGAGAGGAAAAGAAATAATATCTTGATCCACACTTGTGGGTTATGATATAATCTCTAAGCCAATTAAAATAAAACTTTCCCTGCTTGTTTTTCTCCATATTGGTGGCATATTTATTTTCCTTTAGGATGAGGTCTCTAATGTTTAATTCTCACACCCTAAGGTGTTTTTTATAGGCACACTTGGCATGCCCCTGATAGAAATGAAGGTGGGTAAGGGATGCTAAGTGACACTCATCAAGTAGCTCAAACTAGGCTAAGTGATGCTAACGATAATCATCCTAAGTAATGAGATCTTGCAATGATATGTGAAGAGAAGGGATTTAGACCTTGAGGGGCAAGACTACCTTTGCTCCAAATACAAGGAAAAATGATGTATCACCCATGGGGGTTCTAATTATAGAACTATATGCCCATAAGGTGAAGGGGATGTGAAAATGTCAAACCTGATTAGATGTGTTAACCATTTTAGTTAGCATGTTGTTAAGAGTTTTTTTAGAGGCATCATCTTGTCTATTCACTTGAGGGAGATAGGGCAAAAAGAAACTTAACTTAATGGCGAATGCATCACATGGACCTTGGACTTATTTGTTCTTAAAATACTTACTATTGTCGATGATAATATTATGAGGAACACTGAAGTGGCAGATGATGTGATGGTTGATAAAATCAATAATCTTCTTTGCCTTGGTGGAGACTAGAGGAATAGCCTCTAACCACTTGGTAAAATATTCAGTCATAATGATGATAGAATGGTATTGCTATGAATAATGGGGGTTGATTTTACCAATAATATCTAGACCCTATTATGAGAAATGCCAAAAATTGGTGTAAATGTGAAGACTATGGCTAGGTGCATAATGAAAATTGGCATGTTGTTGACACTTAACACATGTTTTCACTTACCATAGCAGTCTTGGTTAAGGGTGGGCTAGTAATATCCTAGGAAAAGGATGTATTTGGCTATAGTGAGGCCACTAAAGTGTCCCCCACAAATACCATCATGCATTTATTTAATAGCATGAGAGACTTATTGACTGTGTAGACAATAGAATAGGAGTCCATCAAATCCATGTTTATAAATAATTATTTTCATAATTGTATAATGTGAGGTACTCTAGGTAAATTCTCTTTGAGCATTCCTAGAAAATCCAAAATAAATGATGGCAAGTTAAAGTAGTCGAAGGTCTACTAAAACCAAAGGTCAAGTTGGGTCTCTTCCACATTAAAAATGGTGGGAAAATTTAGTTTGACATAGGAAGGTTGGGTAAGTCTATGTATAATGATAGATAGGTTAGAGTCAGAGGGTGAAAAAAAATCTAAGAGGTGAGGGAAGCCATGGTATCAGCAAACTTATTAGTAGATCATGAGGTCGACTGAATGTGGTAGTGTTTAAATGATGCTAATATTTCATCAACTAGTTGTTTATACTATTGCAAAACATCATTCTTACACTGGTATGAGCCATTGATTTGATTGACCACAAGTTGGGAGTCACTAAAGATGTTGATTATTTTGACTCTGAGGGTTAAGGTGGTTTAAAGGCCTATCACTAAGGCTTTATACTCAGCCATATTATTAGTATATTCAAAATCAATTTTGAAGGACAAAGGAAGAAGTTCGCTATCAAAAGGACTAAGGATGATACCCACTCCCCCACCACATTGACATTTTGATCCATCAAAAAACATGGTGAATTTATAGGTGAAGTCCACTTAGGAAAGGGTCATTATGGACTCATCGAGGAACTCAAGAGGAGGAGGTTGATTATTTGCTAATGGTGCCTTAGCTAATTAGTCAGCAATGATTTACCCTTTAATTGACTTTTAATGAAGGAAATTAAGGTCAAAATCTACTAAAAACATGAGCTAATTAGCCATACATTGGTTCTGGTATGGTTTAGAGTGCATTTACTTAAGTGGGTCGATGTTGGTTATGACATATATTTTATGGTTAAGAGGGTAGTGGTAAAGTTTGGTGGCCATAAAGACTAAATCTAAGCAAAAATTCTTGGTATGGGTGTATCAAGTCTCATACTATAGAAGCATGTGGTTAATGTATTAGATGAACTTCTCCTTATGTTGTTTGTCTCGATGATCAAGCATTACCACTATGGAGTGGTCGGTAGCAGAGATATAAAGGTAGAAAGGTTGGTTATCCTTAGGAGGGGTAAGGATAGGTGGAAACAAAAGGTACTTTTTGAGTGAATCAAATTCATTTTGGTAGTTTCTATTTCACTTAAAGGAGACATCCTTTTTTATAAGGTGGTAGAAGGGTTAAAATTAGTCAAAAATCTAGGAGATAAAGTAATAAATGGATTGAAGCTTTCCCTGCAAACTACAGAGTTGCTTAAGGTTGATAGGAGGAAGCATGTCGAGGATTGATTTGATCTTGTTAGAATCAACTTTGATTCCATGAAGGGAGATAATTAAACAAAGAAGATTTATTGACAAGACACCAAAAATACACTTCTTAGGATTTAGGTAGACATGATAATGGATAAGCCACTCAAAGATGATCTTAAGAATGGCCAAATGATAGTTTTGGAGTTTGGATTTTTTGAGAAGGTTAGCCATAGTCCTCTATAATATTATGGATAAGGTCATGGAAGATATAAGTCATGGCATGTCGGTAAGTTGTACCAATGTTCTTTAACATGAAAGGCATGACTCTATATTAGAAGGTCCCCCATAGGGTGGTAAATGTGGTCTTGTGCTAATATTCGAGAGCAATTAGGATTTGATTGTAACCCAAGAAGATGTCCATGAGAGATAACATCTTGTGGCTAGTTATAAGATCAACTAGTTAGTTGATGCTCAGTAAAGGAAAGTCATCTTTGGGGCAAGCAAGGTTTAAGTCATGAAAACCCACATAAATATGTAGTCCCCTTATGGTTTTAGTGATAGGCATGAAATTTGAGACCCATTGAGGATAGTCAATGGGTTTAATGAAATTGACAGATAGGAGATGTTGAAGCTCTTATTTGATGATAAAGGCTAGTGAGGGGGCATGCATCAAATTTTTTAATTGATGGGATTAGAATCATAGTGGATGACTATGTTATGGGTAGTAATGATGAGGTGAATTCCAAGTATGTTGCTATAAGACCAAGTGAATGATATGTTACAATCTTAGAGGAAAGAAGGAAAATCCCAAAGTTATTTGGCATTCAATGATTGGCCTATCTTGATAATGTGGGGGTTCTCTAGAGTACCCAAGTTGATATCTATGATGGATCCATTTAACATAGTCAAAGTCTTAAGTGGAAGGGATTTGTGGATGAAAGAGTCTAGGGCACCAAGTTATGTGAGAATGGAATCATCATCCTAGCACTAAATAGTGTTAATGGTAGTAGATTCATCTCCTATCATCTCAATATGGGTCAAAGGGATAGTTAGGGTTGTCCCCTCCTTTTGATAAGTCAACAGTTTGAGGCTGATCATGTTGATGAAAAAAGGTTAGGTGGGATGATGTCATCATCCTCACATATAGGTGGGGTAGAGGTTGGTGAGGAAAGGGTGTCTTCCTCAATAATGGTGATAGTAGGTGGTTTGGTTTGCTTCTTGGTAGGTAGAATGAAATCAAGGCCATGTTTCTCATGAGGCTTTCTAGTCTCAATGGAGACTAACTCATGTGGGCCATGTTCATATCATCCAAGGTCAAATCCTTTCCAAGCACACATATGGAGGTAAGTCTTGGCAAAGCTTGGTTTATCGAGGTAGGAGAAACTGACTTTAAAAGGTCAAGGTGAAAGAGAGGTGGTGGAAGTGCCAATGGGTTTATCAAGTCCCCCATAGATGAAATGAATTTAATAATGGGGAGGTTCAAAAAGAATAATGGTTCTAATATTGGGGTCATATTTTGATTAGTTAGTAATTTTCCCATACTCATAAGGAGTAGGGAAGGCATCAAGGGCTAAAAGGAAATATTCCCCAGTGAAAGGTGATGAAATGTTGATTATAAAGGGGATGAGTTAGGGATCTAGTCAAAGGGGATAGATGATCTATTTGATACCTCAATGGTAGAAGGAGGGGTGACTTCCTCTTTCATGATTGAGATCTTGTTTTTGGTTAAGGAGGGTGTGTTAGATAGATGTAAGAGTACATCATTGGGTCGGTAGGTCATGTTACATGTTGAGAAGGGACTTAGGTCAGCTTGGATGGTGATGACCTAGCCTTTGTGCTCAAACTTAATGCAATGATGTAGGGTAGAGGGGATGTAACCCATGGAGCAAATCCAAGGTTATCCCAAAAAAAAATTGTATTAGAATTCACCTTCCACTATATAGAATAGTTTAGGGAGCATGTGAGGCCCTACACAGATATGAAAGATAACTATTCCCAAGGTAGTGGTCATGGTATCATTGAAGGATTAGAGGACAACTGAGGTTATAGACATGACATTGTCCAAAAGGTTAAGTTAGTTATAGGCATGGGAGGAGATAATATTAATACGATATCCTCCATCAATCATAACCTATTTAATGTGGGTTTGGTTGTTGTAATCAGTAATAAAGAGAGGGGGATCTGGTTCATCTAGATGGATGGAAGGTATTTGAATCCTTGAAGGTAACAAGGTTGGAAATTTAGAGAGCACTAATAAAGGCTGTCAAATATTGAGGTTCTTTAGGTTGGACCTCTACTAATTGTAATGCCACTATCATTTCTTGGTGATGATGAGGTGAAGTGGTGATCATCTCATATAATCTCATCTTTGTTAGGGTCTAGATGAGTTATTTAAGCACCACTCTCTTGATGGACTCTAAGGGGTTAGATTGGGAGGCACCCAAGATAGATACCTTGGGTTTGGGTGAAGGTGAAGATGTTTGGGTAGGGTTTGGTTGGGAGGTAGAAGATGAGTATGTCCTTGAAATGGACACCTTGGCTTTCATGTTATCCCTCTATTGTGATCTTATAACCACATGAATGGTATAGATAGAGGGAAGAACTAGGGTAGGATATTGGTTAGGCTCTTCATTACTCTAAAGTGAGAGTGGAGGAGTAGGTAGTCATTGGGTAGAGGGTGTTATTATTGGTTGGATCGATATAAGGCTCATGGGGGGTTAATATATTAAAATATCATACTCATCATAGAGCTAATGAATAATGGTTTGAAGAGCTTTGTCATTCTCCATGTCATGCCCTAGTTTCTTATGATAGGAGCACATGTGGTGATCATTATACCAGGTGGGTTTTGAATCGAGAGGGTCAAATGTATTGATAAGGGGTAAGGTTAAGCAAGAGGATTGCAATAACTATTGAAAAATGGTGGAGTAGGATTCAGCTAAAGGTGGAGAGGTTTTAGGTGTTTTGGTCTTACTTGGTAAGGTGGAAGTTCTTTTACGAGTGGGTTTGGCAACAAAAGGTTTGGGTAAGGTAGTGTGTTTGGTTGTTGGTTTGGATTTTGGAAAGGAGGAGGTTGAGAAAGTGGAGGTAGAAGGTTATAGGATAGGTATCTTGGCTATTTATGATTCACTAAAAATAGGTGTGTCAAAAAGCAAGTGTGCTGGTATAACCAATAATGGAAATTAGGTCTTAGTTGGTACAATCAACTTTCTAATTAGAGTGGAAGGATGAGGCCCTAAGATAGAGAGTAAGGTGGAGGGAGGTAGGAGTTTGACTCCCTTGGTTGATTTGGGTTGGCACCTAGTTGTTGGGTTCGTTGAGGTATGATCTACATTCATAGATGGGTGATTAAGACTCTGTTTAGGGAAAGTGACAAGGTTCTTGATTGGTTTAGTCAACTTGGCTGGAGAAGGTGATTTGGTTTTTTGGGGTTTAGGTGTCTTGGGTGGCTTAGGAATTGTTGGTTTGGTTAATAGGGTAGGAGTTCAAATAGTGTAAGTGGTGGGTTGGTTGGCTAAATGTAACGTTAGAGGTCTTGCTTGGTGATATAAGGTAGTCCCAATTGCTACCATAAGGTGGCTCAATCCATGTCAAGGTTGATGACAAACTTAAATTACTACACTAACCTAGAGAATGGTTTTTAGGTTAGTCTTATTCCCTAGATAGTGGACCTAAAGGATAAGCCCATAGGTTGAGATATAAGAGTGGTAACTTCATCCTTTTCCTCAATCAAAGGATGCAAGGTTTGAGTGGGTGACTCCTCTATGGGAGGTGCATACATGGGGTTTCCTCTTCTAGGATGCTCTTCAAAGGGGTAGTAAGTTGCTTAGTAGTTGATGAAGAGGGTAAGATGGGTGCTAGTTCTAGTATATTAGTCAAAAAAGAAGCTAGTGGCTCCATTACCTTAATAAGTAGAGGGAGAGTAAGGGAGGTTTCCCTGGTTTGGGTCTCCAAAAGGGGAGAAGGTAACTTTGCTACCTCAATAAGTGTAGAGGGTGAGGAGTAGGTAAGTTGGTTAGTAGGTTCTTTAGAAATGAGTGTGCCAAGAACCATGTTAACAGTATGGGCATCATGAGAGAACTTGACCATGTTTCTCTCATTTTTGGTAGGATCATGATTAGGGAAAGGCTACCTAAAGATGTCAAGGGCTTGGTTTTGAGGTGCATTGGGGTTGTCCAACACAATCTCCCCCTTGTCAATGAGAGATTGGAAAACACTCTTAAAGGTGTTTCACCTACTAACATCATGCCTTATTACTCAGTAGAAGGTGCATAGATCATTTTCATTATACCAACTGGGTGCAAGATGAGATGAATCAAATTGTTGAGGTGGCTTTATAGGAGGAAGTTATATGATATTAGCTTTCAATAGGTTCTTCAAGATTAAAGCATAATACTCTCCAAGTGAGGTAAATTGCTTTTGAGTGTTCCAGTTTTGGTTCCTCAAGTTTTACTTTGAGGAACTAGAGGAATTCAGTTGGTTAAACGATAATGGGGAAGTGACTTTAAGGACAATTACATTCATAGTTCCCTTGATTTTGGTTCTAGTATTGGTTGGTTGTTTGGTTTGGAGGAAGGAGCCTCATTGGTTTTGTAGGTAGAGTTCTTATTTTTTAGTTTTATCTTTCCTTCATCAATGGCTCTATTCTCTAACTTATGTGTCATGGTGAAATATTTGTTGAAATTTTAGAAGCTCTGAATATGCAATGTAGAGGAGATATGCTTGGCACATGCCTAAGCAAAGAGTTCAATGAGTTTAAGTTGGTGTAGGGAAAAGGAAAGTGGATTGATTGGGCTCCTCCAATGAGCTACAAAGTTAGAAATAGATTCATAATCCAACTACTGAATAGAGTAGAGGTCAGTGATAGAAACCTTCTTAGAGATATTTATTGAAAAGTGATCCAAGAAAGTTTGAGCTAGTTGGGTGAAAAAGAAGATGGAATGCTTGGTTAAGGCACTATACCAATCTAATGTTAGTTCTAACAAAGACATATAAAAAGTGTGGAGAAGGAGGACATCATTATAGTTAATTAAATAACATGAATGCATGAATTCCCTAAGGTGCTTATGGGGATCCTCATTACTAAAAAACTTGGATAACTTGGGAAGTTCCCATTAAGGAGGGTATGGCCTGATATGCACAAATGGGTGGATGGGATCATTACAGATTTGGTCATAGGATAGGAGATTATGAGCCTTAGTGATAGATGACTCTAGAGTTGTCATCTTTTCCATGAGCATCATCATTAGGTCTATTTGGGGTGGTTCACCTAAAGGTTTGTAAGGTGCATACTATGGTTGGGATTGAGTGACATATTGATAATTTACTGAAGGTTGAGAAGTTTCCACATATGGGTAAGTGTTTGAATATGGTTGGGTTGAAGCCAGATATGAATATGTGGTCATTAGTAGTTAGGTAAAGGGTATGTACTACTGAGTGGGCATGGTTGAGCCAGAGGTAAGGGATAAGTGGTACCCCTAGTAACAATAGGTAGTAAGGTAGAAGGTATCGGTGCCACTACATTTTGAAGTAGAGTGGAGGTAACAAGAGGAATGGTAGTGATGGTGGTAGTGGGTACTCTAATAGTAATTGGAGTATGGGTAGGTATAGGTTGGGTGGCAATCATGTTGGAAGATCTAGTTAGGCTATGAGGTGTTTGGGTATTAGAAGGTTGGGTTGGATAGTTCTGTATGGTCATGTCAGATGGGTTACTAGTTGACGTAGATGATTAAGTAGCTAATAGTTGGGTGACATAGGCAACATAAGAGTTGACTAAAAATCCTAATAGCATGCCATATGGTGGATCAGTAGGTGGTGCCAAAATGGGTTTAGGATGAGATACTATGTTAAGATAATGTTTTAAAGTCACTGAGTTATTATCCAAAAAGGTATCAAAGTCTGGGTCACCTTGGGAAACTATTTGAGGCACACTAGAAGCATTAGAATGATGAGGAGAACTCTCGACATTTGAGATGTACTCCATGGATGAAGAGGTAAAGGAGTCTAGATAATCTATAGATGCATCTTGACTTGCTAATTTCCTTTGTTGTTGATGAGTAAGAACCATGAAAGTAGGTTGAGAAGAAAACATAAATAATATTATAATTCAAATAGAGAGAAAGCAAGAAAATGATCATGTAAACCCAATGCACACTAGAGTACATTAAAATCTTGTGGTTAATTTTAATCTCACTTTTGGTTTATGCCTTAAGTAATGAGAATGTGTGATAGGAATTGGCTTGTAGATTAGGTACCATAAAATCAATCTAATGTTGGTTTTGGGTTGTTTAAGTGCTCAAAAGGATCTGTATTGGGGCCTACCCTCTCACTTCACACACTACAGCGATAAGGGTGTCGGGTGCTTAGCCAATATATATTAATTTATCAAGTTTATACTCAACCAAAGAGATGAGTTGGTTCTCCCCTTGGTAATGACCTCCAAGTAGGATTGACAAAAAAGTGTAAGGTGACCTCTAGGTGATGAAATCCTAGTTGGGCCTTGTCTCAAGTTTGTTTGATGTTTAATTGATGAAAGTGGTTTGTTTTAGTGTGTACAAAAAAAGTGATGCTATGATAGAATTATTATTCCTTAATTCAAATTGAGATAAAATTAGAATCAAGCAATGGATGTACTTGATTTTAAACCTAAAATAAAATTTTAGTTTTGTTAATAAGCATAAATAGAGATAAGAGCATACAGATGAAAAGAAAATAAACCTAAAGTAAAGACTCAAGGTCCCATTGGGCATGCTAGAATGTTTTAGTGAATTTTAGCATATATTTTAGAAAGGGAGAAGAAGAAACTAAATAATGGGTATGGCTAAAAAAACCTATTTGATTGTGTGCACATTGAATTAGAAGATTGTGAAGAAATCCTCTTTGGCTTGAGAGGATGACCTATAAATAAAATAGCACTAAAGAAAATGGTTGGTTAGATAGATAGCTGAGTGGATTGCATAATGCTATCTTGATCCTAAAAGTAGGAGCTTCCTCAGGGGTTGTCAATCCACATATTTTAAATAATTAAGTTTATAAACAAAATAGAAAGTAGTTGTATCAATAATCAAAGATACTAAAATTAAATACAATATATGCCTACTAAAGAAATAGACTAGAAATGACTAATATCAAAATAAATAAATCAATACTGGTGATAGATAGCTCAGGTTTACTTAAGAAAATTAGGTGAGGGTCTGTGAACAATTAGGGACATAGAAAGATAGATTTAGCTGAGGGTAGGTAGGTAGAAATAGCTTATTGTTATTTCCTACCATAGTGACCATTAGTGGTTGATGTGACCATCGATGGTTAAGGTCACCATTAGCATTTAAATTGATCATCGATGGTTGGGAAAACTATCAATAGTTAATTCAACTATCGATGGTTATTATGAATAAATCTAGGTTGGAAAATGGTTGATTGATGGGATCACAAGGTAAGATTCCAAGAGATGGGTTGGTGTTAGTCCCAAGTGTGAAAGTCAAATAAATTAATTAAATACTAAAAAAAAAATACTTATCTTATAGATGTTTCATCAAATGGATGCTTAAGGTGGTTGACTCATCGGTAGAGTCTCCCATGATTTTGGTAGAGTAATGGTACTTGGCAATTTGGTGGAACTACGGTGGCAATTTATGTGTCTGATGTGATGGCTGAATTGTTGGATTATGGATGATGATTGAATTAAAAAACAAAGGAACTTTGGATTCACAAGCTCTTGATAACAATTGTAGATGATTTTACCTCTTTTCTCCTCTCTTCTTATAGGCAAGGCAAGAGAGTTGTAACAAGATGTTAACTGGGCCATCTAATTATAACTTGCTCATGCAATGGCTCACATGTAGATTAAGATAAGCTATTTTTAGAAAATCAAGGTGGGATGACTTACATGTTTTGGGTTGAGGAGGTGCACCCTAACCATTAATGACTAGGTTGATCATCAGTGGTCATCCTGACCATCAACAATTGAAGGTGAAGGGTCAAAGCAGGTAAAAGGTTGGTTAAGATAGCTTGGTCAAATTGACCATGGGTTAGGCTTGGTTACGGGTCAAAGGGTTAGATTGGTCCCAAAGGGGTCCTAAGGTTGTTCAAGGTATTTTGACATTCAAAATCATAGTGTGTAGATTTTAGGTGTCTACAAACTCAATTCTTGTAGGAAAAGTACAAGGGTCAATTTCTTCATGGAAATTATTTCAAACAAAATGTCTAGAATAATTCTCTTGATAAACAAAGGACCTAAGAGAAGAAGTGTAAAAGATGAAATCCTGCAACAATTTTTTTAGGATAATTGTATAAAAGGCTCGATAAAATTCTTTCAAATACCAAATCACCAATGAAAGTAGGAATGTCAAAGATAAAAGATCTGATAAGAAAAGTCCTAATGAAATTTTTGAATTTACATAGGTGATAAGTTCATAGACATTATTGATAGGTACATGAACATCAATCTTAAGCCATTACAAATAGCCATTGTGATTCAAATTTTCCAAGATGGTTGCATGAGCATAAAATTTAGGCCTTGTGAAGTAGCCATTTATTTTCAAATAGAGGAAGATCTATGTCACATGTTTGTTTGGGTAGGATTATCTTATGGTGAATGATCAAAGCTAAAAGAGTTAAAGGAACCCAAGACTAGCCTAGGCATGACAAGTGTCAAGATTATGGGTTATGATTAAAAGTTTGATCATGTTCCAAAGATCCAATAATGTGAGTGGATAGTTGACATTTCCATAGGGCCTGAGATCTAGCAAGATACTACCACATGTCATGATAGCACTCAATGAAATAGAGACTATTTACAAGGGTCACAGAGATCTCTCAGGTCTATTAATTAGCAAAACCTCAAGTCCAAGTGTAGATAGTATCCAATGACATTCCACCCCTTGGATCATGATCTGATGGAGCACATTTTCTCACTTGAGGAAGATTTGATAGCAAGTAAAGATTCAAAGTAGTCTAAAATCCTTTGGGGAAACATGAAGAGGACAAGTGTCAAGATTTTAGTGAGTGACCAAACAAACCAATGGTTTATGGTCAATCATGCATCTAGCAGATCCATGACATGAAGGAGATCAAAATTTTCAAAGGGGGAAAAAGGAAATATAACCTAAGTGTTCACTCTTAATCTACTTTGTTTGATTGAGATCCTCTATAGGTTTACCAAATCAAAGTGGGCCACTCTAAGGAAGATATCTAAGAAACCATGAGTCAAGAACATTCTAATTCCATCATCACAAGGTAATGGGCTTTCTTTATCATGCACAAGAGAAGGGTAACTATCTAGGAGATTCTAGATTTACCATTGATTAATAAAAAAAGCATCTCAAAGTAGTTTCACATGAGGACAAAGTTTTTTTGGATCCTCAAATTAATATTCTCTTTCCATCTTGTTTGGAAGGCATCTCTCACCAAGAAATTAAATGGTTTATTTCAAATCTCCTTCATTCCTTGTAAATTTAGTTACAATAATCATTTTCTTTGTAGTTATATGAAGATGTCAGGCATGGTAGAGGAATATCTTCTAGTTAGGAGCATCTTGGTGGGACTTTGGCACTTTCAAATTTGAAATGGGTAAAAAATGTATAAATATAAGGTTGGTCTTCTATTCAAGAGGTTGGTTGGCCATTGTGTTGGTCATTGTGATCATTATTTTTGGTCTATTTCATCTTAAGTATAGGATATTCCACATTTTGGGATCACTATTGTGTGCATTTTGTCTCTCTTGCTAAAGTGGTTGTAGTTGTATATCCATTAGAAATATCTTAGATCATCTCTATATGTCTCCCCTATCCAACATGGAGTAAATCCACCATGCTTGTCCTCATGGAAACATTTTTAAATACTGATGTGTGCAACAGTTTCTTACAAAGTTGATAAACATGCTTGTGGTTCTCTGCTAATTCCTATTGATGAAGTGAAGTAGTATGTTTTACAAATGATGTTGATTGGATATATTATTATATGTTCATTACTAGTTATTATCCTGGATTTAGATTTAAATTTTAAATCCCTTTCTGCATTATGTTTGGGAATTTGTTGCTGAATAACTTGTTAAGGCACCCAAAGTTTATGGATTTGATAGGAAAAACATGTGAAATTATAGCTTCAGTGTATGTTTTAGTATTTTCAAGGATCATTTAGGTATTTTTATTTCATTGGTACCAATAAGTGCAAATTACTCCTATTATTTCCATTAGCTATCATTTAAGTTTTATATATCTTTGTAATAAGTGATGTTTTGAATGTTTGAAAGAATCCATGTTGTCTGAAGAACTACCGGCACACCACCATGCCCATCCTCTTCATTATTATCTAACGTGTCCTACCCTATCCTACCCTACAAATAATACACCACTTTCATAATATAAGTGTTATTTACCTTTCAAACACATAATATCTTGCATATTTGAAATGTGTTTGTAGTTTATACTTTAAATTCTAGTGTTGTAGTTTTTCATTCAACCCCTATTGTTGAATATTTTATAGAATAAAGATTGTAGTCATTTTCTCATTTATCTTTAGTATCTTTTACATGACTTATAGCATTTGTGCATTTCATGTGACAACCCCTCATGGGTAAAGTGTACAAACTTGGTTATGCCTTGGTCATATTTGTTCCTTGTGGCAATAATCTCCATGGAGGTTGAAATTCAAAATATCTCCATGTGAGCAAGCTACCCTATAGGTCCTCTCACCTTGGTTCAAGTAGAGCCAGAAGTCGCAAGGAGCTAACCATACCCTTTGTAGGTGCCTCTTAGTCATTTTTTACATTTGGTCTAATATTGATGTCAAACCCTTCCCTAGATACAATGACATACTAGAAATTTTTTCATCATTACTTACCATTTTATCTCAAGTGTGCAAGGATAAGTGTATGAGGTGTACAACTAGGAATTAACATGAGCTACCACACATCCCACCATAGTAAAAAATCCCATGAAATGCCACTATGTGTCTCAATGGAAACCAACCAAACATGAGTGACCATTTGAGGTGACACATGCACCTCTTAGGCCCACCAAGCTCACACATGTTTGTGCCATGTTAGATCCATCTAAAGCTTTTGAAATATCATAAGGTAGACATATGGGTTACACTTGAGCTATCTAATCAAGGTTTGATGATATACAATTGTTTGAGGTGCCTTCCAAGAATGACACTTGGTAGAAGAACAAAAAAAATCCCATAAGAGTGATGTGTGTCCCCTTTGAGACCATTAGATGATGCCACATGTCATTCCTACACTATTTCAATTTGAGATCTATGAGATCACCTCTGAGGGAGATGCATGTCTCCACTTGAGCCCTCAGATTAACACCAAGTTGTTGATAGTTATCTAAAAGCCTTATGAAAGAGACTCCTCACAAGGAAAGATGTGATTGCCTTTCAAGAGAGCCATCTAGTAAAGAAAATCTTTGATTTCTCATGAGAGCGATGCATGGAACTCCTATGACCAATTAAACTAAAAGGCACTATCCAAGAGCTCACTATGAATTTAAATAAGCCACGTGGGGAGATATAAAGGAGTCATCACACTAAGTTGTATCCTGAGAGGTTGTGAGGCATTCAAAAGGTGCCACATATCCATAATTTGAGTTGACTAAGTAGCTTAATCATATTCAGACCCCGTAAGTACCTAGTTAGATCCAAGGTGGTAGCCACATGTCAAAAAGTGGTAATATTTATATTTAAAGCTAAAATTAATGGCAAATCAAAGATGAAATAAAGCTAAATTTAAATTCTAGTGCAATTAATTTCCAAAAGAAATAGTTCAAAGATTGTTTTGATTATATACAAATTTGACAAGCTTGCCATTAATATGACATGAACTAGGATCACCATTAACATTGCATTAATCAGAGTGATATTTTAAGAGGATACATAATCAAATATATTGTTATTTGAATTTCAAAAGCTATACGCATTTGTTCTCTACTATTTGACACTCTCCTAGTTTGATAAAGCTCAATATATTTATAAACTACACTCCCAACCACAATTATCGGAGCTCAAAAGTTGTAAAAGGATACAAGGAGGTGTCGATTGCTACTTAAAGTATTGTAAAATATGGCATAGAAAATTCCCTCTACTCCAAGTAAGATCTATTCTTTCAAAAATGATGACTTCTTATTCTAATATGGTACTTTTATCATCTTCAAAGACACCAAATTCATTCATGAGGCCATAACATCTAACGACATGCACTACAGTAGAATTTATCTCAATGTATAAGTAGTTATGGATATTTATGAGGATGATACCATGCCTCATATAATCCAACTAGCTTTGGATATCCTTGCCATCAATATAATTGGTCTCCATAAGGCCACAACTAAGCTAGATGGCATGCCATGTACTAACCTAGTTTATGGTATCTTTGATCTAGAGGTCATTTTTGGAATGATCTCAAATGGTCATGAAACCATTGGCATTGCATAGAGTTTGTTGAGATCTTTCTGATGGTATGCAGAGTTTAAGAAATAGAGCTCATTTGCTCCTAGTGTAGCTGGTCAAATGTTCACATCAACAAGTGGTCAAATCTAGTCAAACTAGAAAAATTGATGATCATGAAATGTTTCAGAACTAGTTCCATGGTGTATATCTCATTGAGAGCTATTTGATGCATTATGAATAGACCAAATCTGAGTTCGTATGTAGAAGTTATGACTAGTCAAATTTGTAGCCAAACTTGGTCAAAATGATGATGTGGTAATAAAGTGACATGGCTAACATGGAAGTTAAAATGAGATGGCACAAAAAGTACAAATTGATACATGGAAGGATTGAGTTTATTTGCATAAAAAATAAATAAAGGGGATTTAAAAATGGTAAATGTTTTATTTTTAAAAACCTATTCCCACAAATGTGGGATTAATCCTAAAAGGTGGGTGGTCATCCATATAATGTGGGATTTAAATTTCCCCCACTTTATTTTGCAAAGACTTCAATGGTGGCCAATGGTGATAAGCATTATTTAATTATATGCTTTAAACTTTGTTTTTTTTAATACTGAGTTTATCACTTTGGATTATGAATTATTTCAATCTGGAGGATTGAATTATCAATGGAAGCTAATTAAAACCTCCAGATAACTATTATAACCCAATTATTTGGGCCCTATACAAGTATAAATAGGGACCCATGGGATGTTTTAAAGAATTCAAGCCATTCAAAATAATTATAATGTGAGAGAGAAAGCCTTAATAATTAAGTCATGCATATTTATTAAGACCTATTATTTAATAGGCATGGAGTTGTAAAAGACATTTATTATAGGCATTTGTATCATCTAGAGGTGTGCTTTGAGAAGGTACAAAATTTGTTTGAGAGTTCTGAGATTCTTCTAAGGGCTGAATGTATACATTTGGAAGTGTTCTAGAAAGGTGAAGAATATGTCTGAGAGTTTTGAGATTATTTGAAGGAATGTGAGACTATATTCATGACAGGAAGGTGAAAGGTTCAAGTGTGAGTATTGGGACTTTTTGAAGGTCTATTGCTAATTTTTATATAGTCTTATAGGATCCATTAGACAATTGTAAATTTTTTGCCATGTACTTAAAATTCATGGAAATGGATAAGTTCATATTTTGATTAAACCCATAGACGTAGCATGATTAATAGGTGAACTCCATTATCAACTTTGTTTTTTGTGAGTTAATTTTTGTGCATTTTTTTCTGCATTTGATTAGTTACTAATCATTTTGAATGCAAAGTTAATTAATTATGAAAACTAAAATTAAGATTTAATATACTTTGGGTTTAGAGATAGTTCCATGGATTAATGAATGAATTTGTGACTTTTAATTCATTCTATTTTAAAATCCATTTTTACGGTCAAATTTTAATTCATTTCCTTTGAGTATTTTGGAAAAATTAGTGTTTTGACAAAAGTATCCATTGTAAACTTTTCATGCATGTAGTAGTGTAGAGTTTACAGATCAAGTTGGTATCAGAGTAGTTAGTGTATTGGGTTAACTTCTGATTATGTGTATTTGACATCAGTTGTTTTTAGTTTTGGTTTTCCATAGTATTACAAAAATTTTGGCCTTGTTGATATTCTATTTGTAGTATGTATTTTATGGGACTAGGTTGTTTGAAAAAAATAGGAAAACATGGGCGAGATGTCAAAAGAATCTAAGCTTGATGAGTTTGAAGTGATTAACCAAAAGATCCAAGAAGAGAATGCTTTCCTTAGAGCTTAGTTGTACTCCTTAGATGAGGAGATTACTTGCTTGAAATCCAAGTTCTAAGCCAAGGATGAGATCTTGGCATAGATGCACAGTGGAGAAAAACACAATCTTCACCAATTGCCTTCTACTATAGATGCAGGCATTATGACTTATGAGTGCATTATAAGTTATTCATCTAGTAACTCCTTTCATTCAGTTTAAAATATTTTAGATGTTTCTTTTGGTAGTTTTGAAAAACACACTAAGGGCATTTGTTCTAAACTGTTATTGAAAATGAGATTTGATAAAAGGGGCCTTGGAAAAAATGTCTAAGGTATTGAGAACCCAATATAGGTAAAGCATAGATATCATCAATTAGGATTGGGTTATGTTATTGATAAAATGGATTTTGAAGAGAGTTCCTCTATTGCTAAAAGAGGACAAGCTTCTGACAACCAAGATTCGAGACCACTAGTAGTACAGAATTCCTCCCTATGAAGGAATGGTGAATAGTGTAAGAAATTAGGTAAAAGAGGTATTGATATTCCACCTCCTCATTCTTACACTAGAAATAGCACCAATAGGAATTTTAATCCAAAAAATTCTGATGCACTCTTTCCATTTAAGCAATTTGGCTTTAATATTTGAAAGATGTTGCATGCTTTTCCTTACACATTTTATGGATTAAAAAATCATTCTATCATATATTATTGGAAAAGGCAATCATTTTTGAAGAATTTTATAGGTGTTAAAGACCAATCTCATGGTAAACAGGTGACCTCACCTTAAAATAAGGATGTCTTCATGTATTATCACGTGAGTGGACTTCAGGTTGAGAAGTGTTGGAAACCTTGACCATCCCACCATCTTGATAATGGTAAGAAGAATATGGTATATAAACCTATTGATAAGGTAATTAATGAAGTTAATCCTAAATCAACCCATGCAGATGTCATTAAATCCACTAAAGAAATAAAACACCCTAAACAAGATAATATGATTAAGAGGGTTAATAAACAGTTTCAGAATTTCATGATTTAATGATTAGTGGATTAATGTTTCAAAGCATTGTTGGGATTCTTGTTGTAAGTTAACAAAGGAAATTTACCTCACTTTTATATATGCATTTTGGAGCTACTATGGTGGGAACACTTTGAGACATGTTCATCATGCAAAGTTTTAATTCTCACACTTTTATTTTGAAAAGCTCTATTTTTGGAATCTCTAATGTTATCTTTATGAGTTTCTTGTTGAATTTTTAAGGAATTTAACTCATTAATCAAATTGGGATATTGATATTAGTATACAAGTTGTTGGATAGGATTTAGTTTTCCTTCAATACTTGTTATAGAATAACTACTATTTTAGGATGCATCTATTTTTGGCATGTGTATGTTTGGATGCATTTGTAAGACCATATTAAGCAATGTTTGTAATGTTAAACACTATACACTATTTTTTGTTTACATAGTGGTTTAGCATATTAAAACCCATGTTTGGGTGGTATATTGAAACATGGTCACAATAATTTATTTATTTATTTTACATTAACAAACTTGTTCTGCGATTGCATTAGTGATTGTTACAGTATTTGGCAATTCACCGCTTACAGGATGTGACAGTGAGCAGACAGATGATGAATGTTGTGATCTTATTATAAGTTTTAGGATCTAGTGTAACTCATGCTTTTGTTTTAGGCCTATATAGTTTGACTTATGAATCATATTTTTCCATATGCTATGATTTGAGTTATGTACTTTGATGTGTTGCAAAGAACCATGTAGCATTTCAGTCAGGTACCAATTTTTAATAGACCAAAAGGCATCTTAGTAAGGAGGTGTGATCTAGAGGTCATTTTTTGAATGATCTCAAATGGTCCTAAAACCACCGACATTTCATAGAGCTTGTCAAGATCTTTATGATGGTATGTGAAACTCAAGAAATAGAACTCATTTGCTCTCAATACAGCTAGTTAAATTTTAGGTCAACAAGTGGTCAAAGTTGGTCAAATTAGAAAAATTGATGATCATTAAATGTTTCATAAATAGTTCCATTACATATATCTTTTCAAATTCTTTTTTACACATTTTGAATGGATCAAATCTGAGTCTGTATGTGAAATTTATGACTAGTCAAAGTTACAGTCAAACTTGGTCAAAATGATGATGTGGCTAACATGGCTAATGTGGTAGTTAAAATGAGATGGTATGACTAATACAAATTGACATGTGGAAGGAATGAGATTATTTTCATAAAAAAATAAATAAAGGGGATTTAAAAAAATTTAAAAACGTATCCCCACAAATGTGGGATTAATCCTAAAAGGTGGGTGGTCATCCATATAATGTGGGATTTAAATTTCCCCCACTTTATTTGCCAACTATTTTGATGGTGTCCAATGGTGATAAGCATTATTTAATTATATGCTTTAAACTTTGTTTTTTAATACTAAGTTTATCACTTCAGATTATGAATTATTTCAATCTAGAGGATTGAATTATCAATGGAGGCTAATTAAAACCTCTTGATAACTATTATAACCCAGTTATTTGGGCCCTATACAAGTATAAATAGGGACTTGTGCCTTTTTTTAAATAATTCAAGCCATTTTAAATAATTTGAATGTGAGAGAGAAAGCCTTAGGAATTAAGGCATGCATATTTTTTAAGACCTATTATTTAATAGGCATGGAGTTGTAAAAGACCTATTATTATAGGCATTTGTATCATCTATAGGTGTGCTTCAAGAAGGTAAAAAATCTATTTGAGAGTTCCAAGATTCTTTGAAGGAATGTAAGAATACATTCATGATCGAAAGGTGAAAGGTTCAACCATGAATACCAGGACTTTTCAAAGGTTTTTTGCTAAGTTTTATGCAGTCTTAGAGGATCTATTAGACAATTTTAAGTTTTTATCCATGTACTTGAAATTATTGAAAATGGATTTATTTGTGTTTTGATTAAACCTAGAGATGTAGCCTAAGCAGTGGGTGAACTCTGTTATCAACTTTGTTAACATGAGTTGACTTATTATGCATTCTTTTCCACATGAATGCAAATTTAATTAATTATGATAACTAAAATAGAGATGTAATATACTTTGGGTTTAGAGATGGTTTCATGGATTAATGAATGAATTTGTGACTTTTAATTCATTTCATTTTTAAATCTATTTTTAAGATCAAATTTTAATTCAATTCCTTTGAGTATTTTGGTAAATTGAGTGTTTTGACAAAAATATCCATTGTAAACCTTTTGTGCATGATAACAGTGTAGATTTTAAAGATCAATCTCTATGAGGTCAAAGTGTGAAGATGGGATACTCAAGTCAATATTTCAAGGTATCCCAATCACTTTCATAGTAGGGCCAAGATTTGAGAAGTATTATGACCTTCCATCCCCATAGATAAAGTAAAACTAGGTCATCATCGATAATTGGTATGAAGTGCACTCCCTAGAGAAGGTCTTGGTTTCATGGGTGACTAACCCAATGGGAGATGTTCTCATAGATGATCAAGGAAACTTTCCCATCCAAGAATTTAGACAAGGAGTTAGAATTAGTCTAGCCCTCTTGAATAGAGTATTTGGTAATCCACACGCTGCCTATGTGGACATAAGGGCTATTTCGTTGCTGCAAATCATCCTAGAGGATCAATAGATTCTCCCACTTGGGGAAATTATCATCAATAATCTAATATATACAATTTAGGACACTTACAAGAGTGGTGCCCCATTTTTCATGATGATTTACTTGCTATATGTAATCTGTGCAACTTCTCAACTAGATCAAAAATCATGGTCTCTTGACTGACAAAAGGTTGTGCCTCAGATCTTCTCTATAATGCACATCCATTGGTTCAGATGCAACATAAGAGTGATTACAAAAGAATTCTACCTAGTGGTTTACAAGTGAATTACTGAATGTGAGTTGCAAAGGGTTCCCCCAAAATATACGCAAACTTTAAGGGACATGGGTAGCTATTAGCTATACCTAAACTACACAATCATCAAAATCAAGGGAATGATGGTATCCCCTCTTAGATTATCAAGGTACGTGCCAATGAAGCTGGTAGAAGAAGATATGACTTATCAATTGTTACATAGAGTTGATGGAGTCTTAAAAAAATAAGACGAATTTAACCCCCCATAAGGTTCCTTACAAGCTAGGGAGGAATAGGATCACAAAGTAGCATGATATCATTATGGTTATTAGGCATAGGGATTATTACCTATTGCCTAAGGATGACTTCAAACCATGGGATCCCAACAATGTCATTGCCAAGCATCTTTTCAAATTCAAGAAGGATGTATCAATGGATTACAAGCATTAATGGTAAGTCCATAAGTGGATATATATGGATGCTATGAATGATGATGTCATACTTAAGAATGCAACAAGGAAGAACATTGAGCTAGAGATGAGACTAGATAGGGAGACGAAAAAGGAGGATATTGTTAGGTCTCAGCCACCACCAACCCATGAGAGTATGTTTGATGTTGATTATGAGGAAAGACAAGAAGAGGAAGAAAAAGACACCGTTCCTCTTATTATAAATAGGCCATGTATACCTCCATTACTTGCCACTTCAAGTGGTCAAAGCCTACCTCGAAGCTTTAAGTAAAGATGATCTAGCAGTCATCCTATCCCTTCCTAAGGTCCCACATTAATATTTGTATCTACTATTGGAGCCATTCTCCAAAGCTTGGATCAACTTGACCCTACTTCTATTGACCTTAAATAATTGAAATAAAGTATTGATTTATCCATGAAAGAATTATAGGTGCTAGTAAGGAAGAACATTAAGAAGGTTTATAAAAGGAAAAGGGAGCCAAATACCACTACTGTTACTACTACTACTTCTATCACACCTTAGGATACCCTTGAAACATAGTCTCCTACTATAATTTCCTTCCCACTGCCTTCTTTTCCAATAGAAATTACATTTTCTCCTACTTTTGTTTCTACATTTTCTCTTCCTACCATTATTTCCCAGTAGCTTCAACATCATCAACCTTTAAAACTACCATTACTCAACCTTCATTAGCAATAGCATGAGCCAAACTAGTGATTCCTTAGGATTTACCCTCCCCCATTTCATCTCTCATACCACTTCAAATATTTCTTCTTCCTAGGCAACCACAATAAGCGCATCACTTGATATTGGTTCCCCAACATCAACAAAGCCAGTAAGGCCCATTTCAAAGCTATTCACCTTCCCAAAGACACCTTTGCCTATAGCCCTATTCAATATTAATATGGTTGTAAAGATGAGTGTGCCTCTAAAATGGTCCTCATTTATCCTAGACATGGGCCCTTCAAGATCTCTATTTGGCACACTTGGTAAAATTTACCCAACTAGCTTGTCTCACATTCCTACTACAACTTTGGCCTCTACCTTAACTCAAGTAACTCCATTACAACCACCTCCAAGAAAGCCAACACCTATTATTGCCCCAAATTAGGTTAGAGACATTATATAGGTAGTAAGACAAGAGAGGCCTCAGATGGTCCTATCTGTACCACAAATTGGGATGAGATTTGATGCTGCTACAGGTTCAATGAAGAGAGTGGTGAGGAAGTAGGCTGAGCAACCCTAGTCTAGCTCAATTGTGGCCCATGAGAGTGAAGAGGAAGGTTGGCCCTAGTGAGGTGGAGGAATATGCAGAGGACCTTATGTCTATAATTCAAGTCAATGTAGAATCCAAAGTGGCCTTGATGAAAGGCATGCAGTAGTAGATGAAGAGACTAAGGGAACATGCATTATCTATAATGCCAAACAACACGACAGTCTAGGTGATCAACATAGTCATAAATGTCTTTAACCTATACAAGATCATGAAGTGAAGATAAGAGTATATGACTCTACATTATAATGTGGGAATTAAATTTCACCAAAAACTTGCACTCTATGATGCCAAGTTGGAAAACCTAGCTAGAGTTGCAGGAATCAACAAGTTCACAGACCTCAAGGTATTACCACTTGAGGATATCATCCCATCATAGACCATCTTGATGAATAAAATAAGGATACTAAAAATATGGTTAGATCAAGTGAAGGATGCAATTACATCCTTAGAAAAGATAGAATTCAAGATTGCACTCTTGTTGAAAGATGTTATGGTCACTAGGGTGACCAAACCTGATGAGACCTTCATGGATGACCAATAATTCAGGGCTCAAATGAAGGTGTTTGTTAAAAATTTTCAATAGGACATATCTAATGCCAAGAATTCCTCATAATTAATGAATATTTTGGGTTTTTCCAAATAGAGGCTAGAGAGAGCTGAGGCCATTGAAGAAGCATTGAGGCCTATACTTGCAGAACATGGCAGGATCATTCAAGAAATGCCTAATTTATTCTAGCCTATAAGCTTGGATTTTAGCCAAATTTACCAAGGTTAATTATCATGGGAAAAAATTTGGATGAAGGAAGAGGTAGAAACACAAAAGAAGCAATAGTAAGTTGATCGGCAACCTCCTCCAAGGTCATGAGGAATATTTGGCTTAGTTTTATAAATTTAAATTTAGAATATTCCATTGTAATATATGGCATTTTATCCACTTGGATGTATTTTGGCATCTTTTATGGGCCCATTTTAACTTGTTTAGGAAATTTTGGGGCTTATATATAGGGGTATTTCCCCTCATTGTAAATTGGGAATAGTTATTATAGAATTAATACAAGAGAGCTAAGAATTTGAGAGATTGTTTGTATGATTTATTGTGTATTCTATGGTTTTTGCTTCTCAAAATTTTATAGAGTTGATGGTTTATTTGCTACTGATTAATCTTACAATAACATCAATTTATGTATTTTTTGGTTTAAGTTTAACACTAGGCTAACAAATCTACTAATATATGCACTCTATTTTCATCTAATTTGTAGTTGAATGTGCTTATGCAATTTAATGTGAATGAGTAGCTTTTAAGTAAAATATGCTTTTAGATATATGGATTTATTTTCCTCTAAAGATTCAATTGCATTCATTTGGATTTGAGTTTATGTTAGGGTCGGTAAATGCTAGTTTTACATGTTATAAAGGTTAAAAGAATTGTCACCTTTGATCATCTGAAGCAAACTCTCTTTTCTACCTTACCCTGCTTACCTTTGAATCTACCTCATGACTCACTTTAGTTTAGTTTATTTTATAAATATGCATGTTTTGTGTTTGTTTGGGAAATAATTGGCAAAGTTAGAAATAATTTCACAAATATTAGCAAGAAATAAGGTGTCACTACATATAATTTATCTTCCTTATAGTAGGGTCTATTTGCAGACTTATAATTGATGGCCATATCTTTATTAATTTAATATTTCTAGTAGTAGTTTTGTAAACAACTCAAGCCCAAAGTCTTCTAGGACTAAAAATTGAGTTTATTACTTTCCCCCCATTCCCTAGTGACATAGGGGGCACATTAAGTACATCAATAGTTTTGAGTTTAATAGACTATCTTGTCTAATTATGTGAAGTGATATATAGTGAAAGGTCAAGTGATTGTCATCTATCCTTGATTTCTCTCAATCCTTCCATGTTTTATGCAAATTATTCCACTCTAATAGGTCACATGAAGTTTTTTCAAGTATATGGGTATATTTTTAAGTCTAAAAGTAACCTTAGTGTCTGAAACCGATCTCTAATTCACTTACATTGAGTAGTTTTTATGCATATCACCTCCATGTTTGAAATACTAATGTTAGAGTATTCTACAACTTGGAAGGTAGTGTTTTAGGTCATGTCTCTTAATGAAAGAGTATGGTAATCAAGTGGAGACATTTTTGGTGTATCACCTCAGTAGAATATATTATTTTTCATGTTACTTCTAACCCTTTTCATCTAAGCAGTCAGTTAGTGTAGGTGATAAGTACTTAAGGATGAATCTAGGGAACTAACCCTTAAACCTAGAGGTTTACCTCTACTTTAGGCAACCCACATGCCTATAAGTATTCTAATGTTTCCCAAATCTTGGATTAGGCTTGAAAAAACTCATCTAGGGTGTAGGATTTGGTGATAACATCTCCCTGATTGCATTGTCTAGCTTGATACAATCTAAGTTTCACCATCCTTCAACCAATTATATTGGCCAACCTGATACATTTCCTTTTTGCCTTCTTGATTACATCATCCAATCTAATACAGTTTGAGTTAGCTAGTTGTATTTATTGAATACATCATCTAACCCAATATAATCTAATTTTACAAATTTTTATTTTCTAACTACATTGACTAGAACGATATAGTTTGTTTCATGTAAATTAATTGCATAAACCAACCCAGTTAAATTAATATTTTTTATGTTACCATGAAGTACATCTTTGTTGAATCTAAAGAGAAAACCAAATAGGACATGATGCAAATGAATAACTTCCATAAAAAACTCTACATATTTTTTTTCCTTATAATACCATAGAATATCAAGATACAATCAATTATCATGTGACCACTATAACTATTGGGTATGAACCATATAGAGAATACAAATTCTTTGACTAAAATCACCCACCTCCATGCATGGGTGTAGTGTAGGATGAGTGTGATATTTAATATCCTAATGGAATTATCATTTACCTTAGTAAACTTTTAAAGGATAGGTCTAAGGACCCCATGGTGATTTACCATCTCATGATGGCACCTCATGTCGAGATCCTTCCTTCTTCTACTCCTATCTTTTATACCATACTCTATGCAAGTTGTTACATGAATTTATCCCATCCATCTTCCCCCACCATGCCTAGTATTGATACTAACATGGTAGGTATTTCATATAGTGGGCCTACTTAAAGTTCCCATGGTAATGCCATAACTAGTGCATCTCAACAAAGATACTCAAGTTTTTTCATCTATCCAACAAGGTATTGATCCAAATCAAATAATGTTTCAAAACTTGAACCAAATGGATACATTTCAATTTAATAATGCCAACCAAATGGATAAATATAAATTCAATGCAATTGTAAAATCATCCTTAACAACTATAGTGGGGAGTGAAATTTTTCAAATTCTACCCCACATCTCCTTAGAGCTGTTCATGGAAATCCCATTCCTCAACCTCCTCTTCATAATAAAGTAATTAAACATCTTCAAAATAAACCATTAGTTCCTCAAATTTAAAACATAGATATAGGTAGTATCACTCCTAATATCACATTTAATGGATCCATCATTCTTGTTTTGCATTTGAAAGCTTTAAGAAATCTTTAAAAATATTGGATTAAGTTAAACACCTCAAAACCTTTTAAAGTGGTGCCTTAGATTGGTAAACCCAACTCAAGTCTATCATGATCTCTAGTTTAGAAGATGTATTTAATGCATTGGTTAATAAATTTAAAATTAATTATATTCCTAAAAATATCTTATTCCATTTCATTAATCACAAGTAGGCAGAATCTGAGACATCATAACTTTTCATCAAGTGTTAGAAAGCCTTATAGCTAATAAATCTTAGCATACATGTCAGAAGACAACCTTTTCCACTTGCTTATCAATGCTCTTTGTCCTAAAATTTAATACATATTCGAGGCTCTCTCTCTAAAATCATTGTAAGAATCCCTTGATCAAGCTAAGAATCAAGAATTTTTCATGAGACAATTCAAACCTTCCAAACCCAAATCTAGAACTTGTTTGCTTATGAAGTCTAAAAATAAAATTATACAAAAATATGGTGTGTTTAATGCATATTATTCCATAAGAACCATCAATGTTATCCTTATAGAAAGATCTGATGGAGTGAAACTTTCCAATCCTATCATGGGAATTCCCTTCTAGCCTCCTCCTTCTTCCTCACAAGTTAATCATTTTGTTCATCATATTCTTTATTTAGATGAGATTAAGAAGCATAGTCTTAAACCCTCACCTAGAGATTTGGATTATTCTCTCCCTACTATTCATTGGTATAATCCAAAAAAAATGGTAGCATGCAAATTGGGGACTTTTTCATGACACTTGTAGACAACTTAATAACATTATGATTTCATCCTCAATCCCAACTTCAATCATGAAGCTACGATCTAAGAGTGAAAATAAGCCCATTACAAGGTGGAAAAATCCCATGACTCTAAATTCAAGCATGATTCTCTTCACTAGGATAATGTTCATCTTGTTATGTATTCAAATCCACTTCATAAATATAATCAAAAACCTAATCCCAATCATCCTACCACTACTAATGTTGTTAAATCCATAGTTATCCTCACTCTTTTACTAATGAAGAAAAATTAATTTACATGAACTACATGGTCTCTTATATTAATCCTTATACTCATTTAACTCATACTACCTATCATACTTACATAATAGTTTAGGATGCCTCTCTAACTTATTTTGTAGATGTGGAGTATAAGGAAATCATACCTTTTTTATTTTAAATAGTCTAATTACATCGGTGAGTTTGATGTAGTCATATTTATTTATGGCTATCCAAAATACATTAACCATCCCAATGTAGTATTTTAGTCCTTAATTTTCTATAAAACTTGTATTGGCCAATTTGATACAATCTGTTAATCCTAGTTAAAATTCTACTACATCGACCATCTCAAAATAGACAATTTTTGTACCCAACTCTATTCCAACTACATCAGCCACCCTGATGTAGTCCATTTTTTATCACTAATTTTATCCATTTTATATCAACTAACTCAATACAATATGATCTTAATGTTTCTATACAACAAATTACATTAACTAGGTCAATGCAGTCTGCTCACCTAGACCCTAGTGTATTGGTTGATTTGAGATCACATAGTTCCATTCCTAACCAATTTCAATCTAGATCAAATCTATTTTTTTTTTGGTCTACTCCATAATTATACACCTTTATCTTAGACATGTCTATCTCACATTGAATTTGATGAATGGGATACCATTGAATATCTTTCCAAGTTCCCTTGTCAAATTCATTCCTTGAGCTCATGAGAACTTCTTTGCATCATTGCAACCAATTGATGCAACTTTTATTTGAAATGAACATTCCTCAACCACCACATATGGGGAAATAAATTACCTTTATTAGGTTTTAAGATAGTATCTTAAAATATTGTGAATAAATGTCCATTCAATTTCATCATATTGTTGAGCATTATCTTTGAGTGTTGAGCTTTGATATTTAATGTAGTCATTAATGTTAAAGGATAAAATAATATTATTCGAAGAATGTTTTAAATGTCATCTTAAGTGAAGTCATTGAGAAATAGCATGAGTGATTATAGGTTAGCATAGCAAGTGTAAATCATCTTGTAATGCTTTGTCTAGACCTTGTGAGATGGCATTTGTAGGTGGCATGATGAAATGAGTGAGATCCAAAGAAGAAGTATGCTCTAAAGATCTATGTAAGCAGTTTTGAAGATGATATAAATGAGCTATGAAAATGAGAATGATCTGAAGAATAATTGATAGTGTTTGAGAATGAGGGATTATCTGAGGCTATAAATGTGGTGTTGAAGACATTTTTAAGGTTAGTTATAAAGATTTGTGTTTTCAATTCTAAAGATGCTATGAAGATCTCAGTTAAGCTTTGAAGATCTGGAAGTAGCTCTGAAGAAGTTATATTGAAGATCTAAAGAAGAGTGAGTGTATGAGGTTGAATAAGCATACATAGGAGGCTTTGGAACATAGGTGTTTTTCAAGGTAAAGCCTACATGGTGGCTAAAAGGTCATATTCAAGGACTAATAAGATTTACAGATCAAGGATTAGAAAATAAGAAGAGAGATGGTGGCCAGATGAGGTAACAGGATTATTTTCCATGGCATGATTGATAATTTGAACATTGATAAAGGTGATTAAAGTTTTTTTAAGTATGTGCATGAATTTTTAAATCAAGGTTTGTAAGAAAAGGATTGAAAAGGTATTTTAAGGTTTCTTGAGTACATAGAATGAGGATTTATCTCCCTGAGAAGGTTTTCTTAGTGCTCGTTTCCATGTGTAACTTATACATTAGAATATAAGTTGTTCATGGTAGATGAGGAAGGGTTATAGCTCAAATTTCCAAGTATTGGTTTCTAAAAATAAGATATAAGTGGTATGAATTATCATTAATACTAAAAGATGGTTTAAACCCTCATAAAACCCTAACTATGACCTGATGTTGAAGATATTATTCTAAAGATATAAAATTGGTTTGATTTGGTTAGATAAGTGATTGGATGTTGAATTCAACTCTCCCAAGCATCTATAGGTGTGATTGGTTTCTCAAGTGACTAAGTAGACCCTATATAAAAGTGCTTGTCTTTTGGAAATTTGATGTAGAATATAAAGTTGACTAAGTCAAAGTTGATAAGTAGATGAAGATAAATGTGTGAGACTTGTAGTTTATATTAATTAAGATTTCAGATAGGTTTTAGATATCAAGTGTGCAATATTTGTGATCCAATTTGGCCAGTCACTAATTGACCTAATGGTGCAGATGGGAAGGAAATTAGATAAAAGTGAGAAGATGTTTCATGATGTCCTTTCAAGTAAGAGTGATGCATTGAAATACAGGATGATGTTTTTTATATATTGAATGGTCTATCCATCCTTTGTATAATCTTGGAAGTTAGTATAAGAGGTTGAATTTTTTAATCAAAAATGGTTTATCTGACTGAGTAGAGTCTATGAGAGATAACGTTAGTAGATTGGTCTGTAAGACCAATAGTTTTCATTAGATCTCATGATTTGATTGGTTAAGGTTGCTTTGAAGATGTTATAATATCTTATTCATGAATTTAAATCCCTTTAATATATTCAATCATGTGTCAAATGTTCATGTTTCCTTGACTAGATTTTGGCGTTAGTTGGCAGCTCTAAGTGAACATCTTGCAGAGAAGTGTTTGAGCCTATTTACCCTAATTTGAAGCATCATATGAAGTTTTTAATGACCTTGAGGTCATGAGGTTTTTTAATATATAATTTTTTGCCATAGTTGTTTGGAAAAAATGAGTATATGCCTTAGTTGTTCAAGATAAATTTTATGTATATGTAGAGGCCTTTTATATGTAATGATTTGATATAGGATTCAAGTGGTAGTTGGACCTAAAAGGTATTATGGACCTAAAACAAAGTTGGATAAGGTCTATTAGAGTGGTGTATGACTTGTTCCTACTATGTGAGGTGTTTGGATATGCTTCAAGAAATATCAAAGGGTGACATCTTGTTAAGAAGACATTTTAGGTCTCGATAAGCCTAAAAAAGGAGTAAGGGATAATTGATGTATGGTTGACCTATTATAGTGATTGATTCATGTTTAAGGCAGGTTATTTTAATATACTAATACATATTCATGGCTGACATAAGTGATTTAAATATGTATTTGACTAATAAGGATATGATCAAGTGACTTGTATAAAAGTAAGGTAGTTTAGGCCTATTGGATGAGCTTAAGGGAATGTTTAGATGATGTTACGCGGCAGAGAAAAAGATGATAAAAAAATGATAAAGAACATTGGTGAGTAGAAGGAGGTCATGTAGACCATCATAAAAATGTTATGAATATCTAACTATGACTTGATGTTAAATATATTATTCTAAAGAGATTAGAACATTTTGATATGGTCAAACAAGTGATTATAGTTTGAATTCAACTCTCTCAGGCATCTCCAGGTGTGATTGGTTTCTCAGGTGAATAAGCAAGCCCTATAGAAAAGTGCTTATCTTTTGTAAATTTAATGTAGAATATAGAGTTGACCAAGTCAAATTTAATAAGTGGATTAATATCAAATTATGAGACTTGTAGTTGTTATTCATGAATATTTGTGGATAGGTTATAGATCTTAGGTGTGCAATATTGGTTATCCAAGTTGGCTAGTCACTAACAAAACTAGTGGTGTAGATAGTAAATAAATTAGATAGAAGTGAGAAGATATTTCATGATGTGATTTCATGTAATAGTCATTCATTTAAATACATTATGTTGTTTAGATCTTAAATGATCTATCCATGCTTTGTAGAAGCTTGGAAGTTAGTATAATAGGTTGAATCTTTGAAGCCAAAATGGCTTATCTAACTAAGTAGAGTCTGTGAGAAATAAGGTCTATAGATTGGTCTATAATACCAATAATTTTCATTAGAGATCATGATCTAATTGGTTTAGGTTGCTCTAAGTATGTTATAAGATCATATTCATGAATTTAAATCCCTTAAATATATCCAATCATGTGTCAGATGTTCATGTTTCCTCGACTTGATTTTGGAGTCATTTGGTAGATCTAAGTGAACATCTTGTAGAGAAGTGTTTGAGCCTATTTACCTTGAGTTGAATCATCATATGAATTTTTTAATGACCTTAAGGTCATTATTTTTTTGAATATATAAATTATTTCCATATTTGTTTGTCAAAATTGAGTATATGCCTTAGTTTTTCACGATAGATTTTCTATATATGCATAGGCCTTTTATATTTAGTGATTTATAGGGTTAGTCTTGCATGTAACATCATGCTCCTAGAACACTCCATGATTGTCTTGTTTATCCTCTCTAACACTCCATTCTCCTATGGTGTCCTTGGAACCATCTTTTGCCTACAAATTCCATTCTATGAACAATAATCATCAAATATTTTTCTACAATACTCACCTCCATTATCTGACCTAAGACATTTCAACTTGAGACCTATTTCATTCTCAACTAAATCTTTCCATCTCTTGAATGTTTCAAACACTCCAAATTTCTTCTTAATGTAATAAACCCAAACTTTCCTAGTTGCATCATCAATGAATGTAACATAATAATTTGAACCACCAATAGAAGATACCTGAGTTGGCCCCCATACATCTAGGTGAACCAACTCTAACTTATTCTCCTTCTTTGTAGGTCCAACCCTTAGGAACTCAAATCACTTCTATTTCCTATATACATAATCATCACATAAGTCCAAATCAACCTATTTTACTTTAGGAAACTTATCTTTCAAGATCTCCATGCCCTTTTGACTCATATGACCAAGCCTATAGTTTCATATAGTTGCATCTCCATTTATAGAAATTAAATTATAGTGATCAAAACTATTATTCAAATATAAAGTGCAAAATTTATTACCTCTCAGAATCACAAGAGCACCCTTGGTAACTTTCCAAGAGTCTATTGTAATCAATTATGGACCTAAAGTAAAGCTGGCTAAGGTTTATTGGATTAGCGTATGAATTTTTACTACCATGTGAGGTATTTTATATGCTTAAATAAATATCAAAGGGTAACATTTTGTTAAGAAGACCTTTTAGGTCTCCATAAGCCTAAAAAGGGAGTAAGGGCTAATTGATGTATGGCTGACCTATTTTAGTGATTGATTAATGTTTAAGGCATGTTATTTTAATATGTTAAAACCTATTCATTCTTGACCTAAGTTATTTGAAAATTTAATTGATGAATAAGGATATGATCAAGTGACTTGTATAAAAGCAAGGTAGTTTAGGCCAATTGGGTGAGCTTAAGGGAGTGTTTAGATGCTGCTAAGTGGGAGAGCAGAAGAGGATAAGTGGATGATAGATATCATTGGTGAGAATAATAAGATCATGTTGACCATCATTTAAATTTCATGAATATCTAAAAAATGTTTTGCATATGAGGATCAAGGTCAGAAGACCTAATCAAGTCATGAAGAGGGCTAGTTGAGAAAATAAGGTTGAAGGCTAGTTTGAGAGGGATTGAAGTGAGTGAAGAAGTAAAAGAGTATATCATCATATATTATTTAATAGATAAGGGTTTTTAAAGGTGATCAAAAAATCAAGTGGCTAAGTTTTTGTTGAGTCATCGAGGGGGTTGATGCCTCCTTACAAGTGGGTGTTTGTTAGTCTTGTTGAGTTGGTGTTGAGCTAGTTGGGGTTGGTGCTCCATGTGAAGTTAGTTCTTCACTAAAGATTGATGTTTGTATTATAGGATTGAATTCCATTTGCTTCATTAGTGGTTTTTTTACCCCTAGAGGGTTTTCCATCTATATGTTGTGTTTATGTGATTCACGCTCTTATGATTTGATGTGTATGTTTGATAAGATGTACATGCTTATTAGAATTATTCATTTATGGTTAAGTGGAATTGAATGAAAATTTTTGAAGACCAATTCATCCCCCTCTTAGTCATTTTGTTTATAATAGATAATTTGGATGCTTCTCTCTCTCTCTCTTAAGTTACATATTAGTTATATTATCTTTGATGAAATATTACTTCATGTGGATGATCCTCCTCTTTTCATTAGTGTCTAAGTTGGTGACCTTTGAGTAAATTGTGACTTGATAGATGAAGGGTTTTACACCCATGTCACCTCCCTTAAGTTCATCATTGGATACCATGAGTTTAACCTTAAGTTTACTAAATCCTATATCAAGGATATGATAAAATAAAAATGCCTCATTTAGGTTTTGTTTGGCTTCCTATCATAATCCCTTCCATCACAATTAGATTTAAGGTCAAGATCTTTAACTTTCTATTGTCTTAAAACATTTTTCTTGGTCAACCCTAGACTCATCACATGAGGGTAATCACCTCCTCTTCATGTATGTGTGTCAAGTTTCACCATAAGAATGTTATATATAAAAGTTAAGGTGATACCAATGGTTGAAATTTAAAAAAAATCTAATAATGTGGCATATTTAAAATACCTACCTCTAAACCTTTGACTAGCATTCTATTTCAAGAATACCAACTCTTTAATTACCCCATCAATTCTAATTAAGGTTATAGTGGTCACTCCAAGCTTGTGGGAAACATAATACTTAACCTCTTAGATTATGATGGTGATAATTCCAATGAGATTAACCTTAAAATCAAAACATCAAATATCCCTTCTAGCATCATAGCTCAATTACCTCCTTTCAACCTTGTTTTCACAAAAATCTGATTGACAAGTTTCCCACTTATGTGGTTATTCCTGAGAATCCTACTTCCCACTCTTCTATTAGTAATATAGTGGTATAAGACTTTCACATTGATCTTCATACACTTGATTACAATGATGGATATTCCCTTGGTGCCCCATACTTGGTCAATTATGGTCAAGCTAAGGATGCATAAATACTCTATTATCAATCATCCCTTCAACATTATTATGACTCTTATTCATATACTTATGGCATTTGTTTAGTTTATATAGTTCATTTTGCTTATAATTTATCTTACATTATTCTTTTTCAATTGATGTTCATAGGTCAAATATGGAACATATTTCAATTTATTTATGCCATGACCTAGTTAATTATAAGCCTCTTCAGAGCATACTCCTTATTTATTCCATGATGGGACCCTATGTCCATAATTTTTAATCATTCAAGCATGATTCTTATCAATATGTTATCTACATTGATATGGCCTACACGGAAGTAGCCTCTTAAGGAAGTAGTTATAGCACTAGTTTCTTAACCTACCCTTTAATGCTTTGATAATGATGACTTATTTGGTGAGGTTCTTGATAGATCCTAATATTATTCTCCACCTAGGCTATATGATTTGTACTATAGTTTCTAGTCATTATGCCAAAGATTATCAAGCATACAGGGGATTATTAGCACAACAAAAGCTACAAGGCTCAATTATTACCTCAAATATTTGACCACCACAGTCAACTAATCATAGGCACATTTATTTATTTCATAGTACAAACATGCACTCTTTAGTCTATTTTCAATCCCTTTGATAGTACCTATATTTTCTTCATCCTGAAGCAACCTAGCTTTCCATTGTCTCAAACATGTTTCCCTTGAATATATCTTGATGTTACATCCTAAAATAAAAGGATGTATATTTTCCTTAGAATTAGTGTGATACAAATCATATAGATATATGTAAAGAAATTCAACAACATATACATGACTTTGTGAGGCCTATGTCTTTGCCTTATTGATAGTGTTCCCATGGTCATTCTTAGATAAAAGGGAAGTATTACCCTTGATTAGTTATTTATATTAGATCAGAGGATGTAGATAACCTCATTCCATATGTTCCTCGCATTGAGTATTCTTCAAATGAGACCCCATGACCTTATTTATTCTAGTGTTCCTACTTTATCCATATATATTTTATGCTAGGCCATCGTTCCACAACTTTTTACTAAAGTAAGAGACAAAGATTAGAGATAGATACCAACTACAACATTTATTAGATGTTATTGATGATGTATGTCAATATTTATCTTAGAATTTGTGAAAATATATTTGAGTCATCATATGAGTGGATTTAATATTACTATTAGCATTTTTTATGCTTATTGTACATATCTTGTTTATGTTAGCCTCATTACTGGGAGAATACTTCAAAAATTACATTTTAAATAAAGTATTTCACAAAAAAAATTAATAAGGTATTATTTTGGGATATATTTTTACAAAGGTAAAAGCCTGTATAAATATTTTACAAGTGGTTCCATTATGGGACCCAACTAACTATCCCATGAACTAACTAACATTTATTACTAACATTAAATTATGCTAACAAAACATAAAGTAAAGTAAACTAATAACATTGGATCATAAATAATCTAAAAAACTCCCCCTTGATCCAAAGGTTTATGAAAGATGAAATAACAGGAATAATGACCCCAAAGTCATCAACAAAACTCTAAATCAATTGTAATTGATAAACTATACATCATGATACTGACCACAATTAATACCACTTCATATAGAAGCCTGCCCTATGATTTGTGGCATAAAAAGCTGATGAACATGATCAAGGCATGTTCATTCCATGTGATCATTATATCATACTATAGTAAAACATCATCAAGGCTTGTCCAACTACATCTATCCACATCAGGATACACTTAAAATCCCATCAAAGTGACCAACCCATACTCTATATGTTACATCTTCCTAATGCCCTATAAACATGGATGACATTTGCTCAACATTGTTGGTGATAGCAACCCCTATCAACATGTACTATCACTGATGATTGATCGAAGACCAACCAAATGCTATATCTTTTCCCCTATCAAGTGAAAGGTGAGAAGTTGTGCACTGAGAGAATAAAGAATAAACTAACACTATTTGTTCTATGTCATAAATATCAAGTATAAAAAGCTAAAAATCAAACTGAAAGTAAGAACAAAAGCCAAAATTTTCATTCAAGCATTGAACCTAAAATCCAATTAAATAGCTAATTGGAGAGGGGTAATTATACTCCAACCTCCAACAAATACTCCAACCTCTAGTTTGACATTTACACTTTGTCAATTATAAGGATCTTGATGGATAGATGTCAAGAAAATTATCATTTTGAAGGTGTTAGTTTCCATCGATAATGAACCTTTATACATTATTTAATATATTTGTCACAAAAACCATATATGGAAGCTTCAAAACACAAAATAAACCATTAATTTATGTGTGAAATGTCCAAAATCATATAGTTTGACTAGTCACATGACCACCTTTGCATAAAAGAATGACTGGTTAAAAAAAGTATCATAATACAATGTTCATAATATCGAATGTGACCAAAAAGATAACTAACTTTGGAGGTTTTGAACTCTTAACCTCTCCTATTAAGAGTGACTGATAAAATTTAATATCCAACCTTCCTTCAAACAACTTGAGAAAATAAATGGATAATATTCTATATATCCTTTCTTTTCTAGATGTGAAATAAAATGACATATACGGCAAAAAAATTAGTATTTTACCTACATGTAAAAAATTTGTGATCTTTTTTACTTGTGTATAAAATCTAATGCATTTCCTTCTTATGGATACCACACGAATTTTTAGGGATTTTTTAAAGACGTCTTAAAATCTAATATCCTATTGTTAAGAGATCCTTTTTCACTTCAATCAAAAAATTCATGTTGATCAAACATTTCATTAATAATTAGGTCATTAACAATTTTACAATGACATTATAGTCCTAGTTGAATCACGTTGCCATAGACAAAAATAAATCTAGTGGAAAAAAGTGTATATCAATCAAAATTTATAGATAAAACATTAAGAATTCCTCAACATAATTTTCTCCATAATGAAAGATAGATCAAAATCTTGATCACCTATTGAATCACAATTCGATCAGCACATTGATGAACATGACTATAATGTAGGACCCATCATATGTATTTTATAATCAGCTTCACAATTTTTGTGATAATTTTCAATTAACTTGTAACAATCTCAAGAGCTTCATGAACCAGTGCCCAATCCCACTTGATTTATCATTAAATCCATTCATGGAAGGGCTCAACCACTAAGAAACATCAAGGAATAAAAAAATATAAGCCTTAAAATCAATGAAAAATATCATTTTGAGAGCTTCTAGGACATTGCAATGAACTTTACAAATAGATTGACAATGTCATTATTATATTCAAGGAGCAACTCAAAGAATATGTCTATGAATCAGTGAAAATTGATAAAATTGATGAGCCTTTACTAATTTGGTCAAAAATAAAAATGTTACGCCTATCTCTCATGGTAGAGGTTGCCACTAAAAAATTACAACAAACCAAAAAAAATTGTGAAAATGAAGCACCATACAGGTCAATTTATTACCAAACTAAAGAAAACATACCTCAAACGTGTTGCCTTTTACTAGCCACCATATTCTATTTGATCCTTTATGAGTAGTAATAAAACAAATATCCTAACCAAATCTTTTGATTTTTCCTTCTATCCTCCTCCATGAGTAACCTCTCTTTGATAGCATTGTTAGCCCCAATACCAAGAGAATACTTCATAAATTACATTGTAAAGAAAGTATTTCACACAAAATTTTAATAAGTTATTATTTTGGGATATATTTTTACAAGGTAAAATCTTATATAAATATTTTATGGGTGGTTCCACTATGGGACCCAACTAACTATCCCATGAACCAACTAACATTTATTATTAACATTAAATTATACTAACAAAACATAAAGTAAACTAAATTGATAATATTGGATCACAAATAATCCAATAGTTTATCTCATAGTTCTTCTTCATTTTTTAGCACTTTATTTTTCAACATTTATGTCTCATTTATCATTTTACATTACTTTACTTTCGACCTTTGTTTCTCTTGTAGATCTTAGGTAGTACATTCAAATTTTCATTTTCTAATTATCACATTTATCATTTTTTTCCTTAGTTTCCTCTTGAATATTTGGCCCTATTTACTTTTCCCCTATTCTAGTATGATCATTTACTTTTCCCTCTTTTGGGATAACTACTACTTTAATTAGTGCTTGTGTTAGGTCCCTTGTAGGTTAGTATGACTTCCTTAGTGACATGATTATCATAGCATACCTCCATCTTTCTTGAAGCATTGTTTTCCTCCTTATGATAAATTATAAGCATATTATTCATTATATCATTTATTGCATATACAATTCTTCAACAATCCCCACTTTTCCTTCTTTCCTTTCACTTAAGGTAGACGTAGGTCAGTTTTGAGATTGCACACTTACATATGGGCAAGTCTAGGAATATTTAGGCACCATGGTCTTTAGGTTATCCCTTATCATGTCCAAACATAATATCTCTTGTGTAAGCTATTTATTTCATCCATGTTTAGTTTTTCCAATCATTATGTAGGAGGAATAGAAAAATCCAACATAATCACTTTCACAATCAAATCCAAAGGCAATGTATATCATAAAATTTAGATCACATGAAATGATGTGATCTTTATTTGGCATATCTCATATCTTAGTTAAAGATCAAGCTCCACAATTGATCTCATGATAGTGTCAATTTCTATTAGGTTGTGGATGCTAGTATATTGGGGTAAGAGGTCTTATATCATATCATCATTGCATATTATTACATCTTAGTACCACCTATCTTCTCACATAAGTACCCAATATTTGCAATAGGTCAATGAATTTATAAGGGATATTAAAGAGTGGGTAACATGTTGTGGGAAGGTAAGATCATTTTAATTTCATGCATGTATCCTTTATGGGATGATCTATGTACTTCACATGTTAGACCAAGCTTTGTGTTCACTAGTTAGAACATACTAAATCCTTGATGCCAATATTTCTTAGCCTTGTCCACTTGTCTAGAGTGTCTCACGATGTTGAAATGGTATAGGGACATGGAATTAATTGTAATTAAAGGATAAAATAAACATATTATGTGTCAAAAATAATATAATAAATCATGTAAAATCAAGAGTCAAAAGGGAATTTGAAGATTCATTCAAAGAGCCTTTATAGGCAAATGTCTGAAGAGAAGAAGGCAAGACATTTGTGTAAATAAGATATATATTCTATGGTCTCATTGAGTTTTTGGTTAATTATTATTCTTCTCTTGTGATTTTTTTTCTCATTTTGTTGCTTAATAACTTTTCATGTATTTCATTCTTGCCACTATTCTATGCCAAAAATGTGATTGTTGTCAAAGTGTACATAAGTCTATGTAATTTTTTGGAGGTTTTTTGATCCATGGTTTGAACCTTGTTAATCATCATTGATCATTGGTGTGTTGGGGGTTATATTGACACCACCCTTATGTATCACTTCATTGGCTTGTAAATCCAATTGAGTGGTCCCTATGGTTGGTGTAGGTATATCCTCACACCACTATCTATCATTTTATCTTTAATTTAAGTCTAGGGAACCTAGTCTATTTTGAAGCAAGTGTGTTGGATATTTATGTGTTCACATTATTAATAGTTGATAGTCAAACATAAATATTTTTAGCTTAAAAATATTATGTTAATATATTTGGTGGTTAATCCTATGTTAAGTGAGTTATTAATATAACTCACATAGAGTCTTAGCTGGGGATAAATATGGAGATTTAGTGGTTAAGTAAATCTCAATATTTATAGGTTAGAGTTTTTTTATATATTTGTGTAATCATTTAAATGTATTATTGAAATAATATAATATTATTATGTGATCAAATTATTTTATTTTTGTTTGATTGTGTTCATTTTTGTTTGTATATACACTCTGATCAAAATCAATATCTGGTATTGAAGCAATCTGATCCAGTTCATTAATAGAGCTATGATATGGAATAATTGAGTTTTAATATTTGTTCAAGGGGCATCTTACCATTCATTATTTCCCTGAGTGGTTTATTTTTTGAGGAAAGAAATCATATGTATGTGTATTTAAATTTAGATTAGTCTTCATTTGAGATTTAATAAAAAGCATCCAAGGTGTTATTGGTGTTAAAATTAGTAAAGTTGTGAAAGTTTTCTAATTTACCTTAGTTTTCCATCTTTGATAGTTTTTACACCCATACCATGTATCACATTATTGTATTGATTTGATTTTGTTGTTTCTTACATCAATATAGTGGCATCATTTTTTAGTGTAAAAATGCATCAAAATAAAAGACTCGATCTTCAAAGATCTGCACAACTTGAAACTCTCATCTTGCATTTTTCTATTCTCATCTTAGATCTAATAGTTATGCCATGTAACTGCATCAATGTTGACTTCTAAAAGTGGTTATAAAATTTTCATACATTGGTCATTCTATCCATCATGATTCTATTCCACCCATTCCACTTGGCTCTCAACCAATCAAGATTCTCTATGGTGTATATGAACAACCAACATGCTTGATGTGTTTATTGTTTAGTTCACTTTGATCCCTAATCAGCATATTCTACTCTATAAAATATAATAACAAGCTTAATGACATCTTGGTCAATAAATGTGTTTTGCAATGCTCAAATCTTTGGTGACTAGATATTTCACTTTGCAATCTATGCAAGTATGTTAGTCATTTTCATATGTTGTGACATGGTATTTAAGTAAGTTATTAGATGCAATTCTTTTTTTTTTGGTGTCAAAAGTTAGTTTTATGTTATTATATAATTTTAAGGTATTTAAACCTAAATAGGGTTATTAGATCAAATATATATGTTAATTTGTTTATCATAGTCAAATTATCAGTTTGGAAAAATGTCACCAATCATTTTTTAATTTTAAAAAGTTTAAAAGAATTTATATATATTATATGTACATGTCATTCATTGGTATTTTTTTAATGTTAAGTGTTATTGATACTAAGTTAATTAATGACATCTACATAAATAATAGATTCATCAACGTAGTTATTATCTTTTTAGAGTCAAAAGTATGTCTATAAATATTCAAAAATGAGTCAAAAATTAAAAGTCATTTTTTTGTCAATAAAGCATATTGAGTCATGTTGTCAAGAGTCTGATTTTTTAGGTTATTTTATGTCATATAGAGTCATTATCAATTTTTTTTTTTTAAAATCCTCGCAAACACATTATTTCTTGTACATGACATATAGATTAGGGGTTTTAATTTATATGGAATCAACTAATAGAGAACCTACCAGAACCATCGAAGCACATGTTGACCTATCTTGTTAAGTAAGCAACTTCACTCGTTGGAGGTTGGAGACAATAGAGGAAGGAGGTTTTAGAGCCTCTTGTTATCCACTAGTGATGGAACCACTTATGATTTAATTATACATTTGATTTTATTTGTGTTTGATTTTAGTTATGTGTCAATAATAATAGATGATGTGGTCTTGATCACATTTGTAATAAGTGAGCTGAAAAATCCTTTGTATTTTCTATGAATGTGTGATAATGAAGAGAGCTAATAATTATGTTGCATAAAATTATATGTTTTTTGGTAAACCACTTGAAAACCATATTTTTGTGGTTATTGGTACACCACTTGAAAACCATCCCATTTTGGTTGTTGGTAATCCATATGCAAAACCATCATTAAGGTTTGTGGTTGTCTTGAGAAAATCACCAAATAATGAGCATAGTTGTAGATATGGGATTTATGTTTTCCCCATGTTCATACTAAGGGAGTGTATGCTAAGGATTAATAATGTTCACAAGGGGGTGAATATTAGAGATTTATGTGTTCACGTTATTAATAGTTGATAGTCAAATGTAACTATTATTAGTTTAACAATATTACATTAATGAATTAGGTGGTTAAGCCTATGTTAAGTGAGTTATTAATATAACTCACATAGAGTATTAGCTAGAGATAAATACGGAGATTTAGTGGTTAAGTAAATCTCTTTATTTATAGGTTAAAATTTCCTATATATTTGTGTACACTCTAATTAGAAACAATAATATTTTAGCAATTGCTAAAGAATAGGTCTATAGTATTTATCTAGAGTAAGCAATCATACAATATACAAATGATGGTGATGGTTACACAGTAATTTTCAAGTTTATTCTACAAAGAACAGATGGCTCAATGTATTTCACAAATTTGATACCATGAGAATACTCTATAGTAGGATAAACTTGAGTAGAGATGGCAAATGCCTTACCACATGGATATTAATCTTGAACTACTTGTGATTATCCATCTAATTTATGCCGTGATTTTGGATGTGTTGAATATGGATAAAAATACAATGATTGTGGTTAGTAACCCATTCTACCATATATTATAAGATAATGGGAATCAAACATTCACTAATCCTCCTGAGAATGTTTGTGATCATGTTTTGGCAGCAACTTGAGCCTTGATCAAAGGTAATTGGGAGAAAGCTTATGAAGTGATTGAAAGTCTTGAGGCAAGTTGAAAATTTCTTCATGAAAATAATAAGATAATATACTTATATGACTTCAATAATGCTTATTGGGAGCTTAATAATGGTCTCTTCACCTCATCACCTTGGAATATGTTGTCTATTTGGTGAGAAAGGTATATTCTTGGTTTCTAACATGCAAAGTTCCAATATGTCATAAAATGTTATAAATTTGAAGGAGAGTTCTTGGCAAATATTTCATGTGTATCTAGATATTTTTATCAGATCATTTCTATACTTACTTGGAAGCATCCTTTTTGACTTCCTCTTTCCATCTTGGGTTATTTGCACTAAATTTGGTTGTAACACAAGAAGTGAATGGTCATTGGAAGGTCATAAATATGAGAAGTAACATCAACATTGATGGAGGCTCA